>CM060671.1:18558762-19758762 GCA_030686955.1 Odontamblyopus rebecca | reverse complement strand
CAAAGAAATACCATCCGAATGAGCCCTATGCTACCCGAGTAAGTAGGCCAAGAGAATTACTATATCAACTTATCATTAAATAAATGAAGGAAAAAAACTATATATTTTATTATATTGTGGATATATTTTCTTTACAAAAGTGGGGAGATTTTTGTTATTTTTGTTGTAATATGCAAAGATTTGAGCTGAAGAGATGTGAAGAAGTAACTTCTAATTATTGGTTCACTCTGCTATTTATTTGTTGTAGCTTAGGCCTTTTAATGATACTTTCCATTTAGAAATAGTGTACTGGGGAATGAGATTATCCTGCTTGATTTTAATTGTGTCAGTGGCATATAGTAGTTTCAGTATTATTGTTTATCGTAATATTGATCTGTAGCAATATATTGAGCTTCAAAATGTGTTATCATCACAGTGGTAAGAGCCCATTTAAACTGAATGACCTACATGTTTACATACAGGCAGTGATTGAGACATAATTTAGTCATATTACAGATAGACATCATGTCAACAAACTTAAGTGTGAATCTGAAAACATTTGTTACAAGTGGTAAACTCCATTCACGGTTAAAATTACAACCATTTGTTTTGTCTACCTACATAACCGAATTTGGTCAGTTAGTACTTCAAAATATTGGTCTGTTAAACTGCCCAAGATATTAAATTGTTATTTACTTCAGGTGAGCACAGGACGAATGCACTTCTTCACAGCCATCCAGGTGGTGTGTCTGGCCGTTCTGTGGATCGTGAAGTCCAGCCCTCTGTCCCTCGCACTTCCCTTTATTCTCATCCTCACCATCCCACTACGAATGTTCATGACGGGTCGAATATTCACCGATCTGGAGATGAAATGTGTAAGTTTGTGGTTTGTTAGCCTTTATTAAGCATTGTATGGTGATGCTGATATTAAAGACAAATTGTTGTTGTTTTGCAGTTGGATGCAGATGATGCCAAAGTTACTTTTGAGGAGGAGCCAGGACAAGATGTATACTGTGAATCTCAGATGCCATTGTAGACGACGACATGAAAACTGTCAAAGTTGTATTTATTTGAAAAAAGTGTATTTATATAAAGCTCAAATTTACCGCTATCAGCCAAAAATATTTTTATGAAAACGGTTGAACACTAAGTGTACTTCTAAAAACTTGAAATTATTTTTGCTTTTTTTTGCTATTATTTTACTATAGTGTACAAGATGGAGCATAAAGCTTCATTTATTTAAAAAAAAAAGTTCTACAAAAGCATTAGTAGTCATGTAGTATGACAATGAATGAATTTTCTAAAATATACTAAATGTATGTTTATACAAAGAAAAAAGGCCCAATAAATTACTCTGTACTCTTTATGCAGCTTATTATTACAGTCAATGAATGCTTTTAAAGAATAATATTGTGAATATTTTAATGCACAAAGTTGTTACTATTGTGTCTCTAGTTGTTGTGATAGATGTTACTTGTTGGATTGAGCAGTTTTCTCTTAATAGGTCACAGCCTAAAGAGAATAATAACAAAATGACAAGAATAAAAAGGAAAAGGAGTGAGAGTTTCAAAAAGATATGTGTGGTTCTGCAAGGGAAAACAGTTCTGTCTCTATTCCCAAAAGGAAGGAAAATGTAAAAGCTTTTATTGCAGCATGGCATAAATATAATTTTATTTATGAACAAAAATGCTGCTACACATTACACCCAAAAGATATAACTAGAAGTAACTATATACCACAAATAAGATGGTGTAAAAGATTAAATAAAACCAACAAGTGTTAGGCCTATGTACAAATGATCAGTGAATAAGAAAATTTGATTTAAAATCATTTATGCCACCACCACTGATTCAACGTGACACTGAACTGCGAACAGAAATGAACCCTGAAATGATTAATTAAAATCTTTTAAATGCCATCAGCAGCAGATGAGATCATTTCAAAATATGAATTGAAGTATTAACTATGAACTGTAGTGGGCTACGGCGCTTTACTGAACCACTCCAGTAGGGGGCGGTATTGTATCTTTGGTTGTAAAAACACTTCACAGCGGAAACTGAAGAAGACCGACACAACAACTTCGCACGTGTGTTGGGTGCTTCGTTTCCCCTGTTTTATTTACATCTACTCATTAGGTTATTTTTTAAAGCATTTTCCACATGCTGCTAGTTTAATTATTCGTATTAGTTTGTATATTTGCCCAGCGTTGGTTCACTAAGGTAAAACAACGACTGCTTTGCAAATCAAATCATGGAAACAGCAGGTTCAGGTAAGTTGTGCAGTGGAAAAGATAATGTATGGATATGTATGTGATTTCTTGCTAAAATTGTATGTTTCGCGCGAATAGCTAAATGGTCTACAGATGACATCAGCGCGCTTTTGGGTGCAATGAGTAAATCTCTAACAAAACGTGAAAAAAGAACAATATGGAACGTCGGTCTGAAGACCTTTGACTGGGAAAAAGTTGCTTTTAATGATTTCACGCCTGAAGAGTGCAGTGCCAAATGGCGAGAGATAATGCATAAGGTAAGACGTACAGTTTCTTCCCACAATGCAAGCCCAAAACGTTTATAAGTGTTGTGTTGTTTTTCAGCTCAGGAAAATTAAAACCCTCGCTGAGCTCATTGTTGATGCCCAAAGTACTGTTAACAAAGCAAAGGTACAGTGTCCATTATTATCATTACAGTTTACAGTGTTACGACCTTAAGTGATATGGCCGTCATTCATCCGTACAGACTGAATTTCCTAAGAAACCGGTGGCTGCAAATGCCTTATTTTTGGCGGAAAATAAGGAGCTGTTAAAGAAAAAGAACCCTCATTTGAGCGGCCGGGAGCTAATGAAATATATAAATGATTGTTATAAGAAACTGCCTCCTGAAAAAAAGGTAGGATTAGACATAAATGTATTTGTATTAATGTATGTATATGTATAACCGACATTGTTTCTATTCTTTTAAAGGAAAGATATTTACAGAAAGTTGCGGAAGCAAAAGAAGAATACCGGGACAACGTAAAGAAAATGTAATCACACACAACTTTTTTTCTAGTTTGGGCCTGTATAATAATTTATACCTGTGGTTTTTAAAGGACTGTCCATTCAGAAGCCTTGAAGGGAAAAAATTACCCTGAAGTAAGTTCCTCCAAGAGCAATAACAGAGCCTACTAACTGTCTTTTAACAATTAACTTTGTAATATGATTTCCTTTAGACAGACACAGAGATCAGTACAACACTCCCAGTGTAAGTTTCAAAATACAGATTTTCATACGTTTGTCCTTGAAGGTTTGCAATTGTACTATTAACCTGAAACATTACTTTACTTAACCTAAACACTGTATGAAACATGACATTACTTTGTTGGCAGGAATGGTTACAATCTCTTCTGCCGTGAACAGAAGTCACTTTTAACTGGGGTACCACAAAGAGAGAGACCGTCTGTCTGGTCAAGACAATGGAGAGCATTGTCCAAAGAAGAGAGGGAAAAGTATAGTAAGCGCTGCTTAGAGGTCTGTACACTCACTGGATCTGAAAATGAGAACATGAATTAGATGTGAAATTTAAATTGTGTGTTTTAGATGAAGAAAAAGGCTAAAGAAAGCAAAAGTGCTGGAAAGGTAAGCACTGTTTAGATATTATAAGTGATGCTATTAGCTTTAACAATATGTTTCATACTCATTCATATTTTCTGCTTGTATTTGATAAAAAGAAAGGAAAACAGACATTCCCTGGGGAGCCAAAAATGCCAGCTAGGTAACAGTTCAAATGTTCAGATTTCTTCTCAGGCAAAATAAAATGCCTTGATAAGTTAATGTTTTCCCTATTGCAGATCTGTTGGTTCACTTTACTGCAAGAGTGAAGTAAAGAGTATGAAAGGGGAAGTAAAAAGGTCAAGGGAACACTTGGCTCTAGCCAGCCATCGGTCTAAGACTCTTTCCCAACAAGAGAAGGATTGTTATCAGACAATAATTGAAAACAACTTCAGCATGTATAAAGAACAGCTTCAGAGATGGTTTGAGGTAAAAAAAACAAAAAAAACAAAAAAACAACAACATTGTTTATTGTGATACATGTTTTACAAATGTTTTTTTTTTTTCTGTAGACATTGACACCAAACCAACAACAGAAATATTGTGAATGTAACCCAAGTGTAAGCTTTGTTTTCCAGCAAATCTGCAATTTTATTTATTTTAATATTTGCGTAATTACATCTCTTAACATTTTTAACATATTTCAACTACAGAAAATAAAATACCTCCAAAATAAAAGGAGAACACCACTTGACCGTACATCAGTAAGTCAGAGACACCAGTCATTTTATTTGAAAACAACAAATGCTTTCAGATGGCTGTCTTGGGTTTGCTGAAACATTGTTATTTATTTTAAATATACCCATTAATGAAGAATGAAAAAACAAAAAAGATGATCATATGGGATGAAATTGGTTGGTTTCACATGTACAACATTTCTATCGATACTGAAATGAGTATTGAAACTAACAACACAAATTTTAATTTTTGGTGAATGGCATTTAGAAGGATTTTGCTTTTTTTTAAAAAAAATCAGAACTATGATATACAATATGTTTGTGCAGATCCATGTATAAGTCATACTAAAACATGCAGACAGGATATCTTCTTGTTTCTTCTGAGAATATAAAATACCAAAACGATTATGATTTGACTTTTTAATAAATGTGATCGGTTCTTGGGCCCCCTTATATCTGAAAGATTGAGAAGTAGAAAAGAGTGGAGGCCGGGAAGTACACATAAAAGAAGGTTGACACAAATGATTTCTCTCCTCATGTATCTTGTGTAAATCAAAATATCCATTATTGTGTGCAAGTCTTCCTGTTCACTAAATAGAGTTAATGAAAGGCTGCCTTGCCTATGAGGGTTTTTTTGTTTTGTTTTTGAACATGGAGTTTATGTGGTCCAACTGAGATGAGTAGACTTTATTTTGTCTTACACAGGATTCAGAAGACGAAGACTGGGAAGATAGCAGCAGTAGCAGCAGCAGCGACAATGATAATATTGTTGAGGTTGGTAAAGTATTATACTGCATTTGTTAAGGTTATGAACTCTATTAATGTCCACTAAATTACATGTATGCTCATGTACAGGTCGTCATAGAGGATGAAGAAGAGGATACTCACATGTTTGATCTATTTTAAGAGAGTTAAGCAACTAGCAGAAACCTCTGGGTCCGAAGCTGATGCAGTGTGTTGGCCTTATGTGTATTTATTATGTATATTTTATTTTGAAAGGATTGAGTTGGACTCTTGACAACAGAAGTAGGCCTATTTTTCTTAATAAAATTTAACTTAAAAAAAATGCCAAGTTTATTGCCTGAACACATTGAAATCTAATCAACCTATGTGCCTGTTATGTTTTGTTTGGTAATTAATAGGCCGACAGATTTAGCGTTTTATTTTATCCGCTGAAAAGTAGCTTAATATGTTGTATTGTTAAGCGGTAAATAGCCAAGTTGCTGCACTTGATTCTGGGGGTGCTGAAGTTTGCAGTGTTGTGGAGGAAGCGCTTGGCGGCGAGAGACCGTCTGGCGATCGATTACTACTGTCTGTCTGATGTAAAGATGGACGCCTGTCGAAATGGGTAAATAAACACAATAAGACATTAGCGTGGCTGTGATTCCGGTTATCTTTAAAAAGGGCCTCTGAATGAAATCACGGTATAGTTTGGTCTAAAGTCGTACTTTGAGTGAGGAGCGGAGAGGCGCAGAGCCGCAGTGCAGCAGCACCCCGGGACGAGCCTTTACTCAGCCCTATTTCTTCAAAGTCCCATTCGGCTACAAAGGTGCATCTTCTCGGGCCCACACCGGTAAGCGTTTTCCCCGTTTGATTTATAACTATCTTTAATTCTATCTTTTAGCTGTGAATGCCGCCTCAAGGCGCACCTTGGCACCGTATCCAGCCTATTCATAGCCACGCTCTTTGTTTTCCATAGGGTTTGGCTAAGCTACTTTGAAGTAACCGACTATGCTATGTGATTAGTGAGAGTGCATGCTTCTGTCTGTTTTTTTCTCCTGTGTTATGTTCATAACGTAACCAAGCGAATCAATGATCTTGGTGTTAATTTCACAGGATAGACTAAATGAGGGACTCCCCGGCACCGCTCGGCGTCTTGTAAGTGGCAGCATCCGCAGATGCACTCGCACTGGTTTTATCTTGTGGTGATGTTAAATGTGGATCTATCTGCTGCAGACCTGTTCTGGCCGATGCTTGCTGCGCTACAGCATGACCACAGCAGTCTCGGCTCATCTGCTACATCTGTCAAATGAAAATGGAGGAGGTTTCGGTGTCCAGCCTGGACAACAGCAAGCTGGAGGTAAAACATAATTACTTGGAGCCCCCGCAAATGAAAGCCTGATTGGACGATCCAAATCTGAGCCATGAATATGTTCTGTTCTGCCTCTGCAGGGCCTGGCTCAGGACATCCTGTCTGACCTGGTGGAGGATGCCTGTCTGGGTCTGTGCTTTGAGGTCCACAGGGCAGTCAAACAGGGCTATTTTTTCCTGGATGACACAGACCAAGAAAGCATGCGGGACTTTGGTATGCATTTTGTTTAACTGAAAGGGGAAATAGCATTTTTTGGTCCAACTAAACATTTGTCCTCGTTTGTAGAAATTGTGGACCAGCCAGGCCTGGATGTGTTTGGCCAAGTGTTCAACCAGTGGAAAAACAAAGAATGTGTTTGTCCCAACTGTAATCGGAGCATTGCTGCCTCCAGGTTTGCTCCTCACCTGGAGAAATGTCTGGGAATGGGACGCAACAGCAGCCGTATAGCCAATCGCAGGTAGCCCTTTTGAATTTAGCCTATTTAGTAATGTTAATATTTGTTGAATACAGGTCAGTGGTCCTGTTGCTGTGTCCCTATAAGACACTTCACCTACTTGTTTATGATTATTCCAATTAGCTTCTATGTGGAGGTGGACTATATGCCAAAAAAAATCATATCACATTTTTTTAGCTCCTAGGTTATGATTTTAATCACGATTCATGCAGTTATTATCCTTTTATATGCCATAAATAAAGAACAAAAAGGTAACTAAAGCCTTCTGCTGCTCCTGAGCGTTCACACTTAAATGATAAGCTAAACTCATGTCACTCTCCCTTCACAGAATTGTCACCGGTAACACTACCACCATCACCAACAACAACAACACAAACAACAAGTCTGAGAGTGACCAAGAGGATAATGATGATGTCAATGACAATGACTGGTCCTATGGGGCAGAAAAGAAAGGTAATGTGTGCTTTTGTTTAAAGGCCTGAGAGTGGTGGAACCTATTGTAATCTCTTTTCTCCCCTCTTCTTTTCAGCCAAGAAAAGAAAATCTGAAAAGGTATTTTGAATTAAGATTCATCCACAACATATAATTAGTCAAATGGTCTCAGTCCATTAATGAGATTTTTTCCTTTATTCTCAGAATCCAAACTCACCCAGAAGATCCAAATCTTTCAAACATAAGAGCAGTAAGTAAATGTTTGCTTTGTAGGGTAAATGTCAGTCTGTTAATTTCAATGCCAAACTCTCTGTCATTATAATGTACAATGAATGGAAGTAATTGTGAACTCTCATTTTATGACCTGTCAGGTTTAATGGGCCCTAGACGTCGCATGGAGAATCAGGAAAGCCCTTGCATGATGATGAAAGAGGAGGCCTTCCCTCAATAACACCTACAGGAAGACTGTAACACTTCTGCCTTTATTTTAAGATGCAAGGACGTTTGAGTTATAGGGGACTTCTATAGTGTTTACTGATGAGCAAAAGCAGCCAGTCCTTTTCCATACTTGACAGTACTTGACAAAAACAATTCTCACTATTATTTTTGTTTTTAAATGATTTGCTGGAGTCCAAAGTATATGAATATTTCTATATGCTTTTTTACCGCACAAACTTGTCCAGTGGCCAAGCAGGACTTAAGCAATCTTGCTGCAATGTTATGCATATATAAAAGTTAAGCATCAGGTGTCAGTAGGTCCTACTGTTGTATTCAAGTAGATAAAAAAATAATGTGTAACAATACTGGACAATCATGACAAAGTGGTTGTCTTTCATATTGGCAGTTTTTGGTATGCTTATGTGAAACCTGGGGATTATCTTGAGATAAGTAGGTTAAATGAAGGGGTAATTATAAGTGCTAGAAGCAGCTGTATTTGCTTCTGTTGATAAATCAGCTAATTTTCTAGCATTCTCTACTCATGTGTTTACATTGTAAAGGCTTATATAGGCTATATCCTTGGTGTGATGTGTATATATTCCAATAGTCAAAAATGCTGCTATCATGACTGAGTGTATTTCATCTGTTTAGAGTAATAAATGATTTATCGGTCAAAAATCGCAAATTGCTAAACATCCTTTTAAGTTCCTCATCTTTCCTGGAGTGTAAACAACAGCATCACCGCAAGAGGGCGCTACTGTCACATAGACTAAACCGGTGTTTAAAAAAATATTAGCCTAAGCAATTGGGCTACATTTCAAGTATTTTAGTAGCCTAATGCAATTACATAGGTAACATATAGGTAATTTGCTTGTTGAGTATGGTTTATATCCAGTTGGATATTATTAAGTCTATTGGAGCTATGTTTTAGAAAGGACAGTGTTAAGTCTGACTTGTGCTGGAGAAGACAAGGTGGTGCAAGATTTTATTAGTTCTGCAGATATGATTAATATGCTGAGACTAGGTAACAAACTGTCATTCAGCGGGCAAATTAGATACCCTGGTCATCATATATGTAGCTTCACTGTTACTGAACTCGCCCCACTTTGTATTCTTGCACCGTAAGCTGGTTTGAAGAGATGTCATAATAAAGGCGGTAACTCGCTTCTGGTTCGGAAAGGAGGCGTTTAGTGAGAAGGAAGCAACCCCGGACATGCACCGAGCTAACTCCAGCTAGCTTTTTGTTGACAGTGCGGCTGCTGTCAAACAGGACCTCCCTTTAAACGGATATTTTCTCTGTCATCTTGTATTTTTATACCCGGTTTTCATGCGTGGTTGTGATTCATGTTACTTGCAATTTAGTTAAAAGTTTTTTTTAACTACTTTTGGACCACATGTGGAGTTAGACTATGGCATCAAGAGGAGGCTTCCCGGGTCCGCAGATGAACCCGAATATGAATCCCATGAATGTGGCTCATGCAGCGGTTGTGAGGATGCCACAAGCCCCGGCAGGATACCCCCGGAGCATGAACACCGCCCCGCAGTACCCCCAGGTACCCCCAGCTATCTGCATTTATCAGAATATATAATAAATGTGTGCTACAGCATGGTCTTGCCGACTTCTAAATATACATGCATCTAGAGATATAACTTCCGCATGTTGTGGTCTTCATTTCTTTGATTATTTTATAATATGTACGTTTTGATTTACCCCATTTGTCCTCGTGTAAAGTTTATGGATTGTGTAAAATACAGTCACGTGGTTGCCCCTCAGCGTCCTTTCTGTCAGTTCAGTTTTCTGAAAACAAAAGTTTTATCATCTGCGCCATCTGTCAGCGCTTAGCACGCACGGCTTTATCCCGGGTTGACACCATCTGTAGCGTCATGTCTTTCACTACCTTTTTCTTGTTTGGCGTGCATAACACACATCATTGTGAACTATTATTATGTATGGTTTTGTTTTTGGAACTGTATTCTATGAAATAGATTCTGTAACTTTTAGGCTACTAAATTAAAGCATGTGTCACAACAACTTTATACTTTATTAATAATGTTAATCAGTGTTCGTTAATTTTGTCATTTCAGTCTACTTGTCAAATAGCAGTTAGTTAAAATAGCCTTGGTTTTCCTGCTTTTGCGCAGCGCCCGGGGATGCCACCCAGTGGAGTCAGGGGCCCCATGGGGTCAATGGGGGGTCAACACCCAGGTCCTTCTTTTGGAGGTGGCAATATGTCCATGCGTCCTGGAATGGGACCCCCAACTATGGACCCCTCAAGGAAACGTTTTCTACATCTTCAGCATCAGCAACAACAGGATTCTGTGGGAGGCCAGAGACGCGGAGGGTAAGCTTTAAACAAAGAAGTGTAAGTTAAATGAAATGGGTTTCACGACATTCTAAGGTACTTTAAGTGCTCATGCAGTAGCACTAAAAACACGAGAATAGAGCAGTCTCATAATCCTGTTTTCAAAACAGACACTCATTTGTCTGCTGTATATTATAATCTGTGGTGTTACTATACTCATAAATGTGACACATTTGAATTGACGGCACTATTTACTGAGTTTTCATGTATGGTTATTTAAATTTCCAGAGAGGAATTTGATTTAGATGTGATTACAGTGAAGTGCCTAATTCACTTAAAGGACACAATGTCCTCTTTTTTGAGCAGTGGCTAAAAAGAAGCTTAAGGTGGTCACTTTAAAGTGATATTGCGATTTACTGTAAGTGTATGCAATACCAGAAGTAGAAATCTTCACAAAATGTCTCATAATTGTACGATATCATTTTAACGCTTTTACTCTATTTGTGATGTGCAGTGTTGAATATATATGTAACCACAAATAACAAGATAGTTGTGTAGTTGTGTACCCCCTTTAAAAGTGTGTATGTATTTGTAGAGCCAAAAGACGTAAGATGGCTGACAAGGTCCTTCCTCAGAGGGTAAAAAAAATACAGTTGCAGAATGATCTTGGATATGTATTTCACCTTTTGCTTAAAATGAGATGGTGTTGTTTTAGATCAGAGACCTTGTTCCTGAGTCCCAGGCTTATATGGATCTGCTGGCCTTTGAAAGAAAACTTGATCAAACCATAGCTCGAAAACGGATGGAGATTCAAGAGGCCATCAAGAAACCTATCATGGTAGCACATTGCACATTTATGAAAGGGTTTAAGAATTACACTTTGCTTTTATTTCTCTAAGTGAAATATTTTGAATGATGTTATTATGATTATTTTTATGACCAGCAAAAGCGCAAACTCAGGATCTACATTTCAAATACATACACCCCTAGTATGCCCGAGGGTGAGGAAGCTGAGAAAGTGTCCTCGTGGGAGCTCCGGGTGGAAGGCAAACTTCTTGAAGAGGTAAATGTTAACTGACTGTTTTCAGACTGTTGACTGTAATGATGTCGTGTGATGATGATGGCAGGAGAATGTGTCTCCCAATCACAAAGCATTCTGGGAGTGCTTTGCTGGCTGACTCTGCATGAGAAATATTATGCATCCATCCAAACAAGAAAATCAGCTCACATTATAGACTTTACAGAACTTGCAGGACTATAGGATGTGTTGACGTCATCTGAAATCCACCAATAGTCCCTTTAAGCCAGGGCCTCTGATCATGTTTCTAACCTCACTTGGCCCGTCTCAAAGCATGCAACCAGATGTGTGTTACAGCTCTCCCCTCTGCTCGCCAAAGCCCTTGCACAAGCCTCTTTTTCAAATGAGGAATTGAAACCACTGGCCGTCGCATACCAAGAGCTGACATGCCTTCCCTCCATCAATTGTAGACCTCCTCATTGTGGTGTTTGGGGCCAGATGAAGGAGGATTCTTGCTGTTAATTTGTCTCTTGCCTCTTTTGGTCCAAGTGTGCGGAGGAGGGTTGAAGGGTGAGGAGACAGACCGGGATGTGTGAGAGGAGTGGGAAGGCTCATGTTGTGCAAACTCCCAGGGCCTGGGAGAGGGTGGGGTGCTACAGGCTGTTCGAGTTGTCTACAGTTAAGCACACCTCCCCCATTGTGGTCATGGTTAAACAATGCAGTAACTGAAAAAAACAATACATATCTTTTGTTTCATTTGTCTCCTGTTTTTTTTTCTTGTTTTATGTTCATTTTTAAATTGATTATTTATACTACATATTACTATATATTTTAGTTGCTGCTGGTGTTTATTATCATTATATTTGTCAATTATGCCCCTGTTTTGTATCTTCAGCCCGGAAAACAGAAGAGGAAGTTCTCGTCCTTCTTTAAGAGTTTGGTGATTGAGTTGGATAAAGAGCTCTATGGACCAGACAATCACTTGGTAGAGGTATGAGAGCTTTGCAGTCATGTGATGTGGTCCCCTCACAGTAAATCACACGCCAGGCCAGAACACTTCATCTGCTGCAGTCTGGTTCAGCTGCAATCACTAAAGTTTTGGAAACGGTCCTTTGTTTCTTTGAAAAGGGAGATGATCAAAAGCCGTAGGTTGGGCATGGAAAACATCGCTTTAATCCAAGCACTTAATCATTGACGATGAGCATTAAACCTTCTGCACAAACTTGAACTAAACCAGATTTTAGACTAAAAGATGTTTTTGCTGTTTCAGTGGCACAGGATGCCAACAACTCAGGAAACGGATGGTTTTCAGGTCAAACGACCTGGAGATGTGAATGTCAAATGCACTCTTCTCCTTATGCTTGACCACCAGGTATATTCCTGAATACAATTCTTTATTTGTATTAACATGCTTATCTGTTACAATGGAAGAGTGACAGTTAGATTCAACTCAAAAATAACTCTTAAACTTCCTTCGATCTAGCCCCCTCAGTACAAACTTGACCCACGTCTGGCTCGTCTGCTGGGCGTGCACACGCAGACTCGGGCCAGCATCATGCAGGCTCTTTGGCTTTATATCAAAAACAACAAACTGCAGGACAGCCATGAGAAGGAGTACATCAACTGCAACCGCTATTTCAGACAGGTATTTGGATGACTACACAGCAGTTCAAAATGTATAAAACTCAACAGCCTCTTGACTTGCGAAATAATGTGCATTGAATAATCCAAATAAAAATGTTGTATTTGTTAAACAGATCTTTGGTTGTCATCGCATGAGGTTCTCAGAGATTCCTATGAAACTTGCAAGCCTTTTGCAGCACCCAGATCCAATCATTATCAATCACATGATCAGGTATAAATAGTAATTCATCTTTTGTGTTTGAAATACTGGCTTGTTGCTCTGTATTCTGACATAGAGTGTATGCTGATGGAGTCTTGGTCTTGCTTCTGTTTCCTCTGAATAGTGTGGACCCGACAGATCAGAAGAAGACTGCGTGCTATGACATCGATGTGGAAGTGGACGACCCACTGAAGAGCCAGATGAACAGCTTCTTATCCTCCACCACAAACCAACAGGAGATTGCTGCTCTGGAGATGAAGGTACAAACTCTGAAAATCTGTGCTGAAACTTTTCCAAATGAAAAACTGAAGTTTCTATTACAGATCCATGAGACAATAGAATATATAAATCAATTAAAGACGGAGAGAGATTTCATGTTAAGCTTCAGCAATAATCCACAGGAGTTCATACAGGACTGGCTCAAATCACAAAGCAGAGATCTTAAGGTTGGGGCATTATCAATGATTATTCTTTTTTTTTTTTTAAATTTACTTGTGTTCTTAATTATTTATTTTTGATGCAGCTAATGACGGATGTGACAGGAAATCCTGAGGAGGAGAGAAGGGCAGAGTTTTATCAAGAAGCCTGGGTCCCAGAAGCTGTTGGCCGATACGTTTACTCAAAAGTAAGAACATCTAATGAGCAGTTATTTCATTTCATTTTTTAATGGTGATTCAATTACCACAACTGACAATGCCTTGTTGCTGTGTCGTGAGGCAAGACACCCACTTTGCCTATATGAATGTGTCACAAAAAGTTAGTTCTTTCTTTCATGCACTTTGATGCACTTTAATGCATTTTAAATGTATGTATGTGTTTTGTAGGTACAGCAAAGACGACAGGAGCTAGAGCAGGTGTTGGGGATCCGCCTTACCTAAAGACACAGACATTAAATGTTACTTGTGCTAAAAAAAACTTGATCAGCATCAAGTGGATGTTGCAGTCTAGGAGGAGTAGGAGTCTAAAAGCCATCTTTGTAAATATGATATACTGGTATAACTGGTGCTTTGTTTGTTTTAAAATCTAAATTTTATTCGAGCAAAGTGCAAGTGTTCATGGTCAATAATTATTATTCTTTCTTAGTTGTTTTGTACTTAAATTGTACAAATTACAGCATTGATTTTGTTATATTTGATGTGAATGATCCATCCCTAAACCAGGCATTGGTGCTATTTAACATTTTTAACTGGTTATGGATGGTTCCTGCATTGTTTCTTTGTTTTGTTTAGTGTTTCTCTTCCATTTAAATATCTTATATTCACCTGCAAAATGGTTTAATCTTATTTGTTCTTTTATTTTCGCCATTTAAGTAATCAATGGCCTGTGTACTGTGAAGATTAACAGAAAAGAGATGTCTTATTAATAATGGCAGCAAATATAATTTTTTACTGGGTAACTTGATTGCTTTTGTACAGGGCTTATATGGGATCTTCTGAACATTCCAGGTTCACATATTGTGTCATTTTTGTTCATGTTTTTGTTCATCTGCATGTTTTGTAATGACAATCAAAGAGTCTTATCTTTTATATATCTGATTTTTTACAATAAACATTTACCATTATATACAATTTTCTGTTACTTTAAAATGTGATAGTCAGGGATTTGTAATTTAGTGCAGGGTAGGTAGGAGTGATGCTGCCCGTGAGGGTTTGCAAGTTTGGGCTGGTCTAAAAGCCTGCTTTTAACCGCTGTGTTACAACAGGTATATCAGGTCTCGAAACTGAACTGAACTTTACCGCTACTCAAATAGCAAGTGTAACCCAATGTGCTCTTACCGTTTGTAAATATGCAAAGTGGAACTTGCGCGAGTATTACTGTCAAAGAGTTCTATTGAACGCTGCTATTGTAGTTTTAGCAGTAAAATTATAGCCTATTTTTAATCATGAGAAACCTTGCAGGAAAATGAATGTTTTCAATCATGTGACTAAACTGTATAGTTAGTTATTATTTTATATAGTGATTATTCTAAATCATTGGTAACCATTTAGAAGATGTGGAAAGGAAAAAATCCATAAGTATGCCACTAGGTGGCGTCTTGAGTCGCAAAAAAAAAAAAAAAACTAAACCGGAAGTTGGCTAGTTTGCAAACGGAAGTTAAGAAAGTCAAGATGGAGGTGGACGGTGTCGATCATGTAGGTGTTTTTTCTGTTGTTTTAGCTCTTTTAATTGTAACTTAAAGGCAAAAGTGGCGTTTTATATAAAAATAAAAACTGCTAGACGTTGATCTCTGGTGTATCTTAATATAATCCAATTAGTATTTCACATATTCCGGTCACGCTAAATCCCTTCAATGAATGCCGAGTACGAGACCGGTTTGCTGTCTCATTGTAGCTTGAGCAGCTAACGCTAAACCGCAGTTGACCACTGTTGACATTATGCTGTTTTCAACCTTCATTATCAGGCTTTATTCTCGTTCACACTCCTTACTAATCAAAAATCCAAAACCATGATTGCGCCATACACAGCGTTAATACTATATATCTAAGCTTCGTCTATCACAAAGAAAACATTCTAGCTACATAGTATTGACATATCACATGATAGTTTTGTATTTCATGGATTTTATATTTATGAAGTCGGTGTTTTATAAATTTCACTGCACTGTACATAAATAATGTCATTAAACTTATTTTCAAAGAAGTATGCTGATTTCCTGCCTGACCATTTTCTGAAATGTAAGCAGTAGCCTTGGTGTAAATGACTTCATTCTTTTTCACTATTTCCAGATGGAAATGGGGGATAATAAAGGTGGAACAGGGCTTAGACAGTACTATTTATCAAAGATTGAAGAATTACAGGTAATCATTTTCTTTTGGCAGCTCTGTTGTCTTCTAAAAATATATGTTGCTATAATACATGTTTTATTTTCTTTTGAACAGTTGACAGTAAATGATAAGAGCCAGAATCTGAGACGTCTACAGGCCCAACGAAATGAGCTCAATGCCAAAGGTACATTTTGCTTTATCCATCCATCTTCTCCCGCTTAATCCAGCTGGGTCGTGGAGGCAGCTTGCTGCCCAATCCTCATAGCACCTGACTCCCCCTATGAACCCCTCTGCGGGTGGTGAGCCCAGAGGAGGGTAGACATTATGGTCCTTGATGTTAGTTCATAGTAGAGGTAAGATCGGGTCTAAAAAATCCAGCCCGACCCAACCCGACCCGCGGGTATTAAAGCCCGACCCGACCCTAGCCCGACCAATTAACTTGATTTGCAGGCCCGAGCCCGAAGCAAACCCGAAATTTTATGCGGACCTGTGGAGGGGAAGATTATTAAGAGGGCGTCGTTCACATGCGCAGAGCATGCTCTGGCTCTGGCTCATGCTCTGCGCACGAATTTAACTGTTTATTTATTTTAAAAAAGTCAGCGAGAGAGAAGCCCGGCCCGACCCGACCCGAAGCAGTGATTGACATTTTAGGCCGGGTCGGGCTCGGGCTTAAGATCTTACCTCTAGTTCATAGGGGTGCGGGCATGTTTTTGGGTGGATGGGGGAAACCGGAGTACCCGGAGGAAACCCATCCAGACACAGGGAGGATGCAAACATGCAAACTCCACACAGAAAGGCCCGGGCGACCCGGGGATCGAACCCGCAACCTTCTTGCTGTGAGGCCTGAGTGTTGCCACTCAGCCACTGTGCCGCCTTTTGCTTTTGCTTTATAGTTCATAAAAATGAAATACTTGCCTTGTAGTCAGTTTTGATATGTTTTGTTCTTTGTGATCTAGTACGTCTCCTTCGTGAGGAGTTGCAGCTTCTACAGGAGCAGGGCTCATATGTTGGTGAAGTTGTGCGGGTCATGGACAAAAAGAAAGTGTTGGTGAAGGTAGGATGTGATTTTCTTTTTTAAAATTATTTAGTCATGTCTGATCCCAAATTATATAATATTCAATTTCCAGGTGCATCCAGAAGGCAAATTTGTCGTGGATGTGGACAAAAACATAGACATAAATGATGTGAGATTTTTTAAATTGTCTTCACGTTTTTACATAATTGTATATTGATTTGATAGTATTGTATATATTTTTTGTTATAGGTAACTCCAAACTGTCGTGTGGCTCTTCGTAATGACAGCTACACATTGCACAAGATACTGCCAAACAAGGTGGACCCTCTTGTGTCCCTCATGATGGTGGAGAAGGTACCAGACTCAACCTATGAAATGATTGGAGGACTAGATAAGCAAATCAAGGAAATCAAAGAAGTGATTGAACTTCCTGTCAAGCACCCTGAGCTTTTTGAGGCTTTAGGAATTGCGCAACCCAAGGTATGTCATATATCTCCTCCTAATCCCTAAGGGAGTGTTTGAAGAGAACCAAAATTTACAGTCATGGTTGTGCAGGGTGTGCTGTTGTATGGGCCTCCTGGAACCGGGAAGACCCTTTTGGCCAGAGCTGTGGCTCATCACACTGATTGCACCTTCATCAGAGTATCCGGCTCAGAGCTGGTCCAGAAGTTTATTGGAGAGGGTGAGATATGCTTACTAGTATGTTTCTATATTTTATTATGAGCTTTCTTTATATCCTTTTCGTGTTTGCTTGTAGGTGCCCGTATGGTGCGTGAGCTGTTTGTCATGGCCAGAGAGCATGCTCCCTCTATCATATTCATGGATGAGATTGACTCCATTGGTTCATCTCGTCTTGAAGGGGGCTCAGGCGGAGACAGTGAGGTTCAGAGGACAATGTTGGAGCTACTGAATCAGCTGGACGGATTTGAAGCCACTAAAAATATCAAGGTATAGCCTCTCAGGTACACATTATATATTTAAAATTTGTCTTCAGTGAAAATTAAAACCCATTTTCTTTAAAGGTCATTATGGCAACCAACCGAATTGACATCTTGGACTCTGCCTTGCTAAGGCCTGGAAGAATTGACAGGAAGATTGAATTTCCTCCTCCGAATGAAGAGGTAAATCGGAGTTCACAAAGCATTGACTGTGTGGCAATTTAAACAGTTATAAAAGGAATACTTGGGGAAAAAACAAATCTTTATCTCTCATTTTACCAGGCCCGTCTTGACATTTTGAAGATTCACTCCAGAAAGATGAACCTCACTCGTGGTATCAACCTGAGAAAGATCGCAGAGTTGATGCCTGGAGCATCTGGAGCTGAAGTTAAAGTAAAAAGATGGGTTACAAAATGGGTATAATGCATGCCACGCTTTTAAATGTGCTAACTGGTGCTCTATTTTAGGGTGTATGCACAGAAGCAGGAATGTATGCCCTGAGAGAACGAAGAGTTCACGTAACCCAGGAGGATTTTGAGATGGCTGTGGCAAAGGCATGTTAAATTCTTTCAATTGTAAAATAATCTATCATTTGAAGTATTCCTGGTACTTATGATTTTAATGTGTTTCAGGTGATGCAAAAAGACAGTGAGAAGAACATGTCCATCAAGAAGTTGTGGAAATAGTGCACTTGGAAACAGCAAAACACACACTTATGTATATTTTTCCTCTTTGTTCATGGTTTGATTTATAACTGTCATTCATAAGTCATTTAAAAATAAAATGTTTTCCCCAAGTAAAAAGCACTGAAGTCATGATTATTTCTTTCTGTTCACTTCCTTCTGATTTTATTTACCACTAACAGTTTTTACAGTATGGCACTTAGCATGTTAGCTGGTTATGTGTACATTGATCTTGCACCGTACATATCTACTGCATGCATGAACCATGTGTCTGGCACAAGCTGCTCCTACTCACTCAGGGCAGAAACACTGTCGGCACTATTTTCATTCACAACACCAAATTAGATAGTGGGTAGAATAAAATGTTTTCTCATTATCACAGGTGCTCTCCTCTAATGGTGGCATCTTTGATGATTGTGAGCAATAAAAAATGGATAAAAATAGTAAGATGAACTTTCCGATGAATCACTGCTGAAAGTGAATTGTGTGTCGGTGTCAGAAAGTCAAACTAACACCAAGTCTCATATCACAGATTTAAATCAGAGGTGCCGATATCAGTGAAGGGCACTGTAACTGTCTATCTTGGCACAACTTGAGCAATGGGAGCATGGATGGGCTAGCTCTGGAGCCAGGACACAGGCACCCACTGTGGCTCCCTCTGCACCCGCTCCATCACCACCTGCAGCTCGATCAAGGCACTCACAGCATCCTCCTTCAACAGAACATAGTCCACCCAGTGACCGTAGCAGTCGTCAATGAGGTCAGCTGACTGCTTCATCTCTATCAGGTCCTCTTCCTTTAGAAACACAAAGAGCTATTATGTAGGAGGGAGCAACCAGAGTTATGTTTAGGCACATTTTACAGTTAACATTTTTACCGTTATTCCAGCAGAAAGAGAGGAAGTGGAGCCAAGGAGTTTCCTTTGACTGTCGAGGATGCGAGGTCTGACAAATATGACATACGGCTTGAACTCTGCTGTCCGTAGTGTTTTTAATGCCTAAAAATAATTTATGTTGACATACTCATGATTCAAAGCTTTTAAAGGCCCAACCTGAGTCAATTTATAGTACAATACAAACCTCAGGTTGTACATCCACCAGACAGATTTTGTTATGGGCCAGAACTCTGTGGATGGACTCTAAACTGGTGCCATACAGATTGTCCTTATACTCCCCATATTCAATAAATCTGCAAAACAACAAAACACCAGTGGATCAAAGAGCAGATGGGTGACCATAGTGTTTATGAAAAGCTTGTATTTTCCTTAAACCCTGCATTGTAAACATCTGCTGCTGTTATGTGATTGATGAAAAAGATGAAATTTCCACACTCACTTGCCGCTCTGGATGTCATCCTCGAATGTTGCTCTGCTGATGAAGTGGTATTCCACTCCTTCTCTCTCCTGACTCCTCCTGGCTCGTGTGGTGTCTAACACACAGTGGTGATTAAAACGGAATGAACGATACATAGGTTTGTGTATCTTAAATAATACTATAATTCAATTCCAGCTAACCTGTTTAATCTTATAAGCTGTTTACATTTATAGTGGTAAAGTGCCATCTGAGAGTATAATGTTTGAAAAATAGATTAATTCTAATCCTGTAGATTACACAGCCACATCTGTCTCTGTACATCTACACAGTGAGTTTGAGTCAGATTATAGGGGCGGGAAAAGGTAATGTAAACTAAACCAATAAGAGTCTTACGTGGCACAGCCAGGCCGTAGCGCCTGGGATTTTCACCTATGACTTTCTGTTTGAGCTCAGTGGTTCGCGCTCCCAGTGAACCTGCCGTAACAAAAGAATGAATGATTATGGGTTAGGCTGCTTATTCTGTGAAATTTATTTTAAGTTTTATGATATCTCACCAATGAGCACTATGAGGCGGGGGTTCTCATCTGGGCGGGGCAGGTACTGTGTCACCTCCTCATAAATCAGAAAGTCTAGGTGGTTGGCCTCTGGAGTGTGGGCATCTCCTGGTGAAGCCTGATGATCCTTCTTTAGGCGCAGACTCCTCCTAAGGCTGGCTGTGCTCACACATCAACAGGATGTGTGAGCACAGCCAGCCACTATGTCACTTATCTACACTATATTATTGCTCCTGTCTGTATAATACAAACTAGCCTCCCATGTCAAGTACAAATGATTACCTGAAGAAAAATCCCATGACAGAGAATGGCCACAGAAGGCAGCAGTTGTCTTACTCTTGGGAGAAACTACAGCTCATATTAAACTCATATTAGACCAATTCGTCAAGCATCTGAATCTGAACATAAACAATATATGTACACTATATAGAAAGAGAAGCTACAGGGCCATGCATGTGGCATCTACACCTTACAAAACGCCAAATAGCAATGTGGACCATTACATGACCACAAAGCTGAAGCTGACTGCCATACTGAGCCACAAATATGTGTCATACAAAACGCCAAACAAACAATAGTGCAGATGTGAGACAAAGAAGTGGCTGAACAGCTTCACCAGTGATTCACAAAGAAGCTCATAAACAACAAAACAACCAACAGCAACAATACAAGACTCACTACAATTCCAGCAACTTACAGCATCTGCTCTGGTGAATAAAAGCACAGATAACATCCCATAATGTATGTGACTAAAAAAAACCTCTTATTTAAATCAATTATAGGCTCAAACAGAAGTATATTAATGTACGGGAATGGGATTCACATACCAATCAATCTGGTTCAATATCTCAATAAATGCGGCACACGCAAACAGCAGCAGTTAATGAAGCCATAATTGTCATGGAAAAAACAATGCCCTCCTCACCTAAGTCCTTCCCGTTCAGAACAGACTCACAGTCACAGTCCTCTGTGGGAGACAAACAAGGACATTGTCAAACCAGAGCATAGAGCAGAAAATACATTCACTTCACAATGTGCAACATCAAAATGATCCATGATGATTTTAGTCAAACAACTCTAAACACTAGCTGTGGGGCCTGGGGATAAAATCAAAATGTGGAATAATGAGCTTGTTCTGTACTCTTACCTCTATTGGCCTGATCGCCTGAGGCAAGCATGATGAGAAATGACAAAAACATTTGTGAAACATGAGCATAATTTAAATAACACATCTAATATAGTCCCAAAAGTGAGTGCATCTCAATCTTTGTTACAACTACCAAGACACCACAGCGTTTCCAGGAGATATCAGACATGTTCTTCTTATTATCTTCACTAAAGTGAATCCTTCTTAAATCTAATCTGGATCACATTTTTAGATACAACTCAAAAAAGAAACTATCTTTTGAGAGATTAACTATAGTCTTCTCTCATAATCTCATCTGTTGTTTCTTGGATAGATGAGATTACAGTATGCTCTGAGTGCCAGAGCATGGTTTGGTGATCGTACATTATAACAGGTCTTACATGTGGGGACTTTGATTGAGTTGGGATGAGGAAAAGAGCCCATTTTCATCCTGTATCTCAAACGCCTGAGGGAGGAAAAAGAAAACAAATCCATTTGAGTATTTTTTTAAAAATTAGATTTAAATTCAATACAACAGTACCTTTCCTGAAACTGAGTAGAGGGAATAAGAGCAGCACGTAGGTTACTGTCGCCAACTTTTTTGGCCTGCCACCAGGTGGCGTCCTCCTGGCTCACCACCTGCAGAATGTCCCCTCTCTTAAAAGGGAGCCCTGCCTCTTGGCATGGGGTGGCTTTGTCCTCAAACGGAGTATAGTCAAACAGAGCTCGAAGGTAAACCTAAAAGATATATACTTTTATTAATCCATAAAGATTTAATTCAGACTAAAGCTTTAATATAAATTATGCTGACCCTGCTCTCCTTAAGTCGATCCTCTTCTCCTACAGCAGGTACAATCTTCAGTGTGATAGTTCCTTGGGACTGGGACTACGAATTCAAAATGTAATGTGTGTAACAGTGTTTATATAAACAGCTCTTTTCTATGTTTCTAGCGTATTTACCAGTATTTGGCTAATTTCGTCTGGTCGTCTGTGGGTGATGACCTTCCCATTTACTTCTCGAAGTTCGTCTCCTACATGCACCAGACCTGGAATACAAACAATCAAGATAATAATGAAAACTGAAAATACTGTGAAAATAATACAGATTATACAAAATATCACCATGAAAATCACAAGCACAAGCAACTTGATTGTAATCTCAAAATATACAATCTCAAAGCACTAATCTCAAGGACTTGATCTCTTGTTGACAGTTCCAGGGGTTACACAGTGTAATCCTCTGTCACAGTGTCAGTAGTACAAGAGTCAGTGTAGTGTAGAACTGCTATACATGCTTATAGGTTATTCACAGCTTCAGTTTACTGTTTATACACCATTCAGAGCATATAATATTATATTATGTATTGAATTGTCAACAGTGGTAAATTTTCATCACTTTGAAACACATGAATGAACAAAAAATAAATAACTAAAACACACCACTGCGATCAGCTGCTCCTCCTCTCATGATTCGGGCCACTATTACAGCCCCAGTGGCCTCATCTCGGCGAATAGTAGCACCCTGATTAAAAACAAAAACGTAATAGAAGTGATCAATCCAAGTCCTAACAACAAACTGAAACATGTCTATAGATTAGTTGTAAGAAATCAAAACTATAATTATTATCACCTTTATGCATTTGACATTATGAATATACTACTCACCAGAGGCTCCTTGTTTTTGACCAAACGGACGATTTTTACAGACTCCTCCTCAAAGTCGTCGTTCAGCTCTTCAGGGAGAGGGGGCAGCACTGGGTCAAAGTTTTTCTGGGCCACTGTGTCATGAGCTGACAGCACCGCCTGTGGAAAATATGGAAAACGCATTGTTAGTGTACTCCATAAAAACTAGAAAACTAAATTAATTAAAAACAAGAAATGTTTAAATGTTATGTCTATTTCACACAGCAGATATTGTGCTCAGTCAGCATATGGTAAACAAGATCATATAAGGGAAGTCTGAAAAAGTCCCCTATTACACAAGTCTAAACAATTGTATTTTATCTGTGCACATCACCATTTATTGTGGTCCAATCAGACTGTTAATATGGACAATTTGGATATTTTGACCCTATATTTTGATAGAATATCCAAAATTTGTCTTGCTGCTAAATAAAATAGGAATAAAATAAGATAATATTAAAACACATAACACAAATGTATAAAATGTATTAAAGCATAGTAAAATTCACACATTAAAAACAATAAGATGTATTTATTTGTCATTTGTAATTTGTTGCACTTTGTTCTTGCTCTTCTATTTTTAAGACACAAATACACAGACTGGAGAAATAATATCACCCTCAATAATATAAACTGACCAATTTCACCAATACCAATACTGGCACTGTCTCAAGCTGTACCTTGAGGTGAGGAGCACTGAGAAGGAGGAGCAGTTCTCTTTCATCATCATCCAGAGGTCCATTCTGGAGATCTTCAGTCAACTACAGATTTGATTCAGATTATTATTACAATGTTTGATTTGCTATGTTCACTCAACTGACTGCACTTACATCTTCTGCCAGACAGGAGGCAGTGTCCAAGACTGGTTCTGGACCAAGTTTTTCATACTGCTTTAATTTTTCATGAATCTTTAAAAACAAGCAACATTAGTGGTAAAGTAGGTCTAAAGTGGTTCTCAAGATGCTTTGTTACCAATGTAAGTCAAGGAAACATGATTAGACCTGATTTAGTCCTGGATTGTTTTAGATTAGTCCTTTGTCTGCATAGTCTCAATTTAGTCCTAAATTACTCATAACAAATTTGTCCTGGGTTAGTCCTGGGTTAGTCCTGGATTAGTCCTTAGAAAGTCCTGGGTTAGTCCTGGGTTAGTCCTGGGTTAGTCCTGAGATAGTCCTGGGTTAGTCCTGAGATAGTCCTGAGATAGTCCTGAGATAGTCCTGAGATAGTCCTGAGATAGTCCTGAGATAGTCCTGGATTAATCCTTACAGTCCCTGACAAAAGTCTTGTCGCTTATCCATTTTGTAGAAACAAAAGCTTATAACCTGACTTTAAATTAATCGATTGGTTTTAGAAATGTCTCATATGAAAGCTAAAACCCTCCCAAATTATGCTCAATATACTAAAATAAATTTGCTTCACTGAAGAAAGATTGATCATTTAATGAACACAGAAAGGTCAGATTTTGGCAAGACAAAAGGTTTGTCGCCTACAGAAAACTGAACAAATAATTTACTTCAAATACAAAAATATGTTGCATAACGTCAGTGAATTAAGTAGTGGTGCTGTGAGATCCATATTTAATATCTTACTTCCATGAGCTTGAAGGACTGCATCCATGTGGTTCGACAATGATTCATACAATTTGTTGATGAAGTCATCAGGAATAGCAAAGAAAGTGTCTTACATGCCTCCAGAGTTCATCAAGATTCTTTGGTTTTGCCTTCCATGCTTCCTCTTTCATTCTACCCCAGACATGCTCAATGATGTTCATGTCTGGTGACTGGGCTGGCCAGTCCTGAAGCACCTTGATCTTCTTCACCTTGAGGAACTTTGATGTAGAGATAGAAGTATGCGATGGAGCACCATCCTGCTGCAAAATTTGACCCCTTTTATGGTTGGGAATGTAAGAGGTGCTAATACTTCTTGATATTTTAGGCTATTGATATTGCCTTCCACCCTGCAAATGTCTCGCACACCCCCATACTGGATGTAACCCCAGACCATGATTTTTCCGCCACCAAACTTAACTGTTTTCTGGGTGAATCTTGGATCCATGTGGGCTCCAGTAGGTCTCCTGCAATATTTGCGGCGGCTGTGATGTAATTCAACCGAGGATTCATCTGAGAAATCCACCTTCTGCCACTTTTCCAGTTTCCATCCTTTTAGCAGGCTGTGGGCCTTGGCAAATGCCACATGGTTTTTTAATTGCCTTTTGTTTAGTGCTGGTTTTTGTGCACTGATTCGACCATGGAGGCCATTTTGAGACAGAATTCTACAAACTTTTCTGGTTGACACAGGGACTTGAGGTGACCAGGCCTGGTGGAGCTCTGCTGCAGTGGAAAAGGGGACTTGGATTTTCGAATCAACAAACGGTCCTCCCGAGCAGTTGTCTTGCAGGGTCTGCCGGACCTGGGCTTGTCAAAAACTTCTCCAGTCTTTTCAGATCTTTTTCTTATTCTTTGTACTTGACGCTGAGACACACTGAAGGTGTCAGCCACCTCAGCAGTGGATCTGGTCTTCAGCCTCTTGATAATTAACGCTTTGGTCTCAGGGTGGATCTTAGGCATGTTGTCAGAGGTCAAGTTGCAGTTGATGTGAAGGTCTGGTGTGCTGGGGTTCTTTTTATACACACCCACTAATTGATTGATCAGTAACTGATCACAGGTGAGGCTGTAATCTAGGATTGGGTGCATCATATGACAAGGCGACAAGACTTTTGTCTTGCCAAAATCTGACCTTTCTGTGTTCATTAAATGATCAATCTTTCTTCAGTGAAGCAAATTTATTTTAGTATATTGAGCATACTTTGGGAGGGTTTTAGCTTTCATATGAGACATTTCTAAAACCAATCGATTAATTTAAAGTCAGGTTATAAAGCTTTTGTTTCTACAAAATGGATAAGAGACAAGACTTTTGTCAGGGACTGTAGAAAGTCCTGGGTTAGTCCTCGGTCAGACCTGAGTTTATTGTGAGTTCCAGGTTGAGTCCTGAGTTATTCTTGTTTTAGCCTTAAGTTAGACCTAAGTTAGTCCTGGGTTAGTTCTAGGTTAGTCCCAGTTTAGTCCTGAACCCCTATGTTAGTCCTGGCTTGGGTTAGTCCACAGGTTGCCTTGGCACAATCATACTATAGTCCCATATTTGTTGTGGTTCAGAGTTGGGTTTGCTGTACCTTCATAAGATAAGCAAGGCTCTTTTCACTTAAAACATCTTTGAGGAAGGACAGATCTTCTTTGTGCCTGGCATTGGGGTGGAGCTGAGAGGTGAGAACAGCCAGTGTCTCGTGCAGCCCTGAAAAACATCAACATTCAACAGAGGTACAGCTACTGAACACGACATCTGGACCTAAGCAGCCGTAACAAGCCAAGTAACAGTAATGCATGGTTGAAATATTGTCCCATGTATTATTCATGGGGTTATAAAGTGCAGCAGGGAGGATTTAAGAGCCTGGCTGTACCTGTGGTTGCATACACTACGGGCATGGCTTCAATCATTCAGAGCAATAGGAAAAACCAGGAGAGAAGGATAATGATCACAAGAGGTGAAGAATGGTGTTCTTCTCTGCAGAAGATTTAAAAAGCCATGTGGTTCTGAAAAATAAAGCACAAAACACCAACACTGTTTTAGATGAGAGTTCAATTACAGTGTAGGTGGTAGAATATGAATGCAACTGCTTATCCTATGTTAATTTTTCCATCATCTAGCAATGAAAATGTGCATGACAACAAGAGACTTTGGTCAGAGATAGTCAAAAGCAGAATACTACATATGTACAAGGGTTGTCAGTATAAATATTGAAAATAAGATACTAATCAATACTAAAACCAAAATGAAACTAGATACTCATATGAGAAAGTATCAGTACTACAAAAATCTGAAATTTGAGCTATTCTGAACAGTTTTAGTATGATTTTGACCTTAATCAGAACTAGTGGGAGACCTCCTGCATAATAGAGTACTATTATTTTGTATATGTAAGAATTTACCTTCTATTACAACTTCATTGCTGTATCACAATCTGTATCGAGTATTAGTATCAAAATCAAATTTGAAATTTTAGTAGGATGGTAGTAGGATGGTCAGGATGATAAAAAATGCTATACACTGCCATAATAATTAACAGTTCAAAACAAAATATGATATCTGAATGTTCCTCAAAATACCACCTATAAACAACCAATGATAAATTACAGTACATAGATTTCAATGAGTGCAAAGAAATGGAATGAGGTTTATTACAACAACACGTGATTGGTGGTTTATTCCAACAAACCACCAAATGCTTGTTGTATGCTTGGAAGCATATAACAAGGAGTAATAATAATAACAACATAACAAATTTTATATGGCCAGATATAACACCAATAAAGCAAAATAAAGTATTGTTGAAGTGGTCTGAAACTTACCAGAGCCCTCAGTTTGTATAGACTCAAACAAGAGAAGAAAGAAGGTTCAATCTATCTCATCAAATTTTATAGCAATTCTGTAATGGAATTTGTCACTAGGCTATTGATTTGAATTCCTGGTTGATATATTAAGAAAACATTGCCGGTAAGTGCTGGGTGGTAAGTGAAGATATTATTCCTATGGGAAAAATGCAAAAGACTTGCAGTCATAGTGTTGCTCAGCCCTTCACAGCGCCCGTTTCACTATAATTAATAATCCCTCTCATCTCTTCATATTGTGTGAGCTGATGGGGTCAGACAGTCCAGGCCACTTTTCCTTGCTGGTCTCCATGGAAACCCCACAGTCACAGCTTTGCTTATGGAGAGAGTTGAAATAATTAAAGAATGACAAAAGTTTTCAAATCTCCTTAAGGTTAGGAGGTGAGCTATCCCAGTGTAAGAATATATGTTTTAAATATATTTTAGCACTAAAACACCTCTATATGAATAAGTTCCAGATATGTAAGGTAAGGTAGGGTACGCTTTATTTGCCTCCACAGAGACATTGGTCATCTGCAGTTGACCCATCCTTAATGCTGCAGTGCCACACTCAGGGACCCATCACCAAATCTTGAGTTTGACTTGGTCCAGACTACTATACCAGAGGATTTGACCTATTATGCATGTTTTGGAGCTCAAAGGAAACCCACCCAGACACAGGGAGAACCTGCAAAATCCATACAGAAAGGCCTGAATACCATGGGCGTTGAACCCAGAACCTTCTTGTTGTGAGGCGAGACTGCTAGCCACTCAGCCAATATGCTGCAGTATTTAATGTTTAATTAGGAACATTCTAGACAAAGCAATAACATTTCCATGGACACAAGCAGGAGGCAGACCCTTTAGCAGAAAAGTTACATAGTGCTACTTTAATTAGCATGATTGTAAACTGAGCTGTAGAAATAAAAAAATATGAAACCTCCACGACTAAATGAACAATAATTTAAAATTCTATAAATATTAAATAATGGCATTAATTTTTCACAATTCAATTTATACCTTTGATCCCACTTGTCCTTTTTCAGGTTGAGGAGGTCTCATCCCAATAAATCCTGTGTGAGGAGGGCAGCACCATCATTCACAAAGCAACCACTTACAGACAGACAACCAATCACAAACAATTTCACGGCCCATCAAATTCAAATGTCCTGGCTCTGCAGAAATAGAGACTGCACCTTGGAGCAGGAAATTACCACAGGAGACTGAGATAAAATGCACTGATATTGAATACAATATATTATGTATTTTTGTTCATATTGGTGATCAAATTAAATAGTTGTCCATTTATTAGAAACTGCTATTCTGTTTTTAAAAGTATAATGACAAATGTTGAACCTGAGAACCTTAAACCAAGAACTTATTGTATTAGAACAAAAATCAGCATTTTAACAATATTAATCTTAGCTGCCACCATCCATCCATTTTCATCTAGGGTCAGGTCACGAGGGCAGCAGTCTAAGCAGGGAGTCCCAGACTTCCTCCACCCCAGACACTTCCTCCAGCTCCTCCGGGGGTACCTGAGGCATTCCCAGGCCAGCCGAGAGACATAGTCCATCCAGCCCGTCTTGGGGCATCACCCAGGACCTTCTTCCGATGGGACATGCCTGGAACATCTCCCAAGGGAGATGTCCAGGAGGCATCCAGAACAGATGCCCGAGCCACCTCAGCTGGCTCCTCTCAACGTGGAGGAGCAGCGGCTCTACTCCAAGCTCCTCCCGTGTGACCAAGCTCCCCTATCTCTAAGGGAGTCCCTAGCAACTCTGGAGAAAACTAATTTTGACCTCTGCGATCTCGTCCTTTCGGTCATTACCCAAATCTCATGACCATAGGTGAGGGTAGGAACACAGATTGACCAGTAAACCGAGAGCTTTGCCTTTCAGCTCAGCTCCCTCTTCACCACAACGATCCATTACAGCGACCGCATCACTGCCGATGCTGCACCGATCCACCTGTCAATCTCACACTGTGTCCTCCCCTCACTCGTGAACAAGACCCTGAGATATTTGAACTCCTCCAATTGAGGCAGGGACTCTCCACTAACCTGCAGAGGGCAAACCACCTTTTTCCGGTTGAAACCTTTGGCCTCAGATTTGGGACAGCTGATCCTCATCCCATCTGCATCACACTCGGCTGCAAACGCCCCAGTGGATGATGCAGGTCTGGGTTTGATGACGCCACCAGGACAACATCATCTGCAAAGAGCCGAGATGAGATCCTGTGGTCCCCAAACCGGCCCCCCTCCGGCCCCTGGCTGCGCTTATAAATTCTGTCCATAAATACAATGAACAGAACTGGTGAGAAAGGGCAGCCCTGGCAGAGTCCAACATGGACCGGGAAGAGGACTTACTGGCAGCAGAGCAAACACAGCTCCTGCTCCGGTCATACAGGGACCGGACAGCCCCCACAGGAGACCTTGAGAAACACAGTTGAATGCCTTCTCCAGATCCACAAAGCACATGTGGACTGGTTGGGCAAACTCCCATGAACCCTCAAGCACACGATGGAGGGTGTAGAGCCGGTCCAGTGTTCCACGACCAACATGAAAACCACACCGTTGGATCCGAGGTTCGACTATTGGTCGGATTATCCTCTCCAGTACCTTGGAATAGACTTTACTAAGGAGGCTGAGGAGTGTGATTCCCCTGTAATTGGAACACACCCTCCGGTCCCCCTTCTTAAACAGAGGGACCACCACCGCGGTCTGCCTGTCCAGAAGCACTGTCCCCGACTGTCACACGATGCTGCAGCGACATGTCAGCCAAGACAGCCCCACAACATCCAGAGACTTAAGGTACTCAGGACGGATCTCATCCACCCCCGGAGCCTTGCCACCAAGGAGCTTGTCAACCACCTCAGTGACCTCAGCCAGGGTGATGGACGAGTCCGCCTCCGAGTCCCCAGTGTCTGCTTCGTCCTCGGAAGACGTGACGGTGGGATTGAGGAGATCAGCTCTCCCCCCGCACTGTAAACAGTGTTGGTGAAGCAATATTTCTGCCTCCTGAGATGTCGGACGGTTTGCCAGAATTTGTTTGAGGTCATCTGATAGTCCTCAATGACCTCCCCAAACTCCTCCCAAACCCAAGATTTTGCCTCTGTGACTGCCCAGGCTGCGGCACGCTTGGCCTGCCGATACCTGTGAGCTGCCTCAGGAGTCCCCTGAGCCAGCAAAGACCGATAGGACTCCTCCTTCAGCCTGACGGCATCCCTTACTTCCAGTGTCCACCACCGGGTTCGGGGATTGCTGCCGTGACAGACACCACAGACCTTGCGACCACAGCTACGAGCGGGCACATTGACAATAGAGGCCAAGAACAAAGCCCACTCAGATTCCATGTTCCCAGCTACCATTGTCTATTTTAAATATTATTGGCCCATAAAATGTCATCTGAAACACACAGTAATAGTATAATTTTAATAAGGAAATAAGATGTCTATTAAAGTTACCATCAATAAGTTTTTTGTATTTTTTCCACAAGTAGATGGCAAATGTGAAATCTCACCTGGCCTTTGTTCAGGCTCACCTGTGCTCTGAGCTTCTTCTGTCAGGTCAAAGTTGGATCAGTCTAATTATGGATGGTAGCTTTAACACACCCCTCCTTGAACTGCCACCTCAACGTGGTGGAGGGGTTTGAGTGGCTGAATGATCTCAGGAGCTATGGTGTCGGGGGCTTCATGCCAGTGGTAGGGTCACCCTAGGCAAACAGGTCAGACTAAGAGCAGTTCAGAAGCCCCCTATAATGAGCACCGAGTATAGAGGCCAGTTACGATGTTTGGATTGGCATAACCAGGGCCCCACCTTGGGGCCGGGCCTGGGGTGGATGCTTGACAGCGAGCGCCTGGTGGCCGGGCCTTCCCCCAAAGGGCTCGGCTGGATACCACCCGAAAAAGCGATGTGGGGCTGCTCTCCCATGTGCTGCCTCCCGTGGGAGGTGTTCCAGGCATGTCCCACCGGAAAAAGACCCTGGAGAAGACCCAGGGAATGCTGGAGGGACTATGTCTCTCGGCTGGCCTGGGTCCTCCCGGAGGAAGTCTGGGAGTCCCTGCTTAGCCTGTTGCCCCTCCGGATACGCGGAAGAAAATGGATGGATGGGAGCATTAACATAAGTAAACTAAACAAGGTTTGTAAATAAATAATTTAAAGTAAATATGTTTTGAATTTTACACTACTGCAGATATTACAAATACATAAATATCTCTTTATAAATGTTTTTGTATAATCAGCAAAGCCTGAGGTCTAATGCCATAGATTCAATATTATCATCTACACCGCCATAACAACCGTGTCAGCTGCATTTTATAATAATGTTGTCCATAAAAGACCAGAGTGAGATGGTGGCGTGACCCTCACCTCTCATAATGGTGGTTGCTGTATTGGACATTGATGATAAAACCATAATGGATTCTGCTCCATCAGCAGCATGCCTTTGCTTTCAACAGAGATCTGACCAGAGACACTTTCAATAATCTATTCAATACATTAGAGTAAGCACTGAAAGGGACGTAGATGTGGTTCATCACATTCACAGGCACAATGTGAGTTCAGAGGAAATGCAATGGAGGACTGATCATTTCATGGTTCATGGTTATAGTCTGATAATAATTAGGGCTTTCAGATATAACTTCACATCTTAAAATTGGGAGTAAATCAGAATTATTGCAGACTAGATTATTGCGGACTAGAACAGGACCAAACCAAGTGTTAAAACTACTATTAAGAAAAATCAGATCAGTTTTCACATGCCTCATTAAACCCTTAACAGCAGCAGTGTCTCTCTACGAGTCCAATGTACAGTATATACTTCCAGAAAGCGCCTGTCTATCTTGCTACACTTGCCCCCCTTCCTGACCTTTTTCCTCTCTGTCTAACTCTTTCTAATTACACACTGCGAGAGGGGCTTAGCGGACATCTCCCTCTGCCTATCGCCACAATACTTAAGGTTGTTCCAGCTGCAGCCATATGGTAGTATTATGCAGCCTCCTTGATTTGAGATGCAACACTGGGCTGTGCATCTCTGAGGATTTCACACAATACAATGGAGGAGATTAGAAACTGGTGGCAGATTAAACTCAACTGCAAGGAGGAGGTGTACAGAACAGCATTTGCCTACAAGAGATCGAGTAACAATAAAAATCCTCTTTTAAATATTGTTTGTGAGGATAAGTGAAGTATGTGGCCTTTAGAGATTAGAAGAATATGGACACACAATGGAAACAGGTAATTAGAAAAGAGGTCCTATTTTTGAACAGGCAATTATCTGGACTGACAGGTGCTGCAGACGCCTACACAACCTACACACAACAGTGACAGTTCAAAGTAGAATTTATGTCACAGAGAACAATGAGAAAATCTGCAGGTTAAAAGTCAATGCGTAGCGTAGAGTAGTTAGGTAGAAACGTGGTCAAGGTGGTAGAGCTGTTTGTGCTTTATCACTAGTCTACTGTTCACTACAGTCATGCTCTGGTTGTGTTTCTGACATTTTTATAATACTTTTTATATGCCATGGTTTAGTTGTCATTGGGCAGACTGGGTTTTAATCCCTGATAATGGCCAAGTTTCTTTAAAGCCACAGTAAGTAACTTTTTAATAAAAAACAGACTAAAATAAAAACATGTTTGCTTTTTAAAAAATATTTTTTATTGCACAGAATAACTGCTCTAGAACAACTGTCAATGCTGTGAGCTGGCTTGCATCTCCACAAACCTGACTCTTATTTGAGCTGGAGGAGGGTCTCCTCCTGATTGTTGCCATGGAAATGTTCCTTTGGCTATAATCTTCCACAGTATGATGTAAAATTTCTCTCCATGGAGAAGGTTCCAAAGTATGGTTTTAACATGCATTATTTCCATGGAATTATGCATGTGACATGCCACCCCAACAAAAACAAAAAACCTTACTTTTTGGGTTGGGCTAAAATGTTGATATGAGACATGGTCAGGAATTTCCAGTGACGGTATTTGGGCCAATGGAGGTACGCAAGCACACATCTGGGGCTACTTGATAGAAAATAAAAATATTAGTCATTTTTACATTCTAAGAAGGTTCTGGGGCATTTTTGACATCAATATGATTAAAACATAAAAAAATATAGGCCTAATAGTAACCACTGAGATGGAAACATTATAGAAAACAGATTAATTTACCTAGTACCCATGTAGTACCAATGGGGTACTCTGAGCATGATACAAAGCTTAGGGGCCTAGGCCAAGAATACCAGTCTTAACATACAGGAGTACACAAACGTCAGTCCGTTTAGCCTAATATTAACTCTGGGAGAAGAATGCTTCATGCTAAAGCTCAAAGTTATTTTCAGAGAGTGCTTTTATATTACCTCATATACTGACATTTATGATCCCCTTCCCCCTGCCCATATACTCCAGGACGCTGATTAGATTCACATCCTCAAACTGACACTGGGCAAAGGCTGGACATAGTGGAGCCAGTGTGTGCCACTTTACTGTAGCGACATTGTGTTTGGAGGCTTAACCCTGTGCCCCGTCTACTCACACACACACACACACACACACACCACCTGCTTAACCAGGCCTGTCGGCTGCTGGGACATCCCAAGAGAAGTGAGGTCTGCTACACACAGCTACTACCATCTGCTCACTGATTCATGTTTAGGGTTAAGAGAATATAACACAAAAATGAAAGAAACCAAAATGTAGGGACAGTAGGGCAGCACAATATATATTTGAATCAAAAATCGTAATGGCTACAATTATGTGATAGGGTTGTCAAAATGGTCAAAAATCAGATACTAATAATCAATACTTAAACTAGCGTCGAAACTAGATGCACATTTAATCAAGTATCAATATCAGAACAACTATAAGACCACATAGACTAGTATGCCCATAGACCACTATCGAACAATTACATTATGGCTATAATTACATAGTAAGGTTGTCAAAAGTATTGGAAATCAGATACTAATAATAAATACTTCAGCTAGTGTTGAAACTAGATACTAATTTGAGCAGGCATTGATAGTTAAAAGTCACATTGAAAGGACAGAAATGAACCTTTGCTGAATAGCTTAAGACTGATCTTGAGCTATATCATCAATGGGGTATCGGAAACAGTATCTCTTCAAAACTGTGCCGTCCTACCAAAATAAAATAATAACTCAAGCCATTTTGGCAATCTATTTAGAGTATGAATAAATTTTCAGAAAAGAATAGTCGTGAGTTGAATACTAAAACCATATTACTGAACAGTGACAATTAAATGTAAATGAAAATCTGTCAATGCACCAAAGATGTGCAAAGTTGGTCCTCAGAGCATATGGGTTTTTATAGTCATTAGCTGCCCATACGAATTACAATGTCACAAAGTACAGATTGTGAGCTATAGTCACTAGTCCCATGTGTTCTCATTCAGTCTTTAGCTGGCTCCACTTCTTGTATACTACAGCAGCCTAGTGCACATTGACCTGTAACTCATTAGTAGAAACTGTTAACAACAGAGATATTTATCTGAAACAAATTAAAGGATGCAAGATCCCAAAGAGTCCATGCATGTGTTATCTTACAGTGATATTGATTTAAGAAAATTATCACGAAAAACATTCTTTGTTCCTCCAGATCAATGGGGAAAAACTACATAAACAGCAAAAATGCAGTTTTATTAATTAAAGGGCCCATATTACACTATTTTCTGGTCTATGATATACAGTTGTTTCCTCATCAAAACATACCTGGAGTTGTGTTTCATTCACACATGTTTTACACACAAACCCTGCAAGTTCTCTGCTAAAAATGCTCTGTTCCACCATGTGATGCCATGTGGTAATACAGGAAGTGCTTCACTGTGTTTTTAAACTCCATCCAAATACCCCAGAAAAATATCAGCTTCTATAAATATACACCACCAAAAACAAACTGGATTTCTGGACAATGTGTGGCCTTATCTAATGATCTAGGGATTTGAGTGCTCATTAATATTTAGATTTTACAGTGAATGGTCACAAAAAAGAGGAAATACTCAGTGAGAGGTAGGAGCAGATGACTGACGGGTAACAACACTTAATCTCAACCAACCTCCCCCCACAGAGGTGCACACTAAAGCAATACACACCTACCTATGGGCTCAAATCCATTTGTTTATATTTGTTTGCAGAGTTAAATCAGCCGGTATTTAACTAGGCTAAACATAAAGTTTATCATCTCTACCCTACACTGACTTCCCTTTAAACAACATTAATGCATACTAACATTTGCAGCCTAAATGTAAAATGCTCGCATTTTATAAACTGTACAATTATTTTTGGGGACTTTTGATGGACTGCAACAATGCTCATTCCTAATCGTAGACCTATGTTCCTAATACAGTAATTATCAGATCTTCATGGAGATCAGGTAATTGATCCCCATTGATCAAAAAGGCGTGTTTTGTCATTAATTATCTCATCAATTACAGGATTTAGACAGAATTAACCAAAAGTTTTTTAAATGAAAAACGTAATTAATCAATAAAATGTGGCATTTCCCTGACCAGAAAATGACGACTTTTTGCAGTAATTTCCTTGCCATCGCTTGTCATTTTCCACAGTCAAAACCGGATTGAAAAAAGAGCAAAGTGATCATATTTACCTTATGGGGGTTCCGTCTGTCACCACGGCTGCGCGAAATACGTCTATCCCCAAAAAGTGAGCGGTATCGGCGCGGCACTGGCACGGGGGATGGTCGCTCCTGGGTCCCCTCTCGGTCCTCTCTTTGTCCGTGCGTCCGTGTACCTCTGTCTGGCTGTCGGTGGGTCCGTGCAGATGGCAGAAGAATCACATTTGCTTTGGTTTGCCTGCTCCGTTTAGTCTGGCGCGCACTGACCACGCCCCCTCCCCCAGCTGTCACTCACACTCCCCTCACCCTGTGCTGTGTTCAAAGACCCCATGTAAACACGGAGCAATCACAGGTGCATACGAAGACGAAATAACGTCAATTTACGCTTCATGATTGTCGAAATGAACAGGCAGTCTGGTTTATTTAGGATATACTGGTGAATTAGACTATTCTGTTTTGCATCAAGAACACAAGACGCTGCAAGTTTACCCACCCAGATGTAAGGCTACAATTCATTTCATAGCATAATAATAATAAAAGCTCAATAATAATCATAATATACTAATAGCTTAGCAATAGCTGACAGTATAATGTATTTTTTGCAATAAATGTGGTTAGTAATACATGTGATATCAAGACAGTAGCCTATTATGTGTTTTTGTTCTATTTATAACTTTAAAATGTTGGACGGGTTTTATCTGGATGGAAAGGGACATTTTTCCCTTAACACACATGAATACAGCTTTTTTTTTATTTTATTTATTTATTTTTACAACCCCTTGGTCCCAATCACATACAATTCATTTACTACCTTTGCCTCTCCTACTTTGTCTGCAGCTTGTTTTGACTGCTGCTCAGTGCGTGGAACAAGCATACAATCTTATTATGAAGCAATAGCATTTCTCTCCTTTCTTTGATCTCCTCTCTGCTTCTCTCTGTTCTTCCACTCATTCTTGGCCTAGTTGTTGTATCCACAGGAGACAAAACCTTGTGTGAAGACATTTTTGACTAAAGAGAAATTACTGTCCTACTATCATAGGACGACAAGGCTACTCATCCAAGTTTAAAGAATAGGTTGTAGATTTCTATTGGATTGTTGGTAACAAAGAAAAAATCCTTGAGCATAAATATATTAATCAGATTTCTGTGGGAGGTTGTGTGATATTGCAAATGAAAAAAGAACAAATTGTAGGCAGCGGTAGCATAGATATTAACATTTATGGCACAGAGAAAGCAACAGGCTGACATAAAATACCATTTATTTTAATTTTGACATTACATTGTCAATTTCATTATACAAAAATATAATTGAATACTTACAAAATTGAATGATTAGCAGTGATATGACAGTCTGTCTCATTTATTGTAAAGAGAAACATTTTAACATAAGGTAAGGTAATAGAAAACGGTCTTCAGTAGTGGTGATCATATGTTGGAGTCAGGGTGATTGTCCTTATAAAAAAAAGCAATAAATCAACAATAAAACAAAATACTGCAGTTTTAGGGTACTGAATTACATTATGTGCTATACTCACTGGGTACACTGGGTTTTGGAAGCCGCCCATGTAGTCAAAATCAATGATTGGGTCAAAAGTCTGGGAATAAAATGAGATATGAAAGAAACTTAAACTGGTATAATGCATTATTTTAAGGGGCACTATGTAACTTATCTGGTAAGGGGGCTTCTACCCCTTTTATCTGTCTGCTTGAGATATTAGAATGCAAATGTTGCTTTTGTCTAGTCCAGAATGTTCCACAGTATGGCATTCAACGTATTACACAGTGTATTTAGTTACACGTTTTTATTGTCCAAAAATACATTGCAAAGCCTACATTTTTCCTGTTTCGGGTTGTTTCCCAACCAATCTGAGCTCTAGCTTTACATAGTTTCATCCCCTGCTCATCTCTATCTAGAAAGATAACGTTAATGCCATACTGTGAAAAATTTGGGGCAAAGCAATATCATCTCCATGTAAACAAGCAGGTGGCAGACCTCCCACCAGAAAAGTAAAAGGTTTTCTTCACTGCTTTATACCCTATTGATTACATGGTATTTGTCAGTTCTGTCTGTAATACTATTATAATAAATAACCTACATACCACAGCCTTGGGAGCAGCAGCATTTGATACCTCTATATTGTCTGAATCATTCTCAATGACAGGCTCCTGAAAAGATGAAAATAAACTTAAGTGTCCTATATCAGAACCACAGCAACAAATAACAAATACATGTTTCACTTCAGCTGATCAGACCATGTTTGCAGCACCATCTTGTGGAGGTTCACTAACAACCTGGAGCTCTTCCATGTACAACGGGTTATTTACATTTTTCTAACAAGAAATAAGACCAAAAAAAAAAGTTCTTTCAGAGGACATATATTTGACTTCATATCAACATACATGCTATATTATCTATGCTTAAATGCACACCAACAATCTGATCATTATCTGATTTCTGGAGGTATCAGATTATTGTAATGTCATGTAAAGAGTTACATCTGATCGGACGAGCTAACTTTTCAGTGTAGTTAGCTTCTCCCTGCAGGCCGATATAAGGCAGTGTGGGTAATCTGATTTCTTTATAAATCATTACTTGTCTGTCTTGTACTCGTACTGCCTTCCAAATAAAACAGTCTAAAAATCCACTGACACGTCACCAGATGTTTGATCAGACAACACACACACAAAATCTGATCAAATTACAGAGTTAACTGATTACTCAGATTTTTACTGGCCATGTAAATGTATCCAGTGTTAACAACAATTATTTTCTATATAAGACAATCAAGATACAGAACTTAAACCACTTCAGTCTTTCCGAGTACTAACCTGGACTGAACCATTTTGCATTGGTGGTGCTGGAGTTTCTGGCATTGCACCTGACGCAAAAGGCTCTGGCTCTGCTTCGTAGGCTGGGTTCTCAAAGCTCTTGTCCTTTGGCAGCAGATTAGGCACAGCCACCTGTGTTCAATTTTATGTTGAAATTCATTTTTGATTTTGATTTTGAATATATGTTCAGCACAAGGCTTTATTGTTTCTGTACAGACCGCTTCATCAGGATCCACACTTGTGGCATTCATTTCTGTCTTCATGTTATTAGAAGATGGGTCCTTTCTGAAATCATAGTTATATAAATAGTATAGTGTTGTCTGCAACAAATAAGTTACAATACTAAATTACTACTTTGTGTACTTTTACAGTATTTTCCATGTATAGCCTATATAGCCTTTTTCAAGAATTGCGTCCACATATTTGCCATAATAATTTTGTGGCTTCAAGTTCTTTCAGCTGACAACAATGATGACATGGGAACCAGAGGAGTCTTACCTTGAGCGTGACAGGTTGGGCATTGCAGGCATAGAGGGCATAGAGGGCATAGAGGGCATTGAAGGCATGCTGGGAAGATTGGTGCGTAACTTTCCTATGAGGTCAGGTTTCTTGCGTGCAGTGTACACAATAGCAATAAGAATTGCAATTATTAGCACTGTGACCCCAATGGCTATTCCAGCTGAAAAGAAACAAGAAACAGAAATACAATTAAATCACAATACTATACCATTTTTGTTTCGATTGCAAATGTTGTATGAAAAGCTATACCAGATGAAGCCAAAAGACCAGATTTGCTCTTTTCACAAAAGTCTCCATACCACGTTGGAGGGCATCTGTGAAGCACAATGTAATGCAAATTTATCATTACCTAAAACAAGTATATGAATTATATTTCACTTTGCTGAAGCTTTTTTTTTTTTTCCGCACCTGCAAAGGGCCTTGTTGTCATCAAAGTAGCATGATCCGCCATTTTGACACTGACAAGGTGGAGGCATAGTGGCAGGTGGCTCAGACCCTGAAAATAAAATTAAGATAACAATAGTGTTTACAAAATCCAAGCTGACTGCAGTGTTATGGGGCAGTTTTGAGCCTATTGATATTACCAGTGTCGCATTCGGTGGTGCTGCCTTGGACAAAGCTTGTACCTTCGGGGCAGGCACAGGTGTAGCCTCCCGGACGCAGCAGACACAGGTGGCTGCAAGTCCCTTTACATGGGTTCTTCACTGCACAGACAGAGATTGAACTACATTTTTTCCGACTCATAATATGATTACCATTAGATTTGTGATTTAAATTTGTTTTTAAGTTTTAGTTCAAAGTGTACATTGCAGACTTGTCCAGGAGAGTACACTTTTAAGAGAAAAGTGGTAAACTAATGTAAAAATCTTGTGCAATTAATCAAATTTTAATTACATCGTCAGTGATTTGCTTCTGACTCTTTTTAATTGAGAAGTCTAGCCTATCCTGTCAGAGTTAGACATAGTACATATGTTTTAAGTGGCAATTAATTAAAGTCTTGTTTTATATTAATATTGAGAGACATTTTTATTTGCTTTTAATCCCATTTATTTCAGCACATCTTTACGGAACTGAAAGATGAACAGTTTTTTTCATAAATACCCGTGCAGACAGGGTATTTTGTTGCTTGCTAGAGAAATAATGCTACATAAAAATTACCATTTTAATTGTACTGGAATTTTGGATTTTGCAGTCTGCTACACACACTCACATTGTACACACTTTTAACCTTTATTTAACCTGAACCAAAGTATTTCCACAATGTCTTTTTATCAGAATGCCCCACCACCATAGGCTCTTCATTGGATTTACTAAATGACCTTATCTGGTAACTTACTGTTGATAGAGTTGTATCTCTGCTTCTGATACAGTGACACTTGTGTGAGCCAGGGTCCTGCGGTCAGGAGCTTGGTCTTGAGCCCACGCCCAAACTTGTCCTGTCTGTAGACCTCTCCCTTCTCCTGTGTGCTCCAATAAATGTTGTCCTCAAACACATTAACACTGAGAGGGTTTTCGACACCTAAAAATAACACAAGTTTATAATGGTTAAACTTCATACTATTAAAGGGGCCCTATGAACCTTTTCTGGTGGAGGATCTGCTTGCTTGTCTCCATGGAGATGATGTTGCTTTTGCTGGAATGTTGAACACTATGGCATATAAACCATAGTATTTACTTCTTTACTGATGCTTTTACTGCTCAAAAATATAATTAATCTCCATGAAGAAATAAGATGAATATCATACAGTGGAACATGCAATAAAATGGAGACAAGCAGGTGGTGCATCCTCTACTTAGTGCACCTTTAAAGTATTCTGTTTTTTAATTATTGATTGCCTCTTCTTACCAATATAGACAGCAGTTTTGCGGCCTTCTCCAGAGGGAAGCACTGACTCGATGTGGTTTTCTTTGGAGTCGGACCAGTAGATGCGGTCATTGTTGGCGTAGTCTATAGACAAGCCCGTGGGCCATCCCAACTGCTCTCCCACAAGAACCTTTCTCTGCTGACCGTCCAGCCACGAGCACTCGATTTTAGGGTCATTACCACGATCAGCCCAGTACAACATCCTGTCCAAAACAGTCAGCAAGAAGACTCATTGTGTAAATTTTCTGGTGAAGGGTCTGTCAAATGCTTTTCTGCATGTTGTTGCAAATGTTATTGCTTTGTCTGGAATGTTCCACAATATGGCATGTTTAAACCTTTCTATCTTTATGGAGATCAAACCAGACCAAGTTACAGGTCAGATCTGTGGAGAGGTAACCCTGCTCACAGTCAGTATGCCTGTTTTTCTGGGGGGGTTTGAGCTATAAAATCACCTGTAAGTTAATAAATATAAGGTAGAGCTGTTTAATACTTTGGAATATTCCAGGCAGAGTAATAACATAATACATAATGCACCATTAAAGTTGTCTGTGTAATCCCTCAGTCGTCCAGGTCCATAAAAAAGGACATTCAATTTTGTCAACTGTTGTAAAAGTTTTTTAAAAGAATCTTTGTTAATCTTTTTGTCTCACCCCAGTCGAGGGTTAACTGCCACAGCAGACGGGTATCCCAGGTCAGTCTTCACCAGATGTTTCCGGTATCGTCCATCCAACATGGCCACCTCTAATCTTTTGATTGTGGAGTCTGCCCAATACAGGTTTCTGTTGGCACAATGAGCAAATGCAATTTCAAAATGTAGAAAAAATATAAAGGGACTATGTTACCACTACTTTGGACATTATAGCCTGCCCTGGATTTCTTTAAAACATACTTCCAGACTTTAGATGCAATGAAGTTAGCATACAGAATTAAAGAAAGACAGAATTTGTATCAAGTTAAATATAATGTCAGCTAACATCACAATTTGAGAACAACTTTGAACCTATTTCAGACCACCTTAAATAATAAAACTCCAGGATACAATATGACATACATATAATAATGTTTAAATAACATAAGAACACTGTAGTAAACACAAAATGTTCTCCGACCTGCCAACCCAGTCTACAGCAATGCCGTCTGGGGAGGTGATGTGGTTGATGTCCAGGGTAACAGCAGCACCAATGTTATTGCTGCCATCATCTATAGAAGGGATGTAGGCTCTCTTTATAGCCCCTGAGACTGCACCTTTACTAGCAACAGTGAAGTACACCATACCTGAAACACACAGATTCTATTGAGTTACCACAATTGTAATAAAAGGTGCTTTGATCTGCCAACCCGAGTCCTACTGAATCCGGTGTTGTTGTGGTCGTAGTCGTAGTCCACAGCCATGATGCGCTCCTCCTCTTGCAGGAAGTCATGATAGGTCTGAGTTTGGAGGTTAAATCTTCGGATGCGGATGTTTTCAGGCAGAAGCAGCAGTGGAACAGGGCCTAAAAACATGGGATTCATATTTGTTGTTGTTACCTTGACAATGGTAAAACTTGCTGAATGCACAGGTTTTCTCACCCTCTGCCTCGCACTTGTCTCCATTGCCCACTTTTCTGTATCCAGGGGCACATTCACAGTCATAGCCACCTTTTGTGTTTTTACAGATCTGAGGGCAAATACCGAACTGCTCACACTCGTTTATGTCTACAAAAACACAAAATATAGTATATTACAATAAATCAATTAAAATAATTTAATTGGTTCTTAAAGCAGAACTAAGTAGCAAAAACAGCATTATGAAATACACTGCCAGGGAACAGACACAAAAGCCCTTTTTTCTGTTCTTTTGTCTTTTATAGTATATCAAATGCAAAAATCATATAACATAGTCAAAAAGTAGAGGGTTGATGTCTGCCATTTTTGCAAAAATGCTTTTCTGCCCATAGACAGCAGACAGAGACAGCCGACAGATCCCATCACAGGGACTTACAAAAACTAACAAGATAAGGTAAAAATATTACTTAGTTCTCCTTTAACAATACTAATGACACCATGTACCGATGCAGGTCAAAGTGTTATCTGGGTCCACTTTGTATCCAGCTCGGCAGGAGCAGATGAAGCCTGTCCCATTCAGGTTGATGCAGTCTTGTTGACAGACCTTCTCCTCACAGGTACGATCTGAGCCAAAGTCTAAAGCCACAAACAAAATGTGTGTATCACTAGTATTAAAAAAAAAAAATAAATCTTTATGTATTTGTGTTATCATTTGCTACTCACTGCAGCCTATTTCATCTGTGAGATCCCCACAGTTGTCATTGTGGTCACATACATAGGGCAGAGCCACACAGTGTCTGTTGCTGCATTTGAATTGGTCCAGGGTGCAGGGGGGCAACGTGGGCTCACGACCTAAAACAAACAGCCAATGATTAGTCAATGATTCATGTGGTCAGTACTGAAAAGTTGAGTATGTTGAATTACTGCCTATCTACTCTCTCTCCTCTGTGGATAACTCACTCCCCAACACTACAAATAAAAGGCTAGGCGAACAGTCTAAGGGTAAGATAATAGCAGTTACATAAATGTATCAAACTCTCTCAAACAGAGATTTAAATTTGAGTAATCTGATTGCTTAAATTGTTTTTACCCTATCCCATCTTGGAAGATTTTCCTTCCCTGTGCTTGAGGTTCATAAGAAATTAGAATTGTACGAACAATTCCCAGACATACTCAAGATTAGATTATGATTGATGCATTCACTCAACAAGAACAGTCAGCATTCAGTGTGTAGTGACCCCTAATGGTAATAAGGTGAAGTAAAAGTACAAACATTTTAAAAGTTTAAAATGGATTAAAATGCAATAGTCGTGTGGCCTAGTACACTGTTAAGGCCCTTGTCATTGAGTTACTTTATGCGCTATAGGTGCATATGATTAACCTGGGTTCTATTTTAATTTCTGATAAATATCCACATGCTCAACCTTCTTGGACTAAGTGAATATGGATAATGTGTTTGTGTTCGTACAAAGCTCTTCTTTCTCATCACTGCCATCTCCACAGTCGTCCTTCTGGTTGCAGAGCAGTCCAGAGTAGACGCAGTAACCATTTGCACAACGGAACTTGGCTGGCATCTCACAAGTTATGTTCACTAAAGGACAAAAATGAATGTATTTATTGAAATTAAAATATATTGAAACATAGTTACTGATGGAATGAATATCTTAAATAAGTACTGCATAATAGTAGCTGTTCATCAGAGCGGTCTCCACAGTCATCAGTGCCGTCACACACAAAGCTCTGGCTGATACAGAGATGGTTGGTGCATTCAAACTGCTGTGGTGGACACCAGCGGCCTCCTGGGTAACGAGTGGCTACATAGGCAGACATCAAGATACATTCAGTACATGTAAACAAACCTTGTGATTTATCAATATACCAACAATGTATTACCAAACTTTTTAATTAATGAGGAAGTACAAGACAGCAATATATCAATCCCAAATAAGAATCAGAATCATTTCTAAGTATTAATGGGTTTCAGCTTCTTGTGGTGGGCAACATTTTGAGGACTTTTCAGAATTCAGTAAATATTTTGTGTTCAGTTGTTACAATGACAACAGTCCCAATTTTTCATCATCTTGAAACCCACTGATAAGCAACATGTATTGTAACAAATATGTAAAAAAAAATTATATAAATGGTCTACTAGTACTAGTACTCAATTGAATTAATCTTTAAATTGCCTGTTTCATGCCCGTCACAGACTTTTCTGTTCTGATACATTATACAATGATTATGATTATTATACATTATACATGATACATTAGAGGTCACAGTTGGTTTATTTATGTTTTATTGTTACGGTACGATATGACATTATGGTTGACTGGAAAAAAGATTGTGTCATAGGTGTCATGGGGATTATCTAAGGAATATTACAAGATAAAGTTTTTCTTCAGTGGTGCGCTGACAGCACTAAGGGTGGGATAAAAGTAGATCCTGAATGACAAACTTACGGCAGCTGGTTTCATCAGACAGGTCTTTACAGTCTGCGCGGCCGTCACACTGAAGAGACTCAGGGATGCAGTGACCGGAATCACACTGGAATGAGCCTGGGCGACACGTGTACAGCTCTGGATATGATGTGAAAGAAGAGTTTGTTTATTTCATGTTTAACATATATTTAAAGCTTTGTGTTTTGGAATGTAGGCCTATGTACCACAGTCCCGTTCATCCGAGTTGTCCCCGCAGTCGTTGTCATGGTCACACACCCATTTCCCGGGAATGCACTGTCCGTTGTCACACTTGTATTCACTTTCTGAACAAGGCCTGGGTTCTAAGAGTGATACAAATCTCTAAACATTTTGTGGACTCACATAATACATGCACTACAATTGAATTCATACGGCATTGTCTTTCATCTGATCCATCTCCACAGTCGTCGTTTCCATCACATTTCCAGCGAATGGGAACACAGCGATGGTTATCACAGCGGAAGTCTCCCACAGGGTCACAGGTCACGGCCTCTGTTAAGTCAGTAAGTAATTTAGGTTACATTTTTATCCACTAAAACAGATCCCAGCACAGAGGGGCTTGTGCAAAACTGTCCGATTTTTTTTGTTCAAATTGTCATTACTTAAAGAGGCACTATGTAACTTTTCCTCATGGAGGTATATACATCCATCCATCCATCTTCTCCCGCTTAATCCGGCTGGGTCGCGGGGGCAGCTTGCTGCCCAATACTCATAGCACCTGACCCCCCCTATGAACCCCTCTGCGGGTGGTGAGCCCACAGGGAGATATATACATTTTATGCCAAAATATGAAATATAATAGCCAAAGGAACTAAATTTCCATTTCTCTGTATTTCAGTGCAATAAAAACATCCCAAATAAAATAAACAAATATGCTATTATGCTAATCTTTTTTTTTTTTTTTGGCTAAAAGGTAATGTGGTGAGGATTTAATTGTTAACAAATTCCCCTTGGGACAGTAAATGTTCTTTTTTTGTTAATAAAACAAACACACAAACAAAAACGTACCGCATCCTTGCTCGTCACTATTGTCCAGGCAGTCATTGGTGCCGTCACAGCGTGCCCACATGGGAACACAGCGGTAGTTTGTCTTACAGGAGAACTCTGTTTCATCACATTTGTAGTCAGGGCCCACTGCAGGAAAAGACACATGTTAAATCAGTCCACCATTCCTATTTCAACACCTTTAAATCTGCATGGAATGTTCCACAGTATGGCATTAAATCCTCACTCACTGCAGGTCTCAAAAGGCTCGTCAGACCCATCTCCGCAGTCATCCTGGGCGTCGCACACGTAGCTCTGGGGCACACACAGGCCATTGGCACAGTGGAACTGTCCTGGTTTGCAAGTGCGCTGAGAGCAAGTGTCTGGGTCCTCATCACTGCCGTCCGCACAGTCCTGCAGCCCGTCACAATGCCACGACTCAGGGATACAGAGCTTGTTTTTACACTGGAACTGGTTATCCTGGCACCTGTGGTCACCTGTCCAAATAAAAATAATAACTAAGATTTTAATTCATAGTCTCATCAAAGTGCAGCTTAGGTTAATCAAAAAAATTAGAAATTGGAAATTAGATACAAATCAGTAGTAGTAATGCAATATTTAACACAGTGATATTTAAAATAACATTCCACTGTCTAAAATGTTATTATTGTGGTACTGAAATCTCTATTGAGTAAGGATATAACAATGTCCAAGTTTCACGATCCAATATCGTCACGGTATGAACCTCACAGTACGATATTTCTTGCAATATTTTGTGGAGACTAACAAAACTGTGAATTTTTCTTCTAAAAATGCCTTCACAAGACTTAATCCAAAGAACTGTGCTTAAAAGTGCTTAGAACAGTAATTTCTTCATGTTGTCTACACTGAAACTGTGCAAAGGATCATGGTCTATGTAGTTCCCTCTGTTTTTTTAGCTATTTCTGAATCATAACAATAAGACACTTGTGATTCGATATATTGTGATGGTCCACGATATTATTGTGAGACCTTTGACATTACAGTATCACAATATTTCAGTTATTTTTACATCCCTACTATTGAGTATTGAGCCTATTCCTAAGTAGAGTTTTAATTTGATTAGCTTGACAACACTAGTGCAGTTCTTGTCGTACTGCAGAGAGCGGCATCCTCGTCTGAGTTGTCTGGACAGTTTCTATGGCCATCGCAGATAAAGCCGGGGTGGGTGCAGTTTCCGTCCTGACACTGAAACTGGCCAATGGGGCAGTATCGAGGAGGGCAGGTCTGTGGTTCATCTGAGCCATCGCCACAGTCTGACTGACCATCACACTTCCACCAGATCGGTACACACCTGAAAAAAGAAGCAGAAAAATCATAAAACTTAAGTAAGGTAAGTCAGCCTCTGCTGGAGATTTAAGGCTGATAACCATTAAGCTAAAAAGTGCAAATATCTGCCTGGTAAATGGGCAACTAGTCTATCTCTAGTTGGGAGTGTTTTTTTGCCAGACACTGGAGCCTTTTCCCTTTATAAATAAATAGTGATGATCTGGTGATCGTAACAGCACAGCAGAGTGGCAGCTGTACTGGGTGCAGTCTAAGCGCAGCATAAGGCAAGGGAGCTCAGGCTCTGGTTCGGTATTTTAGTTGTAATATAAAATATTTGTGTTTGGTCAATGCTTTTATGCTCTAAATGTCTGCTTAATTTAAGACATACTTCTCATTGTCCCCACATCTGAACTGTGTACTGGAGCAGTCTGCGACACACTGGATTTTGAAGCCCACCATTAGACCTATGAAGTGATCGGGGCATTCACAAGTAGCTCCTTGTCCTCCAGGTTGGATCAGACAAAGGTGACTACAGGTCAAATGATGGGAAGTGCATGGATTTTCACCTGAGAACAACAACAAAAATAAATTACAGAAAATATAACATGAAACTTTGAGGATTTGGTCTTACTTCTGGGTTGTCTGTACGGGTGGTAGACGTGGATATCGTAAGGTCGGTGTGTGTTGTTGTTCATTACTGCACGCTCGGCTCCTGTGTACTTATGGGCCTTCTCCACAGTGTGTGTGTTCCAGTCAGTCCAGTAAACCCAGTCCTCAAACAGGGAGATCGCAAACACATGAGGCAGGGCTCCAGCTATGGCCCGATGGCGGTTCTTACCATCCATGTCTGCAAAGCTACACACAAGGTTAAATTAAGAAATCTTTACCAGGCAATTTAACTTATTAGCTTATGAGGAAATCTGCCTACTCCAGATAACTTAGATGAGCATCAGCAAAGAATATCTTGTTGGTGGTGTAGTCTATAGTTAAAGCATTGGGCCACTCCAGTTTTGTTGTGATGATGGCACTGATGTTGCTTCCATCCATACCCGCTCTGCCAATAAACGGTGTGTCTGCCCAGTCCGTCCAATACAGCCATCTGAAAAACAGGAAGATCTCCAAAGATTAGTTTAGTTTAGTCTTTATTTGAAGGGACAATGTACAGATACATTAAGTTTAAAAAAACAGAGATGTTCTGCACCAGATTATAGCTAGATAGCTAGTTTCCGTCTGCAGTCCCTATTAAACAACCTAAACAGTCTTGTCATGTCAGTTGTTTTTGGTGTCAGTGTGTTATACCCATGTTTAGGGTTGACAGCAACAGCTCGAGGTCGAGTGATAATAAAAGTGTTGTTTCCATCTTGGAAATGTCCAGTGATGAGTTTTTTCTTGTAGCGTCCATCCAGCTCCATCACATGAAGAGAGCCATAGAAACTGTCTGACCAGTACAGCTTTCTGTAAGAGGACAGGAGCTCGTTAACAGGCGCCAGTTGTTGAAAGGTTTTGTAAGTTTAATTCATTCAAGTCAGCTGAAACTATATTTGTCACTAAGGAAACCTATGAACTACAAAAACTGTTGCACTATGTAACTTTTTTGGTCAGGGATCTGCAACCTGCTTGTCATTGGTATGCCTTTATTTTATTTAGGTAGGGCATTAAACATATCTAACTTGCATTTATTCAATAACTGGTGTATTGATTGCTCCAAAATGTCTTTAAAAACACCCAAGCCTTTCCCAGATCTGACCTTTAACCAGAAGGTAGATCCTCCAACAGAAAAGTGACATACATTTAAGATTCATCTACAGAAGCCTGCATTTTTGTTTAACACTACCATCAAAAGACATATTCACACATGTACCTGCCGACCCAATCCACAGCAATGCCCTCTGCTCCAACCACCTGGGTGTTCGCCAGGGTCTCTCTACCGGTTCCATCCAGACGTATTCTCTCCATTTTCCCAACTCCAACATCCAACCAGTAGAGCCTGTTCTCTACGTAGTCAAAGTCCAAAGCTACAACATTAGACAGCCCCTGCAGCACGATGCTCAGCTGGGACCCGTCGGTGGTCAGTTTGCGGATGTAGTAGCGATTACTATAGAGCAAGTATGGGTTGATGCCACTGTTTTGACGACAGGTGCGGCCGTCTGGTTCTCTGAGGTAGCCGGGGGCGCATTTGCAGTAGAAGGAGCCCGCAGTGTTGTCACAGATCTGGCTGCACACAGACGGTGTGCTCTCACACTCGTTTATGTCCTCACAGGCTTTCCCATCAGGCATAAGTCTGTAGCCCGGGTTGCAAGAGCAGTAATAACTGGTGAGAGTGTCTGTGCAGAGCTGAGCACATTTATGGACAGATGGGTTGAGACACTCATTGATTCCTGGACAACAAAGAAATACAATATTTATAATTTTTTGTAAAGTTTAAAAATATTTCCAGTAAGACTATTCATTTAATTCATTTCAGTAAACATGACAAACTATGTACACAAGAATGTGCCAGTGTCAGCTATAGTCTTTCATCCACTCTTTGTGCTGAGTGTCAAAACAGCTGCAATAAACCGACAGAAAGAACAATAACAATTAAAGCCGCCATCAGAAAAATGAGTGCACCTTTAAATGTTTTTTTAGGAGTCTTTGTGCCCCTGCTGGCCAAGCGTGGAAAATGCCCTGTGTCTATAATATAATTCTTTGCTCATTGTCATGCTTTTTGCTCGTAGTTATGCATAGAATTGAATCCCCAAATTTGGTACAAATCAGATAATGTTGACGTTTCATTTCTATAGTAGGGGTTGCTATAGTGTACACTTTTCATATGCTTTATGGCATATTATATTCAGACCAAGCTCACGCATTAGTGACACAAATTTCAGCACAATCGAACTTAGTATGTGCAGCAATATGGCCAGCTTCCTGTTCATTGAAGAGCCATGCGTCAATTCAACTTTTGGCTTGTCTTATTGTTCTCCATCACTGTTCCGAGTTTGCTTGTCCCCACTCCCATAGGAGTCCACTTCTAGGCTGGGCTGCTCAGCCGGGTCACATTGTCGCAATGACAATTTTATCAAATTTTTTGCAAGGCCGGTTGATCCCATACCCGGTTTGGGGACTTTTCATCCATGTTCAGGGGGTGAAAGATGTGATTTCTCACAGAGAAAAAAAAGCTGGTGAAGAACAATAGCCCTCACCAGTTACTCTGTTATTGGCTCAGGCCAATTATCATTAAATTAGTTAGATAAAAGCAATTTGTAAAAAAAACTACATAAAAGTTGACAAAGAGAGTGCAAAGTATATTTCTCACCACAGCCTTTTTCATCACTGCTGTCTGAACAGTCCTTCTGTCCATTGCACACCTTGTGGCCATCAATGCACTCTCCTGACTTGCAGAGATACTGGTTGGGGGCACAGGTGGGTTGAGGGGTCACACACAAACTCTCGTCCTCATCAGAGCCATCCAGGCAGTCTGCCTCCCCATCACAGATATAAGTGCCCCAAATGCACGCTCCGTTTTTGCAGGTGAAGTGGTTTGAAGAGCAGGTGTCGTAGGTGCAACCAAGCTCATCACTTCCGTCACCACAGTCATTTACACGGTCACAGCTGGAGGAGAGGAGTAATATCAGACCTTTTATAATATTACCATATTATGGAGCTCAATAGTCCCGCCCACTTGCAAGTCTACTCTGGTTATGGAGGTCAAATTGCCATGAATTTTCCTATAGACTTTTTGGGAAATGTTAATATTAAGAGTTTGACAGCATGACAGAGGATAAGCTATGTGGTAATTGATATCCATAGCACAGTGGCTGAGTGGCAACACTCAGGCCTCACAGCAAGAAGGTTTCGGGTTCGATCCCCAGGTCGCCCGCGCCTTTCTGTGTGGAGCTTGCATGTTCTCCCCATGTCTGGATGGGTTTCCTCCGGGTACTCCGGTTTCCCCCATCAACTCAAAACATGCCCGCACCCCTATGAACTAACATCAAGGACCATGTTGTCCACCCTCCTGTGGGCTCACCACCTGCAGAGGGGTTCATAGGTGGGGTCAGGTGCTATGAGGATTGGGCAGCAAGCTGCCCCCGCGACCCAGCCGGATTAAGCGGGAGAAGATGGAAGGATGGATGAGCGCGGTTGTTTGAAGTCCAAGAGCATGATTCAGTTAAAAGTTTTAATAACTTCACAGTTTATAAGGTTTCAGAAACAGACTGTTTGTAAAATTATAGATCTTGGGGTCATCAATTACCACATACCTGATTAGGTCTGAGTAAGCTTTCAAACTTTCAATATTATAAGTCTATGGGAAAATGAATGGGAATTTTACCGTCGGTACCAGGGGGTGGACAGTCACTTTTGAGCTCCATACAAGCTTGTACTTACTGGAAAGGCAGGAAGATGCAGCGTCCATTGGAACAGGCAAACTCATTCATGTGACAAGTTCTGTTTGGACAGTTCTGGAGCTCATCTGCTGCGTTGGCGCAGTCTTTTTCTCCATCACAAACATAAGTAAAAGGAATGCAGCGTGGGTGGCCAGGATACCAGGTCGGACAGGTAAACTGGTTTGTACTGCATGTGCGCTGACCTAAAGTGGACAAAAAGAGAATTATTTCTGGGTCTTACAAACAATAAAAGAATATTCAAAAACAGTATAACATAGATTTTTCTCATGGTCTTACCACATTGTAATTCCGGAGCCTCATCACTGTTGTCTCCACAATCGTAGTTGCCATCACAGACCATGGATTGAGGGATGCAGTTTCCATTCGTACAGGTGAACTGGCTTGGACCACATGTTCTGATTATATCCTCTAAACAATAACAAAAGACAAAACAAAAGATAATGAATAAAAAATAAAATCCTATCTATTCATTTTGTTAAGCTGCATTGCAGTGATTAAACAGGTTGTTCTGAACCTTATTTTACTATCTAAAAACAACTACGAAGAAAATGTGTGTCACTTACCACAAGATGGAGGTTCATCGGTCCCATCATTGCAGTCTTTAAATCGATCACAAACCCAAGCCTGAGGAATGCATTTCCCTCCATCACAACGGAACTGGGTAGGAGAGCACGTTCGACCCGCTGTTTAAACAGAATCACATGCTGTGTAATGATAATCAGGTCTACAAAACTATAGGTAGACCTTGCAAAAGGAAATTACCACAGAAAAGTGGATTCTCATCGCTGTTGTCTCCACAGTTGTTGTTGCCATCACACAAATAATCAGGGTAAATGCAGATATTGGTATTGTCACATTTAATTTGACCAGCAGGACATGTTCTGTCAGCTAAAAAAACACAGCAGTTAAAATTTGTAATAAGTGGACATATGTGCCAATTCCAATAAATTAAATAAAATCTTACGGCAGTTGATTTCGTCTGAGGTGGCGTTGTCTCTGCAGTCGTTGTGTCCATCACAAACCAGACCTGAGCTGATGCATCGTCCATTGGCGCAGGTGAACTCAGTGGCAGGGTTACAGGTGGGGAAAGGGCACCCTCTCTCATCACTGTTGTCACCACAGTCGTTTGTGTAGTCACACGTGTAGCTGAGTGGCACACAGCGGCCATTGTCACATGTGAAATCCATTGATGAACACGTATGGAATGCTGCAAGAAAAATCAGTCATTAAAGATCTTTAAAAAGGACTTAGAAAATAAATAAAAGACATTTAAGTACTGTCAATGGTTCCTCTAATGTTTTTATTCAAAATGTATTGACTGGCCAGCAGAAGACAGAAGAAATGAGGTCTACTTTGGCTTTTGGAATTAGATTGAAACATTTCCTTTGCTTGAATAAATCTGTGTTCTCACCGCACACTCTCTCCAGCTCATCGGAGTTGTCATCGCAGTCCTTGTAACCATCACATTTCCATCGTATAGAGATGCAGTGCCCGTTCAGACAGGTGAACTGTTCCACAGAACAGCGTTCCCCAGTGTCTTTAATACAGTCTTTACCATTATTGGCTAAGTACCATTTTCCCTCATGTGGACATTGGCACTCAGGACCTGATGGACCTGAGGAATAAATCAAAAGTTATATAATTTATTTCTATAATTACTCTTAAAAAGTTAAGAAATGTGTTCCTATTCAAATCTTACCTGACACACATACGTGACTACAGCCCCCATTAAACTGCATGCAGGTATTGTTACAGCTTTCCTGTTTTGAGGGGGAATACACATGGATATCATTTGGTCTGTACTGCAGCTCTTTGGCAAGAATTGCAAAGTCTGACCCATCCTCCTTTCCAGCCCTAAACACTCCTCTTTGGGTCCAGTCTGTCCAGAAAATGTCCTGCTTATAGACGGTCAATGAGAAAGGGTACTGGACTCCCAACAGGATCACCTGTCGGTTTGCACCTGTCAAGGTGGACCGTTCAATTTTGTCCCTGTGGAAAGCAAAGGAAATGTTCAGGTTACTCCTTCATTTGAAATTGACAAAGTTTATGATTAGCAACCAATGACTTTTTTGTAATAAACTAATCAGCAAAATGTCTGTAAAGTCAAGTTAACCATCACAATTATCAAACTATGATTCCTTTACTCAGCTCTACTCATGGCAACCACATACAGTGAAGCATCAGCCCAGTAGAGCATCCTCTCCTCATAATCAATAGATAGTCCATTGGGGGTTGTGAGACTTGTGTTGATAATTGGAGTCCGGAAATTTCCAGCAAGAGTGGCTCTCTCAATCTTGGCCGGGTACCCCCAGTCAGACCAGTACACATATCTATAAAGATAAACGCTGAATAAATGGATTTTCAATGTAAGTAATAAGATATCTATCTATACTGTGTGACAACTGTACCCATAGCATGGATCTACAATGATGCCTCTAGGACGATTTCCATGAGCTATAACTGAATAGTTCTTTCCATCGAACCCCATGGACAAAACATGGCGTCTGTAATAATCAGTGACATAGAGGCGCTTGTGGATCCAGTCATAGGCTATGCCCTCTGGATCATCCAGGTCTGAAATTGACAAGAGAAAATATAAAGAATTAACTTTGCAGAATTAGGTCTGTTATTATCAAAAAATATTACAGAGGATAATAGTGAGAGTTTTCTATGCCACTGACAGAATATCTCTCTAAACTATATTTCCAGTAAACGCTTTACTGTGGCCAAACCTCCTTGACCAAAGCCTGATCTCGTAAGATCTCAGAAGCTAAGCAGGGCTGGGTTGGTTAGTACTTGGATGGGAGACTGCTGGGAAAATCAGGCGCCAAGGATAAAAAAAACTGGCGTGATGTCTTTAGGCAAGGCACTTCACATGGCCTAGTATGTGGTGGTCAGCGGGACTGATGGTGCAGATTGCCAGCCTTGCTTTTGTCACTCTGCCGCAGAGCAGTGACTGTGGCTTTGGGTATAGAATGAATGAATAATGCACTAAACTGAAAAGTACACTGGAAAAGCACTATATACGTCTAATGCATTATTATTTTTTTTATGATTATTTTCTAAATGTAAATTGTTAAAAAACATGAGGCACAGTAAATACATGGCAAAATTAAACATTTTGTATTTATTTTGTATCTATGAGTCATAAATATTAATCATCTTATCATACTACAAAAAAATCAAAATCCTCAAGAAAAATACACATGGTAATACTGACAGCCCAAATATATATTTATTTACTGAATGATCAGGCTATACATAACTATACAATTACTTGCATAATAAAAGTGTCACTGACCTGATGCTAAAATCACAGGTGGACCACTGACAGACGTGGTTGAGATGTAGCCGACTCTGCTCCGGCCATAACCTACGTACTGTGTGAAGAAAATACGCTTTTCTTTGGCATCAAAATCTGTTCCCATGATTTGGTTCCCCAAAGTCACAGTTGGAAAAGGGGTGCTGTGGTCCTGGGGGTCTAACCTGAGACTATTGACACTAACATCAGTTGTGAAGATTAAAAATTCATCCAGACCATAGCCACAAGTGACCCCATTGCTAAGAAGAGATCCGTGAGCACAGCCACACTTTGGTCTTTCCTGATCGGGCAGAGCAAAGCAGAACTGTTGGCAGCGTCCATTATCTTCTAGACATGGGTTAAATGCGACTTGGTGAGCTGCTATGGGCTGGACATGAACGTCAAAGATAGCCACATCCATTAGGCCAGCGAGACTATCTCTTATTACCTGTTTAATGGGAATAAAAACAGAAGAGTTTAAGTATAATAGCTAGACTGTACATAACTGAAGCTTCTAATTAGAGGCATTGTGACCGGATTTTCCTCAAGCAAAATTGTTCTTGCCCCTGTACAGATATATTACATACGCCGCTCTTGATGTAAACATACATCCAGTGCATGCTGTGTGCATGTTATTATAAAGCAGTTAATTGCCATCTGCAAACTATTTAAAACAAACTAGTTAAGTGTTTTTTTTTTGTTTTTTTTTACATTTTTAAGCAAAAAAATCAGGTACGATGTTTATTTGTACACTATTGCTACAAAATATATGCATGTTTTGGGTTCTATTACAACTTCATAATTGTGCTACTTTTAAATGTATATTAATTTTGTTCAGTTCAACTAGTTATACTATGCCAAGCTATATTAGGTGACACCTCCTTAAATATAACGTTTAGCTGATATTCATTTTATTTCTAATAAATCTTACCTCTGGCTGGTCAGTATTGGCTGGATCTTTACTGGCTTGGAAGAGTTTTCCCAACTTTCTGTCTACCCACAGCATATTGTTCCCTAAAATGGACACTGCTGTTGGGGCAGGAAGACGGCTCCCATATCTGATAATCTGCCTCTGAGTGCCATCCGCAGCCATACGAGAAATCATATCAAGAACATCATCAGTCCAATACAGGAAGTCATTGGTGTAATCCACAGTTAACCCCCGTGGTGATACTAAGCTCTCTGAGGCCAGAACTGTCCGGTTGGTGCCATCCAGAAAAGCGCGCTCTATTTTAGGAGTTTGTCCGGCGTCTGTCCAGAAGAGGTAGCGAAGCTTAGGGCTCACTGCTAGGTCAGCGGGTTGGTCTTGGGATGACTTGAGGAGAATCATTCGAAAACTGGTGTTTATGGCCAAGACTTCCAGGAGAGTTTCACTTGTAAAGGCATTGGTGAAGTACAAGTTGCCTATAGATACAGAAGATGTGATGCTTTGAATAAAATGTCTGGATAGACCTGTAACAACCCACCTATGGGTCATTCCACCTCAATTCACCCCCCAAAAATTCCATTTGAACACTTGTATTGTCCAGTTGCAAAGAAAATTGGTGTATGGGTAAGTCATAGCCATAAAAGCCAAAATCTCAAAAAAAAGATTGAACCGACGGTTTCCGAGATATCGCAATTGAATCTTTTCACTTTTTTGCATGGACGCAAATTCCATTTACTCAGCAACTATTATCAAAAACAAAGGTATCTCTGGAAAGGGGACATCATAAGGAATACAAATCTGGAATTTATTTTTGAGTATATTTATATTATATTTGAGTATTTTTGAGATTAATTACCTTTTGCCTGGCCTCAATGACATCAATAGAAAAAATGTAGCCCTATATGTCTACTATAACATATACAAAATCTGGAGGGACTGGGGGAGGGGGTCAGAAAATTGGGATAGAAGTAAGACCTACCCCTCAATTAAAACTATGTGTAAAATGTACATAGTACATAGAGAGCCCACATGTTTGCACTGCAGTTACAAATGCATGTTTTCTAATTACTCTATGACCTCTTATCTAGCATCTTAGTTATTTATGACGTCTGTATTACCTCCTCCTTTCTGTTTCTATGTTGTGATAGCAGTGTCCTGGTTTCATAGATAAAATCCAAAGCATAGACTATAGAGTACACAAGGCCATGCTGGTCACATCCTGTCCGCAGCTTGTCCATAAAAATTCAATTAAAGTCCAAGTTTCTTTAAAACAGAGGAAAATAGTCTTACTTTCTATTCCATTTATGTATACATACTTTACCAGATACCACATGTCCTTACCAACCTTACCATGGCAATCAAAGGAACATTACAGTGCCATTGTTTTGTCCCTATCTCCCTGACACAGATGCACATCTCCAAACTCAGTGAACAGGCAAACCCCCCTGATTTGTCTGCAGTTCATCAAGGACATGTGAGTGATGAAGCTGAACACAAAGGTCCTGCTGATATCCCTCTTGTTGATAGATCTCAGAACTTTGTATGCTGCAGCTATAATAACCTCCCATAGATTAATCTGGTGGAGGAGGTCTCCGAAGAATTTGTTGACTCTAAGATAAAGTTCATACACCCTCATGGACCAGCCAAGATCTTCTACTGTCCATTCAGAGATGATTCTTGTTGGATACCTGATTCAGACATACACTGTGTGATAAACACTCCATTCTTGAAATCATCTTCGACAAGAAACTACAGCATTAATGACCTGTCCAGGATTTCTAACCACTGTTTGAAATGACCTGCAGATAAGGAGTAAATAGTTAGCTGGTTGTGAAATTTTCAGTGACTTTTGGTACTGTATGATGGCAATTTTTCTTAGAGTATATCAACTCTGTGTATATAAAGGTATGGCCATATACACTGAATGGATATTTGGCATGTCTTAAGATAGGGGTAAGTCAGCTTCTAGGTAAATTTGTGTGAAAATAAAAAAGAAAACCCCTCCAGATTTTTATAGGTTGTAGTAGACATAGAGAGCTACATTTTACATTTCCATTTGTGTCATTGAGGTCAGACGTGTGCTTTATTGTCAATTTCAAAGTCAAAATATAGGTCAAAAGGTAATTCATCTCAAACATACTCAAATAAAAAAATATTCATTAGGATTTCCCCTTTCCAGAGATACCTTGGGTTTTGATATCGGACTAGTAGGTGCTGAGTAAATGCAATTTGAAATTCGACAACAACGCAAAAAAGTGATATCTCGGAAACTGTTGGTCTGAGCAAACTAAAATTTGAAATGTTGAATTTTCTGGCTATGATTTACCTATATACCAAGTTTCATCAAAATTTGATAAAGGGTAGTAGTAGTAGTAGTAAGTAGTGGTAACTAAGGTGGACTGATCCTTGTAACAAACTTGCCGATGTATGTAGTCTCACTTTTACTGACTCCTCAAAATAAATTTACAGTATATTCTTTGTTTCTTAAGATATTACAATGATACCTACAAAACCACTTTTTAGGAAAATAATATGATTTATTCAATTATTCAAACTTCTATAGGGAAAATTCTACCTGCAATCCAATCAACAGCGATGCCTTGGATACCCCTCCTTCCAATGCCAGAGGTAACTATACCCCTGTACTGTGCACCGTCTGTTTTGGCCCTGAAAATCCCCCTGTAGGATGTTGCAGTGGTGTTGTCAGTCCAGTAAACAAAGCCAGACTCAATATGGAGGTCCACCCTGTCCTTAACTGAATATGACGCTGTAGACAAAAGACAAAATAGGTAGAGTTAGAGATTTCATTAATATCAAAAGACTGTGCTCAGTGCAGTGACTAACTTACGTCCACCGATAGGGACCATTGCCTCAGAGTGGTCAGAACTGTTGATGTGAAAGCCTCGAATGTGTTTAGAGTTAGTAACAATGGCAAACGATTCATACTGTTGGCAGTGGGAGCCGTCATGGGAGGGGTTGAAGCCAGTAGTGCAGGCACAGGTTTTCTGGTTGCCTGGTTTGGGTAAACAAAGCTGAGGGCAACCGCCATTATTTGAGCTGCAGGCATTGCTGGTTCCTGCTGAATCTGAAAATAAAACACAAAATAATGTCACTTTGTGTCTTTAAGAGTAGAGAAGTATTGTGAAGCTACTAACTGTCTCTGGCATGGACTTTGAGAGCTCGCAGATCAGACATGCCACTTCTCATGACCACCATATTGGCCCCGGTGTCTTTGTCCACTCTCTCAATGACTTCCAAGTCCAGGTCAGTGTAGTACAGATAGTTCTGGTGAATAGTGAGTCCCCAGGGATTTGACAGACCACTAACCACCCTCACACGACTTTGCCCATCCATAGTGCCACACTCAATCTAACAGACAAAAATTCAGTTTATAATTATTTAGAATGCATCACAGCTACATGGCCTATTTGTTCTACATACTATGCCAGAACCCGAAACACCCCAGTAGAGTTTACTGGTTGAGATGTCAGCAGCGAGAATCCCAATGTTAGCCAGATTTTCAGTGTAAAGGTTCCTGAGATTGGAACCGTCCATGTCAGCGCTTCCAACTTTAGCAGGGACTCCATTTGCACCATTGTCGGACCAAAACAATTTCCTGTTTGAGAAAAAATACCAGAAAAGTCAACTATCAACTAAAAATCCTTTAACCTGCTTTGTAGATTGTTTACCCTCGAGCTGGATCCACAACTATTCCATTTGGTGATCCAACTCCTTCTGGTTTTCCAGTAGATGTGATGAGAGTTTTTCTGTAGTGCTGGTCTCCATCCACACGAATCACCTGCATGAACGTTACAATATTAAGTTATATGTTTTAAAAAGTTTACACACAAGGCACTGATTGAATGTTTGAACAATGTGTATAATGTGTGTTAATATGAGGGTCGATTTTGAAATGAGAACAAAATGGCCATACATGTTAGATCTGGTTTACCTCAATAGTTTTAGCTGTTGGATTTGTGTAATACATCATTCGACCTATCCAGTCGAAAGCCAGCCCAGAAGGTGTACCCAAGATGGCTGCTGGTGCAAACTCAGACCTGTTAGTACCACTGGTCTTAACTCTCCAAATGGAACCCTGGTAGTTTGAACGGAGCATAATGAATTAAAACAAAAAAAAAATGAAAGTGTGTGAAAGAATTGTGAGAATAAAACTGTATTTCTCTCACAGTAGATTGCACCCAATAGATAAACTGTTCTTGGTCATCAAACTCTATGTCTCGTCCTTTGCTGACACCAGACACAGGGGCCATTGCATTGTTGGACTGATCAGCTGGGTCCAGTGGAATCCCAAAAATCACAGAATCTCTCACCACCATGAGGAAAGGCGTCTCATCTAATTACATCAAATCAGAACCTGAGTCTTTTTTATTTTTTTATCTGTTTTATTATTACTGTTAATATTTTTAGGACAAGTCTACCTTTGATACAGGTGCGCTTGTCTGTATCAAGTTTCCATCCAGACTGACAGTGGCAAGTGTAGTACCTGGGTCTCATTCCAGACAACAGACAGAGCTGAGTGCACAAGTGCTCACTGCAGGGGTTGATCGCTGAGCAAGGAAAGAGGATTCTGTTAAAGTTAATGTTCGGATTGCACAATTTGGGGGGAAACATCTACTTGTGTTTTTTTTTTTGCAGTTGTGGTTACATTAGTTTAAAAAGTAGAATTCTATTCAGAGTACACACTGCAAATAGGTTGTTAACAGTTGGGCGAAGACTGAAAGCAGAACAGTAATGAATTTCAGATTTCTATTTGATTGTAATATATTGCCCAAGGAAATACTACTACAATGTACAGTTGTAAATGTGTCATTGTATAGACCTTGGGGTTGTTTGATGGGGTGCGCCATAACTATTCCCATTGGCTGATAGACATTATTCATTACAGTGGTGACATTTGCCCCATGGAACTTGTTGGTCCTCATGACTTTGCTGGTGTACCGCTCAGACCAGTACACATAGTCCTCAAAGATGGTCATCCCATGTGGGTGCTGCAAAACCTGGTCAAAGAATGGAATAAAAGTTTCGAAAAAAATGACTTACGGCTTTATTATTTATTTATTAAAACATACCAAATCACTAGCCATGACTTGTTGGCGATTGTTGCCATCATAGTCGCAGTAGTCAATGTATTTGAGATATGCATCTGCAAAGTACAGTCTGCGTGTGGTGTAATCCAGAGCTAAGCCATTGGGCCAGTAAACTTTAGTGGTCAGAATCGCCTTCCTCGCTGTACCATCCATGAAAGCCCGCTCAATACGAGGATTCTTGCCCCAGTCAGACCAAAACATAACATTGGTGCTGTACAGAATTAAACGGCATTATTATTCATTTTATAATGGGAAATCAAAATTATCTTCTGTCTTACTGGTTACGAGGGTCCAAAACAAGTCCCCTGGGGCTTGTAACATTTTTGGTCAAAAGGACTTTCCGGTAATGGCCATCCAGCGTAGATACCTCAATATTCTCCATCACAGAATCAGTCCAGTACAGATTTCGACCAACCCAGTCCACAGCTATACTCTCTGGTACCATAAGACCAGTAGAAAACACCTACAGCAAAAATACTTAAAATTTACTAAGCACACTCACAATAAAGTTAAAAGAAGTCATAATAGCTACCTGTTTTTTGTCAGTGCCGTTTTGGAAGGCGCTCCATATTTGCTTTGTGGATGCATCAGCGTAGTACATGCGGGAGGTAACTCGGTCAAAATCCACTGTGACAATTGCTGAGCCACTGATCACAGGTCTTATGAGAGGTGGATTCATGTTAATATAGTTTGCAACGATCTGGCTTCGCTTGCTAACCAGAAGTACTGCGGCCATTTGATCTGAGAGTCAAAAGACATGGATAAAATAACATAAGCAATAACTGCTTTTTTTGTTCCAAGAGATGATTTACTGGTTTGTAAAATATGAAGATAGATAAGTCACCTTAAGAATAACAACAAATCAATTATTACTTGTTTTAATGACATGTTTGTAATTATATCGCGTATAGTGCATACATATACATTTGATTAGACTAAAAATAGGTTGGGTCTGTTTTTGGTACCTTCAGCTTTGCATGTTCGCCCATCAGGCTCCAGGAAATAGCCATCTGAGCAGTAGCATCTGAAGCTGCCTCGCTCGTTGTAACAATGCTGGCTACAAAACCCAGGGATGAGGCACTCGTTGATGTCCTCACATGTCTTGGAGTCATTGAGAAGCTGAAAGCCCGGTGGACAGGTGCATTGGGCCCCAAATGGACCCTGGGTACAGCCATCACTGCAGCCGCCATTATTCAACTGACAGTCATTTTCATCTAAAGAAGACACAATGAACAATTATACTTACTAACTGACAAAACAAAAAGATCCAACAGCAAGGGAAGTTCAATTTCTTACAACAGCAGTGGCCACAGCTGTTCCATGGTACCCACCGCTATTTTCTGTAACCAAGCAGCATTTGTGGAACCTTCCAGTATTTGTGGCATGTGGCGTGGCACCTGCCAGATATTTGTGTGCAATGTCAGGTGCCACAGACACCTGGTTACCACCAATGCCACAAATATATGGCCTGTGCTATGTCAGGTGCCACAGACACCTGGTTACCACCAATGCCACAAATATATGGCCTGTGCTATGTCTGGTGCCACAGATACCTGGTTACCACCAATGCCACAAATATATGGCCTGTGCAATGTCAGGTGCCACAGACACCTGGTTACCACCAATGCCACAAATATATGGCCTGTGCTATGTCAGGTGCCACAGACACCTGGTTACCACCAATGCCACAAATATATGGCCTGTGCTATGTCTGGTGCCACAGATACCTGGCAGGTGCCCAAACACTGCCAGGTTATAGAAAACAATGGTGGGGGATATAGACCAGGTGTGGCAGCTGCCGCTGTCAGAAATTGAGCCTGCTTTTACTCCAATCCAAGGCACTCCTGTAGATATGCTTTATACTTTGGTTTCAGTTAATGCCAACCAGTTTCGAAAACTCACGTCAAATCTCAGCAAGTTCATTTATTTTCCTCTTCAATATCCCTGAAGGGCAATTGTTTTTTTATGTTATGGTCTAGCAAGCTTTCCATGAAATATTTTCAGTTACAATGTACTTCTCTACTTTTTTTGCTGCCACCTTTTTTTGACATACAGTAGAAAATGGATCAGCTGTCACATGCACTTACTACACAAGGGGGATTCATCAGCTCCATTGGGACAGTCCCTCTGGCCATCACATAATTTGTGGAGGTCAATGCACACCATGTCTGTAGGGCAGAGCCACTGGCCTGAGGGGCAGCTGAAAGGAGGAGTGGGGCAGTTCTGTTCATCACTCATGTCCCGGCAGTCATTTTCCCCATCACACACCCAGCTGCTGGGAATGCAGATCTTGTTGTTACACTGAAAATTATAGGGGCCACAGGAGACAGGGGGGCAGGAGTTGTGTTCATCAGAGCCATCCTCACAGTCCGCATGGCCATCACACTCCCACGTCTCTGGGATACAAAAGCCATCAGTCTGACACTGAAACTCATCGTCATGACACAGGCCTGGTCCTCGGGTGGCTGAGAAAACAGATGTGTTAATAAATAACAAACCATAACAAACCGGTTAAGTATATTTATTTGCAGCTTACGACAGTTTCGTTCATCAGAGTGGTCACGACAATCAAACACTCCATCACAGCGATAGTAATTACTGATGCACTGATCCCCACTGGCACAGGCAAATTGATAGGAGGCACAAGAAAACTCTTTGGATAGAAAGTTACATGTAAATTAACAGGAGATAAAATCTGAAAATTAAAAGCAGCCCCAGTGTGACACTGACCACAGTCCTTTTCATCAGAGCCATCTAAACAGTCTTGATCTCCATCACACACATAGAAGTTGCTGATGCAGCGGTGGTCCGGGCACAAGAAATAGGATGGAGGGCAAGTCGTGATGGTTGAATCTTCAATTTAAAAATAGAAAAGAACTTAACAAACATCACTCATCAAACATTACTGCTTGAATCCTAAATACTCACTGCAGTTGTGTTCATCAGAGCCATCACCACAGTCATTGTCACCATCACATAACCATTTTTTGGACACACATCTGAAGTTGTCACAGGTGAAGTAGTCTGAAGAGCAGGTGGTTGGGATACGAGTGGGACAGTTAATCTCATCAGATCCATCTCCACAGTCATCCTGACCATCACAACGCCAACTTTGAAAAATGCAGTGCTTGTTGTTGCAGGTGAACGCGCGTGGAGAGCAAGTCGCCCCTGAAAAAAATTATAACAGTAGGCACCCAAACTTCTACAAAGGGTGAATAAAATATATTTAAAAATAAAGGTGGAAATAAAGGTGTTTTCAAGCTGTGATCGTATGGAACATAATACAACAATACATACATAATAAAGTTTAGTTCTAACTTTTACCCTTGGTGGTAGATGGTAGAGGTTTGGGATTGTGTGCTGTTTTTGTATTATAAAAAAACAAATGAAATGTTTTGTTAAATGGTGTAATTTTTATATAGCGCTTTTCCACCTTCAAGGCACTCAAAGCGCTTTAAACGTTTTCAATATTATTTAACACACAAAAACAATACAGACTCATCACTGTCACTTAAAACATACAAGGCTGTAGATCACTCGATTATAAAAATAAAATAAAATAAACGGATAGTTGACTGTTTTAAAATATTCGATCACAATTTGATTTAAATTAGATGAATTGCACAGTCCTATCTTTACCTATATTTGTGCAGTTGGCCTCATCCGTCTGATCAATGCAGTCTATGTATCCATCACAGCGGTACGAGTTGGGTCGGCACCGCCCCTCGTCACATTCAAATGCTAAGTCGCCACAGTTGTTGTCAGGAGGGGGCACTGAATCGTCCTTGATACAGTCTCTCTGATTGGCCTGGAGCTTCATACCAAATGGGCAGCCACACACACGACCAAAGGATGGAGTTGGGAAACAGAAATGGCTGCAGTGTCCATTGGGGGTCAAGTTGCACTGGCTGTTACCCGCTGCATTTATTGACATAGATAATGGTCAGAAGAATTTACTGAAGAAAACAAATTGCATTAAAATTATTCAAAAATGGTCAATTTACAACCTTGAGAGTCAGCTATGTAGGCTTTGATGTTAATAACATTGTTTAATCCTTGTCTAACCATAATGTTTCCACCTCCATCTCTTTTGCGCATCTCAAAAATTGCCCTGGTTCTTGTGTCCGAAACATACAGGTAATCTACAATGATTAACACAAATATTAATAAATGAACATTTGTTTAGTAACATATGGACATATTTTGTTTGTCCCGTTACAATGTGAATGGTTTGTGACAAATATGTGGTATATTATTGGTACACATACCTAAATACACCGTTAAAGAATAAGGCTGTGTGATTTGCCCAAGATTGCTGAAGGTCTGTCTGTCTGATCCTGCAATATTAACACTGCCAATCTGATCCAATAGGAAATCCGTCCAATAAAGGCGATTTGTACTGTCGCAAAGATAAACTTACAATTATATTCAGCATTGACAAATAATTAAAATAAAAGTATAGTCATCATGGCACTTACATATAGTCAATAGCAATCCCATAGGGCATTCCAAGAGTTGTATTAACTAAAGGAACTGCATTGCTACCATCAGTGTAAGCTCTCATTATAACAGCGGGGCGGTACAAGTCAGACCAGAATAAGTATCTGTTAATAAATGACACAACATTTTAGTCACATCACCTCTTATACTGATACTTTGCAACTTATGTCATTAACATTTCCTGGGGGTGTGAATCTAACTTAAAGCACTACTCTGTTAGAAGCTCTCTTACTCAAATTAGACTTTAATCGGAGCTCATTCTGACCAGAAAAATCTGATTTGGTTAGAACAGGTGAGATGATTTGTGCTTATAAACAAGTCTCTCACACATAAAATTACAGTGATAAGCTAACATTAGTCATATTTTTGGACTTCAGGTGATCTTAAAACGTTTTTGTCTGTGTTTGCTCATGTGTATGCTGGGCACTGTGTCCAACAGCCGCACAGTGCCCAGCATAATGTTACTCAAGCAATTTTATCGAGAGAACTCACCCTGCAACAGGATGCACTGCAATGCCTTTGGGGTTTCTCACTCCTGTCACGATGTCCCGTCTAGATTTATCTGATATCCTAAATGCAGCCACTGCTCTGTAACTGCTGGAGGTCCAAAACAGCACTTTCGATGTCCAGTCATAGGCCATGGCATCAACTAATGAAACTCTGTAACCTGTCAAAATTTGCTGCACTGAAAAGAGAAAAAAGGGTAATATTATGGCATTTATAATAACTACATACATTACATTCATTACATTTACATCCACGCCAGGAAAACAAGTTAACTGACCTAATCTAATAGAAATTGATTTATCAAAATGCATGTAAACTACGACTGAGGTGTCATAGTTTGCATGTCAAAGATCCCAAAAAAAACAGATCTGATACAATGAATAAAACTTACCTGATCCATTTAGATTAGACTTGTAGATGACTCCTGTCGCTCTGTCATTATAGAAAATAAGCTCTTCTTTGCTATCATATTCTACAGCAGACCCAAAAAACGATGCCCCGAGTCCTGTGAGAGGCAGAGTGATGTCTTCCTGCAGTGACATATTGAGTGGGATGCCCCGGACCGCCAGCGAGGTTGCCATTAACAAGTAGTCTTTCACCTCTGCTCACACAAGCACAAGAAAGGTCATTCAGACACACAAAAAGAAAGAATATGTCATACGTTACATTTAGGTAACTCACTAAAACATTTCCTACGATCAGGCTGCAAATCGTAACCGTGGCGACACTTGCAGCGGAAACCAAGTCCATCGTTGTCCGTGCGGTGACTCAAAACACAAATATGTTGACAGCCACCATTGTGTCTTCCACATGGATTCATCACTGCAAAAAAAATATAGTTTATGTTTTTTTAGGTGATGTATGAGAAAACAAGTACTTTCTCAATAAAATATGATGCAATATGATCAAATTGTGACTGAAAACAAATAGATTCTTACCAAAGGGTTGCAGAACTGAGTGTGAAACCACAACATGGCCTGGGCGCATTGCGGTGCGATAGAGAAGAACTGGATTGCTGCCGTTGAATCGATTAGTTCTTATCACACCCATTTTTGCCCAGTCAGTAAAAAATACATGGTTTTCAAACACAGCTAATCCAAAAGGATGTGGGGACTGAGTAATGCCATTAAGCACGATTTTCCTAAAGACAAGACACTATATTATTAAGTAATCCAAGAATCACACGCATTTCAGAACATTTTTGTAGAGGTCAGCAGGTGTGTCAGCAAGATTTTTCTATAAAAAGACCGAATATTTAACTTTTTGCACAGGACATTCCATGATCTAAATAACTGCAGACGTGATTTGATAATTGCACAAACTCAAATTCCGATTTAGTTTCACTTGCATTACATTTGCACCACTACACTCCATTATGTACAAGAACACCAAAAAAAATGAACTCGCTAGAAAAGTTCATAGTTTGATTAAGTACCAACCTTTCTAAGCCGTCGTAGGTGACTGTCTCCACGGTGTCAAAGTGACTATCAGACCAGTAGACCCTTTTGGTGACGATGTCCACGCTAATGCCAGTTGGTGTGCCCAGTCTGCCTTTGATCAGCTCTAAACGATTGCTGCCATCCATGTAGGCACGTTCAAGCTTCACCTGTTGATTGGAAATTCCCTTGTCTGTGAAGAACATGTAACTAAATAACAGAAAAAATAAGAAGGAAAAACAATAAGTAAAATAAATAAAAAAAAGATGCATATAAAATAGTGATTCTCAAAGATTTAACATCAAGTACAACCTACAACTTAAGAAAATATTTGACTCAAATATTTGACTCATTTAGATCTAAACCTGGTCTATATAGGGACAGGGGCAAAAAGGACTCTTCTAGATCAATGCTAGGTCTGAAATAGGTCTACACAATTGCTATACTAGTTCCAAACAGTAGGGCTGTAGGCCTTTAGTTGATTAATTGGTCAATTGTGTTTTAGTTGTGTTTTATTTCTGTATAAATATTTGTAATTGTGTGATCTTGTGAGTGCAGCACTACAGGTCGGCCCCTTTTTAGTTGACTAATCCATACAGGACATGCCTTTAGTTGCCCAAGAATTTCTTTGGTGGACTACAGCCCTACTAAACAAGGACTAACCTAAAGAATTTGGAAGTCTATACCGAGCAAATATTTGAATGTACTACAGTTTCACAACCACTGATATAAATAATGAGTAATACTATGACAATTCTTACCCCACAGTAGGATCAAGAGCCAAGCCATGAGGGGTCTGCAGGTTTTCAGCCACCAATGTGACTCTATTACTTCCATCAAATTCACACACGTCAATGCGCTCCACCATCGCCTCCATCACATACAGTTTGAAGTTTATCCAGTCCACAGCCAGATTCTGCACACTCTGAACCCCAACAGTCAGGACTTCTTTCACATCAGCTCCGTTCATGTTGACAGAGTAAACCTGAGGAAAAATAAACAATTATAAATCCTTTTTGTAAACAAATACATTCTAAATTCCAAAATGGAGGTAACGGGGAAAAAACAAAGTGGAACATAATACAGCTTCACTTGAGAAACTGGGATTTACAACAAAATATCACGTCTGGCTTAGACACTTACTATTGTATTTTACCTAATTTGTTCATATATGTTTATATATATATATATATATATATATATATATATATATATATATATATATATATATATATATATATATATATATATATATATATATATATATATATATATATATATATATATATATATATACCCAATAGTTTTTCAGTGAATCTATAGATATATTACATGCTTTATCACAAATGATAGCTTTTGTGAAACTCAAATAGTTTACCATTTTTAAGGTAAAAAAATGAATAGAAGATGAATGGAAGCAAACTGGAAAATCTACCCCTGAAAAATAAGACTTTTGAAATTTGACCTGATGTCACTTAATCCATGAACATGTATAAATATACTTTTTGACACAAAAATACTACAAATTTATTTCTAATCTATATCAAGAAAGTGCGGGATGGCGGCTATGTTGATGCTTGGCTATAAAAACGTAAACCGATTCACCCTGACCTTTTTAGTGTACGTGTCACTCCAGAAGATTCTTTCACTGTGCCAGCTGTATGCCACTGCCATGGCCAAGCCTTTACCCTGTGAGGGCACAAGGGTCCTCACAAAGCGACCATGTATGTCGGCCATCATCACATCTCCCCCATTGGTGAAAATCAGCTGTGGCAGTCCCGCTGAAGGTAACAACAAAACAAAAGTTACACCAATGAAAAAAACAAATTGACTGTAATATTTAAGGTATTAGATAAAACAGTATCTGACACTTACTTGACACATTTGCTTTGCAGACATGTCCTTGCTCCAGAAAGTAACCATCTGCACAGTTGCAATGGTGAGTCCCAGGACGATCTTCACACAGTTGGTCACAGATTCCCCAGATTTGACAGTCGTCATAGTCTAGTGACAATACCATCAATATACATTAAAACAATGCATGCTTTATCCCAAGCTCTCACTTTAAAAACATTACTTGCTACAACACAACAACAATTTTGCGGGAAATGTGAGCCTCTTACCCACACAAGTGCGACTGTCATTGGCTACAATAAAGCCATCAGGGCAGTAACAGCTGCCCCCTTGAGGCGATGGGTGGCAAACATATTCGCAACTCAATGCAGAGCATCGTTCAAGACCTATGATGAAAAATTAACAAACAAAAAAAGACATTTCAATCCAAAAGTTCATTATTAAGGAATGCACATGCTAATAGTAATGATTTTAGAGCTCAAAGGGCACAGCTAAAAAGCACAGTAGCCTACTATAAGTTAATCTTAAACTAAGATTTGCGTAAAGTGTGTAAATACCAGATGTCTAACTGCTGACACATAAAACTAAGAATCCATTACACCACATTTACAGCTCTATAAACAGGTTTCAAGGTGTTAAACATGTGATAGTCTTTACTTAAAGTTACTGTTTTATCTTGAAATAATTTGGAACACCATTTTGTAACAGCATTCTCCATTTTAAAACCTACAGTGGGTGTGGTAGTAGTATTACCACTACTGGCACTATTGGTCATATTCAAAGAAAACAATATACAAGAAATTATGTTTATTTAGCAAAATATGTAACCTTTTACTTTTGTAAATCCGTACTACCTTTCGCTTATTGTTAAATCTAAACCGGAGTTACAATAGAAATTAATTCATAAGGAATTCAGTTGCTAATGGAGAATAGGTAGCGATGCTCCATAAATCAGACTTACCACAGGTCTGACCAGCTGTTGTGTTGGTCTCATCGGTTCCTTCTGGACAGTCTGGTTTTCCATCACACACTTTGCCCACAGGGATACACACTGGAGATCCAGGACACCCCCACTCTCCCGGGTAACAGTCCCTCGAGTTACTGTCTAAAATCCACAGGTTGAAAATAATAATCTTTGCACAATGATTCTCAGAACACCAAGAAAGTAACTGAAATGTAAACTGCTAATCTACAGTAATACAAGGAGACAGGATATATATTTTTGTGTAAGATATTGCCTACATAATTGCAGCCCTGCAACTTGGTAACAGTGATTTTATTTGAGTACCCTGCTACATCATAAAATCAGAGTAAAATCAAGACCAGTTTTGAACTTGTACTGAATTGCTTTTCACAGTGGAAATTGTATTATTTGGTCTGGAATGTTTCACAGTATGTGTTTAGCTTCATGGAGACTAAAGTAGATCAAGTTACAGGTCAAATCTGTGGAGAGGCAACCTTGCTCACTGTCAGAATGCCTGTTTCTTTCAGTACAGGCTCAGTAAACCCATTGTAATTGAATAAATGTAAGGCAGAGCTGCTTAAGTCATACTGTGGAGCAATGCAAAGCACAATCAGACATCGGCTGTTGCTGTTCCTCGTGTTTGCACCTCTATAAGACCTTTGGTGTACGATTTCTGTTACATTTGATTCTGTGGAGCAATGACATCTCCATAGAAACAGCCCCTCCGCCAAAAAAAATTACACAATGCACCTTTAAGTACTATTAAAACTATCAAACTATCAAAACAACTGTATTACCAGCTCAATTTGAACTTAACTGCTTTACTACTAGTGATACTCACCACATCCTTTCTCATCACTATAGTCTCCACAGTCATTGAACTGGTCACAAACCCATCGCTGAGGGATACACCTGCCACTGGTACATGTGAACTCATTGCCACTGCAGCTTTCGTACACTAAAGCACCAAAACATGTTAAAACAGTACAAATGTTGTTTACTGCTGTAACTTTAGAGGATTGACGTGATACTTACCACAGCCTTGTTCATCACTGAAGTCCCCGCAGTCATCCCAGTGGTCACAGACAAAGGACAGGGGGATACAGTAACCATTTGCACACTGGTACTGGTGGACAGCACAGTGCCGGTTGGCTGAAATAAACAAAAGAAATACATGTCCTAACAGTTGATGGTCAAAACTATGACTTGATACACTTGCAATAGACTAAATGTACTGATTTTTTTTTTATTTGAACATATCAGATTAATGAATCATTCACATATGTAACCTATTGTAGTGGTTCTCATTTATTTCATAGATATTATGGTTGCACAGATAGCTTAGTCATATCTGTATTTTTTTTTTTTGCATAGTCACTTCTTATTGACTAAATGTAATATTTAAGCACCCCTTTTAACTCTTATCTTAACACTTTATCTTAACTACTAAACATTACTTACTGCAGTTAGACTCATCTGAGCCGTCTCTGCAGTCCTGAAGGCCGTTGCAATGTTGAGAGTTTTTGTAACAGGCACCATTTGCACAGGTCTTTTCATTGCAGGTTGGGTAATCTGGGAAAAAACAGACACACACACAAAACAATTCAGTAGCTAAATATGAATCTAAATCTTATAATTCAATGTGTATGTTCCGGGAAGGTTATGGGCATGGTTATATCCTACTTACTGCAGTTGTTCTCATCTGAGTTATCCACGCAGTCTTTCACATGATCGCATCTGTATTTGCCAGGAATACACTGGCCCTCCTGACACGTGAACTGGTCAGGGCTGCACGTCCGTCCACCTGAAATTGTATGGTGAGGGGCATTCGCTACTAAGGTTGTATGAGTCTGTCCAAATTACATTTACATTACATTTACTTTTTCTTTGGAAAATAAAATGATTAATTAAAGAGCCAGTAATATGCCATTTGCCGATGTTTCTTCATCACAAACATACCTGAAGTTGTGTTTTGTTTCGTTCACACTTGTTTAACACACAAACATTGTCGGCTATATTTAGGCTGAGTTCTTCTCTCAAACAGAAAACACTCTGTTACACCTTGTGATGTCATGTGGTAATACAGGACGTGCTCCACTATGTTAAACTCCAAGTGTATGGAATCATTTAGATAATTTCAGTTCTGTTATTTCGCTACTGAACAAAGGCTAAAAGGAGCTGTTAACTTGAAAACCTCCACTTCATGACTATTTTGAGCTTTGGAGATGTAGACAAGGATTACTCAAATGTGTGAACGCACCAAACAAGTATGTTTTTGAGGATGTAATGACATTATAACATGGCTAAAAGCTTTCACAAGTCAATTTTACATAATGTAGCAACTTTAACAATGTAGCCTACAAACATAGTAAATACACAAACAAATGGTGTAATATGATGGCCTGAAGATAAATGTAATTACAGTCAGTGATTCAACTTAGACCTCTGCCTAAGTACTTTCACCTGGAGGATATGTTAGATGAGGAGTAAATTATTACTCTATTAAGGTTGACACATAGATCTTGGCAGGTAAGTGCATCCATTTGATAATCCATATTGATCACAGGTTCATGGACCTCAGCTCCCACTATGTTTCACTGTGCTGCTGTTAGGTCTAATAAAAAGGTTTGGTTGTCTCTATTATAAACAAGGCACTCGCTGAAGAGCTCATTTTACATGGCACCAAATTATTTTAAAAATGATGTATTATATGCTGCACTGTACTCTGTGATATGCTTTATTTTTGAGTGCCTATTTCTATTATCTTGCCATTCGTAAACTGTGTTGCAACATTGGAAATTTCCCATTGTCCGACAAATAAAATACCACATACCACATGTTCTCTGCTCATCAGAGCCGTCAACGCAATCCGGTTCCCCATCACAGACGAATCCATTTGGGATACACTCTCCGCTAGTCACACATTTGAACTCTTGAGATGTGCATGCTGGTGGAGCTAAAAACAACATTTAACATGTTGTGAGGTATGTATGTATTTTTATGATAAGTTGGTTATCCCTCTTTGCCCTCTATATAATTACTGTTCCCCACACATATTGTTGAAGGCACTTGATGGTTTGATATACTCACGGCAGTTCAGCTCATCTGAGTCATCTGTGCAGTCTTTTGTCCCATCACATCGCCACTCACTGTTGATGCACTGTCCATTGTTGCATTGAAACTGTCCACTGTTACATGTTCCTAAAAAAATAGGCAAACTTATTTACACCAACCCTATGTTAGCATCATGCAGGAATACCTTATCAGTGGTCTTTAATGTACTGTTTAAAATCAAATAATGTCAAAACAAATAAAAGCATCCCTGACAAAGAATAATATAAATGCCAGCGGGGAGCACAACAAAGAAGAGAAGTTGTACAATGAGGCTAGAGTTTGAAATCATCCAAATGAGAATACTGAAGGGGTGAGTGTTATGAACTCTCATCAGATATGCAGATTACAAAAACAGTTACTGAAAATAATGGAACAATGATAGAACATGACAAAGGAACAACTACAGCTATATATTTTTAAGGATTTGACAAATAACAACACCAGCTTAATACAAGCCTTAAATGACTTTAAACTTAAGTAAAATGTGTGTCTTTTTATTGCTTTTCTAGAAACTAAGTGACTACGTGTTTATGGTGACTATGGGCTCTTTTCTGGCCCATGGAACATGTGACCAAACCTATAAATTAGCTCCTAGATTGGATTCTGTCATGTGGACTTGAAGCCAGTAAAATCTCATTTTTGTCTGTCGTTCAGACACAATTCAGGTGCGTGTACCAGGCTTTTGTAGACATTATTAATTGTTAATCAACTTCAGTTCAGTCCATATTATAAGCACATCCAGAAGAATGAACATTTGACAGAACCTTGAATCTAAACTAGAATCCAATACATTTTTGAGCATGTTTGTAAAGTTACCAAGCCCTGTTTTTTTTTTTTTTTTTTTTAATTCTGCAGAGTAATTTTGGAAAAGCCTTTTCTAATATAGTACTACTATATAGAGAGCTAAATATTTTGTAGAGGCTGCCACATCAGACACCTACAGGGGCCGTGGCCCTCCTCTCCAAAAAATGTTGCGTTGAGTAAATATATAAAACAGCACAACCAATACAATTTTATCAAAGAACTTTGATAGAGAGAAATTAACACATATGTGTCTGTAGTGTCCTACTACTTGAGACCGGCCAAGATCGTTTTTTACGGTCTTTGTCTCGTCTCGACTGTGTTTGGACTCGGTCTTGTCTCGGTCTTTAAAGGCACTTGGACTGGGTCTTGTCACGGACTCGAAGTCTGACTCTCGTCGAGTGTGATCATATTTCATTACGGTCGCTGCTGTTGGCAATAAACTTTGTGTGTGGGAGTGCGCGGGGCTCCTCACTGCAGCCTGTGCGCTCCTGCGCAGCGCCGCACAAACACACACCCAGCTCCCAGCGCGCGGCTTGCCGGCATCAGCGTGTACCTTCTTGTACCAGCGTGTATCACAGGACAGGTTAATCTTCTTAAACCATCCTACCTGTCCATCTGCCTCACGTCAGCGCGCCGCTCTCCCGTGTAGCCCATAGCTCCTCAATGCGCGCTGATTAGAAGGGCAAGACGAAACGCGAAGCAAAAAACTTTTAGTTTAATGGGTGAAGTTTGTACTTTAATTAGGCAAACTTTGGCCACTGCTACATGTGACTGAAGTTTGCCTAATAAAAGTGTGCATCCGATTCATCTGTATTTGTCACGACGTGGTATTTTTAAAGTTTAAATTTAAGTTTAGACCGTGGTCTTGGTCTTTTCTTGTCTCGATCCTCAGAGGTCTTGGTCTTGTCTCGGTCTGCAATTCTCAGTTTGAACAATCAAATAGACTGCCCACTTACCTTGAGTGAATTTAATTTCTTGGAGGATCAGTAGTAGAGGTAAAAGATAAAGACCCTTTAGCCCCATATTGTGCTCATTGGTGCCCTGCAGCAGAGCACTGTTTGAGCCCTTCACTTTGGTCCTTTCATGCACTCTCAGTGAGCAGGAGGATGTGCAAATACCTAACCTCCTCCACCATCACATGAATAATACAGCTTTTAATGGCTTACCGCTTCTACATAAACTTCAACTAAGATTAACTTTTATAACCTTCTTTGTTGTCCACATCAGCTAAAATAGAATAATGACCCAGAGGTGTGTTAAAGATACAGCATTCAGAGCAGGTCAGAACCATTAAAGGAACTAATTAAAAAGAGGAAGATGACTGCTATAAGGAAACCAGGTTTTCCCTTGCGTGTTCGTTAGTTTCTGCTAGACAAAAACACTTGAAACAGAAATAAAGTCCAGATAATTTACTTATTCAAATATTAGAGAGCAATACTTGTACAAGGAGTCTGTGCCGACATTCCCATGCAGAGACTCAATATTTGCGCCCATACAATGATTTTTCTACGCAAACTATTGTGGGAGGCTACCGTGGTTTAGACTTAGCACCTCTTCGTTGGTGCACAGACCAGCCAGGCCTCTGGTCTGGTCACACAATCCAATCAGACTCCATCCGGGTGTTATCTGGCAACAAGTCATGACATTATCCCTAGCAGTAGTTCTTGTCGTATTTAATTAGTTTGCTATTAGATAGATTGGAATATCATACATTTGTCTTGACATACAGTATGTCTATGAGTCTCACAGCTGTGATCAGAGCCTTTATCTTCACATGACCTCAGTACAATAATGAAATATAGCAGCAGTTATACAGAATAGCTAAGCCTAGTTATTTATCCTAACAATTCCCTCCTTTGACACCTTTTTAGGTGTCAACCAAAAACTGTAATGAAGCACAATGATTAAATATATGTAAATTTTGCAAATAATAAGAAAACTCTTACCTCTCCCATGGAGAACACAGCACCAAAACCCTTCATGCACTCCTACAGTTATCGTCCCCTACACCACACTAAAACCCTACTCCTCTGTCCTCATCGTCGACTGTCCACTTGGGCTTGGGAACATTCAGTCTTCGTCCTCAGAGGTAGTCATCCTTGTCCTGTCCCTCCTTTGCCTGCCCTGTGGGGTTGGTGGTGTGAACTCCATCTGGGTGGGAAGTAGCACTGTGATAAGAATTTGCTTCTATAAAAAGAAAGAAAGAGTGAATACACAAATCATGGTAAATGGGAAAAATGATTAGCAGCACAGTCGAACTGGGAATCTCAGGCAACCCAAATGTCCTTTTGGAAAGTTGATATGCATAAATGTCCCCAACTAGTCCTTTATATGTCCTCTCAAAAAGTCTGTATTCTATTTCTGGAGACCTCCAAGGCTTCCTAGAGATGAGATTATCTGTTTTGGTTTAATAAGTGATCTGGAATTGGCTAAATTGTGCAGCAGTTTACAGCTTTCTTGTTGTGTGTGAATGACACCACTCCATGGCAGGTATTAATTCATAGTAGGTGGAGCTGTAATACATCTGTACCCTCCTTTGACTCTGCTTTCTGTTTCTCCCTCCTTTTTCTGAAGAAAGTCTTGCCAGTGTTTGCTTGGTGGCCACAAGTGTGTCTTCACTCTCTTCTGTGTAACCAGGGACATGATTTCTGTTATACCCGGTCATGCCAAGAGATGTGACCATCTACTGAACTGCCATTGGTTTCTATCTTGTGGAATGGTTTGCCTCTGGGTGTCTGTAAACTCTCCTATAATATGCTTTTTGCTGTGGGCCTCGCCACTGCTGTTGCATGTGGGATTGTTGGTTTTCATATGTACAGTCTCTCACCCAGTGATCATTCCCTCCACAGCCAAAGCAGGAATTATTTCTTGTTCTACTGTTTCGAACTGATTGCTTATTTCCTCTTTGTCTTCCATGGCTTCTTGTCCCTATCTTTGATATCTTCCCTTTGTTTGTGATGTTGATCGGACAATGATTTGAAATGGGGGTTGGTTCAGAACAGATGGAGTCTGATATTGTGGAATAGGAATATCAAGCGTGGCTGTGTCTGTAGGCATAGATGCTGTGACTGCCATGTGGTTGGCTTGTTTCTCATGTTCATCCTTCTTATACTCAGCGCTTTGCTCTCTGATTTGGAGCATGAGCAGAGTCTTGGTTAGGGTAGCCAGATCTTCCTCCTTGTCCTCCTGATCTTCTTGCCACTTTCTCAGGTGGTGGCTGCAAATGGATTCCATTGAGCTTCAGGCATAGATGTCAGTCCCACCACTTCTTCAAGTTTATGTTGGACAGGTCTTGGAAGGCCCTGCTGCACACTCATTCTGAATAACAATTCCTGTGAAGGCGTGATATCATAACATTCCCCCGTCATTTCTCTTCATAGTTTCTGTGTTCTCTGCAGGTATTCAAACCATTCTTCTGGAGCCTTGTGTTTCAGTGAGATAAGTTGTGTAAAGTCTGGTTGCATCAGAAATTCTCTTCTTAGTACATCATACAGGTTGTTTCTGAACTGATTGAATGGAAGGGCAGTGTGGTTCCCCGGAATATGTCTAGTGGCTTTATACAGGATTTCATCTGACTTGTGTCTTCTGATACATCTGGAGAGGACCGCACTTAAGTCTGCTTTGCAAAGATTTTCTCCAGATCAAATTCTTCACTCCACTTGTTTATATGTCTTTCCATCGGTGGAAGATCCTTTATTAGGGCTGACAGGCCTCCCCACCCCCATGGTGAATATCCCACTTGCCCTGTTGTTGTCAGCCTCAACGGCATTTGCATCACATCTGGTAGACGTCGCTCTTCAGGTTGGTTGAGGGGAGGTCTTTCTGAATTGGTCTCTGGTTAGAGTGTGCCAGTGATGTAGCCATTGAAATCTCCGCTCACCTCTTCTCCATTGATGTTAATCAGGGACTTTGATCTTGTTCTCATCCCATGACTGGGCATTGCATTCTTCCTCCTTCCTCTTTTTACGATAATCCCTGTATCCATCTCTTGGTGTGAAATCCAGTTTAGTGGCAGAGGTTGACGTGGATGGTGGATAAAAAGGGGCAAGATCTTCCAGCAGGAGTGGAAGCTCTTTAGCCTCTTTTTCTGGGTCAGTTTGGGTTAGTGAAATGCAGACGTTGGCCTTTCTTCTTTTCTTGAGAAATGGTCTTGTCTTGAGAGGTGGAGGCTCATGAGCCACCGCTCCTCTTCCTCGAGAGTTGTCTCTTTGGGTAATCTCGGATGTCCCTTGGGTCCCAGTAAAGCTGGTTTCATGGATGTTTTTTCTATTGTCTATCACTGTGTCAGGTATTGTTTGTAATCGTCCATCCTGAGAGTTTTGAATTTCTATTAGAGCTTGGATTGCATGCGTTTGATTCTTGATAATCATTGTGAGTTGGTCAATGGTTTCGGCTTGTCGTTGTAGCTGTAGTTGCATTTCCTGTATCACGGGCCGACCACTGGGTGGTGTCTTAGCTTTGGTGAGGAAATGATTTGTGGCCATATTTGATGGTGTTGAAGCCTGAAGTGGCAGTTGTTTTTGGATGGAATACAGTGGTGGTGCTGGGGTTACAGAAACTATTCCTCGGGGCTTCTTCACTGATGGTATCATGTCCATGATCCAGGTAACAATGGTACTTGCTGCAAGACATCTTCTTCAGCTTTCTTCACCTATCCTCTTGAGAACGTTGGTTTGCCTTTCGCCTCCCATTTTGATCTCGCAGTTTGATGCATCCCATCATAAAATGACTTTATTTCTCTCAGATGTGCATTGATTGGTAGAGGACTGAATTTCCCTGTGTCTATCCATTCTGCATCTTGCCATGCTTTCCAAAAACAAGAATGTTGTTTTAGTGATGGGTTGGCTGGATTTCCTTTTTCTGCTGCTGTATCTTGATATGTCTTTATCTGTATCTGTATCTCTAGCCATACTTGTACAATGAGTCTGTGCCGACATTCCCATGCAGAGACTCAATATTTACACCTATACAATGATTTTTATATGCAAACTACTGTGGGAGGCTACCGTGGTTTAGACTTAGCGCCTCTTCATTGGTGCACAGGCCAGCCAGGCCTCTTGGCTGGTCACACAGTCCAGTCAGACTCCATCCGGGTGTTATCTGTCCAACAAGTCATGACATTATCCCTATCAGTAGTTCTTGTACTATTTAGTTAGTTTGCTATTAGATAGATTGGAATATCCTGCATTTGTCTTGACATACAGTATGTCTATGAGTCTCACAGCTGTGATCAGAGGCCTTATCTTCACATGACCTCGGTACAATAATGAAATATAGCAGCAGTTATACAGAATAGCTCTAAGCCTAGTTATTTATCCTAACACTGCTTCACTGGATCAATCAAAGTTCAGGTCAGGTGGTCATCAGGATCACAGTGGAAAAACGTCACTTACAGATATCAAAAAGAAGCAGAAAAGTTGGATTTCTTTTTTTTAAATTAAAGGAACACTTTGAAAACACAGCAAATGTCAATGTGAAAAAAGAATGCAGAGGGCTTAATTTTATAGACACCCTGAAAATCAAAGTAAAATAATGATGTGGCAGGTTAGACCGTTTTGATCAAATTTCATTTCTGCAACTCAAAATGCTTCTCAATATCTTGTGTGGCCCCAATGTGCTGGTATATATGCATGTTTGACAATGCCAGGGCAAGCTCCTAAGGAGACAACAAATGGTGTCTTGGGGGATGTCCTCTCATATCTGTGTAAGGGCATCACTGAGCTCCTATAGAGTCTGAGGAGCAGCCTGGTGGTGTCTAATGGACCCAAACATAATCTTCCAGAGGTCTTTTATCAGGTTTAAGTCAGGTGATCCTGAGGGCCATTCAATTATATCAATCCCTTCACCCTCCAGGTACTGCCTGCATACTCTTTCCACATGAGGCTGGGCATTATCGTGCATCAGAAGGAACCCAGAATCTACTACAGCAGTGTGGGGTCTGACTTGCACAAAGGAGGAGATATAGATCCTGCTAATGGGTTGAGGATCTTCTATGGCCTTGTCTAGCTCTCCTAGATTAACTGCCTGTCTCATAAAATCTCCTCCATGTTCTGGAGATTGTGCTGTGAGACACAGTAACCCTCCAAACAATGGCACGTCTGGATGTGCCATCCCGGAGAAGTTGGAGAATTTGTGCAATTTCTGTAGGGTTAAGGAATGAACTCATACTCTCAGTAGTGATAGTCACTCTATAGCCAAACCCAGCACTAGGGGGAAGCCAACCAGCCTGTCCTGTTTTAGCGATTGTCTCATTGTCGCCACTCTAGTGCAACCGTCTTTCATTTTCATTAAAAGAGGTGGCAACCATTTATATATATATATATATATATATATATATATATATATATATATATATATATATATATATATATATATACACCTACCACCTTCCACGGTGGTTGGTCTCTCTCACCCTCATCAGCTTGGGTCCTCTACTAGAGGCCTGGGAGCTTGAGAGTTCTGCGCAGTATCTTTGCTGTTCCCAGTACTGCACTTTTCTGGATTGAGATGTCTGTTGTCCTTCCTGGGATCTGCTGCAACCACTCCTCTAGTTTGGGGGTCACGGCCCCGAGTGCTCCGATCACCACAGGCACCACCGATGCTTTCACCTTCCAGGCTCTCTCCAGCTCTTCCTTGAGCCCCTGGCATTTCTCTAGTTTCTCGTGTTCCTTTTTCCTGACATTGCCATCCGCTCGGTATTGCAATGTCCACCACCACGGTTTGGTTCTCCCGCTTATCCAGAACCACGATGTCTGGTTGGTTCGCCATCACCATTCTGTCAGTCTGTATTTGGAAGTCCCACAGGATCTTGGCCCGCTCATTCTCCACAACCTTTGGAGGCGTTTCCCACCTTGATCCTGGGGTTTCCAGCCCGTGCTCTGCACAGATGTTTCTGTACACTATGCCCGCTACTTGGTTATGTTGCTCCATGTACGCTTTCCCTGCCAGCATCTTACACCCTGCAGTTATGTGCTGGACTGTCTCAGGCACTTCTTTGCACAACCTACACCTTGGGTCTTGTCTGGTGTGGTAGATCTGGGCCTCTATTGCTCGGGTGCTCAAGGCCTGCTCCTGTGCAGCCAGGATGAGTGCCTCTGTGCTGTCCTTCAGACCAGCTCTCTCCAGCCATTGATAGGATTTCTTGATATCAGCCACTTCAGTTATGTTCCGGTGGTACGCCCCATGTAGGGGTTTGTCCTGCCATGATGGTCCCTCCAGCACCTCTTCCTCTGCGCCCCACTGTCTGAGACATTCTCTGAGCATGTCATCAGTCTGGGCATTGTCACTGATGTACTTGTGGAGCATGGATGTTTCATCCTGGACAGTGGTTCCCACACTCACTAGTCCTCGGCCTCCTTCCTTCCGGCTCGTGTACAGTCTCAGGGTGCTGGACTTGGGATGGAACCCTCCATGCATGGTCAGGAGCTTTCGTGTTTTAACATCCGTGGTCTGTATCTCCTCCTTTGGCCAGCTTATGATTCCTGCTGGGTATCTGATCACTGGCAGGGCATAGCTGTTTTATTGCCTGCGCCTTGTTCTTGCCATTGAGCTGGCTTCTTAGGACCTGCCGTACTCTTTGCAGGTATTTGGCTGTCGCCGCTTTCCTTGTTGCCTCGTCAAGGTTGCCATTTGCCTGTGGGATACCAAGGTACTTGTAGCTGTCCTCAATGTCTGTTACATATATGTATATGTATATGTATATATATATATCTATATATATATATATATATATATATATATATATATATATATATATATATATATGCACACACACATATATATGTATGTATGTATGTATGTGTGTGTATATATACTATAGTCAAGACATTGACAAGGTTAGAAATAATGATTTGTATTTTAAATAATATTTTTTTCCTTCAAACTTTGCTTTTGCTTCATTTGCAGCAATTACACAATTACAGCATTGCAGACCTTTGGCATTCTAGCTGTTAATTTGTTGGAGGATCTGGAGAAATTTCACCCCATGCTTCTAGAAGCTTCTCCAAGTTGGATTGGCTGGATGGGCACTTCTTGAGTATCAGACGGTCAAGCTGCTCCCACAACAGCTCAGTGGGGTCTGTTCATAACACTTCTTTCCAATCTTCCTCTGTCCAATGTCTGTGTTCTTTTGCCCATATTCATCTTTTTCTTTTATTGGCCAGTCTCAGATATGGCTTTTCCTTTGCCACCCTGAAGGCAGCATCCACTTCTCTTTCTACTCTGGTTAGAGCCTGTTTGTGCTCTTCTCTGAAGGGAGTAGTACACAACGCTGTAGGAAATCATCAGGTTCTTGGCAATTTCTTACATGGAATAGCTTTTATTTCTAAGAACAATAGACTGTTGAGTTTCACATGAAAGTTCTCTTTTTCTGGCTATTTTGAGCTTTTAATCGACCCCACAAATGTGATGCTCCAGATATTCAACGTGCTCAAAGGGAGGTCAGTTTTATACCTTCTCTAACCAGCTAAACTGTTTTCATCTGTGCTAACATAACTGCACAAGGGTTTTCTGATCATCCATTAGCCTTCTGACACAATAAGTAAACACGTTGTACCATTAGAACACTGGAGTGACTGTTGCTGGAAATGGGCCTCTATACACCTATGTAGATATTGCACCAAAAACCAGACATTTGCAGCTAGAATAGTCATTTACCACATTAGCAATGTATAGAGTGTATTTCTGATTAGTTTAGGAATATATATATATATATATATATATATATATATATATATATATATATATATATATATATATATATATATATATATATATATATATATATATATATATATATATATATATATATATATATATATATATATATTCACATTGAGGTCTGGTGTGTTTTGAGTATACATTTGTCAAACATTACATTTGGCTTTAGTTCAGTTAATGAAATCTCAAGCTCATCTTTTCACATTTAAATTGTGTGCAAATTGCTTCCATACAGTAATATATTATGCAGAATGTTCTTATATCCAGCAAGTTTACTTGGATCCAAAGTTCTAGACAAGATCTTGCGTATTCCTCCAAAATCTTGACAATGTCTTAACCAGAACCCAGAAGTGATGATGATATTAATAATAACAGTAAAATGTATGTGTTTTCAGTGGTGGAAAACAAATATACAACTAAAATTAGTAATTAGTAGTAGCAAGTACAATCTTAAATACACAAGTTTTCAATTTGTTAAGTACTAAATTTACAATATTTATGGTATTTATTTGAACATATATTTTAGTATGGGCTTTTACTCCAACACAGATGCTGATGTGGAGATAATGGCCTGGATTTTACCGCCCTCTTGTGGTTAGCAGTTGAATAGTATCCCCATTTATTCATGAAATTATTGTCAAGAAATATGAAAATACAACGTTGAGCTCTAAGCTGAAAAACAGAAAAGCTAATGTATACAATTTGTTTATTTAGAAGACTATTATCATTAATATAGAATAAATATTATAAAATAAGTGTGTACAAATAATACAAAAATTACAAGATAGAGAATTATCATTTTAGATGATTTCTGTTAAACTGTAAATAAACAAATACAAATGCAAAATTACACACAAAGAAATCATGGCATTAAACAAGAATAAAGTTTCATTCATTCATTTCATTCAAACATTTGCTACATTTAACACACACACACACACACACACACACACATAAAATACAACTTGTGATTAATGCAATGGGCTTCAGAGTGATGAAAAATTATGACTGTTGCAATAGCGATCAACTGTTTAGTAAGCATATAGTATAATTCTTTGTGTTGTATAAACCTGCAAGCTGAAACCCAAAATTGAATAGGAGCAATGTAGAGAATCATTTAGAAGCGATTTCCACTATCGTTTCTGTAGTATGGATTGCTGTGTCCCTGACTGGATGCATACGGGTTGACTTGAGGTCGTCCAATGGCGTACGGGTTGCTCTGTGGTCTCACTGGGCGGCTGTAGGGGTTTGAGTCATCATTACCATCGAAGCGACGCTACAAAAACAGCAAAATCATTCATACAAGAGTATACATGGCCTCTATTTAATAATTTAAGTCCTATTTGCTCAGTATAGTTATTTTCAAATGTTTGCTTTAATATAATGGGCAACAAAGTGTGATTTTGTGATGCTAATATCCATGTTGTTTTTAGACCATGAGGGAGAATTTTAGACCACCTTTTTCCTCTATTAATGGGGAACACTGACTACTGCATATAGATAGAGGAGTTGTGTTGCTTGTATACCCAGTATTCCCAGAGTAAGATATATTAACACACTAAACGCTCATTTACAGTAGCTCGTGCTGATTATTTTGCTGATAACTTACATTTAAGTTGTGAGGTTGTTACTTTCTTCGAATACTCTAGAGAGCAGAGGGCTTCAACTAAGGTGTTAGTAATTAATTATACAAGGCTAAAATAACACCACATCTGGACTACAACTCATATAACTTCAACTAATATTTTGACAATTCAACTGCCTTACAAAACTCAGTAGAAAATAGCCAACAATTTAGGCTACTAACAGGGTTATAGAACAAAATGCTTTTTAAATCCTTGGTATAAACCATTTCAGTGGGCCCAGACTACACGTAGGTTTATTAGTCTAGCGACACATTGTTAAAGAAATGGTAGATCATGGAAAAATATTTTGGGGATCAGTATTTATCATATTTACTTTTTCTTTGTACTAGTGGGGGAGATTTAGATATTTTTCTGTACAGCTATAACATTTGAGGTGTAAGAATTTTAATTTGATACAAACTAACTGCTAAATTTATTTTTAGGGAGATAATCCTGTTTAGTAGTTTTTGGAATAATTTTGTTGTTTCAATACTTTTCATTTATTGTCTACCTTTTCTTCAGAATCATATCACCTATCTTTTTTTTTTTTTTTTGTGACGGGCCTAACTGCTCTCCCCTCCCAGTCCAACAGGCCAATAAAATGGTAGATTTACGCATACAAAAAATATTCATAGCCTAATTAAAAAAAAAAAAAAAAGATCAAAGACATCCACTAAATTTACAAAAAAACAAAAACAAAGCAAAAGCAAAAAAATAAATAAAATAAAATTGGTCTAACTGCTAAGTGAAGTTGGGGTTTCTTACAGAGTTACGTCCACCGGGAATAAGGTTTTGCCGGCTGTTGCTTGGCACCATCTCGAGGTTACTGCGGTCCCAGCTTTCGTTAGCTGTTGCTCGTGGGATCCTTGGCACACCATTGCCCACAAACCCTGGCCGCCCGCCGGCTGGAGAGGCTTGAACTGGAGTGGGTCGTGGTGCTGCACTACCATTGCTAATCTGCGGGATCTTCATAGGAGCAGGGTTCACATAGGACTTTTCATTGTCAATCCCTTTCCCCTTCTTGAGTTTCTTCTTTGACCTTTGAAGAGGAAAGGCTCAAAATCAATTTTAACATTTGAAGGAGGAAAAAAGTGTTCCTTCGAGTGTTACTTACGTTATAGCCACAACTGGTAGAAGGATTATTGTGACGAGCAGCAAACCACCAAGTATAGAGCCAACTATGACAAGAATCAGCTGCCATTCTAGAAAGACGAACACAAACAAATATGGTTGATTTTGAATCCTTTCTGATTTTCTATAATAGCATTTTGACATTATATATACAGCCTACGTTGTCTATGCAGTTTAAGGTATGTGTTTTATTTCTTTTTAATCACTTACTTTCCTGACAGTTGAAACCCGATTGGCCGTACGGACAGCTAAAAGAGATATTTAGTTAATTTTATTCAGTAGTAAAACTAGATATATTTTATTTATTATAATTGTGTTTGACTTACCGTACGCAGGTATTATTTTCTGCTTTCTCACCATTTGGACAAGCTAAAAAGAAGAAAATGAACTTGTTGTTATGGAGGTTTCAGTGCCACTGCTTTGTCATTTGGGACATAGACTTACCAACACAGAGGCGATCAGCAAACTTTGATGTAATATACCCTGTCAAGCATTCACAGCTGACTACTGCATCCGTTTCTGCACATTTAGTTGTGCTATCGCATGCCGCATCACGGTCACATAACTTTGTCGCTGTAGGGAAAATACATGTCACATTACAATATTACAGTTAATATATTATACTTATTTTTGTGTAGGCTATGTATAAAAAACATATCTACCCGTAAATCCTTCTCCTACAGTTGTTGCCACATCAGCAGGTGTTATATTAGAAGTTATCGCAAACTTTATGTCCACTGTAGCTACGATTTGTTCTGCTCTTGTCATCTTCGTTGCTGATCCTTTGCTATACAGAAACAAAAACAGGTAGCATCAAGATTATAAAACATTTAATTATATAATCATCTGAGTAGAACTAAAATATGAAAAAAGTCCCTCACCTGAGTTTAAGTACAGTAGAGCCAAGATACGTTGAGCTAGTGTTAAACTTCGTATCCAACTAGGTTTGATAAGAAAACATGGGCCATATAACACCAGTCAAGTAATCATTCTTGTGTGCTTGAGAATACATTATATACCATCCTGTAATGATCTTTACATGTATATACTTTTTCTATATTACATTTTAGCTGCTATTGTTAATCTTAACATGAATCATCAAATAATTCATATTTTAAAGTGCATATGACAGGTTAGAGTGCACATGTCACTAAAACATTGTTAACATAATTATAATTATATTTAAGATTTTATATAAAAATCATGACAATTTCTTTGTATTTTTTATATTTTTATCTAGCAACCATAATGTTAAGGGTAAGAAATAATCTGAACTGCACAATAGTTATGATTAGACTAATACAATTAACTGACAAAACCTTTATATTGTATATTGTAATAATTAGAAAAACATGAAAACCTGTCATGCACTTTAAAGTTGCAGTGTGTAACATTTCTCGCTGAGGGTCCGTCAAATGCTTTCCTCCGTAAAGCTGTTATTGCGCTGTCTGGAATGTTTCAGTCTGGTATTAAACCTTTCTGTCTTCATGGCAATTAAACCAGATCAAGTTACAGCTCAGATCTGTGGTGAGGCGACTCTTCTCACAGTCTGAATATGTTTTTCTCCGTATTTTTGAGCTCTAAATTGACCTGTGATTGCATAAATGTAAGGTTTAGTGTCATACTGTGGAACTTTCCAGGCAGAGCAGTGACATATTCATAAAAACAAGCAGGTGATGGACCCCCAGTCAAAAAGTTACATAGTGCATCTTTAGAGTAACATAGTCTTAGTATGCAAGTTAATTTTTTGGCAGCTTGTAACCCATGAATAAAGCACACCACATTTCCTTTTTGGTTTTGCTTAATGTCATTTTAAAACAATGACATAAATCTAAATACAAGTCACCAAATGTCATGAAGGTAAAGGATTTTTGACATGATGTTAACATTTTACCGTAGAAACTATTGCAACTGCAGTTTCTTTAAATTCGGGTGATGTGGGTTCGCTCATTTTCTCGTCCCACGCCTTATTGTAGTTGAACTGCCCAGGAAAAACCTTGGCTGGAATATGAAAAAAGTTAGAATTGTTTTTAATAGTTTTTTTGACAATGTTGGTTAAATGGAATACTTACCCTGAACACATTGTGTTGTGGTATTGTCATAAAAGGCTCCAGTCAGACAGAGGCATTCAAAAGAGTCATCTCTTTCCTGACAGGTGCTTCCCAAGCCACACGGACTTGAGGCGCAAGGACCTGTACGGGAATGGAGGTAGCTCAAAAAGACACTACAAGCATAATTTTTCTAATTTTGTATTGATGATGCGATTGTGTATCTGAATTGAAAAAAAAAAGCTTAAAAATATTGAGTAATAGTGATCTGAAATGTAAAGCGATGGGTCATACCACGTCAGTAAACAATAAGTGATTCTAGTTTAGTACAGATAATGCAGCTTTGTCAAAAAATAAATACATAGATGCTCAACTACAAATCGCTTTTTACCACCAATGAACACATATACAAAGCACTATACGGGTCCATTTATTTAACCTACAAATATGCTCATCAGCTATAGAAGTTTTAAAATGGTCATCTACCTTTGAAAAACTTTGATCTATTGTTAAAGTACCTGGAGGTGCAGTTGTGGCTGTTGTAGCTGCCGTGGTTGTTGTGGTTGCTGTGGTTTCTGTGGTTGCTGTGGTTGCTGTGGTTTCTGTGGTTGCTGGGGTTGCTGGGGTTGCTGTGCTTGCTGGGGTTGCTGTGCTTGCTGGGGTTGCTGTGCTTGTTGGGGTTGCTGTGCTTGTTGGGGTTGCTGGGGTTGCTGGGGTTGCTGGGGTTGTTGTGGTTGCTGGGGTTGTTGTGATTGTTGTGATTGTTGTGGTTGTTGTGGTTGCTGGGGTTTGTCCGGCAGCATCCACAAAAACACCTGAAAAAAACAAAAGTCAAATGATATTAGCAGGGGTGGATGATATGCCAAAAAAATAATATCCAAATTTTCTTGGAGTCTTGATTTGGATTATAAAGATTCATGTACAAAATCTGAAGTATGCGATTGGTGGTTAAATCCTCCTGTCACTCACTCTCAGAGCCTGATGGAAGATAACCATCAGGGCGAGTTAGTGGGTGAAAAGCATAGGGCCACGTTTCAGAAAGCACAGATATACAATAGAAAAATGGCACATATTGTCACAGGGATTGGCCTCAATTCAAGTTCATTACCCAGCCTTAGTTCTGATATTGAGCAGGGCCCTCCAAGCACAAACTGATATTGTTTATGATTTTCACAACCAACTGGCTCTCAGCAGTCCATACAGCTTAAAGTATCTAGAAGCTAGTAGGTGAAAAAAAATAAAAAGAACAGGGCCATATAGTGATGCTAAAACGTGTGTATCAACCAGCCGCTCAAATAGTAACCTATTCATGTCTTTGGAGGTAAAGTACTGAAGATCTGCTACTAATACTTTTTCAATTTTAAAGTAATATCACATATCACCACCTTTCTGAGTACAACTTACAGTGAATATATATTAATCAAACCAATTAGCCCAATAAGAGATAAAAAATAGAAAAAAAATTAATTGACTTAAGTAGTAGGTTTAACGATCTACTTACCAACCACAAAAAGCAGGAAGATGAGGAGTTTCAGTGTCATTATGGAAACTATACTTAATCTTTAAGAACAAGTGTTAAGTGGTCCCTCACAACCTTAAAATGATGATGAGTAAGGTGGTGCCATACGTTTGGTTTTAATCATTAGCCCCACCTTTCAAGGCGGCACCTGGCTCAAAGTTCAGAGGTCACAATAGGCGTGGCCATTCAATATTTCTGAAATATACATTTAAGAAATAGTAAATAGTAAATATACACATTACATTTTGCAGCACCAAACTTCATTATGATTTAATTTTGGTTTGCAAGATTAAAAAATAGGATTGAGTTGAGAGACACATCAATAACAGAAGTGAATGTAATGTTATATTTCAGTCCTGGTACACAATAAAACAAAGTGTATCATTCTAAGGCAATAAAGCAATGATCCAGGCCAAAGTATTGCTTTATGGTTCTACCCCTCCCAGACAGTTTGACCTTGAGGCGATTTAGATAAACACACTTCCTCATTGGGCTGCACATTTTTTCAACCAAAATAAGGAAAAATGGTTTCAATGGAAAGATTACAGCAGCTTAAATGTTAAAACAACATGCTCTTGAATGTAACCTAAAAGAAGAACAGCAATTAAGCAAGTCTTTAACAAAAACAATACAATAAACTCATCATAAACTTACATCAAGAATCATAAAGAAATGTTATCTCCAAGCTGACTTTGATCCCATTCAAATGTTCATAAAGACTTGGATTCAACGTAATGGAAAGTGTAATATGACATAAAAATAAGAAAGCACGAAACAGCTATTTTCAAACTGATTTTATAAAGTGTAGCACAGGTCATAAACGGCATAGGGTTGTCAAAAGTATTGGAAAGACACAAATTGCTATTAAAACTAGTATCAAAACTAGACATTTATTTGAGCAGGTATCAATACTAAAGAAGTCCCATTCACAGGACAGAAGAGAACTTTTCCTAAATAGGTTTAAAATGATCTTGAGCTGTATCAGAACAAGTATTAAGACCACATATACCTGGATGACTGAAGAATTACACAGTTATAAGACCACATGGTAATATAAAAGAAAGTACTATCAAATGCTGAAAATAGCATTTTTCTATGTAAATGAAGAGTGTCCTTAGTATAGAATAAAATTTTTATACAACACTCGAATGGCATAACACTTGTTAATTTCAGGACAAAGAAACTGCATAACACATATCTGGAGGAACCTTCCAACAAATAATATAATAAACAAAATCATGAGTGCCATATATGTCACACACAAGATTGTCCCTTCCCTCTGAATGTTGTGTTTATAAATGTTGCTATGTTGCTACCATAATCTGAAGGGTTTTATGAGCATCAGCGCATAGCGTGTCAATATGTGACAGAGCTGCAGCTGTGGCTGGAAGTCCAAAGTCACTTGAGTTATGACCATCTTAACCCCACCCATTGCACTGTTCCCATCAATGTACTCAAATGAGACAGAATAAAATGGGGAAACGAGGTGGTCATTAAACTGTGTATATGTTTTAGTGAAGTTTACTCAAGTACATTTACAAATGTTAAGAGATGAATAGAAAAATGATTGTTTTAATGTTGAGCCCACATTCTTTTATGACTGATGTCTCCAGTAAGTGCCACCGTAACCACTGATATGTAACATATTACAAGGAAATCTGGCATAAAATTCACATTCATCAAGATAGTTGATCAGATGACCAAGTAATCACTCAGTAATTTTCCTTATTGACATGGTGATTTTGCATGTTGTCAGTTTGGACACTGTAGTTGTGACCTGATTTCTGGTGTTTATTTGCTTTCGACAAGAGTAAAGGCACATTTGTGACTGGAGACATTTTACTATGTTGTCCATTTTGCTTTAGGGTTGGTCCTTTAATGTTGCGGACATTTAAACTAAACAGCTACTGCACAACCAGGAAATAATGTCTGATTTGATTATAAACTGAAAACTTAATTGAATTTTCTTCACTCAAGTACACAACAACACGTTTTTTAACAAAAGATTTATTGGCTTCTCTAATCCGTTCATCTTCTCAATAACAAGTAAAGCCTGGGAAATCATATCACAAGGGGAGGTCTAAAACAGAAGGGAGTGACTTCTGCTACAAAATTTGGTATTGAGGCGACAAGTCAGAAAAAGCCATACAAAAAATGTCTTATCATGCATACTGGAGAAACTCAAAACTTGAGACACATTTTTAGTGTTTTTTTTTTGTACATTTATGTAAACAATATCCTTCTAAAGATCATACAAAAACACATTATGGCAATAAAAATAAAGGATATAACATGAGAAAAAATGTTCTATGAGGCATCTAGATGCAACACTGCTTAGTTTGAATGTTTTTTTTGTTTTTTTACATCACAACAAATAATACGTTTGCGGAGTTGTTGCTCTATAGATGTAAACACAAGCAGTGTTAAAAAGATTATACAATATGTCAAATCTATACTACAAATATGTCCACTACATACATGAAATGCATGTCCCTGCTTCTTACTCTTTAGTGATATGAGGTATATTAAGGTCAATCTTATCATTTTTTTCCCAAAAAGCATAGTGTTGGCGCGGAGTGGCTGGTCAATCCTGGTTCCCTGTGATCTAAGCAGCTTCAAAGTCTCTTGGCTGTGGTGCTAACAGACGTGGCCCCAGGAAGTTTGAGGAAACGCTCACAGGAAATCGACTAAATTAAATATCAACCCTGACTGCTCGGGATAGAGTGGCTTCAGCCATGGAAGACAAAGAAGGCCATTGTTTATTCTTGTGAGGAGGCATACATTTTGGGGAGGGGAAATGCACGTTAAAATGCAAGTTATATTTTCTAAGAAAGTGAAATAGCTTTTCGAAGTAATTTGAAAAAGAAAAAAGGAACTAAAACTGTGTTCAGGTCCAGTAATAATTACTTGCCAAAATTGTCTGCTACAGTGATCTGTTTAGATTGAGGGGAATAAATAAAGGGGTTTGAGTGTATGCATCCAACATATGCCCAGATTCAGATTCAATAAAGTCCAGCATGTCAGCCTGTCTCTTAGAAAAACTAAATACAAAGAGGTACTTGTCAAATATTGTATCACAAAATTATGGCAAATTATTTTTACAACCCGATAAACCGGACAAAATAACCCCCCCATATACCCTCCCACTATATACCATTGAAAACAAAATACATTTAAATGCCCATAGTCAATCCTAGACCCTTGCTATTAAAACCCATGCCCCCCCTCCTCCCACGACCCTCCCATAACACCCAAACCCATTCACAGTTTTTTCCTTTTAAAATAATCATAAGCATAATAGTCCTGTATGCTAATTGTTCAGTTGATGTAATTTCCAAAAATGATTTGTTATTTGATTTAAAAAGTGCTTGTTTGATTCCTTTGACAAACAGAAACAGCAAAAAGTTATGAAATTTATCCAGATTACAGATTGAGGTGTTGGGACTATTTCACGTTTCATGAATAATTGTTAGCCAGTGGCTGAGCATGATTCTTTACGATGGAACACCACAGTATGTCAACTATGCACTTCACCATTTTCAGCATGTAAAATAGCCCTCAGAATTATTACAGAAGTTTTCACTATGACAACAGTACCATAATCTTGACAATACACACAACTGAAAGTGAACAATCCTGTATTTTGACCTCGCAAATTCAAAAAGGAACACAAAAAAATCAAAGCTTTGTAGTCAAAGTACACATGTAAAAACTGTGCTAATTGCATCTCAATACAAAGTCTTGCCTTTTTCCTGAGTTAATACGTAACAGACAATATATACTTTTTGCCATTTGACTTCTGGGCCTTTCCCTGCCAAAAGTGTTATTGAGATCAACATTATTACTTAACAATGGCATGATGATTGGTAAAACACAAGGGTTCAGAAAACAAATGCAAGTTCATAGCTACCCTCTAATATTTTAAATTAAATTTAAAGTCTACAGTTTACGATCATATCAGAATCACAAAACTTAAAAATTAGGTCACTAAATACATGATAAATGAATATTTTTAAAAAATTGCATTTGTGGCCATAAAGACCCTCCCTGGTCATTTTGTATTAACAATTGATGGCAGTGTTTAAAAAAAATGCTACAAAAACAGAATAAGGATGGTTAAGGGGCCACATGGACAGTAACAGGACCCTGGTCGGACCTTGTTTGACCCTTATCTGAAACTTTGGCTTGTCTGGGTTTTTGATCCTGTACTGACTGGCTCGCTTACATCAGCTAACAAACTGCTGTACCCTGAGTATTCTGGAGTCCGTATTCGGGGATCCACCTCTGAGCTTGGGTCACTCCCGTAACTCAGAGGGGTCCGGCGCCCTGTCTTGAACTGTGACCCAAAGGCCTGGGCGAAGTTTTCAATCTGGTAGGTGGTTTCTTTTGGGGCGTTGAGAGGGGATAGCTCGGGGAAGCTGGAGCCATTGGTGGGTGCAGTGCTGGTCCCAGTCTTGGCTGCCTGGCCCTTGGTGCTCTCTGGGACGACGGTCAGGTCTTGGGGAGGGAGGCTGAAGGCCCCAGGGGAATGCTGCTTGTCCAGCTGATCAGTCAGCTCCTGAGACGGGGTCAGTTGCTGGTGGCTACTGGAGTCCAGACTGAGGTGGTAGTTGTCCTGGGATGACAGCATGGCGTAATGGGACTTGGAGGAGGATGAGGAGGAAGCAGAGGATGGGGCAAGAGTGAGTGGTGAAGAGACGGCAGCAGGATAGCAGTCTAGAGGGGATGTGGTGTATATATGCTTGTCTGAAAAAAGAGGTCCTGTAGGACTGGAGCTGCTAGACAGCAAAGGGAAAGGCCCTGAGGAGCCCAGGCTGGGGAAAGGCCCACTGTGGCTAGTGCGCTCCAGGGCCTGCAGGAGGAACTTTGAGTACTCGCTCATCACTGCCGTCTTATCGCCTCCATTTGCTGAATCATCCTCAAGCTCCGGCGTCACTGGGGCTGCTGGCTGAAGGTCTACATGATGAGGATGGTCTGATAGGTCAAAGGTCACGTCGTGATGGTGTGCTGCTTCAGGCTTATGGCTATAATGATCTAACAGGCTCTGCAAGACCTCGTCTGGAATGCCGGATTTGTCATGCTTGAGCTCTAAAGGAGAGTCCAACATGGCCAGAGTGGGCTCAGGGCCCAAGGAGCCTTGGATGACACTTCCTGCCTGGGATGCCATGTGTAGTGTCCCTGCTCCATAGTCACTGCTGACTGCATGGAGGTAACGCCTCTTTTTAACAAACTGCATTGCATCATCGTAGTTGCTGGTGGTAGTGGAACCCTGCTTCGTACTCGCTGTTCCTTGTAGTATGCCCATATTATCCAGACCTGTGCCTTCCACGTGATCCATGGAACCAGCCTTCTGGTCCAAAAGTTTCTGTCCCTCAGCACTCTCTTCCAGAGACAGCAGCCCTTTATCCTGGCTCTTCCGGCCAGCTTTTTTAAATACCAGTTTCGGAGTGCGGCCATGCATTGCGGCAGAGTCAGAAGGGTGCTCCATGCTAAAGTCCATGCCATCGGAAGAGACTCCAGCCACAGATGCTGCAGCATTCTTCTTCCTTTTGCGCTCACCTGCTTCTCCGTTTTTCGACTTGGCCCTCTTGCGTCCAGAGGTGGTAGCGTTTCCCTGAGTGAGTGAATAGCTGCCCTGGCCTAGTTCGGCCTCACTGAGCTCCAGCATGTTTGGGTCCAAGCCCTTCTTTATGGCTTCTCCGCAAGTCCGTTTGTGCTTCAGTAACCGGTCTGTTCTTGAGAAAAACTGGACAGGAAAACAAAATTAATCGATGTTCTGGCAAATATGTACTGCTAAGTAATAAAATGGCATTGATGATGCAATGTTAAAAAGACCTACTTGTTGGCAGGTGTCACATCGATATGGCTTTTCGCCGCTATGTGTCCTTTTGTGTCGCTCCATGTGGTACTTCTGGATGAAGCGCATGTTACACTGGTCGCAACTAAAAGGTTTCTCACCTTTAAAAACAGGAGCAATAATAATCAATCGGGGTCAATTCGATTTTAGAGCACTGTTAACATGTAGCTACACAAAATCCAAATAATGAATGAAAAATGTTTAATGTATTTAAATAGGGACAGTGAGCTGGGAATCACAAAAGCAGTATTCCTAAAATCAAGAAAGCTGTGATTTATTTTGACAGCAGCCTTTCCTAGTCACACTCAAGTCTTTTAATTTTTTCTTTTTCTGATTTCAGCACTTTAAATTAATAGTCAATTGGATTTTACAGTGGAAACCCAGGGTACATTATGTGGTTAAGTTTGGTGGCATCAGTGATGGTGTACAAAGTAAAAAAAAAAACACAATGAAAAGAATATAGAGGTATTTTTCCCAGAATTGAATTTTTGAAAAAAAAAAAAAAAAGAAACATACCACTGTGGATCTTCTCGTGCCGCTGGAGCAGGTACTTCTGAATGAAGCTCATGTTACACTGACTGCATCGGAAAGGCCTCTCACCTGAGCAATACAAAAATTGATTTAAAAAAAATCTAATTATTTTGGTTATATTGTAAAATAAAATGCATAAATAACTTTAAGTCATTTATTTTAATTATAAGTGTGAGAGTTCAAGATCAAATGTTATGTTCCCAGTATAAAGATGACTAACTTATCCAGTAACCCATGAGTAATCACTGAGTCATGCCTAGCCTAGGCTTGATTCTCCTTTGATGCCATCATTTCTACAAAAATGATGATATATTATGATGATAAAACGACTACAATGACTTGATATAATGTAACTTGATTTATAAATTGAAATATAAATGACAGAAAAACAATAATAAATAATAAATTTAAACCCAAAAGCTCACCTGTATGTATGAGCACATGTCTTCTCAAGTGATAAGAGCTGCGAAAAGCAGCGTTACAATGCTCACAGATATGTGGTTTGGAGTTGGGAGACAGACAGACTCCATCTGGATCTAACATCAGAGCCTATAATTGGACATTGCAAACATGTTGGTGAATAACACTGGAGAGCAAATACAATACACTCTAAAAGCTTGCATTAACTAACCTTGGCAGGATCGTTGCGCTTCCTTCGAGGTTTGCCTTGTCCATCCCCATTGCTTCTTCGTCCTCTTCTGACAGAGGAACCTTTTGGCTCTTTATCTGTTCTTCCGGGCATCTAAAGACATAAAAAGTTGTTGAAGACAAAAATAATAAAAGAAAGAATATGCTTTTACTGGTTCCCGGGAGCACGCACGTTTACGAGGCTCAAATCATGAAGAAGCATGTTCTGGTGATTTTGGTGATGGTTGCTGTATGACATTTCCGGCATATCAACACTCTTCCCCGCGCCCCCTCCGGTACACACAGGCACTCCTGCACTCCCACCATAGAGGGGCATGCGATAATCAAGCTCACTTATTCTCTCCTGTTTAATGCCCATACTGTGGAGAAAGCCCCCTGAGTTGGCAGCAGCATTTCCCTGATTTTCTGGCGGCGTATCCCGTTCCTTTTTCAGGATCATTTCCTGTGGAAGTTCGTTCATAACCGATTGGGAAGCCAGTCGTGTAAAGCTGGTGACTGGAGGCAAGTGGCTGAACATGAGCATGCCTGGTGCAAAATTGGGATCCATTCCACCGTTGCGCAAAAACTCATTGCCTAATTTATCCTGGATAATACTCATGGTGGTGCTGGAAACTTCAGACAGAAGGCAGCTGATAACGCTACAGCGAACTGCAGGAAATTGAAATCCTAAAGAAAGAACAGAAAATTAATATAATGGTTTGTTGTAGAACTATCTTTGTTGTTCAATATTTGACAAGTGTGGTATGCAAATATCTAAAAAGACACAATTAATCAAATTGAATCAAACTATTTAATTTACAGTACTGAAATGCTTACATGATTTGAGTGTTAATGTACTAGACCACTGCAACTTTTTTTATCCAAATGCTTGATGTTGCAGTACAGTTTTATTCACACAAACAAACGTAAATGGAATTACCTGGACTATATTATATTTATCAAACACAGTATGTTTATGTAGCAATGCACACTTCAGTGACATAAGTGACAAACAACAGACATATATTTAAGATTGCCAGCAATGTCCAAATGTAATCTGTTAAAACAACAAAGCTGTGGCATTGGATGTGCTCTTGTGAAGCAAAAATAGTTAGCAGGCTAGTTAGCTGGCGGCTTAGACAATACAGGAGTAATACACTATACATTATCCTCCAAAAGAATTGCTACACACACGACCAACAAGGACAACTAAATAGTATCACATAATTAACTGATATGCTAAAATTCCATATATAATTCAAAAACAATGTGAAGAACAATACTAATCTCAAGTTGAAACTTGTATTATGCTGTGGCTAGCAAGAAGGCTAACGCTAAAGTAAGGTTTTGTTGCATTAACGTGCTTTCTCTAAGGTTGAATATCAAAAGTATGATCATAAATAAATAAAACAAATGCATGAACAATCAGAGACAACGACATCCGAAGCGGAGCATATTGTCCAATTCCCGAGCTTTGATGACGCTCATGAAATCAAATCTGTCTGCAAAGCACTGCTGGCTGGCGCTCTATTTATTGATAGCTAACTTTAGCAGCGACAACAACCGGATAAGGCTTACCACTGTGCTTTACAACTACAAACAATCTTCGACAAACGTGACCTGTGTGAGGGCTTCATATCGGGCGCCCAAGCCACATATATACAGACGAGCTTCGATTGTGTTGTTGTATTGATAACAATCAATTCTCGGCCATGAGCTAGCTAGTTAGCTAGTAGCCATTCTGAATACCCGCATTACTGTGTTGCACTGAATTGTAACTCCGAGTGCCGATCAAATGCTCTTCAAATAGTATTTTCTACTTCAGTATTTTTATTTAAGGTACTAGTTAATGCAACTGTAGCATTTCGTTTAACCGGACCTGATATAATAGATTTAAATAACAGTATTTTCCAACACGAAAGGCAGATACTTAAACCTAATTAAAGTAATGAAAATAAGACGCAGAACAATAAGAAGTGACTTATATTGATCTAAATAGCTTTCGAAACAAATTAACACCGAGGATCTACGGACCAATAGTATTTTAAAAAAAGCATGTGCCGCTTTGTGGTTTTATTCCAACTTAAGGAGAGATTTAATGATTTTTACAGTTATTCGCGTTTATTTACTTTAACTTCCAAGTTAATCAAATCCATAATACAAGTCGAAAACTGTGATTAGGATAACAATGTCGTATCCTCGTGGATATCTAATTCAGCATATACTAACCCATGCAAGAGAAACAATGATGCTCGCTGGGCTGCATCTCGTTTGCGCCGAGCTAGGCAAGGCAATTCCGTCGACTATATTTCAACAATTCTTCGCTATATATGTACTATAAAATGTTATTTACGTTGGTACTTACCTACACATGTTCGCAATTAAGTTAAATCATACATAGATACTGTCCGTATTCACCGATTTTGGGTTTTATTGCCAAAACATTGTTCTCCGGCGGTCGCTGCTTTCTTCCATCTTGTCCTGGCGCGGGGAATTGTGGGAGTTTTTAGCGGACGGGTCGTGAGAGGAGACAGCAGAGGAGCAATCCGGGCATTACAGTCATACAGTGCATAGGATCAGTCCATAGGCTTGTATCTTACTTCACACTTTGCAATGTGAAACTAAATTCACACATTCGCAAAACCTATGGAAAACTAAGTAATAGCTGGCTAAAGCTTAACACTGCAAAGACAGCAGGGCAAAGATAAAGATAAACCAACCAGCAATGATCTCGTCCTGGTCTGCGTTTTAAGGTGGTTGTAAACTAGGTTACATTTAATTATTTAGCCTATTGCGGACTTAAATGTATGCCTACTTGGTCTATTAGCGTATTGATTTAGTAGTAGGATAATTACAGCTTCATGTGGATATGCGGTACTGGATTTGCTGTGGCAAAAAAAACTTTCAATGAGCGTCAGCCTACATCATGATTTTGCGTTATCATTATTCATGAAGGCATACGGGCTATAGCCTAGGCCAGGGATGTCCAAAGGGCTCTGTATAGGCTGTTTGAAGTAGAAGGCCACAGGCAGGTGGTGAACACAGTAGGCACGTCGTTGAGATGGGTTGTAGTGGTAGACATTTGCATGTTATTGTTGCAGTTATAAGCAGGCCAAAACTGCCTGATCATTTGGGCCAATTCAGCAGGAAAAAAGGGCTGCATTAGGCGCCCGGCCCATAGTTTGGGCAACCTTTAGGCTTATGTTGCTGGTAGACTAGGTATAACTATCTTTCCATTTACATTCTAAAGCAATAGATCTATGATTGCAACTATGAAAGTTCACACTTCACAAAGATTTGCTAACAATCTAAGCAGAGTTTGACCATAGAAGGAGTTAGTGGGGGAAAGTGGCAAGTTTCTGTCTCTCTGAACAAATTTGTGCTGCATTTAAGACTTAGACACCATTATTAATCCACAAGGGAAATTACTTGGACACAGTAGCTCACACATCACATTAAATTATAATAACAAAGACAAAAAAAAATGTAAATGCTTATAGTATATTCTAAGTAAGTAGCAAAAATAGCAAGAGATCGGTGTCAGATACAGTATATGTATACAAGTAAAATAAAATAAGTAATAAAAATATCTCAGCTAAGAAGTTGTAAGAAAACCTCTGTTACATAATGGTGAGTGTTTGTACAGTTGTAGGGAGTATGGTATGAATGTAGTCCTGTATCTCTCCCTGTTTGAGTGGAGCTGTAGGAGCCTGTTGGAGAATGAGCTCCTCTGTCCCTCTATAGTGTAGAGCAGTGGATGAGCAGGAGTGTTTATGATGGCGAGCAGTATGTCTAGTGTCCTCCTGTCCCTCACTGTAACAAATGTCTCCAGTTCACAGCCGACCACATGACCAGTTTTACGGATCAGTTTGTCCACTCAAGTTCCCTTTTACTGGTGCTGCTCCCCCAGCAGACCACAGCGACTTGTAGAAGATGTCCACTATAACTTGCTGCACACATCGAAAGACCTGAGCGTTCCCAGGAAGTAGAGTCTACTCATGCTCTTCTTGCACACAGCATTATTGTTGTCTCCAGTCCAGCCTTTTGTTCACATGGACACCAAAGAACTTGTAGCAGTCCACCATTTTCATGTTATGGCCCTGGATGGTGACAGGCTCCACTAGTGTCCTCCACCTCCTGAAGTCAATCATCAGTTCCTTGGTCCTGTCACCTTTCAGGAGCAGATGTTCTGACTGGGACCACTCCAAAAAATTGGCAATCATTGTCCTGTACATAAGATTCATTTCTATAGAGACTAATGCACAGCAATTACCACAGGCCATGATAAAATAGCTGACCTGAAAATGAATAAATAACTCACGGACATTTGCATCCTCACCTCCTCTCTAGTTGTGTTTGTTGAGCCACTGACAGGGACTAACACTGCAGTTCTCTCAAGGTAAGGAGCTGCAGCCTCCCTTTCATTTTCCATATGGTTAGCTTATTATTAATAGGTCAAATTGCCACTGCAGCCTGAACCTTCTCAAAAGCATAATAGCCTAGACCAGAAACCGCAGTATCGGTCAGTCTGGGTTAATGCTGCAAACTGAGTATAGCTTTTGTTTTAGCAGATGGAAAAAAAATCAAAAAACAAAACATAATTTGCATATAATTTATTAGAAATTTAGAACAAATGTAAAGGTGTAGGCTACGGTAGAATATGTTAGTAAGAAAAAAGGTAGATTTATCAGTTCTTTACTTTACTTACAGTAGTTACATACAGAGCCTTATCTGACCTTTAGTATTTTTGTTACAGTTTGTGTCTGCTGTGAGGCAAACAAAATTGCTCACAAATAAAAATCAGGTGTCCAAAATACTTTTAAACATTTTAATTGGCACTTCTATTTAAGTAATTTTTTCACGTGAGTATTTTTGCTCCTGCATCTTATCTGTTTTGTTACTGAAGTAACTAACTGAAGTAACAAAACTAAGTAGGCCTACTTCCACCACTGCTCAATGGGCAGTAGGCCTATTACACTTCTGTTTCAGTTTTCTGCATCTTTGTGTGTTGGCAAATGTATGTGTTCTTTGTGGAGTGCTGTAATTGATAGTTTACATTAAATGCCACTAGAGGGAGCCAAACCATCAATTAGGTTTTCTAAACTGTGAGAAGCATGTGTTTGCTAAGGGCACTTAAATCAAAATATAGCCTACTATATTGTGAAGAAAATAGACTATGTAAAAGTATAAAAAAATAAATTCCAATTCCACGGTCCATTTCTTGACCGCTGTTTTCGCTCTAGTGCTTTTATAGCTTTCCTTATTGGCTGCATGCAATAAGACCTCCCATTTTGCGTTCACCCCACGAGCGTCTCACTCCAGTTTAAGAGTGCCGTTGCAGTCAGTCTCCGATCTTTAATTTGAAGTGGACCAGAGCGCCTCTTCACAAGCTGAGGCAGCAGTGGAGCCATTCGTTGAGATTACAAGATTCATCCGTTTTGTCTTCATGCCACAGCAGGGGTACTGAGGTGAATGGAGGCGTATTTGTCACTTTGAAGCAACATTTGACTAAACTTTGTTTGAGGACTCTGGACAGTGTTTTGCGCGCACTCTCCGGCATCCACAAGACCAAGGTACCCTCTGTTACAACATGCGAACCGCGCGCACTGCGAGGTGATGGTTTTGTGCGCCAAACTTGCGCAAAGAAGCTGACGACGAACCAAGGACCCCACCATGTCTGCAATACGCAGGAAATTTGGAGAGGACTACCAGGTGGTAAACACCAATCGGGGCATGACTTTTTCAGCACCAGTAAAGAAGAAAAGACAGCGCTTTGTAGAGAAGAACGGCCGCTGTAACGTGCAACACGGTAACCTTGGAGGGGAGACGAGCCGGTACATCTCCGATCTCTTCACCACGTTGGTGGACCTGAAGTGGCGCTGGAACTTGCTCATCTTTATTCTCACTTACACTGTGGCATGGCTGGTCATGGCATCCATGTGGTGGGTAATCGCCTATATCCGTGGGGACTTGAGCCACGGCGGCCACGACCCGTCCTACACCCCGTGCGTCGCGAACGTTTATAACTTTCCTTCTGCATTTCTGTTCTTTATTGAGACCGAAGCTACCATAGGCTACGGTTACCGCTACATTACCGAGAAGTGCCCGGAAGGCATCATTCTGTTTCTCTTCCAGTCCCTTCTGGGCTCCATCGTGGATGCGTTCCTCATCGGCTGCATGTTCATCAAGATGTCCCAGCCCAAGAAGCGCGCGGAGACGCTCATGTTCAGCCAGGACGCCGTGATCTCTCAGCGGGACGGCAAGTTGTGCCTCATGTTCCGAGTGGGCAACCTGAGGAACAGCCACATGGTGTCTGCGCAGATTAGGTGCAAACTCATCAAGGTAGGTCACCTCACAAAGGGCACATTGGCGCAGAATCCCCTCTCTTCTCTTCTTAACTGGGCTTTTATTTTTTCATTTGATTTGAATAATTCCTTACTGCTTATTAAGTCAAGCATTTAGATATTTTTTGTCATCTCTGCAACAGACTACTGCCTTCCCCGCACACTACTAATCACAGACCTTGATAGACTTGATCAATCAAACTATATTTAGCTATAAAGATCTTTTCATAGAAAAATATCTAGGCTTATGCGTTACAGTCCATTAAAACAATCCCACGCGACAGTTTAAGTTTGCCCGCAGCTGCAGCGGGCTTTACGGCACATGCTTTGTGAGGTGCTGAGTGCCCACTGTAAAAACAAAGGGTCAACAACAGTCACAGTCAGCAGTCAGCTTCAACAGTGCCAATGCAATCCAAGTAATTACAACAGGCCTAGTATTTTAATGTCCTTACTAAAAAGAACATAGATTTTACATTTGCTAAAAAGTGGATTAAAGCATCATATATTTAAAAACCATAACCATTATGGATTTGATTGACATGTAGCCTAAGCTATTGATTGGTTAAATAGACCTGTACAAGGAAAATGAGTAGGCCTAAATCAAGCATGTTTATAGGACTACTTATCCCACTGAACAAGGAACTTTGCAAATGTTTTATATTCAGGGTCAATTTTATGCACAATCAGTTTATTTGGCCTGTCTAAAAACCAGGCTAAATAACATAAAAATTATCTAAATAAACTTAAATCCATCACATCCAGACACATTGTGCACTTAATGACTTAAACTGCTATGTAGTTTGTTCCAAGTACAAATACTGATGATAGAGTACATATTAAGTGTTTGATCCTCCTTATAAGTGGATTTTTCTCCTGGGCGTTAGCATTTTTAGCTGGTCTGATGTGGAGTTTGTTGTGACAGTTGGGGTCGGTGCTGCTCTTGTCGCCATGGTAGCGTGACAATCTCGAGTGACAGTGTAGTTTGTGGAGCTGCAGGGAACGCCAGCAGAACCTCTCAGTATGTTAACATCACCACAGCTAACAGGTTACTCTTACACTTATACAAGCACATGTGGGATTGGAAGATGTGCTGGGCAAACACTTTGAATTACTGACCCTAACGTTTCTTAGATAGGCTACACAGTGTTGGGAAGTAACTGAATACATGTACCATATTCTGAATATTCTGAATTTTGTATTCAGTACAGTTACCTTTCTACAATTAAAGGAATACATTACAGTATTTGATAATGAAATGTTATTTTCAAACTGCACATAATCAGTGAGAAAAAAGAGAACTCTGCTCTTGTGGTGCGTGCATGTCTGATTTTTTCCATCGCCAATTAGAGATTAAAAACAGTGAAATAAATATAAAGCTATTATTAATACTATGTTGGCTCTTTACACTATAATTTAAATGCAACTCAATGCAACAGTATTCAAAGTATTCAGAATATAGTACTTTGATGGCACCATGTATTGGAATACATTACAAATTACATTTGAATGCAGATATTCAGTATTCTGTAACTAAATTATCAAAAGTATTCGTGCCATCACTGTAGATACTGTTTCACATGCTAGAATAGTTAGACAATGAACCCAGTAGTTTTATCAAAAGGAGAGCATGCAAACTCCTCCCAGAAAGATGCTTTTTTTGCTACAGGGGTAATTACAGACCTCTAAGTCAAAAAGTCCCAAGCTTGTCGATTTAAACTCTCTATCTTATGCAGATAAATATATGCTACACTTTTACACTACTGTGTCTAACTCACTAACTGCTTGGTAATGATAAGAAGATAGTACTAAAGACCTTGAAAGATCACCAAAGTATAGACTGATATTGCTCTGTGGTAGAAAGAGTGGCACATCTAGTATAGACGTAAAGTACAATTCAAGGTCACTGTCAGGCTGTCCACAAAGCTGAGCGCTGAAATGAGGCGTGCTGCAGTAAATCCTAATGACCACACTGTGGAAAAGCACGGGGACAAGCTCACCGCGGATGTCCAGGATGTCACTGATAGTAAATTCCCACGAAACATGGATACGCTGATGTGGAAATCAAATACCAAGGAGAACAAAGTAATGGAAGTTCTCAAAAGAAGTTCCTGGTTAGTGTTTTGGAATACATGTGTAAAATGTTGATATGAAAACTGTGAACTAAAATCAAGGGAATATTAACACATTTTTTTTTCATAAAACACTTCAATTTGATGGCACCATATCTTTCATATGTGTGAGATGAGACCTTTTGTTAATGGTTTCATATGCATTTAGTCCACTGCATAATACCTTTTTCAACATTTTCCAACAAATTACATTCCCCCAGATACCAATATTGAGGAGTTACATGTCTATTAAAATATGTGGACAACAAAATCATGTTTTATTTCTCTTGTTACACATCACATCAGATTTAGCTGTTTGCAAGTCATTAAAATAATCATAAAAGGTCCAGAAATCAGATTATAATAAGTGCATGTAAACAAAGCTACTATTACTATATTATCTTTACTTGTTACAATCTGGGATCAAAGTGGAGTAAAAATGGAGTCTCTTGGGACAATTTGACTGATCTGGCAGGACATTCCCCACATCTGCAATGCTTATAAACCCCAAACTGCCCTTGCTCATCCATAAATATTAAATTAGATGTCGTTAAAAAACAGTGGGGAGAGTGGTGCAATGTCCTCTGCAGCCCTGGCAGAATATTATGATCTGTAAACAGAGCATTTGCATTTGTAGAGATTTGTAGACATCTGCCCTCCAAAGTATTTAACCGACGCGATTTGGCACTGGACAACAGCACAAGGCGACAGGAGGAGGAGGGGCTTTGGCGCTGCTCCTCACTGTTGTGGAGGAGAAGGGAGGGCTGGGGGGGGGGGTCTCAGTGGATCAGCCCGCAGTAGGACATTGGCGATAAGGAGACAGGAGGCAAAGGAAACTACAGTTAAACTAGACAAGCAAGAAAGAAGACATGTCAACGCATCTCCCAGGGAAGAGCTGTTGTCAAAGTCTGAACGACAGGCAGAAGGGATGTGGGAGGGGGAAGACAAAAGAGACCATAGGGATGTCAACACAGAGTAGGCCAAAATGGATTTTTATAGGGGCTGTACTAGACTTTTACTAGTTTAAAAACATCAAAAACATGACTAGTTGATTTTGTTACTCCTCACTTTCTCCACACATTTCCTAGCATCCTATTTATTCGCCACACTGAATTTAAATGGGCTTTTTCTCGACTTTCAGAGGCCAGAGGGGAGTTTTGCAGCCACACTAATGCTAACAGCGCACTTCCTGATTCTCTGACAATAAAACACTTTACACATGGCGATCTCATTTCAACTTTAAGAGCTGCTTTCAGAATCTTATCAATGCTAGGGCAGAACAACTTGGGTGAAGACACTTTATTAATTCTGATTAGACGTCATAATGTAATTTTTGAAGTTCGCTGTGGGTGAAAGGTTTGATTGTAACACACGTGAGGTTCTTTGTTGACTGCAGTGCTGTTAGATCATTCCCAGCCTGGTCAATCTGATAAATGTCTGTCCCCACTCTTCACTACCATTTCATGCTACAGTTAGTATCCTGACAACGTGAAATCTCCAACTCAAGATGCACAAAACCTACTGGAACATAAGGATCTTTCATCTTGTGTCTCTTTGCATGCCTCTAAAAGCAGCTGGTCCCATGAGGGTAAGGTGTATCTCAGGTGGTCCGCTAAATGAAGCCCCCTTTCCATCGGGTCCTCCTCTAAAGGCCATTAATTTCCCCTTGTGGCCCTCAGCGCTTAGCAGGTCTAAACCGCACACAAAGCTTTCACCTTGTTAAAACCATTCACCATCAAAGCAGCCCTCTTTCCTTTGGTGAGCAGGATTTTTATTGCGGCGCTGTTGTGTAAGACTCTATGAATAGTGTCCAAAATCACTTCCTGCTTAAGGGGTGGGTGACATGCCAAAGAAATATCACAAGCCTCACAATCTTGATTTCATCACGATTCATGCAGTTAATTTGTTTTTATGTTTCTGATGATCAAATCGCTCGCGTCAGGTTCTGGGCTCCATGTACAGGGGATCTATAATCTAGGCCTTTCACAATAATTCCTATATTGACTTATCGTTCAATATATGATAACTTGAAGAATATTTATTTTTTAAGCTCAAAATTAATTGTGTGTACAAATTCTTTACAATAGTGGTAATATGATTTGAGCTGTACAGGACTGAATATGCAACTTCTGTGTCTTAACTTGGATTATCTTGCTTTATTGTTATTGTGTCAGTGGGAAGTAGTTTCAATATATAATGCTTCAAAATTGATTGTGACAGGTCTACTATAATCTCTCCAAAATCTGTATTAGAAATAACATTCATGAGTGAATTGATGACTTAAATAATGTGAAACTGTGACAGAGAAAAAAGGGACAAAGTACTTGGACATAGCAACTCAAACAATACAAAAAAGTACAAAACAGTAATGTGTGGTCTGGCCATTGTCAATTGTTGTTGGCATAAGCACCATTCATTCATTCATTCATTCATTTGTCAATATTAAAGCTATGAACAAATCAAACAAAAAGAGATATAGCAAATGCCTTACAAATTTTCTCTGGCACCCATCGCCAAGGCACCTCAGAGTCACGTCGCGGTCCAGGGATCTGTGGGTGCAGGCGGTCTTACTGCGAAATGTCACACCCATAGGTCCTCCACTTCTCTGTGAATACAAATGACAGTCTGTTTGCCATCTGTGGTCTGGAAGCTTTTCCCCATTCCTTTTTCTGTTCCTCTCAGCTGGGGAACAACTCGGTACCAAAGTGAATATTTCAGCTCCAGTCTTCAAAAGCCTCCATCCCAGCTCAGGTAACAAGTTAGATCCACAAGGGGCACTGGGCTTAATTAGCTTTTTATTTGTCAGTGAAATGTGGGGAAGCAGATTGTTTGACTTTGGATATTGGATCTTTTTTGAGACACTTGCTTTTCTTCCTCTTGAAAAGCCCCCTCTCTGAAAGACTAAATGGAATCTTGTGTGTTGAAAATAATATGCTTAAAATTTAGATTGTGCTGGTAGTTAGAAGTGGATGTGTTTGTGGCTGCAAAAGCGTCTGTGCATTCGTTTTGTTGCACTATAGGGGGAATTCCATTTGCTGACATAAAATAGAGTGATGTTTGAAGTGAATTTTGTAAAACGCAATACTTATAATCTGCACTAGTTATCACCACACACAAAAAAAATAATAATTTCAACACTAACAAAAGGCTTGAAACATTTTAAATTACACACTTTTTTTTTTTTTTTTTTACAAAACAGTTGTAGTTAATATTTTCTAGGTAAATAATGGTGTGGTGTTATATGATTTCTGATATAGATCAAGACCATTCAAAAATGATTAAGGAAAGGTCCAACTTTGGCCTGTAATCAAAGCTTATTTTTGTTTCTTTAAATTAGTATCTATTTTTTTGATACTGGTTTTAATGTTGATTAGGATTAATATGCACTCCACTCTTTACTACAATCTCCTTTTACTTTCCTCTCCTTTATGGTTAGAACAAATTAAAATACAACCAAGCATTTCACATCAGTTTACCATCTTTAAACACTATAGTAAATACCACCCCATATCACAGACACATTCACGCACACACACACACACACACACACACACACACACACACACACACACACACACACACACACACACACACACACACACACACATAATACTGATGACAGTGAAGATTCTCGCTAGGACGTATCTATCATATCTTGTCATCATGTTTTCCAGAGATGAGGTGTGAGAACTGCTGATGCTGACAGTGGTGAAAGGCTTGTGGTTGTATTTTATAGGGGAGGTGGGTGTGTCCATTGCTAAAGTGCTAGTGGTAGATAGGGAGAGAACATTTTTGCCACCAATATGCCTCTAGTATGTTTAACATTACAAAAAGCTGCTGAGGAGTGCAGACATCATAATAGCAATTTAGTACCGCTTTCTTTGAAAAGTTATTAAAAAACATGAGTTACAAGATAATTATGCACAGTAAAAACATTAACAAAATTAGTGAACATTACATCAAAAGATTGGCTCATCTCATTAAAATTTGTGTTTTGTCGCTCTAATAAGATAGAGAAAAAGGATCTATGTTTAATTCACTCACTTTGATATTGTATGATTTGCCAACTATTCCACAGCTTTCATGTTTGTAGTGAATTTTTCATTTTTTTTTTGTTTGCTTGAATGCAGCTACAAGGTAAAAAAGCTCCTGTGTTCAGTACCGTATCAGACAAGTTTCTCCTTGAGAGATTTTAAATGCACTCTTTCTTCTTGTTAAGCCCCACCACCTCCAACCTATTTCAGGTCACAATGTGTCAAATAGCCAAAGAAAATTGCCTTTTCTAGAACCCATTTCCAGTAACCGTTAACATCATATATTGCATTTGGATTACACCAGAAATAACGTAAGAACGACTAGTGTATGTGCGAGGTTTAAAAGATACCCCGAAGACATCCAAGTTATCTATAGGCTCATAAAAATGCAGGTTGTCACCCTGAACAGAGGATCGTATAGATTTTTATAGCACAAGAACATAATGACTTGGGATTCCTGTAGGTAGTAGCAAACAAAGCAGATTAAAATCAAGATTCCAGTCACGTTTGACTTTTCTTCAATGATTTAAGGATTGTAAAGTGGTGTCAAAATGTCCTCTTAAGTACTGTTGTGTTTCTAAAGTAGTGTTGTGTCTCTTTGCAGTCGCGGCAGACTCCAGAGGGTGAATTCCTACCTCTGGATCAGTGTGAGTTGGACGTGGGGTTTGGGACCGGGGCTGATCAGCTCTTCTTGGTGTCTCCATTGACCATTTGCCACGAGATCAACACCAAGAGTCCGTTCTTTGACCTGTCCCAGCGCTCGCTCAAGAATGAACAGTTTGAGATCGTGGTCATCCTGGAGGGCATCGTCGAGACCACTGGTGTGTATTTACTATTCAACAGGGTAATCAATGCAAGAATGGAAATAGTAAGGAGTAGTAACTATAATATTCAAAGACAAAACATGTGAGACACAGTAAGAATGCATGTTTTTCAAGATAAAAAAAAAAATATATATCCAAGATAAGTTTAAGGTCAAAATGATTATACTTCTCCTTTAAGATTCTGTCTAAGGTTGACTTAGTGGAGACAAACATTAGGAATTCTTAATTGAACAAAAATCCAAAATAATAATCCAAAATAATAGGATCTCTACTGTATGAGGACAGAGCAGGATTTACTTTAATCAAAACGTATTGCAGTGTCATTAGGGTTGTATCTTCATTGTTCACAATTCAAAACCAACATTTGGAAACAGTAATTAATCATTTTTACAATGCAATTTGAATACTAATACACACTAACATTTTTTTTATTTATGTTACACTTTTTACTTTCTCTGAGGCTATCACAGTACCACCTCCAGCATCTACATCCAAGTAAAGCACACTTATCCAGGTTTGTGACGGCCATAACCCATCCATCCATTTTCTCCCGCTTATCTGGGGCCGGGTCGTGGCGGCAGCAGTCTGAGCAGGGACTCCCAAACTTCCTTCACCCCAGACATTTCCTCCAGGGCTCTCCCAATGCGTTCCCAGGACAGCTGAGAGACATAGTCCCTCCAGCGTGTCCTGGGTCTTTCTCGGGGCCTCCTTCTGGTGGGACATGCCTGGAGCACCTCCCAAGAGAGGCGCCCAGGAGGCATCCGGAACAGATGCCCGAGCCACATCAGTTGGCTCCTCTTGACGTGGAGGAGCAGCAGATCTACTCTGAGCTCCTCCTGTGTGGCTGAGCTCCTCCCCCAGCCACTCTGCGGAGGAAACTCATTTCGACCTCTTGTATCCGTGATCTTGTCCATTTGGTCATTACCCAAAGCATGATCATAGGTGAGGGTAGGAATGTAGACTGACCGGTAAATCGAGAGCTTTGACTTTCGGCTCAGCTCCCTCTTCACCACAATGGTCCACCACCAAATAGGTGATGACTGCCATAATGTAAATTTAAATTGTTTATACTTTATTTCTCAAAACATTTAGTCCCATCATATACCTTTCATAGAAAAATAATAAATTTTCCACTTTTCCACTTTTCCATATACAATGTAGAATAGCGGCATGGTGGCTGAGTGGCAACACTCAGGCCTCACAGCAAGAAGGTTGCGGATTCGATCCCCGGGTCGCCCGGGCCTTTCTGTGTGGAGTTTGCATGTTCTCCCCGTGTCTGGATGGGTTTCCTCTGGGTACTCCAGTTTCCCCTATCAACCTAAAACATGCCCGCACCCCTATGAACTAACATCAAGGACCATGTTGGTCTTTGAGGTGCTATGAGTAGGTGCTATGAGTATTGGGCAGCAAACTGCCCCCGCGACCCAGCTGGATTAAGCGGGAGAAGATGGATGGATGGATGGTATGCAGAATACTGCTCTGAAATGTTATTATGTGCTGAAATGTTAAACAACTTCAGGATGGTTATGAAGAAATAGACTCGCTTCAGAGTTCTTAAATATTTAAAGACCAGAGATTAAAGTGGTTAAAAGGGATTACTTTACTGAAAACATGACAAGACTTTTGATATCACATTATTACAATATTATGATAATTCAATATCAAAAGTCTCATAATATTCTCAGCGAAAAAGTAAAAATACAATTTTAAAGATCCAAATGCATTTGTCTTGTGCTCTGATTATAGGTATGACGTGCCAGGCCAGGACATCCTACACTGAAGATGAGGTTCTATGGGGTCACCGCTTCCTCCCAGTCATGTCCCTGGAGGAGGGCTTCTTCAGGGTGGACTACTCCCAGTTCCACAACACCTTTGAGGTCCCCACTCCCCCATACAGCGTCAAAGAGCAAGAAGAGAAATCCTCCATCACATCCCCCAACCCCCTGCCCGTCGCACTCACACCTTCTTCACCTTCACTGGGCAACAACAGCGGGCGTGTACCTGGGCGCAAGGAGCGACTCTTATCTGCTGACTATGCAGATCATATAGAGGAACAAGTGACCAGGATACCCCCCAAACTCCAGCGAATGAGCTCAACAAAAGAGGAGAACCTTTGGAGGGGGCTGAAGACGGGCACAGCTCTGCCGGGGGGTAAGGCCTCCAGCACGGGGGACTTACCGCTCAGTATCCAGAGGCTGAGGTCCAGCTCTATCCCCGTGGTGAGGCAGGGACACTTGGAGGAGCAGGTGCAGCTGTTACCTCTGGATGGAGAGGCGGAGGAGATGGAGGTGGAGAGAGACAGACTGGTTTCCCCAGGCATAAGCACTATCACACAGGGTCAGGGTCCACTGGGAGGGGGGCGACCAGAGGACAACCTGCCTCCTAAACTACGGCGGATGAACGCAGACCGCTGACTCGTGCTGCTGTCTGTGGACATGCAAAAATGTTACAAAAACAGTTGGGACACTGTGTGGAATGTGAAGATTTTATTCAGTAGGTCAAGCCAAATTTTGTTTCTATAGCAAAAAACAAACACAGTGAACAGGCCATGATAGTACAGTCATTACAAAGTTTAAAGGTCGTATATTACACAAAATTGACTCTTGTGACCTCCATGTTATAATGTTGTTACCTTATCAAAAATATACCTGGAGTTGTGTTTTGTTTCATTCACACATACTGTATTATTAGTCTGTCTCCCTCTGAAATGCTCAAAATGCTCTGTTCCACATTGTGGTGTTGTTGTGGTCAGCTTTAGTTCAGTGAAGAATAGATTGAATGTCAATTCTAACACTGAAATCATCCAAATGATTCAAGTGAAGATGTATGAAGTTTAGAAACACAGTGCAACACTTCTTGTACTACCACCTGACATCACAAGGTGGAACAGAGTGTCTGAGAGAAGAACTCCTAAATATGCAAGGAAGTGTGTTGAGCAAGTGTGATTCATGCTCTTGTATATGGTACAAATACATTAAATAAACTAAAACTAAACAAAAACAAAACAAAAAACAACTCCAGGTATTTTTTGCAATGGGGAAACAACATTATAACAAAAAACAATTAAAACACCATTAATCATGCAAATTACAACTACAATAGTTAATTTAATGATGTTATGGAGACTTGCAGGACACGCAGGCTTTTATTACTAATATACAAATAGTTTGAGGATTTTGTTTTTGAGCTATGACCTATGCTCCAGGCCTCCATCTGAGTGAGACATCACATTTAGTTGCAAATAGAGACCGTGCAATTTGCACATTTAAAAAAGCAACAGTATCATTTATAGATTATAAAAAAAAGAAAGAAAAGAAAACATCTCCAGGTGATGAAACCAAGATGTAAACCCTGAAAATCGATTTAGTCTCAGATATGCTTTCATATCAAACTAAACAGCTGAAGGATTATTTAGAAATCATTTGGGGTATATTGCCAACAGTTTCACTTTGATTGGGTATGAATAATGTAGGGGAGGGTATTAGCTTTAATGAGAGTGATACAAATGTACAAAATACTTCATCGTAAAAGTCATGCACAGAATGTAACAAATGTATTCAGTTTTAACACTGTATTCTGGAATCATTTATTATATATGATGATTATAATGATATTTATTTGTAATTGTTTTATTTACATTTCACACAGTGGCCCAACTTATTGTGAAATAATTGGGGTTATAAGACTCCTACTTGAATCAGGCATAACGGGCATTTAACCAGGACTACTGTGTTTTAGATTTCTACAGAACACTTTGACCTTTACTTAGCGACACTCAGTTCAGTTGCTACTATTAGAAGGGCAACACTAATAAGCCATTCATCCGCTCATACTGTGAGTCACTTTTGATAGACCACCATCTGTGCCCACCCTACAGACTCCTCACACTCTTTCTCTGGCTGGCTCTCTCTCTCTCTCTCGCTCTCTCTCTCTCTCTCTCTCTCTCTCGAGCACGCTTATTCTCCATAAAATGCCATAAAACCTTTCTTAACGTGAAGATTTTCTGATTTGTAAAGCACCAAAGTGTCAATAATGTGTCATACAGCCTTGTACCAGTCAGGCATAACAGTAAGACCAAACCTGTGTTGAATTTAAATTATTACGTTTTGTTTTCTTTTGACTAAAATGACTTTTTTAGCCTAGATTTGGTCAGATAAGATGTCATGTTCCTTGGACGGTGAGTTTGTTTATGGTCTCTTTTGGGGCTCTATGTTCTAGTCTCCCATCCCTTTCATTCATGTTATTATTATTATTATTATTATTATTATTATTATTATTATTATTATTATTATTATTATTATTATTTTCGTTTAACAAAAAGCTCCATACTCTATAATGAAGAGATAACCTTTAACCTTTTATTAGTGGTCATAATGTTATGCCTGATTGTTGTATTTACATTCTTAAAATGACACCAGATTTGAGCAACTACATTTCTTAATTTAAATTTGGATTCTTTCACATTTTACTATTTGGTGCATATGCCTGTTTTGTGCATGGGTGGATGCTCTTCCACTATAGAGTGAAGAAAATGAAAAGAATCTATTCAGGACTGCAGGGATGCTAACATCAGGGGACATGTATTACTTCTACAAAGAATTCTTCTGACTGCTTTAAAAATAAATGCTTTGAAATCAAGAAAGAGTGTGCTCTTTTATGTAATTGAAAATATAAGACTGTATGTTTCTGAGAGCCTATAGAGCACATGTGTCAAACATGCGGCCCGGGGGCCAGATCCGGCCCTCCAAGACCTTTAATCTGGCCCTCGGCTGATTTTTCTATTAAAATACTTAAAATTTTCTGATTTTTCTGTTAATTTCTGCACCGTTTAGCATAGCAGCGTCTCCGGCGTTTCTGTACGTTGCAACTCCCACCAGAGCAGCACAAATGAAGACCTTCCTCTTTCCAAACGCTCTTAAAGGATGATCGTTTTGACTGTCGACCGTGACCCTCATCAGCAAAATGTCAAAAAATGAGAAAAGCAGATGCTGAGTTCAGGATATCCCAAGAAAAATAGTCTAATTCTTATTTGTTGACAGAGGTGAATGGGAAATCTGTGCTCAGTGTGTTTGGAACAAGTGGCGTTGCTCGAGGAATATAATCTTAAACACCACTACGAGACACGGAGAAAAATACAATAACTTGAAGAGAGAACTGAGTTTTCTGATCCGGCCCTTTTGGGATCAAAGTAGGTTGCATATGGCCCCCGGACCAAAATGAGTTTGACACCCCTGCTATAGAGTATGTAGAAATTTACATATTGACAAATCAAAGAGGTTAAGACAACTCGTACATATGGAAGTATATAAGAAGTAAAGTTCAGAGTCCAAGGGAATTCTTCAAAAGTAGAGAAATGCCTAGCTAGTTAGCTAGGTGCACAAATAAATAACTTCCCTAATAAGAATTCAGTGGGACATTAACATCTCCTTGGAGGCAAGGGCCATATCCTTCTCTAGAAAAGTTACATAGTGCACCTTTAAGTTGAAAATACATCTTTAATGTAGGCCTTCAGCTACTAATGATACTTTTGGGGCTATACTGCTTATTCAGTATCATAATCAAATATATTGGTTTTACACATTTACACAACTAGTTTAATAGACTATTTTCTCAAAGCAAAAAGACTCAAAGATCCTCGTCAAGTTAACTTTCTTGATAATCAGAATGCATCCAAGTCACATAAGAAAAGCCTTATTTGATTATGTAACTTGTTGACAGTCTATAAATGAGCTCTGCCCAGTTTAAGATAAAATTAACTCAGATAGATGAGACTTATAGGGATAAATCACAGGCCATTCTTCACTTGGATCTAATACAGTATAATGATGAACTCCACTGCTATGGAAATCTCTTCTGCTTGTTTCTTGCTCATTAAATTGTACAGCGCAAACGGATTAAGCTAATTTTCACCCGAGACACACATCCTTGTCTATAAAGGTCATTATATTTATAAAGTAGATTAACACTAAATCAACAGAACTATAAGCCCACTGCAACAATATATTCACTTAATGATAGAATAATTGCAGCAGCGCTGAGCTGTAACATTTTAATCACTGGACAAACTTGTGCTGGGCTTACAAATTTAAGGGCTGATGTGTCCATTATATGCAGAATGTGTACATCTAAATAGGCTTTATGACGTATTAGCATACTGTGCTAACCCTCACGTTTACCCTGCAGCTGGGTCATTCTAATAACTCAATATAAAGGCAGGAATCTGAGCAGCAAGGGACTAGGTGGACAATATGTGTTAAATAGCATTTATGTATACCAAATAATAATAAAGATAATAGCCTAGTGAGGATAAAATAAACTTACATTTTAGTTTAAATTGTAAAACTATAGTACCCTCATAACATATTTACATTTTTATCTAAAGTTTTACAACAGTGAGTATGAAGACAATATTGCAACAGGATTGTACAGTGAGACTTTACAGCAGTTCAGCAGTTTGATGGGGACAGGCAGGAATGATTTCCTGTGTCTCTCAGCAGAGCAGCCTGGCAGTAACAGTCTATGGCTGAACGATCTCTTGTAGCTGACTAGCACATTTTGGAGTGGGTGGGAGAGTCCAGAATAGCCCTGATTTTGGACAACATCCTCCTGTCCAACACTACAGTCAGAGAGTCCAGCTCCACCCCCACAACATGGCCAGTCTTCTTCATAATCTTATTGAGTATTAGTGTCCCACAGGTACAGACTGCATCCCCAGCAGACCACAGTGTACAAGATGGCATTGACCACCATAGACTCAGGAACATCCTGCAATGTTCTGCAGATGTGAAAGGACCTCATCCTCCTCAGATTGCAGAGGCGCCCTTCCTGCAGACAGCTCTACATTCTTGCGCTTGTCCAGTTTATTGTCCGAGGTACACCCAGGTATTCACCCAGGTTCTCCACCACACCCACAGTTGGTTGGTGTTGTGGAGAAGTTAACATGTTGACAGCAGAGGGGCATCTACCTGCATCTACCTGCATCACTGTCAGCTCCTCAGCCAGCAGAGCCAGCCTGATAGTGTCAATCACACTGGAGAAGACAAAGTCAAAGTTCTTTGTAAAAGTGTCCTTGTAAAAATATGGATATATTGATATTAATATTGATTCTGATACTAATTCTTCTGTTTCAGAATTAAAGGCAGTTGATCTTTTCATAACTAAGGCAGACACAGGGAGAAGCATGAAAACTCTGCACAGAGGGCCTGGGTGACCTGTTTGTTTTTTTCACTCATGTGCTTTGGGTCTGAGGCAGGACATAACCTGGACACATTTACTAAAAATAAAATATCTAGTATAGCACATTTTTACGTTCAGTTTGTGAAAAAAAAATCTAAAAATCCTCTGTAACGTTTTAAAACACCTGTTGTGTTGCTCTCATTTACCCATGATTAAACACAAAATGTATATTTAATCCACCATAGAGGAGCTGTAGGTGCTCTGCTTCTGCATATTTGTCTGTGCATAAAAAAAACAGTAGCACCATCACATCGCACTCACACATTGACCAGATGCTCATCCATAGTCAATGAGCAGAAAACGCCTTGCTTCTCTTCAGAACAGCACTATTAGCCCTGTATAGCAAATGATCCCTGTAAAATGAGTGGTTTTCAGACCTTGATGTACCGAAACCCACATGAATACACACACTTAAACTTAAACAGCCTGTGAGAATAATTACAGTGACAGTTTTCTCTCCAGACTGGATTTTTTATACAAAACATACAATATTTATTTAAAGAGAAAAAGCACAAGTCGGCATAAAGTGATCCATATCTATATAAATTCTTCTTTTGATCACAAGGAGGAAGCTTTGCGGACAAGATTTTGTGACAGGAGTAGTTGCAGTGCCCACAGGCTAGCTCAGGGCAGCAGCGGCCAACAGAGCTTACAGTGTTTTTTTCTCTTCTGTGCTTTTTCTATGAGTCACTGTGTAACAATCCAGGTGCATGATGTCTGAGGTGTCCTCGCTCATAACATCAAGCTATTCATGTTGACAAGATGGCCATGGTTACAAATGCATACACATACATTTTAGTATAAGAATGAAAACAGTGCTATAAAATAACAGCAACAAGAAAGTAAATGAGTGTCAGAAGCACCTGTAATGAATAAATAGATGTGAAGCATTTTTAACTGCTATTACTGCTATCACTAACACTGCTATCACTGCTATCACTGCTATCACTGCTATTATTGCTATCACTGCTATCACTGCTATCACGGCTATCACTGCTATCACGGCTATCACGGCTATCACGGCTATCACTGCTATCACGGCTATCACTGCTATCACTGCTATCACTGTTATCACGGCTATCACGGCTATCACGGCTATCACTGCTATCACGGCTATCACTGCTATCACGGCTATCACGGCTATCACGGCTATCACTGCTATCACTGTTATCACGGCTATTATTGCTATCACAGCTATTACTGCTATTACTGCTATCACTTTACTATTTCTTTATATATATATAGATATATAGATAGATAGATAGATAGATAGATAGATAGACAGACAGACAGACAGACAGACAGACAGACAGACAGACAGACAGACAGACAGACAGACAGACAGACAGACAGACAGACAGACAGACAGATAGATAGATAGATAGATAGATAGATATAGATATAGATAACGCCTTGCTTCTCTTCAGAACAGCACTATTAGCCCTGTATAGCAAATGATCCCTGTAAAATGAGTGGTTTTCAGACCTTGATGTACCGAAACCCACATGAATACATACACTTAAACTTAAACAGCCTGTGAGAATAATTACAGTGACAGTTTTCTCTCCAGACTGGATTTTTTATACAAAACATACAATATTTATTTCAAGAGAAAAAGCACAAGTCGGCATAAAGTGATCCATATCTATATACATTCTTCTTTTGATCACAAGGAGGAAGCTTTGCGGACAAGATTTTGTGACAGGAGTAGTTGCAGTGCCCACAGGCTAGCTCAGGGCAGCAGCGGCCAACAGAGCTTACAGTGTTTTTTTCTCCTCTGTGCTTTTTCTATGAGTCACTGTGTAACAATCCAGGTGCATGATGTCTGAGGTGTCCTCGCTCATAACATCAAGCTATTCATGTTGACAAGATGGCCATGGTTACAAATGCATACACATACATTTTAGTATACGAATGAAAGCAGTGCTATAAAATAACAGTAACAAGAAAGTAAATGAGTGTCAGAAGCACCTGTAATGAATAAATAGATGTGAAGCATTTTTAACTGCTATTACTGCTATCACTATCACGGCTATCACGGCTATCACGGCTATCACTGCTATCACAGCTATCACTGCTATCACTGCTATCACGGCTATCACGGCTATCACGGCTATCACTGCTATCACGGCTATCACTGCTATCACTGCTATCACGGCTATCACTGCTATCACGGCTATCACGGCTATCACTGCTATCACGGCTATCACGGCTATCACGGCTATCACTGCTATCACGGCTATCACTGCTATCACGGCTATCACTGCTATCACTGCTATCACGGCTATCACGGCTATCACTGCTATCACTGCTATCACGGCTATCACGGCTATCACTGCTATCACGGCTATCACGGCTATCACGGCTATCACTGCTATCACGGCTATCACTGCTATCACTGCTATCACTGCTATCACGGCTATCACGGCTATCACTGCTATCACGGCTATCACGGCTATCACGGCTATCACTGCTATCACGGCTATCACTGCTATTATTGCTATCACAGCTATTACTGCTATCACTTTACTATTTCTTTATATATATATATATATATATATATATATATATAGATAGATAGATAGATAGATAGATAGATAGATAGATAGATAGATAGATAGATATAGATATATAGATATAGATATAAAGGTGCACTGCAACTTTTCTGGTGGAAGTCTGCTATCTGCCTGTCTCTATGGAGTTGTCTGCTCCACAACTTGATAATCATATATAGAAATGAATTCACTAAAAATGCAAAAATGAATGAAGTTGTGTACAAATCTGTAGTGAAGTTTTCCTGTCCCGTGGGATTTTCAAAGGACATCAGCTCCTCCTTCAGTGCACAGTGGTCTGAGAATATGGATGCTGAGGCTGCATTCCTGATCTATTCCCAGTCCTCCTCAGACTACAGCGTGCTGCGGCAAAACACTTTCTTCAGATCCAATTGTGCAAACCCACTTTCTGACAGTTCTAGTTCAAGGGGGTGAAACAATGCGGCATGTGTCAGCAAAGTTCTTTTTTTCATTTACAGAAGACATATTGTGCTTGTGTCTCCTATATAGTTATAGTCTATGACACTTGTGGATCAATTTGTTCTAATTTGGATGTTTTAAATCACAATATTGATCTAAAATGATTTAATAAAAGAAACAAGTGTGCTACTAAACTGCAGTGCCCAATGGGAGATGCTGAATCTTACGCATATCACGGTTTAAGAAAATTAAATTGGAGAGCAAAGTAAGTACTGAGCAGTGGGTTGATTAATGGAGTAATGGAGTGATAACCTCTTGAATACAGCCGTTTAAAGATTACCCAAAAATGCATGAATCACGCTAAATTTTGATAGGGAAAATGAGAAGGGGAAACAACAATAACACGATAAACCTAAAAGCTCTGAGAAGTTGATTTTGCATAATGCATCTACTTTCAAGAGAGAAAGAAAATAATCTGATCTGATTTTAAATTTCACGGTTTAAGTTACAATGGCAATGGCGTGTTTAATAATGTTTAATGTCGATATAGGTAAAGTCCTCCAGCTAAGATAGTCCTGACAAAGTCCGGTTAAAGATCTGAAGATGAAATTCACTACGGGGACAATAAAGTATACCTTAATCTCTAATTACAATCATCTATCATCCAAAAATTATACTATATATACACAACATTACTGTATAAAAGTGTGTTATATTCTTGCATTTGTTTTTGATACTCACTATTTGTGATTGGAGGCTATTTAAAATGCTATTAGATTAGGCTAAATAAGTTGCAACTCACTGAATGTCATTGTGCTGTGTTTGGCAAAATAGGGTTGACCTTTTTGTCCCTAGAGAGGACTGTTGGGACATTAAGCATTTATCGCAGCTTGTAAATCTTACAAATTGCACCCGTGGAGACATTTTATTCTTCCAACTGCGAGAATACATATATTTTTAGCAATTTGTGACTAGGATTAAAATTAATCTCCTGTCTTAATGGCAGACTTTAAAGTTCCAGTACATCACCATACTTGACTATAATTTTTGAACGCCAAGCCCTTATTTCTCTCAACATTTTACTGATAATGAGACTGCTTGTCATTGTTGCATGTGAAAGGTGCATGAAGCTAATACATGTAAATAAGTCACCTTGAATTGTAAAATACTCTATAGGCCACACTACTGCTTATATTTGAATAAAATACATATTCACTGTAAGAAAGAGAGATGTACTGCAATGACCAAAACACATCGCAGAATACACAGCTATAGTCAGTTAGACATATGGTCAAAATAGTACATGACTACTGACAGATAAAGTTGAATGGTTGCTTCATATGGGAAACATGTACAATACAAACATGTATTTTTAATTAATGAGTTGGAAGATAGGAACAATCAAGGGGAAATAAACTTGAGTTAAGACTTTTAGAAAATTTGTGATAGTGAGAAAAATAACATTAATGACTCTTGTGAGCTTAGTTAGAAGATTGTTATTGCCTCAAAAACATACCTGGAGTTGTGCTTTGTTTCATTCACACATGTTTGAGTAACCCTTTATTATTCATCTGTGTACATCTCCAAAGCACAAAATGCTTCACCTTGTGATGCTACGAAGCAGTAATTTTCAGCTAACGTTTATCTTAAGGTCAGTATAGAATGGACTTCTCGTATTATGACATTTTGTGCAATAAAACAGTTGTAATTCAACAAATGTGAAAAGTGTAAGGCCAAAATGAGGGATATTCAAGGCAAAGCAATAACATGTTCATGGGACAAGCAGCCAGCAAACGTTTGAGAGGGCAGTTTTAAGATGATGGGGAAGAAAGGACATCCAGAGGGAACCTACCCAGTCAGAAGTAGAACATGCAAACACCACACAGTAAAGCCCCATTTTGTTAAAGATTTGAACCCTGGACCTTGAAGTGAAAGGGCTAGCCACTCAGCCACTATACCACAAACCAAACTTTCTCCCAGTTTGCAATAGTCAGCAATAGTCAATATAAAACATGGTCTCAGATGAACTACAGTAATCATTATGCTCTCCGATACCAGACAGGTAACAAGATCATGCTTGGTAGGTGTATTATTCACTAGGAGGGACCATACAAATCAAATCATAATGAAGTCTTTTGCAGAACGTTAACATTGTTGTCATATCTTTGCATCTCTCGCTGTGACGGAGGGGCTGCGTTCTGTCTTGTTGTCAGGTAACGCTTCCCGCCATGACCCTGATTGAAATCTCCTTCGAGTTAACGCGCAACATGTGTCATCTTTATTACCAACACTGTCACTCACCACCAAAGGCCTTCCCTGCATCCTAATTCTTCAGCATTTTCACTCAAATCTCTGTGAATTAACCACTCAGTGCAGCAGATGATGCACCCCAGGAACTCTCCGTGGTGCTGAATGAGAAATTGTCGTGTGTCTTCTTTAAATAAAGGGAAGCTCTGAATTGTTTAAGACTTGGTTGAGGCTTAAGTGAAGCAGGCAGAATCATTTATGATCATAGACGACACAACATGGCATACAATTTAAGAACAGCTACTAAGTAAGGCGTCTCTGTTGGATAAATATTTGATAGATTACTCAATAAGTGAAAAGCAGTGCTTTGGGGATGCTCTGCTCTTAAACGCTGGTGGTCTAGTCAGAGAAGGCTAGATGTAAAGCAGGAGTTGAATACTGTAGATGTATTGTTACATGGTTCACTGGAGCAGGCATCAAAGAGTGAGTGATCATTCTGCACAAGTTCTTTTAGTTCCACATGTTTTCTTGGTCTTGATACAAGAGAGATTTAAGCTGTCATGTTCAAAGCAAACATTTTTTAGGTTATGAAAAAATATGTCCTAAATACAAGAAGGCACAAACTAAAAAAAAAAAATTAAAAGTAACTGGTAACACAAAATTTAATCAGGTTTAATCTTATTGAAATTATAATTTACATCAATGTAAGTTTTCAATATAGATATACCGTAATTAAAATTTTAGGCTGGTCCAAAGTAAGATTTTACAGTGATGCAACCTTAATTTTTGATACAGTGTTAATTTAAATTTTCTGTGAATGCAACTTCATATTTTCCAGTAGTGCTACCTAAAAAGTTTGTAGAAAGCTTGTAGAAGAACTGGGTATGATTTTATTTAGGTATCAATGCTTAGACTAAAATATAGGTTGCAATACTGTAAAATATTACTTTAGAATTGAAAATCAAAATGTAACAATTACATAATTATTAAAACAAATATTTCACTTTATTTGTATTGTATGAATGCCTTTGTGTCAGATCATCTTAGCAACACACACACATGCGCACACACACACACACACACACACACACAGAGTAAATAGCTTGGGCGATAATTGAGTAATCTTCAAAGAGAGAGAGAATGGTGACGAGTTTTTCCCCAATGGAATTTACATATTTTCTGGGAATTTGCATATTTTCTGGGACACTCTGTTGGTTTAAGTACTGTCATCTTGGAAACTTTGAACAAAACAATGGGTTTTGTCTCAAATGTGACACATCAAATCAGCAAATCATTGTCTTTTTTCCACAAATGAAAGGCTAAAAGTGTGAGTTTCTTCAACCACAAAACAGAACAGATAAAATGCAAGCTAAAAATACTCAGGAAGTGCTTTGGTTTTGAAACTTTCAAATCCACTCTCTTATCTCTAGAACATGTTGGGGTTTAGAAGAGCACTGACAGCACGAGGTTTATAGTCTGTAGGAAGGAAATCTATAGGGAAAAAGTACCAACTTAAAGCTACATTTTTATAGCTATCTTCCTTGGTGCTTTGTTGTTACAGAAATCACTCTATAACGTCAGAAATATACTAGAAGCAGTTGGCATCTGTTTTGTAAATATTGGTCTTTCATATCTCACTTACTCTCTGCAGTTTATGTTGCCATTGTGTCATTGGGCAAAACACTTCTCATTGGGCAAAACATCTACGTATGTATTCTGGGACAGAGTAATTTACTTAGCTCAAGATCTGTAATAATAGTATAAATGCATTTTGAGAGAATATCCATGATAATATACAGACAATACTATGGCAATTCATCATGAATGTGCAAAAACATGTGTTAATACTTGAGATTTCAGACAAATGAGAGAGGAAAATTACCTGTCAAAATATGCACTGAGATATATCACTTAATACTCTTATTTAAAAATGTTTCAATGGGTCTTTTTTGAGATTTTTATATTGATTTGTCTGTATAAATTGGTATTCATCTTCATTCATTCACTATTCATAATCCAGTATATTACCCACATCTAGAATTGTTTACTCAAGTATGGCGATGCTTCCATTGTAGGATATATAATAACCTCTGACGATGCAGCTCATCATAGATAGAGCTATCTCCAAAGAAATCTATACAGAGAGCAGGAGGTGTCCTTGGCACAGCAGTGCATGGAAAAACTCATCAGAGACAATAAAAGTACATCTTCATCTTAACATTTTGTGCCAGCTTCACGCAGCAAACCATTTACAGTTCTTTTAATAAAAATAAAATAGATTAAATTAAGAGCCGTGCTATGGGCTACTATGCAGATTTATTGGGTCATGCTAAATGCAATAAATCATTAAAAATCTTAGCGCACATTAAGTGAGTCCCACAAGACTCGCTGACAGCTAACTGCACGCCGAGGCAAAGTGCAACATGTAACTAGTGAGTCCACCCGCTGGGACTCAATACCCACTCATTTAAAATTCATATTATAGAAAACGACCTCTTCATAAAACCAATGAGAAATAAGACTTGCAAATGGGTCAGGCTCTATTTACTAGTGTAGGGTGAGGGTTTGTGGATGCAGTATTTGTCATGAGAGACCGCCAGACCAAAAACAGATTTGCTATCAACACCGATGGACAAAACAACGGCTCACACATTTGACTGGTTTCTTCAAAATGAGCAGATGACAAGACAAGCATCCAGACTGGCAAATACTAAAGCGTATAGAGCCCAGAATATCAGCTCCAATGGAAAAACATGGCAATTTCCTCCAGGAGAATTGTGATCTCAAGCCCTAAGCTAATGTTGTGAATTGCATAGTTTAATATCAAACTAGTAAGAGAATACGGGTGACTCACTGGACTTTCTCCCTTCAAGAGCTGTTTTGACTAAGCAGATTAGCAGCTTGCAACCTTAATAGTAGTGACAGTAAAGACAGCCCAAAGCAGTAATGAAAGGGGTACTGGTGTGGTGGTAAAACATGCATGAAAATAAACATACTTTTTTGTTTTTAGGAATCAGGGGATGAAAATTGGGCTTATTTTTATGTAAGCAAAATATCTCTACTGCTGTGAGATGAAGCTGAGAATTTTCTCCTGAAACAATACATAAATGCTGAACAAGAAGGCCTGGGCATTAGTGTTGTCATGACACTAACATTTTAAACTCAAAAATCACCAAAATGAAAATAAAAAAGACAATAGGCATTTTCAAATGCTCTTGTAATGGTCTTAATATAGATCAAATCATTCTAAAAGTTTTCAGGAAAGGTATGTTTATGTATCAGTACAGTTTTGATGCCATTTTTTCTGCTGACTACTTTCTGAGTATATATCACTTTGTTTTGCAAGAACTTATAGTCATACAATGTAAAAGGGATTTTTCGTACACAGTACAAGGCAACAACATGAGGTGATTGTCAGTTTTGTTATTATTTTGTATCATATTCTTAGACTTTTTTTGTTCTGTGTCATTTTTAACACACAACAAAGCAGAACACTAATTTAAGCTTAAATGACTCACCATTATACAAGCAAAGCACTGCCTATTCTTGCTCTCAAAGATGTCCTTGGATACTCTATACATGCGCTATACATGCAGACTGCAGCTTTTACTGTACCTAAACTAATTCACTAACACACTAACAGTTCTGTACTTTATTACAGGGGCTCTGGTTTACCAATCAATTCACTGGAGTTCCAATCAATTAGCTGTGCATTTTTCCCCAGCCGTCTCCAGAGAGACTCACTCAGACAAAACCAATTAAAGTGCTCTCATCCAAACAGGACTGTGCACTAATAAGGACTTGTACTGCTATTTATTAGATGTCTATGATAAGACGTATAATGCATTTGCACAAATAACAGAACATAACATTAGGTGGTGGAGGTAGTGCAGTAGTAGTAGTATAGTTGTATGTGTAATGAGCTCTTTCTGCTATTACAACAATAGACTGGAACCGGAGAAGGTAATGTGAGTTAAATGTACTACAACTGCCTAATATAGTACTATTATTACCTATTATACTACACTACTACTAACTATGCATACTGACTACATAATCCTATCTACTACCGACTACCTACTCTTACCTACTACTACCTCCTAAACTACTATTGTAACCACCTGCTGCTACTACTACATAATGTGTGTTTGTGTTCACTTCCATTGAGCATCTGTGCTGTGTTACGGTAAGGGTAAAATGCTAATGCCAGTGTAAGCTTTATTAGGCCCTTGTTAGAGCCTTGGCCATCTGCTAATTAACAGATTTTAAGGCCTTGTCCTTCAACAAAACAGAACATGTGTACTATCTGCCGCACACATGTATATCCATAATTATGCCGTATAGGTTCATTGTAATTGAGGACTGCTACTATAGAAGAAAACACTATACACTAACATCAGGAGTTCCTTTGTCCGCTGCAGCAGCGGTCAGTGCCAGTCCATTACAGGGGACTTAATAAAGGCTAGAGGACATACTAAAGGTTTGTCCTATAGGAGATTTGTGGACCTGATGTTGTACTCCCTCCTGCTGTTAAAAAAGGTCAAGTGGGTATGGATACTCGGGCCAAGATTTTAATGAAAGTTGTGTCTGCGCCAAAATCTGTTCCAGAGGCTCTGTTTTACATTATGAGTCCGGAGACACAGTCATTGAGTTTCAATTACCCTGCTGGATGTGATGTTCATTGTTCGCTGTTATTGGTGACCTTGAGTATAAAGAAGGGCATCTAATAGATAAAATGAATTAAATGTATTATTATGATGTGTTGAAACATTGCCAAAGAAGTGCTTGCTAAGATAAGAATTAAGTGCAATGCATTTATTTTTCTCTATTGTGAGATTAAAGGGCCCATATTGCGGCATTTTCTGATCCTGTCCTTATCACCAACATACGTGGAGTGTTTTGTTTTTCACACTGCATATTTAAGTTGTGTTCTCCTCTCAAACTGAAAACGCTCTCTTCCATTTTGTGATGTAATGTGGTAATAAAAAAAGTGCTCCACTGTGTTTTTAAACTTTCATCATCAGTGAATCATTTTGGTAATTTCAGCCCTCTCGTCTTCATCTCTACTGAACAAAAGATAAAGGTATCTGTTAACTTGAAAACTACAGCTTCACATCATAAGGTGGAACAGAGTATTTTGAGCTTTGGAGATGTAAACAGACTAATAATAATAAAGAGATGCTCAAACATGTGTCACTGAAACAAAAGACAACGCCGGGTATTTTTCATGAGGTAACATTCTAACATGGCCTAATGCTCACAAGAGTCACTTTTGTGTAATAGCCTATAGGACCTTTAACTCTAAAGGCATGTGCAATAAAAGAATGAAAAAGTTGGGAAGTAAACCTAAACTTTATCCAAAACACAGTGGAGCTGGTACTATTGTAGTGTCATTGGGCAGGACACTTCACCTACATTGCCTGGTATGAATGTGGTCTCTGCAAGAGTGTTGGTGGTGGTTAAAGGGACCGAGGGGGCAAGTTTCTGATTACTATAACCATCTAACTTCATGATATACCCAATAGCAACTACAATAATTGCAGTCTGACCATCAATTATCCATGCTTCTTATGTTGATTGACTGTATCATCTGATCACATAGACTGGGGCTAATGTTAATCAACACTGAAGCATATAGTGGCTATTCAACTGATTGAAAGAGATATAACAGATTTGATAGGCAGTGATGTACCGAGAATATGTATTATGAATGCTAATTTTGAGGAACTGTATTCTGTATTGCTTTTTTATTTGGTGTTCAGAATACAGTTACTTAAAAGAATAAATCAAAGTAATGTAATTTAAGCTTCAAACTGTGCATAATCAGTGAAAAAAATTGGACAACTCTTGGTGAGTGCATGTGTGATTTTTCTATCTTTAATTAGTGATAGGAAATGCTTAAAAACAGTGAAACAAATATATTGTTACACTTTAATTTAAATGCAACTTAATGTAGAAGTATTCCAAGTATTCAGAATGCAGTACATTACATTACAAGATACAGGAATTCAGTATTCTGTAACTAAATACATTATCAAAGTATTCTTCCCATCACTGTGGATAGATGGATATTTTGTTTTATGAAAACCCACTAATGTAATTACATCTGCTTGTCTCCGTGGAGATGTTATTGCTTTGCCTTTAATTTTCCATAGTAGGACATCTAGCATTTATTCATTACAGGTATTTCTATTGATCCCAGAATCTAGTGAGTTGAAAATGTTTTACACACATAGGCAGTAAAATGTAAAAATATGTGTATATCATTCTGAAGCCAGCTGCACACTGTCCATTAGGTGATCCAGTGCATTTGTTAAAAAAAAAAACAATAAAACCCCATCTGTATTCATTCAGCTGTGGTTAAACGCTCTACATTTGGCACACATTTACTCACCATGTGCAAATATGACCTGCAGCCTCTCCTCTCCTGAAGCTACCGTCCTGCTATGTGTGTTTACAATGTCGAGGTAATCAGGGATATGCTTCTCCTAACAAAGTCACTGCTCCCATTCATTACAGTTAAAGGAAATTACAGACGCCTAATTGGCTTATGGCTCTCTGGCTGATGCACACATATTTTTAGCCAATAGATCAACAGTCTAAGTGTGAACAACCATAACTATAAAAACTAATGTAAATGTGTAATTACATCTGCTTGTCTCCATGGAGATGTTATTTCTTTTCCTTTAATGTTCTATAGTATGACATCTAGCATTTATTCATTACAGGTATTTCTATTGATCCCAGAATCTAGTGAGTTGAAAATGTTTTACACACATAGGCAGGTTAAACTCAAGCTACACTTTATTGCCTCTATAAGGAAATTTGTCCTCTGTAAATTATACAATATTCAATTTGTGAGAAGCTATCAGTGTTTAGTTTAAGGACATCTAACTTAGCTTTAAAGCCTATTTCCTATTTTGTTGACATACTTGCTGCAAACACAACTAACACCAAAAGTTTGAGAAGCTAATTCAATTTTGTATCACGCTCACTGCCTGAGGACAGTTAACTGACATTTAGGTCTAATGTTAAGTCATCAGCATTCATAACTTGCCTCTTGTCCATACTCTAATTTGCCATAGAGGGAAACATCAGACACATTTGCTCCGACCAAATCCCTCCCATGACAAATCAATACCTCGCTAAAAAATACTATGATTTGGGTTTGATTTCCGTTGTGACCCTTTGCACCGCTTCCAACAGGAAAGCTGGAGTGAGAAAATGTTTTGCTGTAAACCACTGAAGTATAACTTTGTTCAGAAATAAGTGCTTAATTATATAAGCCTCCAGGGCCACTGGATCAAGTTTGATGAAGTGTAAAAGTGGTAGAACATAACTTGAGATAAAATAGAGTTTTACTGTTGATTTAAGTCAAACAGTCAACCTTCCAAAAGTTATCAGCAACAGTGATCAATAACCATTTTATACCAAGCATTAATGACGTACATCAGAGAAAATGAAATATAGACACTGTTTAGCTTTATTTATACAATCTCTAATAATGAAAATTGATTGTCTGGTGTAGCTGGATGTCCCTGAAAGCACCAGTAGTGTTTTCCAATAAAAAAACAACATTGTCTAGACTAGGAGCCATGGACCCATACATTATAACTGCAGTAACACCATATATATAAATTTTCATCAATCATAACATGGAGGGAGACTGGAATAGCTGGCAACATATGGCAACCATGAAAGCCAGTACACGCACAAGTCTTGAGTACTTTGTAAGAAAGAGGAACATATTCTAAATCAGTGGAGGAGGGACGGGGCATATGGCTGTGCAGGATAAAACGTGGCCACCCTAGAATAGACCTGCTCTTTACTCCCTAGTTCTGGGGTAACTGGTCTGTCCATTGAACCCTTACCAATGACAAAGTCCTCTCTATCTGACAACTATACTATAACATAGTAAAATACTGACTCCTAGTAGAGCAGTAATCAGTCTTACATATTTCCCTATCAGTGCAGTGTGTTCTTGGACAAGATGTTTAATTTTGGAGATATGTTAAATCAAACCTTATTTATAAAGTGCTCATCTAATGTCACAATACAAAGTTCTTTACACGTACAGTATGTTAAAGCAGTCAATGGTGCCATCACCATCCCTACATCAACCTATGTACCACAGAGACAGAGATGAACTATTAAAGGAAACTTACATTAACTTAAAGGGATAGTTCAGGTTTTTTGACATGAATTTGTACGGCATCCCTGTCAGCAGTGTCATGCATCAACACTGACTTACTTGGTGGGATCATGAAAATCAAGCGTTTTTCTTCTCAAAACAATAGGTGTTCAAAAGAGTGATACATTTGCATCAAAAAACTGTCCGCAAAAAAGTCAGACCTCATAATCGCTTGGTGCTATTTTCCTTCCGTTCGTATCACTGACTGCCGCCAGGTGACAGCTGTGTATGAATCCAACACTTTTTTCAGTAGTTCAGCAGTGTTGATGTGCTCAGACCAATGATTGCCATGATGTGAGAGCTAACATGAGCGCTAGAGCAATAAGTATATAAGCTTGTATAAGTGATATAAGAATATATAGAAAAATGGTGTAGACTTGTGATTATCCAGGCTGTAACAACAAAAATCTGGCTGAATCTCCGCACACATTTCACTGTTTTGCAGTCACGGACATTGCTCTGAGACATGATGAGATCCTGTTCGTGGCAGCAGTAGCTCTCCACCTGTCAGCATTACTTCACACTTAAAACAAGTGCACCACCATTTGTCGCTCACACGGTCTCTTACGGCTCCAGCTTCAACTTGCACAACTTCTCTGTCCTCCTCTCTCTCTCTGTTCTAACTCCATCTGGTGAATTTGGGCATCAGCACATTCGGGTTCATAAAGATCTCCCCTTGAATCTGTGCTAAAGGCAATGTCTTCATCGTTGGTGTCGTAGTTATACATGTTGTCGTTAACTTTCTGAGCAGTAAACACAGTGAAAAAGGCACGGCAGTCACCTGGCGGCAGTGCGCAGTGATACAAACGGAGAGAAAATAGTGCCAAGCATTTATGAGGTCTGACTTTTTCGTGGACAACGGTTTTGTGATGCAATTGTATCACCCTTTTGAGCACTTATTGTTTTGAGAAGAAAAACTCTTTATTTTCGTGACCTCAGCCAACTTGTCGGACTACTTTCGTCAGCACTAAAACTGCAGAAACTCGGCTCACTGGACGCTGTCGGGAGGTAAGTCAGTGTTGACACTGCTGACGCAGATTCAAGTCAAAAAACCTGAACTATCGCTAATAATAACTAATAATAACTACATTTTTACAATAGTACAAAATGGAATTATCTCCAAGCTTGCTACCATTCAACCTAACAACTCCTCAAATGACAAAAGGCAGTGTATTGCATCTGCATTGAATTTCTTCATTTTGTGCCTGGATTCACAGCCCATTGTTCAGAACAGTGCTCACATATCTCACATCACGGCCGACGTTTACATGACTGACATTTGTGACCCAGAAAGACTGACGTGTCCCTGTGGTGTCATTAACTACAGAGGTCAGTTTGTACACTGACAATATCATGACAACAAGACTCACCTCACCATGTTTTGATGGCTATAAAGCTGTAGCCATCAAAACATTTATTTAATTTTATTACGCTTCATCATATCACTGCTAATTTGACAGACAGGTCAGGCTTTCACCTAAACCTTGTATCAAACCACCAATGCTCCACTGATATGACTTTTCATGGCAATTTTGCCAACAAATTCTTGATACTGCACTGACTGAATATGTACTACATTTTACCATAGGTTGCATTCACGTTTTATGATTTAATAGTTGTGAGATTGTGGACAATGGCCTATACAACTCTCTGGGAGATTCACTGTTATTAAAAGAATAAAACTTTGAACATTATTAATCCTTTTCGGTGATTAATCTCATCTGGCAAGTCCTTTCAATTGACAAGAAATAATGGCACCACTTTATGAAGAAACTATATCACTTTTGTTTCTACTGATCGAGAAGATGTTGGCGATAGGCCCTGTTATTATATTATATTAACCATAAACTGCAGTCTGATAGTTAAAGAGCAAATTCTATTATTGAAAACTGACCTGTCTCCAGCTCTGCTCTAAACTATAGGGATTCTATAATGTTGATGTCATGTGACTCCAACCTGTCGCCATAAGCGGGACTTAAAGATTTCGATATCACGTTTACATTGCTCTGCTTTAAGTAGAATTGTCCAAATCTTTGTTACTGTAAACGTTCTTAAGTGTGATATAGAATTTACCCCTGAACTAGTGGACTAATTCTGGGCCCTGAATTGTCCCACTGTAGGACTGTGCCATGATCAGGGCCATTTTATATGGATGACAATGCAACAAAAAAGCTTGCTACAAGGCCAAAGTGGCACTTGAATCCTGCACTTAACCCAAAAATAACAGAAAATGTCCTGAACTGCCTCCACCCAAGTGCAATTGAAACAGTGTGGAGGTTGCTTACATTAATTTTCATTATCACAAAATTTCTGCAGCTCTAATCCAGTTGTGTGTCCAGTTCCTCCACACCCTTTGGCTCCATCATTTGGGAACTTTTTATATGATTACTTAATTAGATTATAGCTTGATTTAATTCTCAAAATGAATGCTAAAAAAACAGCCCCAGTTCTGAAACTTGTTGACACCCTATCTGATTTATCTGTCAAAAAGCCCAACTCGAGACTTACAGGAGATAAATCACATATGCTTATTTTTAAAGACATACAGTGTTGTAACCTTTTATTTGTTGCTTTTCTGAACATACTTTTCCTTTATGTAGACCTCAGGGACTTAAATTTTTTTGTTGAGGTGAATAGACAGAGGCCATGTTTTAAAAAGAGTTTTCATAAAAGGATGCATTCACTCAATATTTGACCTTAACTGAGGTCTGTGTCTTCAGTTTCTATGGCTGCAAACGGGTGAATAGACAGCGTGGACTTACACTGTGTTTACACTTGCACACACATTAAAACAAAACAGGCCCCATAAGGGACTAAATGCAGAAATAAACCTCAACTACACCAGGACTACACCAGTTCCCATCAGGACTAAGCTAGGATCAAACCAGGACCAAGTGTGAATGTAATTACAGATAAGTACTGATAAGAAAAAGACTTTATGCACACGTTTATATACAAAATAAGGTCTTTTATGCTGTTGTGACCACTTTGCATAATACACAGAATAAAGTGATCAATGTTTGCCATGGGAGTAGAGTCCCTTTTAGGGCGGAAATGGAATGGAAGTGGCACTGTTCTCCATTCATTCCAATTCATTCAGACTGAACACGGTCCGGACATAAGACGACGGAGATAAAAACATTTCCAGCACCAAAATGTCTGGTTGTTATGTGTGTGTTTGCCAGAAACAATATTCTACAGGCAGACTAAAGTTTCAAAGTTTTACTCACTGTTCGCACAAGGACTTGACAGTCGGACACCGTTTGTCAAAGTCAGCTTGTTCGTGATCTTTTGACGATAATCCTTTCGCAGAGCTTGACAAGCTGCTGTGTTCTGCCATACTTCTCTTGCCAAAATGGGTGCGCAACCGTGCCTACGCCATCACTGTTTACTAACACTAAAAGGGTCTATTGGAAGAGTCACATCTTATACTGTGCACAAATATAACCTTAACTTAATCTAAAACTTAATGAGCAGTACAGACATATCACTGTCGAACTACATCCAATGACATGACGCTAATGGACAAGACCCTCTTATGCTGCGTTCACACTTACATAGACAACACATCAAATACGGGATTAAACTAGAACTAAACCAGGACTAGAAGTGGATCAAACATCATGACTAAGCAGGGGCCAAAGGGCAAGTGGCCAGGACAAGTTGATTATTAAAACACAATTCATGGTCAAAACTCCTAGTAACACCACATAACTACATTACTTTATGATTTATAATTTTAGGCCACATTTAAATTACTATATCATCTTATCGCTGAATATATGAAAGCTGGACCAGTTTATTTTGGGGCTCAATATTTACCTATCATGTGTAAAATTTCTTTGTAATAGTGAGGAGATTTCTGCCATTTTTATGTAATACCATAAGATTTGAGCTTTAAAGGGTAGAATAAACCACCTAACTTCTATGGCTAATTATTAGTTTATTATATTTAATTGTTGCAGCTCAGGCCTTTTAATGATACTCTCAGTGACATAAAGTAGGTTCAGTGCTATCGTTATTGGAATATTTCTCTGTAGCGATTGCTTAAAAATGTGTTATTGTGACAGGATAGCCACATTCATGGGTTGTATCTAGTTGTATCTAATTCAGGAAATCAAGCCTAAGCAAAGGGACAAAACAGACTAACTTCTGTAATGCTATGCAAAGACTATATATGAAAATGTCACTTCTAGAATAAATGGAAAGCAGAATAAATTATGTAGTATCATGTGTAGAGGAGCTCATTCTCCAGGAGGCTTCAACAACTCAGACAATGAGAGATACAGGACTACATTCATATCAAACTCCATCCAACTGTATAACAACACACCTTTATGGAATAGATAACCCTCTATCATGTCAATCACTATTTCTTCTTTGCACTGTTTCTTCTTACAACCTTTTGTATATAGCCAAGATATATTTTGTACTATATTTCTGTATTTTATTTTTACTTGTACATATACATTTGTGTAATTATGCCTTATTTGACACTAGTCGCTTTCTATTTTTGCTAATTATTTTGAATGTATTAATACCATTTATATTGTTGCTTTTTGCTATAATATTATATTGTGATGTGTGAGCTATGTCCACTATGTTCCCTTGTGGATCAGTTATCCAAATCTAATGCATTGTTAGATTTTTAATATGTCCATCTGCCATTTCTTGTCACATTTCACACTGGATCCAAAACGGTCTCAGTTTCTTCCAAAACAAACTGTTTGTCTGGGGAGGTGTGGTGTTTGTAGCCTGCGGCGCATTAGTCTTGGTTGACCTTCTCAAGTGACGCACGTCAGCAGATCTCTGGTTTTGTCCAGAGGTGAGAAATCCCTGGGTTCACAGAAGTTACAGGGGAGAAAGGCCATACTCCCTCCTCCGGGCCTCTGGACACTGTGTCAGATGTGTCCACTCTGGTTTTCAGCTGGATGCCAGTGCTGCATTCACTAACCCTGTGACATTCAGGGAAAAAGAGATTCAGAGGAGAAGGAAAAGTGAGATAAGAGGGGGACATAGTCGAGGGCAAGTAAAAGCTGCTTGATTTTGTGCATCCCTTTTGTTAACAGCAAATTGCATAAAATGGCTAATTGTGATGTATATTTTTTTAAGTTACTGAAACCATTTTTGGACATGTTTTAGCCTATTTTATTACAGTACATAAAAAAAACAATGACTTAAAGGGGCACTATGTAACTTTTCTGGTGAGTGGACCACCACAATGGAGATGTTATTGCTTTATCTGGAATGTTCCAAAGGATGGCATTAAACTGTCTTCTAACATTGAAAAGCATGAGTTCTTACTGTGAGCGGGGTCACCTTACACAGATCTGACCTGTAACTTGACCTTATGTCATCAAATGCTTGTCTCCATGGTGATAGATATGTTTAATGCTGCAGATCGTTTTAGTTAAATTAATGAAGTGTCAATTGAGACAGGAAGGAGGCCACCAAAAAAGGTGAACCTTTAATTTAGTGTATATTAAAAAAAAAAAATAAAAAATTACGAAAACAAATTCTACAATATGCAAATAAACAAAATCAGTGAGCTACAATGTAAAATAAAACATTTGTCAGAAAAATGCTAATTAAAGGTCAGTACTGCTTTCACCAATACTCGCTAATTGATCAGAGCAATTGATTTTAAATAAGGCTGATTGGAGTGTCTTACTGACAAGGCTGATTCACCAATAAATAGTACAAGAAAGACAAGTACCAACTCTCAGTCACAAATGTTGTGTTTTTTATGTTCTGCCTATAAGTTGATGTCTGAATTTGCTATGGTGTCCTGCCCACAAGATGACTCTGAACTTCTGAGCATATGAAACATGGTGTAACCAGGGACTGTTGTTAAAAATGCAGAAGCCATTAAACTATAACAGCCTCTTTGCATCTGAGTCGGGAACAATTGTGTTTTTATATTTTTCTGCTTGAGGTTAGAGCTACTGGCCTCCCTTTGGCCTATTGAGTATAACAAGATGAGCACTCAAGTGAATCAACAACTGCAGCAGAATTTTAGCTGACACTGGTTTTGTCCTATTGTGTTCAATGGGAGCAATATTACTGTACATTTTGGCCATATGCAATCCAGCCCTAAACTTCATACAGCATTCATGACAGTTCAAGCTATTTTACTGCCAGCAACTTCAGCTTGGATTGTAAAACCTAGGCCTAACTATTCAGGATGAATCGATACCAATACTAGTATTGACTATATGCAGCAATACTGAACACCTGGTTAGATTCCAATCCAATCCATCCATCCATCCATCCCTCCATATATAGCACATTTCATAAACAAACAGTTTCCAAAGTGCTGCACAGATACAAAGCAAGAACAACAATAATAAAATAAGAATAAACATTCAGATTTGATCACACACATTAAAACCAACAAGATAAACAAAAACAAGAACCAAATGCTCAGCCCAAATCATACTAGTCCTAAAACACTAGATTGGTATTAGATTGGTGCAAGACGACTATTTGCAGGTTGATTTTAGCCCAGAACATGTCATAATGTTACTGTTAAATGACAGTTATATAACACAACTGGATCTCTTGTGTGATAGGAGTCTTAAGAAAATGAGCCCAACACTGGTATTGGTTAATATTGGATGTCGCACATACTTAGTCACAGTATCGATATCTGTATTAAACTGAAAAAGCTGGACTGGTGCATCCCTAATAACCATCTGCTGGTTTACTAATGTTTTCTCCTTAAATTACTATTTACAGCTAACCACCGCAGGATTTTAGTGTAGCTACATTTTTCCTTGTAGCACGTTCTTTTTGAGAACATCTTCACTGCCTCACGTGACTCAATTGCTTGCATGCTGTTGATTGTTCATTCATAATTCATCACATACCTGCAGATAATTGCTGAAAAATGAGAAGAAACACAGTGAACAAATAGCATCTATATGTCAAGCAAAGCAATTTAAACTATTACTAACAGAGAGGAATATTCTTACATCACCTTAGGCACCAGTGTCAATAAGTGAAGTTAGACTGATAATGTAGACTGCAGAGAGCCCACCCATCCCATAGAGCTGACAATACTGAGGAGGAGGAAAATGTCTTGGTGGACCATAGAGACAGCCTGTAGCCCAGAGGCACATTCCCATCATGCATGTTTAAGTGGGATTAAGGCCTCCAGATGTATTATTTAAGTCGTGGGAGATGACCTCAAAACGTGAGCGTAATAAGATTAGTTATTAAGTAGCTCAAGTGAAAATTAAGTACATATTACATTCACTGGAAATCTGAAGTCGTTTTGTCTCATGTTAGATTCACTTATGTAAATGCTCATGAATTAAAGAAAGGCAGGGAAGCATTATCATGGAATTGATTAGTTTCAGTTCTCCAAACTTTTCGACCATCCAAATTTGTGATACATTTGAGTCATTTCATAAAATCATATGTAATTATCTCTGCTAAAGTTGAGTGTTATTGACCTGATTTTAGCAACAAAACACAGCAGTATAAGTGTAAACAATATGAGGGGCTGCCCAAGTGTTTATTTGTGCTACATCACACAATATCACTGTTGACAAGGCACGTTTTCTTTCTCTTTTCTAAAACCACACAATGAAATTGTGAATTGCTGCAATTCAAAAAATGGCTTTGCTGCCATTGTATGCTTTTAGGATGGATCGAGGTCCAGGGATTTTAACCACAGTTTGATTTGCTTTTAACTTTGAAAGTCCAAAATAATGATGGGACACAATGGAAAGAGTGCAGTGTTTTCAAACAATGGCAAAAAGTAAGGCACAAAAGATTACAGGCTATGTCTTGGATCAAAAGTACTTTTATCCACAGTTTGGCAAAAAGAGCTAACTTTTGACAGGTAGCATCAACAAAGAGACAAAACCCAAAAGCAACTATCCAAAAAAGCCTCACAATCTAACTACAAACAAAACAAACCTATTATTTAACAACACAGACACCAAACAAGTGCTGAACCACACCAGAAATTAACATGATTATTATTCCTATGAAGGTTTCTACCCACAGCTGACAGCCCACTGGGTTGACTGAATAGTCTTGCTCTGCTGAATACTGTTTATTTGCATGGAAAGTAATAGAGTTTAGAGTTGGCCTTGAGCACTTTTCAGTTTAACGCTTCATCCAAGACGTGAATGTGCAGTGAGTGCAAATTCAAATAGAGACCAGATGTCAAGATAATTATTCAAACTGCACATCTTATTGTCTGACCTTTACTGCTTTAAATGAATTTGTCAATAAATTACAATTTAATGGTACACCATGTAACTTTTTCTGGTCCACAACCTGATTGTCTTCATGGATGTGTTATTGCTTTGCCTGGGACGTTCCGCAGTGCAGCATTATACATATCTCCACTAAGACAAGCTGTTGCTGCCACCAGACCAAGCTCACAGTACTTGTTTTCAAGTAATTCCCCTAACAATAAGACACAAATAACTGAAAAAAAATCAAACTAGATTAGCAAAGCAAAAACATGACCATGGAGACCAGCAGGCAACAGAAAAGTTACATAGCGCGCCTTTTATGTGCCTTCTTTATAAATCACTTTCCCCTCTTTGATGGCTACAGACAGTATGTGGATGTTGGGAGTAACACCACCATATTGCAACACTTAACTTTAAAGTCAACACTGCAGTTTATGCCCATAGGAGCGGAGCAGTTGGTGATGCTCTCCAAGCTTAAATCTTCAGTGATTAATTAAGCAAACCAATCAAGCTGTGTCCTATGCAAAATGAATATTCTTGGGAGGTTTTGGCTGAGGCTGCGGGTGCATACAGCGGAAAAGCAAGTAGTGTATATGTCTGGATGCAAAAGCCATTGGAACATGCAAAGCTGCCCTGCCCATATGTATGTTTTTCTACTTCTTCACTCATGCGAAGCACACGGCTACTCTCGGGGGTCGCTCCTGTCGACAACAACTCAACCATGCGCGCATAAAACATAGCGCTCTTCCTCTCCGGCTACTACACAACCATGCTCACTTCATCCGTTTTAACACACATACAAGTATCTTACAGTGCACACACCTGATATCTTTCTTTGAGCCCCCGCGTTTTGCCCCAAGGTTGTAGCAATGAATGAAACATGAATTCTCTGTCCCATCTCATTGTCTTTTCTTTCATACCTCACGCGTCCTTGTTTGTGTTTCATATGGCAATCTCTCTGCGCCCTGCTCGGAGCTAAGTGAAGGTTAGAGAGTAGCTGGCCTTAACCCCTGTAGCATCTCATCAGCGGAGTTTGAACAGAGGTAACTGTAATGTCTGAACTAAGCGGGCATGATGGTGGCTTTAATCTTGCAGCAGCTCTTATGGATGTGAGTGCTATTATAAAAGTGCTGGTTAATAATGTAGAAGCAGGTGCACTGGAGCTTACATACTGATCAGAACAGGACTCGCTTAAGACGGTATTGTTTTTGTCAGGCAAACAAGCGTATGCACCTTGGCAAGCTCAAGCAGTTTTTGAATCAGTGTTTCAACAAAGGGGAACAGGTTTGAAAAGAGTAAACATTTTCTGTGCCAACCACACAATTTTGAATTATTTTTCTTTTATTTTAATTGCGTATAAACAAAGTGTCTTGTTATTATTATTCAAGGATAAGCATTAGGAAAATTAGCTCTATAAAAATCTGCCTCCACACCCTTTTCTTTCTGCACTTGTACATACAAATTTTGGTTGACTAAGGCTCCATTAACTGATTAATCAACCAAGTGACGACTACAGCCCTAGAATCAACATGGTGCAACATAACAAAAACACAAATTCTAACCTGGGTCTATGTAAGTCTGCTGTGGACTTGTGTTTACAATGTAACATGGGAAAATATGTGATGTGGTTTTCCAATGTATGAGATGAAAGATCGGTCATGTTTTGCTCTGAATTATTGAGCGTTTGAGGGCTAGTGGGTGGGAGCTGGGTAATGTATCCAGAAGTACCATGTTTTTAGCTACATTTTAGTTCAAGTGTATTAAAGATAATGCATTTTAGCTTTTAGTCCATTTTCACAGAGATGGGTCCACTGTACTGCATTTCAGTTACCTATCAAGGAGCCTCAGGTTTCAGTACTTAAAAGACTAAATGAAAACACATGTTATTGCAGGACTGGGGAAGGTTGATGTGTGAGATCTGTTATTTGGTGTATATATAAAATGTGTTCCTCACCTCCCATGTTGGTTGGTCTCTCTCACCCTCATCCTATATATATATAGACTAAAGACAGACTAAAAATAAAGGGTTACTCAAACATGTGTGAATGAAACAAAACACAACTCCATCCAGGTTTTTGAGGAGGTAACAAAATAATAACATGGTTTAAACCCCACAAGAGATAATTTTGTGTAATATAGGACCTTAAAAATTTGCACTTGAACTCACAAATTTTCACATTCATCAAACTCCATCAGAACCATCATGTCTTGAAAAGCTTTGTTGTTACAGGGATTTGGTAATCCCCAGTCCTTCAATTTGTCACCCATCTTAATACGTCAATAACATGCGTCCTGTTGGCCTGAGCTACACGCTGTCTGTCACAAGTATTTACCTCATCTTCAACGCTGTTAATGCTTTTCTTTATCAATGATTGGTCTTGATGGATGATTTTTCTATCTTCTAATCCATTCTGACAGAGGACTGGTTGGAAAAATCTTTACTGTCAGCTGGACCTCATCTATCATTGACCAGTTAGCATGCACAGACCGCCTAGGATGCATTAACCAATTAACCCTACTCTTGCTCTCTCTTTAACCACTAATAACTCTGCAGCCTGCTTATTTGTTCTTATTACTAAGTCATATCACATTTTCGACAAAGTTCAGCACTGTTGATAATTTAAATTGCATGTTAGATGTTCATAGATTTATCATGAAAGCAAAACTGGTCTCTGAAAGTTGTGAAAAGCGTCATAAACTCAGTGATTGCAGTGAATAATTAGGCCCCGATTGCATAAGATAAGTGAGAATAACTTGGACCACTGCAAAATGGAACTGAGTACTACCTCTAACTGGGTTTGAGTGTGCACCTATGAAATGTTAACAATCATGTATTTAGTGCTTAACACAAGAGGTAGAAGTACTTCCACCGCTTCTGCTGATTCACTACTGAAGCCACAGTTAAGGCCAGAAGAGGATTTCTCATCACTTCTTCTTTTGAAAATACGTCTTGGCAGAACAGGTGAACAAGGCATGAATGTGCTTTTTGAATGACAGTGAAGGATGCCTCTGCCTTATGCTCTCCTCCGCGTTTACGTGCACTGACCTCCACCAGGGGCACTGCTGCTTTTGAACTCCCACCGGCAATTATTCATCATCAGTCTAGTCATTCCACTCCCAGTTATGAGAGCAGCTTATCCGTACCAACACAAGCAAACTCCTGTGAGGGAAAACACTGTAAGCACATGAACAGCTAACGTAATTACTTGCAAAGACAAACACACAATGCACTACTGCGCAAAACACACAAGTAATAATATGCATTTCACAGATTACAAAGGGCAGGGGATGGGCTCTCAGAAGCTAACATGAAAACAGTGGTAATTTGGCTCTTAAGCTCCTCCTTGTCGATTTGCAATTAGATAAGCGCGTTTAGATGGGCCACTTGGCACCCACACACTTCCATTTTATAACAAGCTCTGGTATGACCAAACCTGATCGCGTACGGCCCCCAGCTCCTCTTCAAAACTTAGTCACAGCCCACACGCCCACTCCACACCAGCGCTCACAGGCTAACCCTAATGGAAGCACCCCCTCCACTGGAGCCATTTAATATGTTGTGCTTGTTCTCATTTTGGAACTGTGAACTCGAAAATTGCTTCACAAAACTTTTCCGGTAATGGATGTAAAAAAAACCAACATCACTTTTCAACAGTCAACATGACTTGACTCACAAATCAGTATGGGAAGCTTTAGGGTAAATATCTCTCACTTATGCCTATTACAAATGACTATGAAATTGTAATCTCTCTTCATTTTCAAAGTGGAATTTGAATTATTTAAGCAGCTAAAGACTAGAAGTGGAGAAAACTTGCACCTTGAAAAATGTGCACTCACCGGGTTGTTGTCACAATACTCTATCTTGACACTACAAAAAAGTTCATTAATATATACCAATTTCAATACCTCATTTAAAAAGACATTTTAATGAAAATTTTCAATACAGAATAATACTTATTTCTATAACATTACCAATCCATTAAATAACATTACTTACTTTGGCAAGTTAAGATTCACTATTTGTCCAAGGAGGGCAAATTTGAGACATTGAGAGTTGAACCCCACTCCCCTTGCTGACAGAAGCAATGACCACTCTGCATAACGGCAGTAATATTTTGTGAGTTTCGAATTGGCATCCTCTCAGACAACCTCCTTACATTTACATTTTGTATAAGTATTATATACATGCACAATTTTCTGTGCCTCCTCAAATTCTATTTAATTGAATATGGTAAGTGGAAAACATGCCATAGCTTGAGGTAATGACGCTTAATTGTTGACTGGAACATGTAAGTGAAACATTGCACTGCCAAAACCATGAATCCACAATCTTCTGCTCTGTATTCATCCCTACAAAACATGTATTATATTTCAGCTATTTTTATACTCAAAGTGTGAAACCAAAAGAAAAAAACTGAAAAGAGTTCATGCAACACTACTGACCTAAAGCTCCATAAGCTCATAAGCCATAACCTCTGTTTCACTGCCATAGCCACACTAATGGAGTGGTGCTACAAGGACACTCATCTGTAGGAAGCATGGACATAACCTTCTCCTGAACCCATCCAACCTGCGGCTTCTTACTGTAAATGTCCTTTAAAACCACCATTCAGAGTGCAAGCCAGGTTGTACTGGTAACCTTGGATATCCCATCGGAGTAGCAGGTGAGTAGGAAGAGAAGATGGACCAAACCATTATGTTTCAGTGGCACAATCAGCAATATACTCAGTCGGGCTAATTTACATATGGTTGCAAAAAGAAACACACCTTTTGTCCAATTATATATTCAGCTAGAGGAATTAATTGTCCTCTTCGGTTTGGAGGGCAGATAAAGCAGCTACCTCCTCATCTGTCGTTTGAAGGTAATTAATTATATCTATAGGTTAAGACATTGGCATTTCTTAGTTAACATCCTGTTTAGTATTATTACATTATCTGGACTTAATTTAAGAGTAATAATTACACAGAAATAACTTGACTTGCTTGACTTTTCCTTTTATTAGTCATTTACATGTACTGTCCCTAACACACTTTAAAGTGAAAATTAAAAACTTGTGTTATTACAGTGATTATGATAACAATTTACAGAGGGTCCAAGTGTTTTCCTCACCTGTGGAAATCAAGACCATTGTTGATTTGATTCTTATTTCAATCTACGATCAGTAGATGGAACGACCAACTTCTTCCGTCCAGGATGTTGTCTGCCTCTGATTTATACAAAGTTATTGGAAAACCGACTTGTTCAATCTCAGTTCTTTGTTGTATTAACTGTTTACCCATAACACATTTAGATCGCCATGCAACTTTTTATTTTTGAAAATACTATATGTCAGTTTAGTGTTTTTATGCTCTGGGTCCCTGGTCCCGGCACTACCAGAACACAATCAGCGTGCATTCTGTCAATGATCATCGCGTCAGGTTTGTGCAGTTTTAGTGTTATTTATTGTTTTGTATCACACTTTTGTATATTTATGAAAAATGGCCTTGGACATGATCGTACTGCTGAATAAGGAGGGGCTGAATAGGGTTAAAAAATATACATGAATAGCATATAAAACCACTTCAGGCATTTGTTGATGAGGGAACAATGTGATAACATAGATAGGTCCAGGAGGCCAATTTTGCACAACAACTTTAAATAAAAATACAAAATAAGCATATAACAACAATATACACCTTTGTTCTATGGACCCACAACTGCCCATGCCCTAAAAATCATTAACGGCCCATTTAAGTCAACATCTAATAACATTTTATGGCATTCTCAGCATTTTCTACACTTGATAACTCCAAGTATTGAAAGGCTGACCCAAGGCAAAAGGTGTTAAACATTCTTTAGGTTAACTGCCCCTGCTACGGCCCCATCCCTGGATGCACCCGCTTGCATTGTGCTCGCTCGGTGCAAACGATTCTCTTCTGTCAGCAGCGAAAACCACCTTTGTGAAGGGCTGTGGCCTTGCTCTGCCTCGGTGGTGCCCGCAAAAGTAATAAGCACGTGTCCCTAAAGGTATTCACTGCATATTTGTTCATTAAGATTAATCTGAGTGGGGGTCCTGACAGTGCGGGTGGGAGGGAGACGGGGCGGGGAGGGCACCTTGAGAGTGGCCTGCTGCCCTTCCAGCCGCTGACAAAGCCATTCGTCAAATAAGAAAAGCCAAGAATTTACTGCACCACCGCCACCACTGTCTCGTCCTGCAGTTTAACCCTGTGTTGCCCTGACGATGTGTTCGCCGAGATCCGCAGTGACGGCATTAGCATCAGATAAAGCGCGATGGCGACGTGCAGCCCCATACGGAGGCAGGGTTTATTTAATTAGGGGGAGACAGGAAGAAGGGCTGAGTGACATCATTTTAATGTCTCTCCCCATCACTCGCCCCTCCTTCTCCCCTCCCCTTCACCCCATGTGCCTTTAGTCCTCTGTCAAGAGCTCCATCTGCTACACACGGCACTATCCACTAGGCTTGCAAGATTCACCGCAAATAACACATTTTTAAAGTATAGACGATACATGATAATATTGAAATGTATCTTTGCCTCTATCACATTAACCCTAAACCAGGATAATAAAACTTAAATAAACAATGTTGTTAAAAGCATGAGCTGCAATAAGGAAACAGTAAAATGAATAAAATTAATCGTATTCAACCCTCTCGAGCTCAAATCTATAGTACATAAAATAACAAAAAGTTTCCCTAGCTAGTGCAACAAAAAAATACCCACAGTAAATATTGATCTCCACAAAATATTTATCACATATGGTCAATAGTCATGAGTCAGGAATTAGGAACTGTCATGACCAGATTGCAACTGAAACTGAAAAAAGTAACTCACAAAGTGTGCATTTATTTAAAAAGGGGGTATTATCTAAAATCAACTATTTGGAACTTTCTACCACACTTATGATGTCGTGCTTTCTACCACACTTATGATGTCGTGCTTTCTACCACACTTATGATGTCGTGCTTTCTACCACACTTATGATGTCGTGCTTTCTACCACACTTATGATGTCGTTCCCTCATCAAAAACATGTATGTTTCAGTAATCTAGTGATCTCTCCTGGAACCTATTTGAATCAACTTTATGGTTAGTGCAATTCTGTCCAATGCTCAGTCCACAAAATTAACACTTTCAAAACATAAAAGCTAAAATGGTGATCTAAATATAAGAGAAAATACCCCCTCTTTAAGTAATTTAATGTTCTCTGTGAACAACAAATTAACCCGTCTCCATTTTGCTTTGTAGTATAGATCTCCACTAATTTTACAGTCTTCCCTCAAATGTCAGTGGTCGATTACGTGTTAAAACTGTACACGGAGAACCAAACTTTAAAAGACAGATCAATACTCCCCAATAGGGCTGTGCTGTCAAATTTAATCAAGATTCAGTCATTCTTATTCATCACTGATGTACGGTACTTGGCTCTTTTTTATCGAAAGGTCTACAGCCAATCTTCTGTCACAAAAGCATCTGGTTTGGAGCAGAATATAGACTCTGAAAGAAATTTGGCTTCTTTTTGTGTTTAACGGAAATTATTCAAAAGCGTGGAAATTAATGTTGAAAGACATTTTAATTTTATTTTATGACAAAATTAAATCAATATGAGAATTAGTTTTTTTGGCAAATCACTCAGCCGTACTTTCCGATTACATATTCATTTTAAAATTGTTATGCCAAACTTGATGGTTTTCAGATTTTAGAATGGGATAATGTTCATACTACCAGACAGGGGGCAAGAGCCAGTTTTCTCTATTGATTACTGTATTTTGTCATTAAACATTCAAAAGGTAATTTTACTAATGTGAACTAAACCCTCAAACGTACTGTATAATAACAAAAATCTGCATTTAAACTAGGGCCCGACCGATATGGATTTTGTTGTGGCCGATTTGATACCGATAAAATGGGGGCTGGAGCTGCCAATAGCCAATATAATCACTGATATATTATGACGGAAAAATTCACTGTAAATCTTCAATTGTTTACAAAACTTTGGTTTGGCTCTATTAGATTTTCAATTGGATTTATTTAGGCGACATTTATTGTTATTCTGCCCCTTTACACGATATTTAAAGACAGCAGGTCGGCCTAATGGCATTTTTGTATGACATTCTAACCAGTAAAGAAAGTGCTGTAAGTAAACTACCGCTATTAGCTTTTAGCAGTAAATGCATGTGCGCCGCGGTAATTAATGATCTGCTAAATGCTGATAAGCTCATTTACATATCAATGTGTGTATGTACACTATAGTCACTTTACAGTCGCTTATAGAAGAGAAAACAGCCTGTTTATGTGTGGGAGCTACAGCTGCTAATCACTAACCAATGAGAAAAAAACAAAAGTAGCTTCAAAACCAACACATGTACAACACTCAGCCTCACACAGGCTCCTCTCAGATCACAAGTCTGCACTAAGAACTGTCCTTTTAATCCAGAATCAAACCAATTGTCCGTAAAAAGAATTTAATCTCAGTGTTGCGCATATGGATCTATAGCTGTGGCTGTAAACAAGCACACATGGTGATGCGTTCAGGGGCGAGATGGGTACAGACAAATGACTCTGTAGAACACTGATGCGGAGCCACATATTAGGACATTTGTCTGTCTGTAAATTGGATTAAATGGGCAGAATATAGAGAGTCTAAGCTTTATAACAAGGTAAAACATGTCCACGTGGAATATCAGCCCATATCTGTAAGATTTTGGCCGATAGCCGATATGTTTCCAAGCGCCCATATAGGCTGATAATATTGGCCAACCGATATATCAGTCGGGCCCTAATTTAAACAATATTCATTTTGCTTACCCACATCTCTATTAAACATTACTGGCCTATAGAATGTTATGATGTCATGTGAAGCCTAGCAATGCACAGACAAAAGGCACACTGCAGCTTCTTGAGTTCCCCAAAACACACAGCACATACAACTCACTGCATCCTCCATATGGCTCTCCCACTCTGCCCCTGTCACTGTGGCAGGGAGCCACGGTGGATGAGCTGTTCGAGCCCGGTCACCCTTCACACATACAGTAACATGTGAACACAGCCCACATACATACGCCGCATTATCTGAGCAGAACCGCACAGGCAGCAATGTAGTAAGTTAGTCAGAAAGTTAGTGAGTTCGGGGCTGTGGATGGTGAGGCTGAACGATTTTGGCAAAATATCTAATACTGACTTTTCAGACACATATTGCAGTTAGGATTACATTTACGACGTGTGATTCTGTTCAAAATTAATATAGTTAAATACTGATTTTTGTTGAAATACAGTGAGTTCTTGGGTCTTGTAGTGACTAATAAAATGATTGGCTGAATAATTGAATTTACATAAAATTAAAATACAATTTAATCAACAGGGAAAATTGACTCTTGCCCCCATGTGGAAGTAGAACATCATTACTTGTGAAAACCACCAATAGAAAAATAAATCCAATGTGTTTCAGAACATGTTTGTAGATGTTTTTTTTTATAATAAGGGTAATTAGTTGTGATTTTCTTATTGCAACCACTGACATCGTGATTTTGATTCAACGGCAGCTAATCTTTCAGTTCAGGTGGATGGCTGTAACTATACACCAGGTGCTTTAGGCTTAGACCAGGCACATATTGTCCATGGCTGATGTACCATTCACTAGGTAGATTGGGAGACTTCTTTTCTTACAGAAGGCCCATTACCTGCTTATCTCTGTGATTGCTACGCCAGGAATGTTCCACAGTATGGCATTAACATTTCTATCTTGAATTTATATAATTACAGCGTTTTTGTTCATTCTTACTGTAAGCGGGGTCGCCTCTTCACAGATCTTAACAGCAACTTGGCCTGGTGGCGTCACTTGCTTGTCTCCATGGATAAATTGAATGTCACACTGTGGAACATTCCAAGCAAAGCAATAAAATCTCTATGGAGACAAGCAGTTGACCCTATACCAGAAAAGTTATACCGGGCACTACTAAACTAACTACTAAACTGTATTATCGTGAAAATATATCTCAGTGTTTTATGATGGGGTTCGTGCATTTTTTACTCTATGTTAGTGAATATTTAGTTAGTTAATGGTCGTGTATTAGTTGCAGAATCAGTTGTAACAATAATGCTCTTTACTTGTCATGATCTTTAGATAATATTTAGAAAAATCCATTCTAACACAACCCCTGCTAGACAAACACACTCTGTCTCTCCCTTGTGTTTTTCCATAGTCCTGTCATATGTGATCCATGCAGTGAGCGTGGCCCTGCTGCTTCACTGACGGCTCTCACGGACACCTGCCCCCCCATGGTTCTGCTCTGATCCAGGCTCACGAGAGCAGCCTACCCACAATGCACCTCTCACACTGAGCTACAGCAGCACCCAGCCAACCAACGCATCAACACTCCACTGAACATCTCACCTGCTGTCTGTGAGGCAACACTCTCTCTCACACACACACACACACACACACACACAGTACACTACCTGCTGTGGCGTTATTTGAGTGATTGAACTAAACTTATCTGCCCTACAAGCATCCATCCATCCATCCATCTTCTCCCGCTTAATCCGGCTGGGTTGCGGGGGCAGCGTGCTGCCCAATACTCATAGCACCTGACCCCCCCTATGAAATCCTCTGCAGGTGGTGAGCCCACAGGAGGGGCCCTACAAGCAAATTCCATTAATTTATACTGGGCAATTGATGATCAAATAAAATATGTTTGAAGGTGCTAGTTAGAGGTGGGTAATATATATTAATACATAAAAACATAACTTTGGTGTTTGTGAGATATGCACAATTAGAATATCAAGTTTATCATGTGTAATAAAAACTATTAAAATCTTCCAAACAAAGGTGCATGATATTTCTGCACTTCCATTCACTTGTGTAATACTTGAACTTCAACCAAGACATGTACAGGCAGTTTCTGATGCCATAACATTGCTCATGATATGGGTACTAAGACACTGATAAAGTATGTGTGATTTAAAATGTATAAAACTGCATATTAAAAGGGCCATACCAGATTTTTTTTCATGTAATTATGTAAAATATGCTTTGCCCCAGTGCAGATATATAGTAAAAGGAGCTTTTAGGGTGAAAATGAGACCAATGTCTGCTGTCTGCATCTAATTATAAAGTGCTTTCCTAAGCTTTACCTCTAAAAATTGTGATAAGCACTTATAAACTCCTTGTAGTGAATAATTAGGATATTCTAAATGCATAAGGTAAGTGAGCAATCAGGTAGAGTGCCTTTAACTTGATTGTAATTAGAAAATTCATAAAAGCACAGGGCAGCTTATTTAAATAACATCTGTTACATGTACCTGTAGTTTGTAACACAATTTGCAACTTGATGTCACATTTTCAGAATAAACAATCAATCACTGCTACTCAAATGGATCAAAACAACATAAAGATTAGGCCTGTATTCAATGAATGAAAACGCTGCAGTGGCTCTCTACGTATGACCCCAGGGTCGCGGTGAGACAGATTGAGACGAAAATGCACCCAGGGAATCACCGAGGCGGAGGTACAACTGCAACAAAATGGTTCTGCTCATGACCTCCTGTCGCAGGGGTCAGTGTGCGGATTATTCGCCAAACATGTCAGAGAACACATGTGCTATTACAGAACAAAAGGCACTAGTGACTGCAAAGAGAGAGAGATCAGAGAGAGATCAGGCTGGTATTTGGAGCTTTAATAAAGTCCCCCAGGTAGAAAATGCCAGTAATGGTCCATGGTCAAAAGGGGACTCAAATACTATGGGAAATAAATTGGGTGTATAGGACCAGAGCATGAACTCTTGGGTTCAACTAAAATTGAGTTTTCCACACATTTGGGGCAAAACTGTGTCAAATTTATCAACTCAATGGCAAATTAAGACATTGTGGCAAAGTCTAAAGGTGTAGTTTATTGTGTCCATAGGGAAAAAGACCAATACTTCAAACTTAAAAAGTGCCATTGGGGACATTTGTAAGTGGATGACCATGAAAACACTGACTATAGGAACCTTTCAAATGATCAACAAAAATATTCTGTGTTCATTTTATAGGATAAAATAAACCCTAAAAATAAGTAGTTGCTTCTTTGGTTGTTATCTCTTTCTTCCAAAGTCTTTCCTGATGCAATCTCAGTGAAAACACATTTCACAACTTCTAAATAATAAAAGTATAGTATTCAATCTTCATTACACTCATCCACAGTTCAAATAAATTCTTTAAAGATTTCACTCACTGTGTGTTCAGAATAAATCACACAGTTTCTTTTCTTGTTGTTAAGCCTTGTATGTCACCGTTTCACCAATTAACTTTGCCTCTTTTAAGAACAAGCATGAAGAAAGTCCTTCATTTTGCAAACATTTCATGCACCTTCTCTTCCCAAAGCCACAGCGGCATTACAGGGACATTTGCATAGACATGAAAGCCACACTGGTGAAGTTCAGTGGAGCAAATAAACGCAAGGAACAGACAGAGCTTTGATCTGCTGGAACGCGAAAGGCAAATCTAAAGCAGGAAAAGGCCACAAATTCATTTTATATGCCAATGGAGACAGATTACACAGACAGAAATTAATTTTTTAACATTAAATTGGTAATCTGTTCATTTTAGACTCTTTTCTTGTAATTTATCTAATTTACTTTAGAAGTAAAAGAACAAAATGTGGTAGTTTTCTGACTAGAGTGTCTATTACTGTTTCTTAGCTCTATATAATTACCGTATTAATTGTATTGTCAAAATGGCCTGGTGAAGATTTAGTTTTCCAACATTTTGACACATTACATTTTTTAAAATACATTTTAGCTTAAAAAATAATGTATTTTGGATATATAACAGTATTCTTTTCTTACTTAAACTGAAAATTCTGTTGAGATTGAGAACCCCTGCTTGTATTGTGCAATATCATAATCCATGAAACTCGTAGATCATCGTGTTATAATCTGGACATTTAAAATGCAATATTGATCTAAAACAACTTAAAAAAAAAAAAAACAAGTGATCTGAGCTTCACGCTAGAAAACTGCAGTAGGAGTTGACTTCCACTGTAAACATCATCGCAACAAAGAGCGATGAAGTTGTCGGCACCTCCTATGGATAGCTGCACATCACGCTAGCAAACTGCAGATTTTTTTTTTTTTCATTTGTACCAAAAATTACTAGTAAAACATAAAATTGGAGAACAAAGTTAGTCCAGAGCAAATGTGCACTAATCATCACAAATACAACTTTGAGTAAATGAGAAGGGCAAACAACTATGGTTAAAAGCTCTGAAAAGCATCACAGAACTGCTTTAAGAGGCAGTAGCAAGTACACCACATACATTTACTGATTCAACTTGACTAATTGACTTTATTGTCTATGTGAAACTCCATGAGCATTTATCATATGTGACAGTGCATGTCCGCTATAGGAGAATGGTGAACCAGTGTAAGGGTTAGCTGGTCAGTTAGCACACAGGCTACTGACACCCACATTCATCACTATTATCCTCTCCACATCATTTGAAGGCTACTGTCTCTGTCATCCAATTAAGCTGTAGTATTTTCACTGCTTTTACATAAGGCAAGGACACCACCATTCAAAACAGTTGGACTACATCAAAATTCACAGTCATTTCTAATAAAAGACAACAAAATGAATAGTGAGTCATGCAAAACAGAAAGATACACCTAATTTTCTTGTCAATGCTTAATAAAAAAAGAAGATTAGAAATAGATTAAGAGGAATTCAACAGATGGAGGCTATAATTTGAAAGCGTCACACAGACTGGAGGCTCAAACGTTTCTGAAGAAGTCAAGTGTTTTGCTTGTATGTTTGTTTATCTAAGCATTTTCAGTCAACAAATTGCAAAAATCTGTCTTTACATCTTGTTGGCAAACTAAATATTTATATACAGAGAAGCAGTTGTAGTAAGGACACTAAAGGAATATTTGCAGCCGAGGCCATGTTGGCAACAGAACAGTAGGCTTGGATGAATTAGAAGCCTTAATTTAAACTTTTGTGTAACGTAATGTAACTTTTCTGTTGGGGGTCCATCACCTTCTTGTTTCTCTGGATGTCATTGCTCTGCTTAAATATTCCACAATACAATATTAAACAGATATACCTTACATTTATTCAAGTACAGATTGTTTTATTGCTCAAAAATACCTAGAAAAACAGACATTCTGACTGTGAGCGGAGTTGCCTCTCCACAGATCTGACCAATAACATGACCTGGTTTGGTCCCTATGATGATAGAAAAGTTTAATGCCATACTGTAAAACATTTCAGGCAAAGCAATACCATCTCCACCAAAAAAGTTACAGAATGCACCATCAGAGAGTAGATTCATCTGTGTTGTTAAAAAATGGAGAAATCTGGATTTTTACTCAAGCAATGATTTAGCTTATAAAATAATTCATAATAGGTTCAGACAATTAATACTTCCTACACATCCATTTACTTAAGGTAAGATATTATCCCGTGCCTATACCTTCAATTACACCCTTGTCTTCATCCTATTAAGCTAATCAATCGTGGCTAAAGCTATTATGTTAAAGTGCATTCGGGTGTAACTGCTATAAAAGATGCATGATCGATTCCCATTTAAAAACACCAGCGCATGCCGTATAGGAAAAAACATTATACTCACCGGGGCAGTTTAACGCTTCAAGCACTTAAGAGGGAACCCTACAAAAGAAAAAAAGAGAAAAACAGAACTGATATAACAAGATATAGCCATGTGAAATGCATGTATTGATAAATTAATTCTGGGGTGTCCCTTACTCAGCAAATGTGGTGAGCATTCGAATAAAGACTGTGAGCAAAAAGCGCTACAAAAATAAATAAAAAAATTTAATAAAAAAAGACACAGCAAGAAGAAGCAATTTCACAGCATCTGCCTATATCAGAACGGGGTTGTGTAGAGCCACAGGGGGCTACGTACACTGCAGAAATAAATGATTTTTGAGGAATCGACTAAAGCGAAGCTAAGAAAAGGATCTTGTCCACACTTGGGGAAATAAGTAATTTAAGGGACAATATGAAAGGCTGCAAGAACAAAACAAGACAAAGGAGCATTTAGTGGCAAACACATTGTGGGATTTATTAAAGGGAACTTACAATTTCCTCTCCCCTCTGCTGAGATAAGATGGTGCTCCCATACTAGCAATTTGCAAGAAAAAAATAGTGCTGGAAAGGAAATAATAGTCAACCACAAGTAATGGTGAACAACATAAAAATCTAATCTGACCTCTGGTTTTTGTGCTTTCAGTTGGTGTGACACTTCACCCACCTTGCATATACAAAGTGAGTGATTGGTGGTGGTCAGGAAGGTTCAAGGTGCAGATTGGCAGCTACACGAGTGTACTCCAGGGCAGATGTGGCATTAACACATAAAGACTGGGGTGTGACTGAATGAATACAGATTGAAAGACATGACTAGAAAAAGTGTGTTACTAATGCCTTAAATGGGGCTGTTTTCATAATAAATGAAATGTATCTAGATTTTATTTCATCATAAGTGTTAATTATTCAAAAATACAATGAAACCTAAGTTCTCCCTGTGAGAGGGGCTGACTCTCTACAGATCTGACTTGGTTGGCTTGATAATGTCACCTGTTCATGTCCTTGGAGACAGTCGAGTAAAGCTATACCCTGGAACATTCCATAACATCTTCATGGAACCAGATTATGTAAAATGTATATAGTGCTCTCTTATGTACAAATAAATTTGTACTACTTGAACTAGATCCAGAGCCAGACCAAATTTGTTGCACAATATGTTTGGAATATCTGTGCTGTGGGGGAGGAGGGTGTAAGGAAAAATGACAGCATTTCATTGTGAGAGCGATAAAGTTTCTGAGGGGTCAGAGCCTCTGCTGTTGTCGAATCAGAGAGATGGTGTTAAATCAGGCTGCAGCCTTGGGCTTTTCTGAAATGCTGATGACTTTTTCAAAGCAGTTCAGTAGTGTTCAGAGAAGAATCTTAATTTAAATGAAAAATGCAACGGTTTGTGTTAAAGGCAGTCTGGAAATGCATTCATGTATATTATTAGACTAGATGTACCCTATATATTTAAATATGCTTTCATATAAGAGATAGAACTTTTTTTCCCCCTGTAAACACTAGCCCATAAGGAATTCATGTTTATTCTTGCAGTATGGTCCAGGGAATACTTGGACGCAGGTGCTTTTGTTGCAGGCTTGCAGTGGATTCCTACTGCATTTCTGAACCATAGAGATATAACAACTGGCCATGACAACATCAAAATGTATACTGACAGTAACGGATCAAAGTGAACAGGGGAAAATGATGACAGACACAAGAGCTAATTCAGTATCCTTTTCCTCTATGAAGGTCATCTGCAATCAAAGTGTGGACAACCCCATTTAAACACAGAAGAATCAATGGGATTAGCCTGGATTAGACGGCCACAGTAAGAGCACTGGGTAACACAGTCAGAACAGGACTAGCTCTACTCCATCATCGTATGGATCAATTACCAGTCGAGTCAGATACAGGATTGGATTGTTTTGGTTGTGATTCCAGTATCACACAAAACTTAAATAAACTGTAAAATTATCCACAAATATTCAGATATATCCTTGTTTTGAAGATACCACTGCAAGTTTCTGGTCTTATTTTTAAATGAGCTCTTGCTGCAGCATTTATATCAACTGCACAATCAATATTCCAATTTAAATGTCCAAAATCAAAATTACAATATTAACAGTTTTTCTGATAGACCATAACAGGGTAGTTTTATCAGGTATAAAGAACCCCACAGGAGCTCCAGTGAGCAAGCCTTGATAAAACATAGATGAAAGTTGGAATTATTTTGGTCCTTCTGTAAGCCATTCCTATTCCTTGCAGTAGTTTGCAAGATAATAGCAATGGCTTCTAACACATCCAAGAGATTCCTTATTGACAGAGATTTCCAAAGAATACAATAGTATCTATTTCAACTACTACTTTTGTAAAGACAGGTATGGATGCTAGCTTTACCTCGACACATTTCAGAGTACAACCGTTACCTTCACAAACACACAAGTAGATGGGAGATATTTCAAGTAAAGTTCATAGACACATATTTGACTCCAGGCCAGGGATAACATTTAAATGTTTCTTATTATGCTGTTAAATGAAATACTTAATTTTGGAGCGGTTTGGAGCCCTGTCATAACCTATGCACCATATTATTAAATGTAAAAACTTAATGTTCAGGTGTTCACAAATAGCTTAGAGAGTTTGAGATCACTAAATGATCTACGGTGTCATGTATACAAAATGATTTTACTTCAAAATTAGGCCTATCATGATATCATATTTTAAACTGTGATATATCGCTACAAGCAAATCACAATAAATGATAATATTGTAATTACAGAGAAAGAAAATTCCAGTCTGTCACCTGGCCAAAAGTTTTAAAGTGAAGATGTTTTGCTGCTTATTCAAGTAGCTTCTTTAGTTCTGGTCAAAAAGGCACCTGGGAAATGTCTTCACTCTAAAACCTTGTCCAGATGACAGAATTTTCCTTTGCTATGGAACCTATCTGGACGACTGAGGGTTTACACAGATAATATTGAAACTACTTCCAGTGACACAATAACCCTATAAAGCAAAAGTCCCTAAATGTGGTTTTAACTTTCTATTTCCAATTCATGGAATCACAAATAGGTAATGTGCCTCCTCTAGAAAATGATATATTGTACCATAAATGAGTGAATATATGTGAATAATTTGAGCTTCTGTTGCTCAGATGTTGTCTTACTACAGAAAATGCTCTCATGACATGATAAATGTTGAGCCAAAAATCTTCATCTGAATTTTTGTCAATATAGTAATAAACTGGACAGGCCAATTCAAAATAAAAAAGGACAATAACATAAGAAAAGTGGAAAGCATGAGAGCACCATGTCGGTAAGAAAGGATTTGCCAGTAAAGACCACTTCACTTGTCCATGGTTTTATGACAGTCTGAAGGTTACAGCAGCAGTTAGTGCAGTCAAAAGCAGCCCTGCAGTCTTCATTTAACCCAGACATTCTTCACTAATGGTCATTTGTATTGATGCCAGGTTATATTTGGAGCCTGGCCAACTGTATGAATGCACCAGCCATTTTCTGAATAGAGATTGACGTGTGTATTATTCTTAAAATGTCTGACTTCAGAGTCTAAAGAGTCTCTTATTATAAATAACAGAGGGGTTGAACGGACCTGACCTAATCTATTTTCATGACAATTTTAAAAGGTCTAATCTATATAAAGAACTGAAATACTGGACACATACTTCACTTGCATATTGTTGGCAAAACTGTCTCTGTATCAAAGCAGCAAAGACTGGTGATCCACAATCTGTGTTTTTTGATTCTCAACACATCACAAATAGCAAGCTGAAATTCAACACTTAAAATATGGCAAGATTTTAATACACGCAAAAAGTTTATATGACAATTACAATCAACAAGCACGTGGCATGTAACTTTTCCACCAGAAAAGTTACATAGTGCATCTTTAAAATTGCCTTGTATCTATATGTCAGTAAAAGAAATCAGTGATTATAACAGCAAGATCAGATGAATAAAATATATGTACACAGCATTGTGTTTCCAAATATCAACATTCCTCTATCCAGTATCTTTTAATTGGCACTCAACTGATGTGTTAATTTAAATACAAGTTGGAGTTTACTCTATATACTTTCTGTGGCTGTAGCTTGACCTTATTTTGTACCCATATTTACAGTTTTAAATTGAGTAAAAATGCAACATTAACATTATGAATAACCTTTGCATAAATGTCAAAGTTTGTAGCCATATCTAAACAGAGCCAGTGGATTTGTGATACTGAGGATGCCAGGAAACTTTTACCTGCCACTTTTCCTGTTTACAGTGTTTAATAAACATAAGTCACATTTACTACAGTATATAGTAATAGGAAGCATTACCAGTATGTAACTTTTCTGGTGGATAGTCCGCCACCTGCTTGTTGATTGTAAATATCCTATAAGCCCTTTGGCGTGTATTAATATTTTGTGTTGAATTTCATTGTACAAAAAACACAGATTGTTGATCACCAGTCTTGCCTGCTTGTTGAATGTTTCGAGGAATGCTTCAGTATAGCATTAAACCTATATATCCATGGAAACAAACAGGTGATGCCACTCGGCCAAGTTACAGGTAAGGTCAGTGAATGAGATGTTTTATTAAAATGAAAGCAAAATAAATACTTTAATGCTATACTGTGGAAAGTTTTATGCGAAGCTGACATCTCCCTGGAGACGAACAGCTAGTAGACTCTGTTACAGAAAAGTTAGAGAGTGCACCTTTAAGAATTCTATTTAAAGAAATATCAGCTTAACTAAATTGCTTATTTGGTGTTAAGCTAATTACCACTCACTATTGCCTTAAGAGTTACAAATAAATCAACATATATTCATAGTTCTGCCTGCCTCAAGCTAAAACGTTTGTTTTTAGGTGTTTCAGTTGTTAAGAAAAGTTCATATCCAACTTTTCCTCTGGGGACACAAATCTGTTTATTACCTGATGGGATGATGACAGTGACGCCTCTCTTCTGCCGCTGAAGTGTGCTAATGGACTGAGTAAACAGGCTAATGTTGTGTATATTAATGTGGAAGTGCATTAGGCAGACAGCAGGTGCACTGACCTATTTGACTCTGAAATGAGCTGCACCTTCACTCAACACTCACCAGGAGACATTTTAGAAACATGATCCACTCCCGTCCAAAAATGTTTTTTAGCACCACTAAATTCTTTTGTATCCACAGATTATATTTAAGGGACTTTTTTGAAGCTTTGAACTCGACTTGGGAACTTTTGGCGTTAGGTAAGAGTCCAAAAACTTTGATAGAATATTCCACATATAAATTATTTTAACTGAATATAATTTGCATCATTGCATTTTTCTAGGTTCTTCTTCTGACCCAATCTCTTACAAATATGTAGGAGAATAGACCTGGTTTATGGTGAATATTTTGGTCATTAGTACTGGACCTATCCTCATGAAAAAAAAAGAAAAAAGTTCACAATAGCTTCATAAAGTGGCACCATTATTCAGCCTAAAATACCTGACTGTTGTCAGTTGAAAGGACCTGAACCCATGAGATTAATATGGATTTTTTTTTTTTTGTCGCAGTCCCTAACATATAAGGTTCAACATTTGTGAATCATACTTTTTTTTATTTTTGAAGTGTCTAACTTAAGGCCGCTACACATTACACGATTTTTCAGTCTTAAACTATTTTTAACAGTGCGACAAAAAGCACACCACAGACCCGAGGAGAATCTTATGAGACTTAAAAACTCTGGTCGCAAATACTGCGGCGGGATATGTCTGCGTAAAACAGGCTATAAAGTTATAAAGTAAAGAGTGCGATCCGGTCAGCTGTTTCCTGTCTACAGTAAAACTACTCGCTCTGAGACTCTTAAGTGTTCAAAGATCAGAGCTCTGCACTTCTAGTTTAGATACAAGTCAAAACTGTGTTATTAATATTTGTGAAATATGGTGCAATACTTCAGAGACATGATTAAAGCATAAAGGATGAAGGTGATAAAGTGCACAGGAAGTAGATTCACTATGGCTAATCTGCAGCCTCACCTCTATCCGTGCGCTGTGTGAATGTAAACAGACACACGTGAGGAACTAACTCTCACCATTTTCCTTTCAAAGAACGCCTTAAACTTGATTAATAGTGTAGTTTTGTGGACTGGATGTCATTATTTGCTGAGGGAAATGTCTATGGATAATGTGGATGAGATACTGCACTTTAAATTTATAAATTACTCCTCTGCCCCTGACGCTCTGTTTTATTGGCTGTTACTGTAGCGTTGCTGATGTTTGGCAGTTACGATCTGACAGAGCATCTCAGAGTCACACTGACACTACACAAATGAGACCAAAAATCAGGTGACGCCTCCCCAAACTCGGCAAGAAGCAAACTGCAGCCAAAATCAGGCAAATCTCCTTTAGTGCGTGGCGGCCTTAAGATACCCTAGCTCCTGTCTTTTATCAGATACCAGAATGTGAATGCAACCTATTCATCAAAGCAAGGTCAAGTAAAAGGCATTTTGCATTAAATGTGGTCAAAATAAATCTCTGTACCTCTTATTGGTTCATGACCCATGTGTGTAGCATTGGGAGAGTTGATGGTCAGGGCAGGCCTAATGCTTCTTCCTCCTCCTTATATCAAATAGATGTAGCAGCAGGACCAGGATAAACAGGTTGTGCTGATGGATGGAGCGGCCGAGAGGATCTTTCAATCACACTGTCATCCCCACATCCTCCTCTGCTCATCTGAAGGATACAAGACTTCTGTGAATGGATACATGCAGGTCTGTCACAGATGTGTAACATGGGCTCTGTGTGTGGATTCAAAGACAGCCAGTGCAAACAAGCAGTGAAAGTAAGTGCAAGCAAAAGAGAGGGAATTTGTAGGTCTGTGGAATAGGGACTGGGGAGTTGTTTGCAGTTCAAGTCCTGGTTTAATTAATATTGGATTTATTCAGTGGAGAAGTATAGATTGCTTAAGAATACATTATAATCAATTTAAGCCCTTATAGTTCTGGTTGAGTCCTGATTCTGATTTAGACCACTATATTTTGTATTTGTACACTATTATTCCACAGGGAAATAAGACCGTCACATTTAACCCCCCTTTAACCAGTGCCTCTGGGCAACCTGTCAGGAGCAGGGAATGACTGCAAAGCCCAGGGACCCATCTGCAGATCTGGATCAGGGCAAATGACAAAGCAGAATTATTTGGCTTACGGCATGTTTTGGATTGATGGGGCAAACTAGTAACCTGGCTAACTCTATATTGATGAATGTAGCAAACAGGGGAGCCTGGAAGACAGTCATCCATACACACTCCATACAGAAAGTCCCCACAATGTCCAGAAGTTGAACCTAGGGATGTAACATGCGATATCAAAATCTCTCAGTACGATATTTTACATGATATGCACATCACAGTACAATATTTTATGGATGCTAACAAAATTATGCATATGCAACTTTTCTCTTGTCATAATTCAAATAATAAAATTTTTAAAATGCTTAACAGTTATATCATGTAGATTGGACTGAAACAGAGCAAAGGATCATGGTGTATGTAGTTCTCTGTTTTTTAGCTGTTGCTGCACCATAACAATGAATTTAAGCAAAGAAACTTGTAATTTGATACATAGTGATGACCCACAATATTATTGGGAGACTTTTGACAATACAATATAAAGATATATCTGTTATTGTTACATCCCTAGTTGAACCCAGGATCTACTTCCAAAATGGCAGCCACTAAGCCACTGTGCTGCCTTGATTGGTGTAGCATGTTAGGACTAAATGTGGTAAAGTATAGTTCTGGTTGTTTAGTTCTCCTCTTGGTTCAGACATGTTTAGTAATGGGGCAGTGTTAGTGTCTGTCTGGTTTTGGCCAGTACCCGTTTAACCCTGGTTAGTAACTCTAGTTTATGTCTAGTAAAGTTAGTTAAACAATTCTTGGAAAACTGAATCTATTCAGAGGCAACTTGGTGCCAGTGTTTTAGCTGAAAATAAGTTTGTTTTTGCTCGTCTTTAAGCCAGTCTGTGCCTGTTTGCTGAATCTTGTTGCTGAAGTCACCATCTGCTGCATGGAAATACCCGCTGACATGACACATCACACAATATAATGCTCTTTCTGCAGAGGAGCAGCTCTCATAATCCACCACCCCACGTCCAACACTGTTTCATGTTAAGGGTTTAAATGCCTTCAGAAGTAAACTCCATCTTAAAACATTCTTGGACTTCAAAAGCCTCAGGAGAATTGAATGAAAACTTGCTTCAAAAATCACATGGTGTGACTAAATACTGTCTCAACTTAGGCAGCTAAAATTAAAGTGTACCAGCTTCAGTGAAAACAAATAATTACTTTCCGAACATTATTTAGTCAGCATTTGAAGTCCTGAAGAAGAAACATGGAGCAAGATTAGACCAGTGATTTGACAGAGGTGGTGTTTAGGGATGTAGCGCTACGATACTGATATCGGATCAGCGCTGATACTGAACAATTTGCTGGATCACATATCACCTTTCAAATATTGATTCAGCCGATATCCTGTTGGACACATCAACTGATGTAATAAGCCTATTCACTGGCTGTAGTCAGTCCAGAAAGTCTCATAATGTTTGCATTTATACACAGTTTTTCTGAAGTAAATAACAGCTACATAACATAACATTGGATCGGTTTCTGTTATAATATTTTTGTTTAAACTAAATAAATGCTTTCTCTGCACTGGTATCAGTTGATATCATCTGTACATATTAAAGCTGTAGTATCGGAATTGGTATCGTAAGCTGAGTTGGTGCATCCCTAGTTGTCACAATATTGAATTACTGTACCAAGGTTCGATGGTTGTGGCAGAAATTTTAGTATTAATAGTATCAGTTATTTATTTCACACTATTCACTGCTTAATTTGCTCTTTCAGAATTACTACAGTACAAAATCAGTGAATATCATTTTTGTCAATGTGGAAAATTCAATATTTGTCCGTGAGTCTAAAATACCTGCACCAAAGTGTTATCCTGCGACCCTAAGTGTACAAACATATCATTGGTGTATTGACAGCCTCCACTAAACAGAGCATGAGTCAGCTACGAGTAAATGCCATGCCACTTCAATTACCCCTGCGTGTATCTGTGAGAAGCCATCTTGTCCATTTTATACCATCTTATTACCTCTTTTAAATTATATATGGCTTAATTTTAGCACCTTCACACCCCAGTAAATAATGAACTGCTTTTATTAAGAGCTTCTGTGCACGGCATTAACAGTTGCCATGATTTATTAACACTACCAATGGTCATTGCCTCTCCTATCTTCCACACAGGCTGTGTAATGAATGGCAGCAATATAAAGATTTCTCTGCTTGACTCTGGACAAGTGTCTCATTCTTTCAGGCACTAATGAACAAAACAACGGAGCTCCACAGCACTAAACAAAATAGTGGACGGGTACTGCTGTCACTCGGATTGGAGTAAGGAATCGACAAATAGGGAAAAGAAATCACCAATAAGAGATTTACTTAGGTACTTAAGAGACTAGTCATTCTGAACAGATCAATAGTGCAATAGAGTCTCCCACTTATTAACAGTTAGTAAAAGTCTGAGGCAGGTTTAAAGAAGAACAAGAATATACCACCGAAGTCATGTTCCAAACTAGAACCCCTTGCAACACACGGACCACTGCCGAGGCCTGAGGATTGAAAATGCTATTTAAAGGTGCACTCTGTAACCTGTCGTGCAGAGGGTCCATCACCTGCTCGTCTCCATGGAGATGTGCCCAGAATGGTCCACAGTACGGCCATAAACTTAAGAATCGCCACAAAGACCACAAAGAGTCAAATTACAGGTAAGATTTGTGGAGAGGCGATCTCACTCATGGTAAGAATGGATGTGTTTTTAAGATGTTTTTGAGCAATAAATAACAGCTGTAGTTGAATAAATGCAAGACAGATTAGTGTAATACCATCCTGTGGACAAAATACACAGTTCACCTTTACTATTTAATCACTTTATATTTCCTTTTCATGCCATATTTTAAGTAAATAAATATAAATACATATGTAAGTTTTGTGGCTTGTATATCAGCACTTTTTATGTTCCTTGTGCCCACTTTTTGGTATAAGGTCTGCCCCCTGCCTGTCACCCCGGAGCGTTTTCCTGGAATGTTCCTCGGTATAGCATTAAAAGTATCTATCTCCACGAAGTCAAGTAGATGATGCCACCAGGCCAAGCTACGGGTAAGTAGTTCACAACAAGGATGCATATTTTCAGGGTATTTTCAGTCTGTCATAACAACTGTAACTGAGAAAGAAGAAAGATAGATATGTTGAATGCCATACTGTGGAACATTCCAGGCAAAGCAACAGCATATCCATGGCGACAAGCAGGTAGTTGACACGTGACTGTGCCATGGTGACACAGTGCACACACACACACTAAAATCTGAAGAAAAAATATAAAAAGCAACACCTATTGAAGTTCCAGCTTTATATTCAGACACTGTGTTAAACTAAAGCACAGATTAAAGTCTAACAAAGGCTCAGACAGAGCGTGCCTATAGTTAGCATCAACCCCCTAGTGAATGTTGACGACATCAGCTGCAAAGTATGAGTATAGTGGGAAATAATTAGAGAATTCTTTACAAACACTAAAATTAGATGCATATTTCGGTTTTCCGTGTGAGATTTTGTTTGGATACATTCATGGGAACTCCTGATACATCTCACTAATTGAAGAGTTAATCCTGGTTGGCCTGGGAAATTAAAAAAAAAGTAAGGCTCAAGATGAGGAGGCTAATCTGGGAGCGAAGCCATGAGAGCAGCGCTGATTAACAACATTATCACCTTGCTCCCCTTATTCTGAGTGCTTCTGCCACGCTCAATCACTCTCACATCCAAGGTTACCGCCGCTTATTTCAGTTCAATATAAACTGCTGCTAACAATGAGAATCTCAGGGACATGTATTTCCCACACAAAACTGCATAGTGGCTTTGTTTTGTTGCAGACAGCGATGGTTTGTTGCTTTGTTGCTTTGTTGATGTTTTTGTGGTGACTGAGATTTGATTCCTCACTGTGAAATGAGGATTCTAAAAGAGATGTGATCATTGATTATTTCTATGTAGCGCAATCGATAGAGTGAAAATGTCTCTGAAAGATGTTTTTAAGAGGATTGGAGCTCTTTCTTTTGTTGGACTGCTGGTTTTGTGAGGCTCTGCTGATTTCAGCAGGGTCTGTTGGGACTGAAAATAAAGGCAAACCTAAATAGGCTGCATTCACACTACAGGGAAAAGTACCATAAACATGTTTCCCATATATTTACAGTGGAGACTGCAGTTACACCCCACCATCATTAACATTGTAAATACTGTGGTCGCCTTATGCAGGAATGTGTTACGAGGATTTCTCTACGTATTCAAGTGTTTCAACTTCTGTTTAGGCCATATTTGGAGTAGGACAGTCATGATAGTCACTCTGCTGATTTATTGTTCAATATGTAATAGATGGAACTATAATATTCATGGATAAATATTTATTGCTGGTACTTCCTTTGTACTAGTTTGTTATTTTTCTGTACTGTGGTAAGGTTTGTGCTGTAGAGGTTTGAAACAAGACTCCTATTTCCTATCTTACTGTATTGTACATTTAGAATTCTGCTTTGGGTTATTGTGTCAGTTGAGGATTTTTGCCTCTTATACAGTAAATATAAAATATATTCATTTGAATTGTTAATTGCTGTGGCAACGCTATTACTATTTCCTCACTCTGAAACTCATAAACGTTCTAGACCATGTAGGCAAAACTCTAAAAGCACAACAAAACATATTAAGGTGTAAACTTTTGCATGATTTGCTGTAAACCGAACCTGGTGTCTGAGGGGCGAAGGTGATTTAGAATGTTTTCGACAGCGCTGCGGTCGATGGAGCCAAAAGGGTTGGTCTAACTTATCCAGAAACTGCTGAGCTACACGAGTTTTTCCATACATCACAGAGAATATACAGTCAGTTGTCTGAAAAAGAGAGAATAGCAGCATAAACGTCAGGCTGGTGCAACTGGAAAGCAACATAAGTCAACAGAACAATGTGTGAAACCAAGCTCCACACTCAAGCAAGTTTTAACACAGACCTTGAAGAAAAAGGGATTGCCAAGTCCTCTACAGTGGTGGAAGAAGCAGAAGAAAAAAGCAATAAATAAAAGTATCACATGACAAAATCTATCTAGGTGAAATACCGGTTTAAAAATGTACTTAAAGCATAAAAAATAAAGGTATTTTGAGGTCTTTTGAAGCTTAAAATGTAGTGATAGGTCTGTGCTGATTGTTGTTCAACTGAATCGATTTTTTTTTCTTTTTGTGCTCTATGAACATGTTAAAAATAATCCCCTCAACCTTTTCAGCGAGTCTCATTCCAGCACTGGTCCCCCAACATGATAAATACTGTCTAATAAAAACAAACTATACAGCATTATAACAAATTAAATATTAAAACACTGTGCGCAGGAGACATCCATGATCTGGTGCCTTGTTCCTCTCCAGTCCCGCGTCTTTCTTCAGAAAACACTTACGCACAGGTTCATAGGCAGTTTAAGAGAGTCGTGTTTCTCTCAAACATTTGGCCTGATCAAGGTTCTGCAGTATTTATCTTTAGTCGTTTTCCGGCGCACATTTTGGTGAGTTATTGCCAAAGCCAGTCACTTGTGCGTTGTTTTGTTTCACCGGGAGAGAAAAGTTGTGGGTCTGTCAGTCAAACGTACGTGCGCCCTGCAGGTGACGGATGGGCACAATGCGGAAATAGAAGATCCAATTGTAAAAAGAAGGGAAAAAAAGAAAAGGAAAGAAAAAAAGTGAAGAAATAAACTACCCTTGTGTAGCTGGGCATTTCTGATGTTGTGGGGACAAAAATCTCTATACACAAGTAATTCATGGGGACAAAATTCAAGGTAGTAAGGTTACGGTTTGGATCTGTCTCTACTTTAAGCTGCTATTTTCAGACATAGTTGACCTCAAATAGCCTTGATTTAGGATAAATGTAAATAAATAATGAAACAGATCAAATATGTAGTCTTGAATTAATGCATTAATTAAGACATTTACTTAAAAATAAAATGATTAGAGCTTTAAGTGGCAGTAAAAATGAACAGATGATACCCCCTGGTGGTTTATTGTAGACATGCACGTTTAATGCAAATTATTGAAGGTTAATACATAAATTTATATTTCCATAGTTCTTAGACATTTTTTCATGTGTAAAAGTAGTAAAAAAGTATATTAAAAAAAGATTGTCCAGATGCTTTGCGTGTGTATCCATGCAGAGACTGAAATAAAACATTAGTGAAGTATAGATGAGCCCAGCCCTCTTCAGTATTTGGAGATTCGGAGGCGTAGTTTTGGTGCGCAGGGGCTCGGTGACACAGCGGACACAATGACATGTCAAACTTTAACACTCAGAGAAGGCGGTTCTGTACCAAGCTACCCCCAGACACTGCAGAGCTATTATATTAGACATTTATTGTATGGGGACTTCTGGAGGTTCTGAGGCCTGAGTATAGCTGCACAAATACCATTAGGCACAACCCTTTTGCATTAGTATTAATACTAATAGTAATGCATAAGTGAAAAGTCCATCTATATTTTAACACTGCAATATGCATCTGATCAAATAATCAAATGTACAGTATTAGTCTACTCTACCTGGTACTGTCTATGTAATAATAATATAACCATTAGGGAAAAAAAAATAATTAAAATACATTAAAAACATTCATTGTAACTGTGTGCAATGCCTCTCCACAGATCTGATCTGTAATGTGCCCTGGTGGCATCATTTGTCTGCCCTCAACCAGAAAAGTGACAAAAAATACATAAAAATGTCTTTATATTATACAAAGGATCCCAGTGTGATTGATTTTGGAGTGTAAATAGGTGAAAATACATTTTTGGCACACATCTAAAAACAAATCAGTGCTCTCAGTCTGAGCTGGTTGATTGTAGTGTAGTGCTTTGACACGCTGCTGCTCGGGAAAACAAGTTCACAGTTGTTTTTCAAATCTTTTTATTTTCAGATACCTTGCACATTCCCTGCCACCTCCAATGTGCGCTATTATGTGTTGAATAAAAGATGACCTGGCAGTCCACTCTACATGCACAGTTCATGTGTTACAAAGAGACGCTGTAAAATGTGTTGGTGATTACAAAGTAGCAGAGTGTTCTGTTAGGACAGTTGTTGTGAGGTGAGGCCATAGAGGCAGGCAAAGTCCCTCCAGTTCAATAATACTTTATATATGCTAATACAAGTGTTTACATTCACATGGAAAATACAGCTAGGTTTGGTCCCATTCAACCTGGTATTCATAAAGGGTCAGGCACTATTTAGTACCAAAAATAATGATATAAAAACATTTCCTGCAGTAAAATAGAAGTATTGGCTGACTGTAATACATTTACACACATTTTTACTAATGCATATTACTGTAACTTTATGTCCAAGTCTCTTAAAAGTTTTGTTATATCATAAAATATTAAATCAACACACATTCCCAAACACAGGATCCTTTTTCTATACAAACACAAAAGCTTTCATTCAAAGTATGGTACATATATATATATATATATTTATAACACTTGTTAGAAAACAAATGATGTAATAAATGATGGAATTGCACATAATTAATGGTAAAGGTTTGAGCACAGAAACATTAAAATGGCTTTCATTAGTAAAATAAAAACAATAAAATTGTACATATTTTTTTTACAATAAAAAAAATAAGGAAATACATTTAAAATGGTCAAAGTATAAACATGAAAACAGGTACAAAACATCTTAAAAAAGGTTCTTGCTTTTCTTTAAGTTCTTTTGTTTCCAGTTAGGCAGGGCGTTGAACTCCACTCGACTCATTCCCAAAAGCGTCTGAAACATGTCAGTGAATCACAGTGACTAACAGCCTTTCGGCAGTTGTTTCTGAAGAGTTGAATGGGGAAAGTGTTTCTCACCTTAAAGTCCTCGTCGGACAGGTAGTCCTCCAGGCGCATTGGGTCCACTCCCTCGGGTAAAGGCTTCCTGGTCAGCTCCTCTATGGAGTACTGCTCTTTACTCAGCTTAGCCAGCGCCTCTTTCACCAGGATCACTTTGTTCTTATGGCTCTGATTCTGACAAACACATCAGCTCAGTGTGTTAAAAGTCTAACACACATGCAGAGGTTGTAAAAAAAAAAAAACATAATAAATGTATTCAAATTCATACCTTTGAGGCAATTTTCTCATCCTTCTCCCAATATGGGAAAATATTTGTGAATGTGAGGGGCTCACATCCTGCAAGGACTAGGTAGGCCAGGGGGGGGCGCCGGGGATTCTTTTCTGAAAATGATCATCAATCTCAAGTTAAGAACTGACGTATTTGATTTCAGCTTAATGATGAAGCATATGTGGCCCATGTCTGACCTTTGCAGTACTGCAGCACCGTCTCCATGGCGCACTTCCGCTCATGGTCCCAACGGATTTTAGCAGAGCCTGTGCTCTCGGTGTCCTCTGGCTGCCAGCCTTGCCACAGATACACCTCCATACGATTGTCCAGCAGGAACAGGGCTATGGAGGAATGTACAGACAGGTCAACATACAGCAGGCATATAAGCTTTATATGGACACACTATACATGAGACAAATTCAAATGATCACGGTTGGCTGAAGTTGGACTTCTTAACATGTGATGGTCAAGAAATCTACAGAACTCCATAAAGATGGTCAGGGAGAGACAGATATTCCTAATATGGGCACTGGTGGCCACAAATCCATGATGGGAGGCTGTGTGCAATTATGTGCCCACACTGGGAACAAGTATCAGCACAGGAAGTGAAAGACCCAAACACGTGGCACAACATGACTATTATGATGACCGAAGGACCCCTGACCCTGCCTTTTCGTCACTGGACCTCAAAACGGCCGGTAGAGCATGTGAATGAATCTAGTCTAATTACACCATAACAAGCCGGTGAACTGCTATCTGGCCATAGTGTCTGTGGGCTAGGATCAAGGCTGTCAGCGACAGAGCCTGTGCTCTTCCCTCCACTGTCTGTTTCTAGAAGGCAAAGGGGAGCTTTCTACACACAGGCTGTCACTTTGTGGGATAGCTGAGAAGATTACACCAGCGGCTGCAGAGAGAAGGCTCTGTGCTTCTCCTCCCATATGCCCTCAGAGCAAACACATGGAAATGCCCAGAGCTACATGTAAGACATATTCTGCCTGTTCAGCATTTGTACAGAGAGCACATAAGGCATGAGCGCAGAGGGGGGAGAGGGGAGAGACTCAAGAGAACTGACCACTGCACACATATTCTTTGGAGGATTATTCAACATTCATATTGCTAATGTTATAATTATGTTTTGTTTTTCCATGCTATATTCAGCCAGTGTTGTGCTTTCACTTGTGCATTCAGCATTTTTATATTTATTTTTGGATTTTGAAAGTGCCATTTTAGTTGTGATGATTTGCATTATTGACCTTTAACAACTTTTATAAATTACACAAAAATGTATATTCCTGGTGGTCCTGATCTATAGTAGCATCAACCAGATGGTGGGAATGTCAGTTACATCTTTTACACTAACCCCAATTGGAGCTGGAGGTATCCTTGGTACTGAAGTGTAATTAAAAAGTCCCCTACATAGGTCTAAATCTGATCTATGCCCCGATATATTGTTCTGTAAACCTCAAAAATGAGAACATTTGACAGTTGGGGTTTTGTACCTCATAATCATAAACTCCAGAAAATAATTTTTCTAACTATAGGTTTTAACGTTTGTGCAAGATCAGTAATGTGATTTGGTACCTGGCTGTTGTGCAGAGTAGAGGTTCTCCTGGAGGAACGGCATGGCCATCACACCCTCTGGCACCCGGGCAGGATACAGCACCTCTTTGCCCTCGAACGCCCCAGAACTGGCACTGAGCCGGAACAGGCGTGGGGTGTAGTTATACTTCCCTGGGTCTGACAAAAAAGAATTCAATATAAATTTTATTATATTCCACAGACAAACACTTGTTAATTAAAATGGTTATAAAATGGAGTTAAATGTACCTTGAAGCATGCAGTCATAGGCCTTCTTGTCTTGTGATCCAAGAGCTTTCCAAAAATCTGCAGGTTCACTTCCTTCATCCACTTCTTCCACATTTAGACTGCTCACTCCTAATTCTGTAGGTTTTCTAGATTTGAAAATAAATAAATGAAGATAGCAGTGCAATACAAGCAAGAGTTAGGAAAGCACCAGATATTACAAAAAAATCTTAAATTTTGTTAAAAGTTTTTGTTTTTTCTTATAAAAATTAAACAAATAGACTATTCGTGATGAATAAATATTTATATGCCAACTGAGGCACTGAAAAGTATCAAATTGCATTCCTCAAAAAAGGCAGCAATTTTACACATTTTTGAAATGCACTGTTTATATTAAATTTGTGAATTTGCAAATGTATTTAATTTTCAGATCAGTTTAAGTAGATTGAAGTGAAAATCATGAGTGCCTCAAAAAGTCAAAGAATAAGTCTTTATATATAGGAGTTTCAAAGCATTGAATACCAAATCCACTGGTATCGGTACTGTGATGCCATAGAATTACTTGGCATAGAATCAAAAAAAAAAAATAAATAAATAAATAATCAATGAGAATTTAAGAAGCTTTCATTGTTGTCTGGCCATGATAATTCTTATTTTATTTTTTTGCATAAGATCTCAGAAGCTAAGCAAGGCTCGTCTGGTTAGTAGTTGGATTGGAGAACGCTGGAAAAATCTGGTGCCACAGTGGAGCGTCAGTGGCAAAAACTGTCATCGTGTCCTTAGGCAATACACTTCACCCACACTGCCTAGTGTGAGTGGTGTGTGAGGGTTGGTGGTGGTTGGAGGGACCGATGCCGCAGATTGGCAGCCTTGCTCCCATGAATGACTAATGCACCAAATTGACTTTGAGAGTCTGGAAAAGCGCTATATAAGACTAATAAATGATCATTATTATTCATATTTATCATGCGCACATATTCATTGCACTACTGGAAAGTTTTGGTTCTTTTTTAGTAATATGATAAGATTTGAGCTGTAGAGGGTTGAATTAACAACTTCTATGACACATTACAGAAGCAAATTAAGTACTTACTGTTTCATTCTGCTGTTTATTTATTGCAGCTCAGAAGTTTGTAACAATGTTAAAGATTTTTTATTACTTTTTGTAAAAATATGTTCTTGGGTTATTGGATCTGTGGCATGAATCAGATTCAATATTATTATTTATCATCTATATTTACTTCAGCAATATATCACATTTAAATATTTGTTATTGTGACAAGCCTAGTTATTGTTATTATATATTTTTTTCTATGTATGCTTACCCCTGCACCAGCTTGTCTACTGCCCTCTTGGCCACGAGCCGGGCACAGCTATGAGCCTTACAGCCGTGCCACAGGTAGAGCTGCTTCTTCTGTTCACTGAGTAGGACCAGGCTGGCTCTAGACCTCAGACTGGACGGATGACAGGTGACCTCCAGCAAAGACGCCTCCGCCTCTGCCTCCCCGCGCACACAAAACAACCTCCACCCCTCTGGAGAGAGGCACAGATCAGAGAGGCACAGATCAGATTAAGTATGTAACATGTAAGTAACATGTAAATCACTGAATAATCTAGTGTTAAATTGTTAGATCATGTTTCACCTGTACTTGCTGTGTCTCTGCTTCCTTTGTGGATGATCAGGCCTCCCTGAAACAGCTGAAGGAAGCAAGGTGGCTCTTTCCCCTGACTCACCAGCATCTACACAGAAAATATGGTTAGTTAAAGTACAAGCATCAACGAAAACATCAGGTAAAAAGTATTCATAATATATTAAATGTAAAGGTGAAATGGTAGAATGTCTACTTTTTCAGCCTACTTTAATACAGTGATCATTTTATTTTTTATTTAATCCTTATTTAAACATAAAAACACCCACAATCAAAATCAAGGGGTGACCTGGCCAAGAGGTCAGCAGTATAAAAAAAATCACCAAAAGGTAAAAATCATCAAAATTGTAAAAGAAATACAACATAGAGCAAACCTGGATTAGCATCAACAAATATCCCCTTTATGTTTCTGAATTGATCAAAGACCATTTGTGGCCATCTCCTTAAATTGTCTAATTAACTAACCCAACAACAGCTTCGTAAACAAGTTTACTTTTTTAATTATAAAGAAAAGAAAAAGGAAAATAGATGTATTGTATGTCCCAAAATCTCTAAATGAACCTTACTTGCGCCCCCCTGTGGCTGCCCAGCTCCACTGTCATTAGTGCTGAGGTCCCTTTCTCGTTAGCACTCGAGTGTCGTCCCTGCCAGAAGAAGCAGGCTGTCCTCTCTCTGCCGGGCATCCCAGCGGCGCTCAGCTCCCCAGGCTTCTGCCGTTTCCCCACTGCCACAAAACAACACAAAACAAACTCTTTGTCCAATATCCTGGGACAATTCTTCTCACAGTTTGACTTTAACACTTTAACACAGCAGGGTAGAGTTAAGAATGCACAATCTATTGCAATCGAAATTGCAATTATCAAATCGCAAAGGCTGAAATTGTTTAGATAAAAAATTCTCTGGAGAGACAAAACTATCCTCTTTTTTTTTTTTTAATGGAAAAAATATTGTACCTTGTATTAGTTTATCATTTTAGATTTTAGTCTTCTCTCAAATGTTAATGCTCCTGGAACTGTTTACAATGTGCACTTTGAACTAAATGTAAATACTTAAAAAAAAATATGTTGCAAATCGAATTGCAATATTTGGCAGAAAAAATCCATTTAACAATAAAAGTTGTGCAGCTCTACTAGTGCAGTTCTTGAGGACATGAGACCCACCGAGTGTAGTGATTGAGTACTTCCAGCGGATTATGTATGCATCCTCTTCGTGTAACTGTCCCAAACTGTTTTCAGGCACTTCCTCTTCGCTGTGCTCTTTGATGTGCCAGGCCTCCACAGCCACAGTGGCCAGCTCTGCCTGTCTCCCATCCTCCGTCCTCACGATGCCATGTCCTCTGTGGACGTCCACCCCCTCCAGGACAGTCTTCACTAGGTCTGGCTCGTTGTCCAGCAAAGCTTTGGCGTCACATGGCTGCAGCTCAGTGTCAAATGTGGGACGAGTGCCGGAGTGGACTGGGCTCTAGAAGACAAATGCAGAATTAGCCTGGTTATCTTCAAGTTAGTTTGCAGTGTTAATTAAGATTACAAGTTTTCAATCAGTAACAAAAGGGTGTCATACAAAAAGAAAAGCCAAAGCCAAGCTACAGTGACAAGCAAAAATGAATTTTCAAACATTTCAAACATTACTATTACTTTTGACAGTCACTTAATTAAAAGCCAAATAATTAATTAATTAATTAATCAGTGCATTTATATAGTGCCTTTCATGACACACAAAGCACTTTACAGTTCATTATTCATTCACTACACACAAATAATAGTAACTATAACTTTATTCACATCTGAGCAGCACTCTGTACATTATGAAACATTAGTAGGAGCAGCGGATTTAACAAGTGAATATTTTATTCTCAAAAATTAAATAAAAAAGCAAGAAAATTAGAAAGATTTTAGTTGGAGAATTGGATTATTGGATAATTGTGTTGGCCAAAAAATGTATGAGAGCATCTCCAAAACAGGTGGGGTAACTGGTCAGCCCTGGTTTATATTTATTGTACAGTAAACCAGCGCCATGAGGCACAAGGGGAACTGATTAAAGAGTTAAATGCTCTTTAATCAGATAAAAATGCTGTTTCTGAAATGGAAAACACACTGCATTGCAGCTGTTTGATGGTCTACCAATACCAGGAAAGAGTCTAACTGTAAAAAGCTGTTGTACTGATCTTTACTTCAAACACTTTACCTTGATTTCTTCTGGTGGTGCAGTCTCATCCTTTTTCTTTTCTGCCCAGTCCAGGAACTTCTCTCTGAACAGGGCTGTCTCATTGTGCTCTGAGAGGCGGCCAAACAGCGCCCAGCTAGGACGGCTCTCCCCTTTCCTAATAACAACACAGTTATCAATGCTGCTTATTTAAATGAAAGTTTAAAAAAAACAAAAACATATGCACAAATTATAATACATCTAGTTAAATTTATCTATAAAAATTATGCATTCCATGTTGAATACTAAAACAGATATTACATTTCCTAGTATAATACATAGTAATTGCAAGATATAACCACTAGGGGCTGCAATAACACAAATCATTGGTCATACACAAGATGAGAGTGCATTTTCACTCACTGTGGTACATCCTTATTAGTACATGAAGCGTCCAGAGGGTTCACTCTACAGTCGGAGTAGTCGTAGCTGCCACTGTAAAGCTGTTTACCCAACTTCACGGCCACTTTCCGGTCTCCCAAGGACACGTCTTTCCCATGCCAGACGTACACCTCACTCCCAAAATCAAACACCAAAACCTGTTTTGAGGAAAACATAAAATAGTTACAGATGGGAGACTGATTTCCATGAATCATAAAGAATATATCACTTTTGGCTTTATACAGAAGAATGGAAAGAATAAGCGAGATCCAAAAATGCTGTATGAAAAATGTACTTTTTTGATCTTTTAACCAGGTTATAACAGCATGCATTTTTGAGTAATGCTGTGTAGTCCTACAAATGGGTTTTGAGCTCTTCTTAAGCAATACAGAATAAATTACATACATTTATTCACCAATTCATGTCACTTTTGCCATTCCATTGAAATGGCAAATTTTCATTGAATTAAAAAGTATTTCAATTAGAGTTTAGGCCTAGGCATTACTATGTTTATCATTGTTATTTCCTTAGTTCATATACAAATGTGAGTATTTCTACATTGATTAATAGTCCATTGTCTTTTGCACAGTACAGTAGCCTCTCAGATCTTTCTTTGTGTTACCTCTTTGGAGTCAAGTAGTGAGACACTTGGGATGGAGGCCCAGGCATCTTCATGTGGCACCAGTTTGTCTCCCTGCAGTCTGTACACACCATTAGAGTCCACCACTCCACTCTCGTACAGCTCGTCCTCCTCTGGCTCTCCTGCTCCTGAGAAACACATATACAGTAGACAGTAAGCATCTTTTATTCCTGGAAATGTTGTTCAAATATTTCTATTACATAAATAAAATCATCTACCTCTGTATTGCTCTTTCCCTCCCAGTAAAGTCCAGAACTCTTTGGCCGACCTGCCCTCTGTGTTGATGCCCTCCTCCAGCAGCGTCACCTGGGGGGCTTTACACCCCAGGTCCCTTTTGGCCTGAACGAATGACGCCATCTCTGAGGCCTGGTCAAACAACAACAATCATTACACCAGGATCATTAAGCCAATTTAATTAAATATGTTTAATTCTGGACGGCATGGCATTCTGCAGCAAGAAGGTTGTGGGTTCGATCCCCGGGTTGCCCGGGCCTTTCTGTGTGGAGTTTGCATGTTCCTCCCCGTGTCTGGATGGGTTTCCTCCGGGTACTCCGGTTTCCCCCATCAACCCAAAACATGCCCGCACCCCTATGAACTAACATCAAGGACCATAATGTCCACCCTCCTGTGGGCTCACCACCTGCAGAGGGGTTCATAGGGGAGGTCAGCTGCTATGAGTATTGGGCAGCAAACTGCCCCCGCGACCCAGCTGGATTAAGCGGGAGAAGATGGATGGATGGATGGAAGATGGATGGATGGATAATTCTGGACGGACTATTTATTACTTTTTCATTTACAATAAAAAAAAAAAAGAGTTATTGTAAATGTTTGACAAGTAAGTTGCAAATAGGCTTAACACTGGTAGTAGCACTGATTACTCTGAGAATAACTCAATTTCATACTAATAAAAAGGCTTGATACTTTAGTTTTAATACTAGTTCAGTATCAATTAGTATCTGATTCTGGATTATTCTGAAAACCCTAGAAGATAATCTGCTGTAAATGTCCCAGACCCAGATAAATAAAATTTAAATAATATATAAATAAAATGTAAATAATATATAACATAATAATGATCACAAATGGAAACTAGATGAAAATAGAAACATTTTTATCCTACCTTTGCCTTTTCGATGACATTTGCAAATTCTCCGCTCCACATGAAGCAGTGTTTCGGTGTGATCAGGAGGAAGCAGTCCCCACTGTTCAGAGAGCGGGCAGTGGGCTCCACCAAGCGCACTTGGACATGTCTCCGACCTGATCACAGGGTCACACAGATAAACCAGGAATTACTTAACTTTTCACTATGTTTTTGCACAAACCCATGGCTCCTCTGTCCTCACCTTTGATTCGAATGAGCATGAGTTTGTTAAAAGGCAATGCACTGTTGTTGGTCACCACTTCTGTAGATTTCACACTGCGCAGGTTCACTTTACGGAAGTTCTCTTTACTGGCAAGCCCGGCCAAGGCAACATCAGACAGTCTGGAGTGTTTTGCCACTGAAATTAAAGTTAAATTATTATGAGCGTCTAATATAATAATTAAGGAACCAAAAAAAACAATTTCCCACACACACATTACATCATGATATGATAGTGTTCTCAATTCGACTGATAAGGTCACAAAAGGTCAAGTTGTAAGATAAACAGAGGAACTAAACCATCAGGCGTAAAACTGAATATTATGAATATGAATATCATTTTAAATAGATATTACGTAAATATTTATTGAGTATGATAATTATGAAAATATATTATTTTGCAGAAATGTGCTTGTTTGCAATAAGTAAACAATGCCTTCAAAACACAGTAGGTTTGTCTATACATATATTTGTGGTATTAATTAAAAATACACCGGTTGTATAAAAAATACTGTATAAAGACCTACTCCTCTCAACTTGAATCCTTTTGGTCTCCACTGATGCCACGTTAAGCCTCTGCTCGGTGTAGCCCTGTCGGATGTCATTACGAGCAGCCAGTGTCTTCAGAGGGTTCCTGGAGCCCTTTTTCCTTCTGCTGGGTCTTACAGCACGCTTATGTTCAGCCACAGATGAAGTCAACCTGAAATGAAAAAGATATGAAACCACTTTCCAGTTATGTAACACTTGATCTTTCATCTTTTATTCTCACGTTGGTGTGTCAGCTGTGATTTCGCTGAATGCCTCCTCTGTCACTATAATCGTGGTTTCTTGCAGAGATGTGGGAGACATGGGTTTGTAGAAGCTTCCAAAAGTCTCGTCATCATCCAGAGTCATAATTTCTTTCTCAGTCTCAGCTGTAACTTCAATGGTGGAGGTCTGGCTTTTACTCACACCTGCTCCACACAGACAAAAAGGGTTTGAACTAAGCAAGATCATTTGTAAAGCAGCGTACTTGAAGCTTTATGCTTTATGCATTATGAAGCTTTTCAGTAGGGGTTACCTTCTTGTCTCCATGGAGAAGTTATTGCTTTGCCTGGAATGATCCAGAGTATGGCATAAAGCTTATCTATTTGCATTCACCCCATTACACTTGTTTTTATTGCTCAAAAATATCTTAGAAAAGGTAAACTTTGCCTGGTGGGGCTAGCTGCTTGTTGCTGTGGAGATAGAGGTTTAATGCCATACTGTGGAACATTATAGGTAAAATAGTAATATCTCAATGGAGACAATAGGTGGCACACACTCCCACAAAAAAGTTACATAATACCTTTAAAGCTGCACCTTTAGCATGGCTAAACCTATAGACTATACCTTTGTTGTGGAGTTTGTCAAGGAAGGATTCCAGTTTATCAAGTCGCTTGTCTCCTTCAACCTTAATGTCACTTCTGCTTGAGATTTCTAAACAAGAAGTATGACCATAGTAATAGTTCATTTTAAAGCATTACATGCATTACATGAGTAGATGATGTCTTACCTTCAAGTGGTTTCACAGGTGTGGCATTGGACTTTTTCAGAGAAAGAGGCGATTCTTCTTTACCTGTATCTGTCACCAAACCTGGAGTAAACAATGACAATATTAAGTTATTATAAATTTGATTTAGGCATGGAATGCTTGAAATAAAATGCAGTAAAAGCAGCAGTACCTTTCTTAGCCATACGTCCCGCCACCGTGAACTGCACAGAGTCATTGGCTGCTCCTTTTCCTTTATTTTTCCATTGCTCCTCTTTTTCTTTCAGGATCTTCATTCTGTCTGCCAGGGACATCTTTGGCTCCAGATCTGTGTTTGACTTCTGTTATTACAATAAAATCACATTAAAACTATTAATTAACAGCTATTCACTAATATATAGTATAAATGAGCCCTTTGCAAATAAACTGAAGCGTATGTATATACTGATGGATGTAGTTTTCCATCACTCATTCATGATCTCGGTTGCATGTCTCACAAAGGCAGATGAAACCCAAGTTAAAAACCAAGACAACTTTATTGAAAAAGTAAAAACAAAAAGTTGAAAATGTGGAAAAAACAGAAAAGTTTTGTGTGTGAGAGTGGACTTTGTAGACTCACTCTAAAAACAAACAAATGACTAAGTCTGGACAATCAGTCACATTGATGGAGGGACTTTTCTAACTTTTCTAATCAGTAGCATGACTCAAACACTCACAGATGTTGGCAGCTTTGAAGAGAAAAAGGATTTCAAGTTGAAGTGTGAACTGTCAGCGAGGATTTACGGTAGACACACTTAAATCTTTTGAAAACTGTGCAGCTTTTTAGCAGCTGGTTACTTCAAAACTAAAATCTAGAGTCTAGAGCGTCCATGTTTATTGACAAAATAAAAACTGAAAATTGGGTTTGATTCATTGATTGAGTTTATAAACTCTGGAATTTCTGAAACACGTATAAGGCAAATTTGAGTTATTATTTCCAATAAGGAGGTGATGTTTTTGCCAACATTGGTTCAAAGTTGATTACATCTCTGAGAATGGTCAGTAATAGGGCCAAAAGGGAATAAAGGCGAGACTTTTATGCAGACCAAATGGTTTATTTAAATCATTTTGTAAGCAACTGATACAAATTCATCTATGTTATTCATGTTATATTTCTGATATTAGAATTTCAATCAAACTTTATTTATAGAGGCCTTTACAACACTCAAAGTGACAAAGTGCTTTCCAATAAAATCAACACAATATAAAAACATGCAAAATATGAAACAATAAAATAAAACAAATTATGCTAAGTGTTTATGCATTACTTAGTGTTGAAAGCCAGTCTGAATAGAGGAGTCTGGATTTAAACAGGCCAAAGTCTGTGACTGTGCACATATGAGGGGGCAGTTTGTTATGTCAGTGGTGGAGAAAGCCCGATCGCCCCAGTGTGAGAATTTACCCCAGAAGGACAAGGTAAGTGTCAAGATCAACTCTATCCATGGGTTTCATACTGACGGATAAATAGCATTGTTGCAATAGCAATTAACAAAAAAAAATGTCATAATGATCTTTTGGACGGTAATAAGTGCCTAAATTGGTGCCTATAAACTGGAATAAAAATTAGCGGCACAGTTTTTTGGAGATTTAAATTCATGAGAAATTTTTAATTGTCCATTTATACTCTCAACTTACCACTCACATCCCACAGAAAATATGAACTAACCCAACCCTGTTTTTCTGAAACCAAACTTGCCTGCCATGCACAAATATTAGGGCTGCACGAGACAAAAGCGCCGCATTGAATCACACTGACATATACAAACAGTTCAGTAAGCCTGGGCCTTTGAAGAGCGCTCTTGCTGGTTTCATAACAACATATTGCCATTCATTTTTCTTGACACACCAAGATGCTTAACTCCTGATACATGAGGTGGGTTTGGGGCATTTCTGCGTGAGGGGAAATACTTAAATACTCTGACCTGACAGCACCCTAGGGAGACTGGATTGGATAGGGGCTTCCAACACCCCCCCACAGGAAGACATTTTTCTCAGCCCTGCCCTTCTCGCTGCAAAACCACTGACAAGAGCTATCTACCAAATGTGGGCCAGGAGGTAACCGCACCATACAGCTGGAGCAGGACTGTTGACAGCAAAGATTTCTCAGCCAGTGGTAACACTGAGAGACGATGGAGAAACTATCCAGGGTTTACAGAGAGGACAGAGGCAAATGCATTAAGAGGATAAACTTACCTGAAGGAATAGAGAAGTAAGGAAGCAGGGAAAGAAATAAGGGAAGTCCACAGGATAAGGACAAAGGAAACTAGGAAAGAGGAAAGGAAGGAAAGGAATTATTAAATGCAGGAAAAAACACAGTGGGCGAAAGTGGAGAAAAAGGCCAGCAGCTGGTGTAGGTTTACATATGAGAGGGTAGGAAGTAGGAGACAGATAAGGGTCATTAAAAGTTTGGTGTATACAGAGAGAAATTACTGTTTACAAAGAGCATGAGGAAAAGATGAATATTTATTAGACAAGTCTTTTAATTAAATACAGAATGGTTATTTTGGTTTGATATTTTGGTTTTAAAGTGCAGCTGAGAGTCCGTCACTTGCTTGTTTCTGTGGATATGTTGCTCTGCCTAGAATGTTCCACAGTATGACATTAACCTGTTCTACTTTATATTTATTAAATTACAGGCAGTTTTATAGCTCAAAAATATCTAGAAACACTGTCATTCTGATTGTGAGTGGGGTCGCCTCTCCACAGATCTGACCTGTAACCCGATCTGGTTTGGTCTCCATGAAGATAGAAAGGTTTAATACCACACTGTGAAACATTCCAGACAAAGCAATAAGATCTCCATGGAGAAAAGCATTTGACGGACGCTCTACTAGAAAAGTTACATAATGCACCTTTAAAAGCTGTAATCAATAAGGTACAGCGATGAAGAAATGCTTAATGCTTAATTATCGACAATGTCTGTGTATTTATGTTTTTTTGCCACTCATCAGTAGCTCATTTATTCTTACATCACTGCCTTTATCTATTTGAACTGAGGAGCAAACTGTAAACAGTTGACAGAATAAAACTTTCCTGCTTTCCTCACTGTCAGCATAGTGTTCAGAAATGTGGATAGTCAACCAGATGTTGATCTAAAACATGTGTTTTAGTTTTATTGTTATTCAGTCTTTAAACATATTAGAATATTTTGATTCATACACAAAATGACAATGTTCCAAAACACATTTACACAAGTAATAATAATTTGTCCAAGTGGAGAAGAACTAGCTTGACAGAGAGAAAACAACAATAATTTAGGATGTGACTTGTCTCCTATGAGTAGAGCTCCTCTCTCTTATTTTACAGCCCACTGGAGGTGTGGAGAAGAGCTTAGTGACTTTAGCAGGAAACATCTGGATGGGTTTGCAGCTGACCGTGATGTGGACCAAGTATGCTAACAGTCCCCTGGCCTCTGTGGCCTGGGTCTGGACTGCTCCATGAGATAAAACAACAAACCCGTGGCTTCCATTTCCAAAGGGACGAGGAAGTGTAACAGGAAAAGTGACACCCATACAAAGCTAAAATTAACACAAACATTGGCTTTGGTCCATTTTCTTACCCATTTAATAAAACACACACGATTCAACTTTCAATGTACTATCATTTGTGGGCTAAAATCTGCATTATATTAATAATAGGTAGAAACCAGAAAAAAATTAAGTCTAAACCCACTCAAAACCACAACTAAATCAGGTCTAGGTCTAGTAAATCAGGTCTAGGTCTACTAAAAATCATACCACCAGACAGAGGATAGGAGTATATATCAAATTACTAATACTATTGTGAATGCTGATTTGAAGATTTGCTAAATTTGAATATAGAGTATCCTTTACTTTACTATTCTGCATAAAGAGCAGATTCAACATAAAAGAAAACTGTTGTAATCTATCTGTCGTTGTAATCTATGCTGTGAAAAAGGGTATAAAGAGATTTTTCTGAACTTCTGTCATTTTACAGTCCTTTCATATTTAACATACACTCTTAAACCTTTTAAAGATACATTCACATTTTACACCATTACTGTTAGATTGTCGAAACTTCTACTGATTATTGTTATTGTTATTAAATCAAATATTTGTATATTAATTGTTATTAATATCAGCCACCCGCACGACCTGATGTACCCATACCAGACTTTGAGAACCCCTGGTCCGCTGTATGAGGTCATTTCACTCTGTGTTACAGAAGGAACCACAGCACAATTTAGTTGAAGATGCACTTTTCATGCCTGGAAGTAGCTAATTTTTATGAACTCTGTGTTGATTTATATTTCCATCAAAAGGCCACACAAATTTACAATGATATCAATCAAAGACACCACTCATTGCTTCTATTATGATTTTTCCAGACCAAGTTGGATGAATCATAAGTTGCAAACCAGAAATTCCCAAACAGGCTCAGTGGGCAAATGATGGTCATAAACAAACATGTCAGCAGTCTACATCCTGTCTTTCCGTTCAGCTTTTTAGGACTTTCAACCTTCACACTGGGGTTGTGCAAATCATTGAAATGTAATAGTCAGTACAATTCAATCAATTATAATAAAATGTGTTGAAAGACAAGGGCGCTCATCCTGACCCATAAAAGCTCAACTGTCAATCTACAGTGGCTTTCAAAAGTCCTTTTTTAAATGCGATTTTTTTTTTCCATTTTGAAATTTAACTGCACTATATAACTTTTTGAATGGGGTCCGTCACCTGCTTGCTTCTATGGATATGTCATTGCTCTGCCTAGAATGTTCCACAGTATGACATTAAGCAGATCTATCTTACATTTATTCAATTACAGGTGGTTTTATAGCTCAAAAATACCTAGAAAAACAGGAATTCTGACTGTGAGCAGGGTCCCTCTCCACAGATCTGACCTGTGACCTGATGGACCCTCCACCAGTAAAGTTACACAATGCACCTTTAACAGAACAAAAACAAAAAGAAGACATACAAAAACATCCCACCCCTCTTTCTACAATCAAAACATCTACACAACTACACAAAAACCACTGGGCAATCAAATATCAACTGTCATTCAAGTCCAAACCTGTCAAAATGTTCAAAAAAGGTGAAGAATTTTTTTTCCAGAATGCAGTAGGATAATACTTCATGAATCCAGTTTGTCTGACTAAGAGGAGCAGACACTTTCCAATCTTTTAGGATGCATTGTCTGGACATGTGCACTATGTAGTTTAGTTCACTGGTAGAGGGTTTGCCACCATCTTGTCTCCATGTTATGATATTATTTTGCCAGAATATTCCACATGATGTCATAAAACTTATCTATTTATAAAGAGTCAAGCCAGTAATTGAGTAAATGGAAGACCGCACATTTAAAGCCACACTGACACACCTTAAACACTGCTACTCTTTCCCTTTTTCACTGTATAATAGATCTGAATTATGGCTCAAATATTCAGGAAAGCTGCTTTGGCAAAAGTCAATAACGTGTAAAATTTCGCCATGTGAGGAAGCTTACGCAAGCACCAACCTTGATGTTTAGGTACAACTGATCGGTCTACAAGAACAATGAACCATTTTCAAGCAAGTCAAATCTAACAAAAGCATGGCTGCATTAGGTCAGAATCCAGGATATGTTTGGTCATGGTGAGAGTTTGTTTTTCCAGGGGAAAAAAAAGCGTGACTATCCCTCTCTTTAAGCTCTGGATCACTTGCTTTGGCATTGCTGCCCAAATGAACTGTACCTTAAATCCAGCCTAACCTCTCCCCTCCTGGCAGCGGCTACGGGAAATAATCTGACTCCACACAGGAAGAATGTGTCCAAAGCCAAAATCTCTTTTCCCCCTCACTAAACCTTTACAGAGAAGCCTCAAAACCTGGGGCCACACTCTCATTATGGCCATTTAAACCAAGAAATTCCCTTTACCCATTTAAAACGCTCTTACCTTTTTCTTCCAGGAATTTTCAGCATCTTGAAGTTGGTTGAAGCGATCAGACAGTGACGTCTGGATGACCTCAGATGGTCTATTCCTTCTAATTCTGGTCTTAGTTTCGTTCTCTCCCTTAAAGTCTGACAGCCTACAAGAGTAATCAGATAAGGTTCAGATAAGGATTTCAGTGGCTTTCAAACAACTGTGATGGTTAGGAAGAACAAGATAATCAATTTAACCACCACTGTTGCATTCTAAAATAAGGTAGCTTTTCATGTAAAGTAAAACAGGCTCTTATGCTTTAATACAAATGCCACTATGCCATGACACCAGTCACAAAAAGTAAAATATATGTGTTTATGCACACCAAAAGATGTCCTACATGTCTTGGAATAAGCAAATAAAATATGTATAATAGAAATGCACTTAAAATGCTACACAACTTCAAGCTGTTATAAAGATCTGACGTGTAACTTGACCTATACTTGATGCTACAAATAATGGATACTCTTGATATTGTGCTTGTGTGTTTCTAAGTATATTGACCTCTGTTTGATTTTAGATCCCATGCTTCCGTCCAAGCTGCTCTCCAGTTCGTCCACGTCCTCGGAGATTGACGAAGTCTTCTCCAGGCTCTCGTCGGGGGAGGGGCTGCGCATCTCCTCAAAACTCCACCCGCTACTGCTGCTCCCTCGCTCCTGTCTGCTCATGCCTCCTCCATCCGTGACATCATCAATAAGCGACTCCTCTTCGCCGTCCTCTTCTTCCTCGTTTACATCTTCCTCATACTCTTCTTCGTCTTCCAACTCCTCTTCATCCACGTCTTCCTCGCTCACAGTTTGGCTGAGGGCGATGCTGCTTTGTCGGGCCAGGGCTGGCTCTGCGGCAGAGGACTCGCTGTGATCCGATTCGACACTGGTGGAGCGGCTCTTCTTCAGGATGCCCTTAATGCTGTGCGTCTCTGAGTCCTGGCGTTGCAGAGAGGTGGGCTGAGGCGGCGGAGAGGGGGATGCGGGAGGAGAGGCGACTGGTGGGCTTTCGGAAGGTTCTGAAGACTGCTGTAAAAGGAAAAGAAAAATACAAATCAGTAGGACTACCCAATTGAAAAAGATCTTATTGTGCATAAAAATAGGATTCTATTTGGTGCTCAAGGAGAGAATACTGAAATCTGAATCTGAAGAATCCCATGCATTTTTGAAGATAGAGTTAGAGGTAGAGATCTAAAAACTACAGTTAGCAGTTACTTTCTATAACAGGGTATTGTGTTGTTTACAGAGTGATATTCTATTACCTAAATAACTGTAGTTTTTGTTATTAGTTGCAAAAACTCAGATTGAGATTTCAATATTGATTTGATAAACAGTCTCATTGATTTGATAAACGGTCTTTTGGAAACAACTTTTTTTTTATTTGAACAATTTCAACACTGGGTTGTTCAGCAAATCAAAATGGCCTCTTTAGGTTCTGAAGCTAATTGCTGTACGTTTTGCCTTAGGCTCAAAATGAATGGGATTTTCTTGGCACTATTTCCCCAAATGGAATACTAATAATATAATAGATTAATTGGCCTCTTAACAGCCAACAGTAAAGGCGTGTGAAAGTGAATGATAGTCTGTCAGAATGGGTTTTTATTGTTGGCCTTAGGACTAACTGGTCAAGTTGTATCCTGCCCTAAGACTATAGCCTCTCTATAGTCTTGTAGTCTCTAAAACACTTGTTTACGTGCACTTTAAAGTGTCCACATTAACATTAACTGCACTACACATGTTTACTGCTAATCCTAAAGCTTATCTCAAACCCACAACATCAACTTCCATAACATCAATTCTTTATTTTCATTCCAAAACAGTGGCATTTCCCAAAAAACTTAAATTTAAAACAAAAATTATGCTTTTTTGTTTTTGTTTATTGTTCATAAACTGCAATACTAATCTAAAGTAGATTTTTAATAGAAACTGTTCCACTGACTATTAAAAATTACTAAAACTCAAACCACATCTTCATTCTTGCGTAGCAAGCAGATGATTTTCATTTACTTGTTTTTATTGTTTTTTACAATTTTGAACCCTACCCTCATGTAAGTACAGAGAAGTACATGTAGAAACTGAGCAAGCCTCAAGCCTCAAATGCAGAACAACACATTATTACTCACACAATCCTGAATCAAAATACAACTCTGATTAAACAAAGGATGAAGGAACACGGTTGAACATGCTTTAATAGCTTATAAAAGTTACATAATTTGTCTCCTTTAAGACAAAGGTACATTACGTCATATATTATTCTACACACACAAAGCAGACAGCCCATAATGACCAGTGTAACCAGAGCTGGCCGTCTGTGTTCAATATGCTCTTTCTTGTATGACACAGCTGCACCTAGAACTCCGCCAAGCGCCTTACTGTCCGGTCAAAGGTTACGAGGGAGTGTCGATTTGAAAGGCAGATAAAGGGAACAGTTCAAAAAGTGCAATGCTAACCAGCTGGTCAGACATAATGAAACCCAGCACTGTGGAAATCCTCTGTCAAAACTAAAACCATATAGTTCATGGAATAACATATTTTCTTGTTTTAAGTACAGATTTAGATGGTCGGATCTATGTGAAATGGAGTGTTTCCAGTACCCACAAGTGACATAAATTACCCTTTATAAAACAAAACTAAGTCACATCTGGGAAATGAGCCAAGGTTTTATTAGCTTTGGGATGATCCTTCATATATGGTCATAGCAGCAATCAATATTTATGTTAGTGCAATGCTGAATTATATAAAACACATGTAAACTCTTGGTACAGTAAGGGCCACTGACCTCCTCCTCCTCCTCCTCTGCTGTGGCCTCCTCATGCTGATTGTTCTCAGAGGGGTCGTCTTTGGTCTCACTTTCTTCCTCCACGGCTTTGCTTGAGTCCATTGTAAAGTCCCTGTGATGTCATAATTAATACATTTACAAGTGTTCAAGAGTACATTTTATACTTAAATTCACTTTCCATATTCTACTTACTAGGACAAATAATATGTGATCTATATGCACTAATTAGGGATGCACTCATCCAGCTTTTTCAGTTCTGATACTGATTCCAATACTATGGCTTTAAGTATCTGTACTTGATATCAACCGATACCAGGAACTAATTTAAAAAAAAAAAAAGTATAACCAAATGTGTTGCTTACTGTAAACTATACAATAATTTCAAATCAGTGCTTCTAAAACTGTCCTGTGCACTTTTTTGCTTGAATCAGACTTCTCCATATATTTGGCACTGCTATGTTTTTTCTGGTGTCGATATACTGTATTTTTCGGGGTTTGGTGGTCCTGCGACTTAGACTATATTCAATTTGACACTGACAGCCCATAGACCAAATATATGAATCCTATATATGAATCAAAAATGAAAAACCAAATAGTTATCAGGTTTTTTTTTTTTTTCATTTTGGTTTTAGAGACAAATAATAAAGAAAAGTTTTCTCGTTTTCTTATTTTTGGTTCTATGTTGAAAAACAAGCAAATGAATGATACATGGATTGTTCTCTATTCGGTTGTTTTTATTGCTATAACTTCTATAAATTGCCTTTCAAGATGAAATGATGGTCTCTGATTTTATAATAATATATATGCTTTATTTTCTTCTTCATTATGCATTTTTTGGCCGAAAAATACGGTAAGTTATAGTTTAATTGCAATTTACCGTTGCTTAAGCCCTTTTCTTGGCTTGTTGTGATGTTGTTACAGACCATGTAGATGTTGTGGTACATTACAAGCCAAAAATTCAATTGGTCATAGAAACAATGTTTTGATTAGCTTCAACTCACAATAAATTAAAAATAAACAGACTAGATGAATGAATTACTACTAGTTCATGAACAGATTATTTTTATATCAAACAAATGTACAAGTGAATATTCAGTCCCCTTACACTAGTCTTAACAACAGTGTTTGGAGTTCATTTTATTGAGGAACTGAAAGGAAACCTCACTCATCCATCATCATGAACTAATTAACCAGAATCAATCACGACTCCGACCTTTGGGCCAGGCCTCGCCTCTTCTGTCTTTTCACATATTGTGTCTTTTAGTGTATTTATTTTTTGTACAACTGCATCACCTCCCTTTCCGTTTCCTCTCAAACCCAATACATCCGCTGTATATATGTTATGTACACAGCTTAACTCATTCCTGATTGCCTTCTTGAGCATCTTGCATTCACTATAGCTTAGACCTGTTTTACATTTCCATATATTTATGAACGGCTGGTGTGTCCAAACATGTGCGCCACTGTGTGTGCGGCAAGCTCTGCAGGTTCATCTGGTTTATTTCTGGGGCAGTTTACATCATTAGGCAGACACTCATTTGAGCCGTAATTACGTCTATGCTGCTTTTTACTTCAAGGAAAATTTACCCAGCTAAGCTCTTAGTAAGGTTGTGTAAAAGGGAATGCCAAGCCTAAATGTGCTAATAAAACTACCATGCCCACTATAATGACATGGTGAGTTGCGTTTGAATTAGCTTAGAGGCAGTTTTAAAAAGTTAGCAGCTTTTTTTGGTCTATGTGTAGTTTTTCCCACCTCGTAGAGTCCTCTTCTGTGCCGTCTCTAATGCGATGGCGGTTCAGTTTGTCGCTGGTAACATCTTCAGCCTTGTCCTGGTCCTACAGTGAGAGGCAAACCAAAAGAAAACACGGTAAGCTCTCCCCGCTGTAAAAGTCATTGATGCATAAACAGAATCAAACTAATAAACTCCTCCTCCTTCTACCTGAGCAAAGCAGTTAACTCTTTCATGGAAAACAATCAACATTAAGCATGATATATTGTATTGCATTACATCATGCACAGGCACGTTACATGGAAATTGACGTGTTCCTTGGAAATGGACTTTTCCTTGGAAATTGAATTTGATTTTGTTTTTTTGTTTTTGTAGAATCTGAAAGGTAGAACTTGCATCTAGTATCCACTAATTCTGCACCAACAAAAAATTTACTTTTAGTCAGTTTTAGTCATTACAATTGCTTTTTATAGTCTACAAAATTAACACTGGCATTATGATTGTGATTTTTAAATCAGATTCAGATCTAGATTTTAAAATTAAAGTTGCATTTTAACTTTTCTGCTGGAGGGTCCGTCAAATGCTTTTCTCCATGGAGATGTTACCGTTGTCTGCAATGTTTCGCAGTATACTATGAAATGCTTCTATCCTCAGACCAAACCAGAGCAGGTTACAGGTATAAAACCACAATAGAATAATGTAGTGCAATGACATTTAGAAACAAGCAGGTGACCGACCCCCAACCAAAAAGTTGCATAATGCACCTTTAAGATTCAGTTCACATTTCCAAATCTTTTGTATGTCCATTTTGAAAAACAATGTAATAGCATTTTGCCGTTCTTTTTCTCACTAGTGAATTCCATGCTGTTTTCATGATACAATCCACTCTGTTTATGCAGAATGGCATAATATTACAATACAGCTGAGGTCTCAGAGAATCAAATGTATGACAGGTAGCTGGGGCTCACAGTTGAAGCTAATACACCATATCAAAACAAAATTCCTCATGAATGCCAAATTCAAACCTAAACTTTCCAACCTTTCTAGTTTCAAACTAGCAGAACATTATATAAACATGGAGACCACTTTTCGTAAATATCTTTTCTCAAAGTTTTACTAGAGAGACTTTCAGTGGTCAAACGCAAATTGCATATTACCACAAATTACACCATTACTTTCCACCTTAGTAATTTTAAAAGCGGTTAAAAGAGAGATGAATTTCCCATTTACAGCGATTATATACCTCAAGTGTACTGTTTGTCTGTACATCTGGAAGTTAACTCATTCCAATGCAAATGCAAATTTATTGCTTTTTGGGGAGCAGACATGCTGTCATAAACTCACTCTAGCCTGACCCTCGGCAGGAGACACTGGCTTTTATCAGACTCTGAGGAGGAGGAACAGCTGATAAGTGAATGCAAGCACAGCATATAGCAAAACACTGCTTGGTACTTTTAAGTAGAGCGCCTTCTAGACAAGAGCAGAGACAAATACCAGGCCAGGCCCCAACAGCTCAAAAATGTGTAACTAATGTAACTGTATGATAGGATCTTTGTGGGAGAGCAATTTCCAGCAGGTCACTGTGATTTTCTGCTTTCTGGGTTCTTCTAGTCAAAAAAAAAGGTTTGATTTCATTAATGAGCATAATTGTAACCAGAATTGTAGTTGTTATGTTGTATTACCTATTATTCATAATAATGAAAAGCCAGACAAAGGCCAAGGACAATATTACATTTTGTGAACCAGGATAACATTTGAAGACATTACAGACTGATGTTTTTTAACATCTTAAAGGTCCTGTACCTTATTTTTCCCTTGTTTCCGAGCCAAAATTAATTCTTTTCCAGTACTACAGTATTTTACTGTTCTGTACATAAGAAGTGCAGCATGGTAGAAAGTTGAAAATGCTTACAAAGTCATTGCTGTGATGAGTAAGGATGCCTGGAACACATAACTTGAGTGAGGAATAACTTTGGACCACTGCAAACCATTTTAAGTCAACTAGCTCTGTTTTTCACATTTTAACACTGTAAAAGTCAAGTACAGCACCCGTAGATTTGTTACTATGGTGAGATATTTTAGTGGTTCAATGGAAAAATAGACTTGTCTTTGTATTTATAAAATAGCAGAATAAAGTACTGACTGCCGGGCTGGGTTTAAAACTTTACCCATTTCATCCAAGCTTGGGACTGACCCAATTAAGTTCATACGAGCTCATTCTACTCCTCTTACAACCTTTAACCTGATGTAGCCTACTGGACAATACTGTAGTTCACTCAGATATTCTCAAGACTAGGCATTCCTGCCTGCAACCTGAGCAGCCTGGGAAAGCTTTGTTTTAAGTGTGTATCTCCCAAAGGAACAGTGGGCGACAATATTATTTTCAATTCTCAAGAAGTGCTTCCTCGAGATGTCTCCTTTTCTCCATGGCCTTAAGACCTCAGAGTGTATGAAGTCATGGCTTTGGCTAAGTGTACAGCCAGGTGTGGATCAGCACAGCTCAATTTGTTATTAATAGGCCAATCTTACAAACAGAGATGAGACAAGAGACCCAGGTGCACACCACTGGGAGAAAATTATTGGCCAAAATTCAGCAAAATATGTGGAATTCCATTTAGCGTCTATTGGGATGATGAGATTTGGCCATAAATGTGGGACAATACAAACAGAAGACTAAATGCTTGACAAACTGGAACACATCACTGCTCTCTCCATAAGGTAAACAGCTAAAGCAGGCGATGTACCATACCTTAAAAAGAGAAGTCCTGGATGTAACAGTCCTCTTGGCCACATCAGCTCCTATCTCATCTATTAAGAAGAACACACACAAATAACACATTCAAACAAACAGGCAGATAACTGTAAATACTCTGTAAAGCATTGTATACTCAGCCTGGCCAGCCAAGACTGCACACTTTCCCTATAGTATACTTTAGAAAGACATATAGTCTTCTACACTGGCCGTGATTCACTAGTGTATGAACTAATTAGGAAATTATGTCAAAACAATCATGGCAGCTTATGAGTAAGTATGGACAAGTAACACACAGGACAAAGAGCTTAAGGACTCTGCAGAGTCATGGGTGAAGCACTAAATGCAGTTAATATGAGGTAAAGTAAGATATATATATTTCTGAATGGCACATGAATATTCAATAAGAAATGTCTTCAGCATTTGAGAAGTGGTCACTATAAACATACAGCTGTGTCAAAACATTGGATGTAGTATGTTCCCAGGCCCAGACCCTCGAGCGTTTGAACAGAGAGTACGTGAGGCTGGCTCGCCAGGCTATAAAGCTCCATGGAACTGTTCCATATAAAAACCTGCCAAGGCTGAACTGAAGTGGACAAACTCTTGACCAGTCAAGTGGAGGTTTCCGTTTAGAATACAAGAGTGAATAGCAAAAAATAAATTAAACCAAGCTGTTTTTGAAAGCTTCAATACTTATCCATTGCTGGTCATTAATAACGGACATTGTTACAGATAAGAAAACAGAGGAACATGATGTACTAGAGGTTCATGAAAATCACATATAGCACAAAATATGAATATAGCTATAGTAAACCAACATGTAGTGCACACATTAATACTGTCAGTGTGTTAGTTTTGCAGTTGCTTATTACCTCAATATAAGACAATATAGTACTTTTAAATGTTTTAATATATCACTCTCTTCTAACACTAATTACAATACTGTGATGACGTGCTAGTTAAAAACCAAACTATCCCTTTTATTATGATACCTCATACACAACCATAACCACAGATTAATCAACAGTCTAATTGGAATAAAGAGCCTTTAGTTAACTTGTACTTTATAGACTAGAAATCTGTCATTTTGTGAGTGTGCTCTGTGCTGTCTAAACAAACCCAGATCTAGGAACCTAATCATTTTATCAGAACAAAAAGCAAACCATTAAATTTAACAGCACCTCCAAAGCGCCCTTAGTAATTAACTCATTCCTATTGTCTAAATCAGCTTTTATTGGCCCAGTGATAAGATGACGAGTGAAGCCAAAACAGCCCTCCTTTAAGAAAACAAAAGAAAATTAAACTTTAAGTGACATGTCCCTGCTGTTCCCATGGTGATTTATGATTCACTGCCCCCCTGCTGTAACCCAAATGATGAAGTCCAGAGTACAAAGTGATTCCACTCCACTGGACTTTTTCACTTTTGACCCTAGGCCAAATTTTTTTTTGATAATTACCAGCCTGGTGCCAAAATAGAAGACCAGGGACAGAATATGAGAACAAAATAGGCTTAAGATGTAAAGATGCATTGCATAACTTTTCTGCTGGAGGGTCTTCTTTGTAGAAAATGTTCTACAGTATGGTATTAAACTTATTCATCTCCATGTTGACAAGCACAAATAAAAATTCTAGAAAGATTGCTTTAATGCTTTCTCATGGAACATTCGCAGTAATTCAAGTTTCCATCTCTTTGGAGTCACGAAAAGTTACACAGTAGACCTTTAAGTTACCTATTCTTTAGAAGATACCTTTATACTAAACAAAAAAATAATAATAAAAAATAAGCGGAAAACATAGAAAGCAAAAGGATACTGCAAGTCAATAAAAATTTAAGGATTTAAGAAGATTTTTTTGTCCCAGTGTAGATTTAAGAGATAATAGTTTTGGCTTTTACCCCAGGACTATAAAATCACCAGTTTTACAAATGGGGGACACGGCAGCGTTTTTATTTTATTTGTTCTGTATAATTCTACATTCACACCAAGGAACAGGCAATATTTCTTAATGGTTTTGATTGCGACACTTGGAAACCTGGCAAGAGTACGGCCATGCTAAGTGTCCTGAAGCTGGAAAATAAATAGAACGATAGCATGACTGCCACTGCCAAGTCTGTAAACGGTCTTTCTTACAATCTTAATGAGGCATAAGCATAAAGTACATGAGTAATGAGAGTGATGTCATCTAACCCACAGTGCCTGGACATGCCATTTGACAAAAGCTTCTTCTTTAAACTCAACAAAGTACCTCCACTTGTGAGGCTAGAGACAAAACTCCTGCAGGCAAATCAGAGTGTTCACTATAGTACATTACTGTTTATGCTTGTAAGATAATAATAATACCACTTATCTAATGCAGGCAGGAAGGATCATGTGAATCCGCTGTGTTATAAACGATGCCCAATGTGAATAATATTTTGGTCCATATCTAAATGAAGATTATGCTGTGCAGTGCAGTTCCCTCAGGCTTTATTTGGCGTTGATACTTTAATGTTATCTTTAAAGCACTAGCTGCATGTGATAGCAAAGGAATATAGAGTATGTTACCATTATGTGCCTGACAGTACACCCAACAGACAGCTGGGAAAACAACCTACTACATATTCCCCAATAATAAAGGTATTATTGCAGGGATAAATGGTCTCTCCATGCGTACAAAGGTAATTCACTCCTTCAATAATTTCTAATGGTTGAATTTTGTATTATTTTACTATTAATATTAGTGTATTTGTGACCCAGACCTCTGGCTGTTGCTGGGTCTCGGTCACAACAACAGTGTCCTTAAATATACTGATATCTAAGCATTCAGTTAAGCAAACAATCAGACAAACACTGACTAAAACACTAATTAAGATAACGTCATATCAAATTTTGTGACGTTGAGCAAGTTATTGTAACCCCACACACCAAATTGCGCATATTTTACGCATATGATTCTCAAATTTGTATGAGCTCATTAAAAATCTTAGAGTGAGGTAGATTATTAAGTTTGGTTTGTGACTAACACAGCGTTACGATGATATGAGCTGCATTATAAACTCAGACTAATGATCTAGAGACAGGAAGACATCGCTAGACCAGACTATGATACAGACTATGATACAGACTGGGCTCAGGTGGCACAGCAAGACATCCACGTTAATTGGGGTATTATTTTCTCTTACCAATGTGAGATTCAATGACCACATGCAAATTTGGCCTTATAAACACAAACCAAACAACAATAAATATCGGATTAGTCTTATTTTGATGGAAGCTTAGTGGTTTGTCTAGCAAAACAAATCTGCACCACAAGAGGCAAGTAAATGGCTAATAAACTTTTTCTTTTTGCCAGGGGTCACTCACAAATCATTGCATTTAGCTACATTGACTTGTGAAGTTATAGCTTTTAATTTGAATTAGGAACTTCCAATATGCATCCCTACTTGTCATAGCGAGCAAAACAACAAAATACAAACATATAAGTCAAGACCATGAGTAATAGAAAATCCCTTGTCTATAAAACAAATAGGTGTTTTGTCCTCACCAGTGAGCTCAGTGTATTTTAACACTGAGTAACCCTACGAAGCAGTGGGGGATCAAACAAAGTGTATACAGAGAAGAGAATGTGGAGATTTGAAACGTACCCTTTGGCTGTTCGTCTGAGTCCTCCTCTTCTTGTAGCCTGCAACAGAGACAAATGAGGTCATCTTTTAAAATACTCTTGGCATCAAATCATAATGCACTTAAGGCTTGCAAATAATACATTATCGGATAAGCCCTACCACATCCCAACACGTCTCTCTTCCTCTGCCATGCTGCTAACTGTGAAATAACACACCAAAGTGCAGCCTGTTCATGTCAATGTAATGGTCGCTCAATATGGATGGGGAGAGCAGCTGCCCGTGGGGTAGAGCGGGTGATGTAATGGGAAGAGGAGGAGAGAGAGGGAGAGACGCTGGTTTTCATACAATGGAGCATCACGGTGGACAGCTGGGAGGGGTCAAAAGTCAGGGGAGAAGGGGATGCAGTTTTGAGCTGGCAAAAATGAGAATGTTCTCTGCTTGCCCCATAATAAAGATTGTTCATCTGCTTTGAATTGAAACAAAAACTGTAGGCATTATCACTGGGAATGTGGACCACAACGTCACAACTAAAGAGATTTATCTATTTATGATGATGTAGCTTAAAGAGATGCGCTATGATGCACTAAGAAACTTTTTTCCTCCCGTTTGTCTTCCTGCTATTGCTTTGCCAGTGATTTTCCATATTTGAATTTGGGTATTTTTCAGCTTCAAGAAATCCTTAAAAAACATGTATTTTTACCGTGAGTGCAAAGATCTTATAATTTGGCCCATTTGCCTCCATGGAGATTTTATACCCTATGGTGGAACATTCCAGGCAAAGTGATAAAATCTCCATGGAGACAACCAGGCGGAAGAGCCACACCACAAAGTTACAGAGTGCACCTACTTAATTTAACCTAAATGAGAAGAATAACAGTCTTGTTTATTTCTAGGCAGAACTTTATGTTTAGAAACAGCAATTTTCACACAATATATTTTGGTCTTCTTGGGTTTGGTCACTGTGAACTGTTTAGTCTGTTTGGGTTATACCAACTCTCTAGCCTTTCTAACACAGCGGTGGTAAATGCCACAAGTCATAAAATCTTAGACAAAATATTTATTGAGTGTAAAAAGCCTTTATCCTGAGAACAGTGTGCGTTCTGTTTTGATGGAAAATCCCAATTTAACTGAAGGTGCAATATAAGAATGACAGTTATGTAACACACTTGAACCATATGTGCTGGGCTAGACATTGTTCTGTCTGGCATCTAAATCAAAGGATGTTTTTTGGCACTCTCATCCGACAGTGCCACCTAGTTTTCATTCAAAACACCACAATAGACTGTGTAGGAAACCACATGGCTCAGGGACACTTCATCAAACTCCACCCACCTCATGACAAAGGCAGACCTATAAGGCTGTGTGCTGCTATAAAACACAGCAGAGAAGTTCACCAAGAGAGCAAAGGCTAATAAATGAAAAGTGCACGCTGTACTCTACTCCAGAAACGCCAATTACGTGAGAGAATAAACGTCCTTTTTCATACAGAAATTATGTATTGTGCAAATGATCTTAGGAAATAGAGTGAACACAGACAGAGCAGACAGGATGTAGTCATGTCTTACGTGTGGTTACAAGATTAAAAACGTGCCACCTCTAATTTGCGAGCTTAACACAGGGTTTTGTATGGCAGCAGTACGAATTTGTGACTCTGAGCCATGTAAACAGTAATTACCAAACTCCACCTTTTGAACCCAAATCCAAGTCATTTTTTGACACCAAAGGTACAAATAACAAATGGCAAGAAGATGAATAGGATCATAATTCTACTTTGCAATTATATGCACCAGAGGGTAAAATCTGTTTAACTTTTTTGATTGCTGGTTTCAGATGACATCACAACATTTTATAGGCCAATGATATTTAATACAGCAAAATTAATATTGTTGAAATGCAGATTTTGGTTGTAGTACTGTGAGTTCTTGGGTCTAGTCACTAATAAAAATGATGAGGTTCAACATTTGTGAATTTACCTTTTAAATATTTCATGCAAAGTACAATATTATTAATAGGAAAAACTGACTCTTGCTCACCATCTCAGAGCATGACATCAACACATTCTAGGACCTGAAGATCACCAATACCATGGGGAAAAACTAAATATTCAGTCAACATTAATATACCGTAACCATAATCATATAAACTTATACGCTAATTCCCTCTGGCTTTGCTCATATCAGTATCCAAGTACTAAGCAATACTAAAACTAATGAAATCAACATTTTAACTACTGATGAAAAAACAAAGAGAATAACTTTAGAATAGTTTAGGATCTACTAGTTTAAGCATCTACTATCCATAGAGTTTGAAATGTTAGTATTGTGACAACACTAGCATACAGTGAATCATCCCTGATGTATGTTGTAGGTTACAGTTCATGTAGACTATGTAAGCACAGTGTTAGGAATGTCACTGAATATGCAAGAAGACTCCTGCCTGCTGCTGCATACCGCTTAACCTCTTGATTGACAGTTTTCATTATCACAGACACCACTGTGTTTCCTTATTCTGTTTTGGTCACAAGAATACCCACAGAGAGGAAACCACCCAATATATTTTGTAAATTGTTTGAAAATGTGCTTAGCTCTCATAAAATCATTTAGTCTTCTTGGTTTACTTTTATGATGGCATAGCAGGACAGTGACACAATGCGATATCTTGCACTACTGACAAGATTAAAGGCCATCATAACAAGCATTCCAGACACTGCATCAACTTGACAGCCTGCTTTCTGTAGGTGACTTTCCTACAATGGCTCCTTTAATCAAGATAAAGATGATGTACAATGCATTTTAGAAGAAAACTGGCTTGGACCTGCAACAGCAAAAACAACAACTTAAGTCATTAGATCAGCTGTCTGTATAGGTTAGTGATATCTACAAAGTCATCTAGTGCCCTTAATTTCACTGAACACTTGGTATGACGTTCTGGCAGATTTCAAATATCTTGCAATGTTTGTAACACTATGTTAACCCCATAGTTGAAAAAACATTTGTTCCCTTAGGCTTGTTTGTCAAGAACAGGCATGTCTGGCAATGTCCAAAAACAAGAGAGAAAAAAAGGACGGCCAAGTCAATGTAACACACCATGTAAAGAAGTAAAAAAAATATATATTATTAGAAAAAAAATAGCAAGTCACCCTCCTAAAGTTAAGTATTGACTCTGGCTGAACAGCTTGCATGTTATCACAACAGAAAATATCTTCAGGGCAAAATAAATGGGACTTGTCTTGCACACATGGCCAATTTAGGGAATGTCAGAGGCAGTGTTTACAGCAAACTGTGAAAAAAGCCAGTGAATGGCGCCTAAATGAGCAGGAAGGCAGCAATTCAAGCTAGCTGTCAGATTATATCGTACACACCAGCAGAGGCATCTGCAACTTTTTGAAGTGAAAATGGGCAGTTATGAACTTGAAAATGTGCTAAAACGTACATTTATGACTCATCATCTGCTTGTTTTTGTACATTATGTAACAGGTCCAGGACTCCTAGTTAGTACAGATCCTCCAGAGTCCCCATTCCTCACATGCATTTCATTCTTTAATGCTCTATGCAGTAGCATTAAACATATCTTTCATATATTCAATTAAAGTGTTTTCTAGCTCAAAAAAGCCTTGAAAAAAATTCTTACAATGAAAAGGCTCAGCTCATCATAGATCTGACCTGCAACCCTCTTGTCTTTAAAAAGATGCCATAATGTGAACATTCTAGGACAAAGCAATAATACTCGAAATTTTACATAACACAGCCTTAACATCTAATACATCTAAAAGATTTCACTACTACAGTGTTAGATAAACTACAAGAATTACAAAGCCTTATTGTACTATAGCTCATTACTACTGGTTACTTGGAGATCTTGTTTGCCAGTGACGGCACGAGAGACTAATATCATTGTGGTGTCATGTTACCTCCAGCCATTCGAATTCCTGTTATGTTTACCTGAGTATCTTAAGAGCTTCAAGTCTGGGCCGGTTTACTCTACTTCTCAGAATGACACTTTGTTCATGTTACACAATGAGCATGAGTGTTTTTTTGTTTTAAATGCACAGCACAGTGGATGAACTCACCTTGAGGACACCTTTACAGATGAGGAACATACAACTGTTTTCTTGTCCACATGATCAGTTGGCTCCTCATCTTTTGCCATGGACTCAGCAGCTCTATTCGCTCTTCTGCTGTAGGTTTGCTCTGTTACATCATCACTGTGACTTTCCCTTTTAGCTGTTTCTGTTGAATCACCTATCTTCTTGTCCTTCCGCACATATTTGGACGTGAACTCTTCTGTGTTGCCATAGCGTTTGGCCAGTTCCCTCCTCCTCTCCTCCTTGTAGCGGGCGATTCGTTCAGCTTTGGTCTCCAGGGCAGAGCTCGATAAGGTGTCTATTCCATCCATTTATGCAGCAAAAAGTTCAGCGTCTTAAAACAATCTCGTAGATCTTCCCTGACAGCGGTGTCTCACTCCGTCCAAGTCATCCCAGCTCTGCAAATCAAAGCAAAGATATGGTTAGTCAGGGAAATTTGGAGAGTTCAAGTTTCAAAATGACAGCCTGCCAGAAATGCTTTGGATCTTCTGGGTCTCATAATTTTACGCTGCTTTTCCACAGTGAAATCACCATTTTTCCAAACGATTACTGTCAAAATTAACCTTTAGAGAAAGTTCAGACTTAAAGTATTTTATTGGTATTGTTTTATGATAGTTATTTATTATAGTATTACTTTCAAAACTTAAGATCAGAAAAGTGGCTTGCTCCAGATTTTGAGGGGCAGAACGAGCACAATGAACTACTGTAACTGTATTTTTGTAGTTGGATAGATTAATTAAAAATACAATTACAAATCTGATTAATTACACAGCTCCAGATAAACTTCAACAACAAAATGTTTCAGTAGATATAGGGACATCTCATCTAAGAAAGAAACTATCAGTTGTGTTCAGATGAGGGATTTTACAGACTTTAGTCCAATCTCCAACTCCAATCTGAATTTACGGTGATGTTTAAGAAAAAACTATAGTGTTATAGTTGGTCAGCACACTCTTTAAAGGTCTTTTGCCATGCTAAATTGATTCTTGTGGGGTTTAAGCCATGTTATAATGCGGTTACCTCATCAAAATGGATGAGGTAATGATGGAATGAAGCAGTATTTTTAAACAGCAACCTTTTACCTTTAGTTCAATAGAGATCAGAAATTCCAGAGCTGAAATTATCCAAATGATTCTAGTGAAGGTGTATGGAGTTTAAGAACACAGTGGAGCAATTCTTCTATAACCACATGACATCAAAAGGTGGAACAGAGTGTTTTCTGTTTGAGAGAAGAACACAGCCTAAATTTATATGCAGGATTTGTTTGCTAAATGTGTGAATGACACAAAACACAACTCCCGATATGTTTCTGATGAGGAAACAACATCATAACAAATCAGAAAATAACGTAATACAGGCCCTCAATATTTAACAGTTGAATTATTACAATATTCCACCACTTCTCTCCAACTCATGTGCTCACAGCGATATCCAAAGCCAAGCCCTCGTCCTGCCCCAGTGACACCTCCTTCCACCCCCCACCCCACAGTGAGTATGACATCATCAGACCACCGCACCGAGACTCTCAAATAACCTCTAGTCCATCACTCGGGTCCAGCTGTGAAATAGGGGGACAATGAGTGAGAATGTGAGAAACGCAAATGAAAACATGGTCCAATCCAACTTTATTCCTCCCTAACGGGGCTTTGTGAGCGAGATTACGACCCATTCAACATCTCTTTTCAACAAAATGACTCACAAGCTAGACAAATGCAGGGAAAACTCACAACTGTACGTCAAATCAAGGTGAACTGTTGTGGTTTAGTCAGCCGTGAATGCTATGAGTAAAACACCTGTTAAAATAAGCTCACACAAAGAGCAGTGAGTTACTGACTATAATGGCAATGAGTGGTTAATTGTAGAAGACAACTGATGTTTGGTTGAAACCGCACAAGTTGCTCTGGTTTACTTCAGTCGTTGTTCTCACTGTTTGAAAGCCTGTGGGGCATACGTAGTACCGGCACCGATTTGAAAACCACTGGTATAAATTAGCTGACATCTGCAATAAAAGCTTTGGATAAGAATGGAAAAACTCCCTGTACTTGCTTCGCCAAAGACTTTTCTCATAGTAGAAAAATCCCTATGGGCAAAAAGCTGAGGAGGAATTCTTGCAGTCTGAAAGTGAATATCACATGACCTGAACTGAGATTTTATAGTAGGTCGGTATTTCTAAGCTGTCAATAAGTCTTTTTTAAAAGGTGCAGAATGTAACTTTCTGGAGGTTTCATGTCACATGGATGATGCATGGAAACCACGCTTGGGCATATTCTCAAATGGAGCCAAGGAGCATTTCCAAGGAAGCAAGGAAGCCCTCTTATACAGGCCAAAAAAGAGTCAGGTTTGTGGAGATGCAAGCCTGTTCAGCACATGTTTTCAGTCCATTCACAAAAACCAAAAAGAAAAAAAAAAACATGTTATTTTTAAAGTTATGCACAGTGCTTTAAGCAAATTGCATTAAAAAAATCTTACACCATCTTTTCAGTAAAAAAATATTTTATACTAGATTTTAAATCATTCCCAACATAGTCGCCAAAGCTTTATAAAAACACAACAAAATATTTAGTAATAAAAAATGCTAAATAAGTATCTTTACCCAGAAGTATCCATCAAATGACCTTTGATGGATTTAGTGCAGTTGCGTACATATTTACGACAGGGAAAGTGTGTCTGGAGAATAGATGAAAGAGGGGGTCAAGGCAAAGCTTAGACACACTGGTCAATAGGTGTAAAAATAAGCTGACTTTCTTTGTAATGACGACAAGCTTGAACAAATCTCCAGGGCTCCCCTCTGACCCCTGACCACCTGCCGGGCTGGAAAATCCGGCACCATATTGACAACACTCCTGGCCTGTGTAAAAAGCACATTTGAAATATAGGGCAGGAAATCGGTGCAAAGTCTGTCTTCACCTTGACCACTTCCACCTAAATCAACAGAGCAGGGAGTAAGTCGAAGGGAGCCTAGACAATCCCTTGAGAAACTGTCAACGGAAAAGGTGTAAACTCTACTGGACAGTTACATATAATCTGTGGTGTCCCAGTTTGCCATCTGTTTTCAGAAATAACAAATCAGCACAGGTCATTTCATGCTCAAAAAGGTTTCATACACTCTTTAATTATCTCCAGCAAATCATAATTTATAATATAATGATAGGTTCAAACTAAAGCAGCTAGGAAAGTGGATAATATCCACTTGAATGTTATGAGTTCCAATTTCAGGGCGTTTCATCTAAATTAACTGATTTATAGCTAATGACCAACCATAACTAACAATGTTAACTACCAGCACTTTGAATGTCTCTAACATGTTACATAACAGAATACTGTAAAATTTTACCTAATCTATGTGCTGGTCAACTACTCTCAGGTTTACTTTTTGTGGTGATTACCATTGTACTATTTCTAATGTATCTTGTGTGTTATAAGGGAGCCTTACCGGGGATCTAAAATACACACTTCAGCACTTTACTAATATGTGAGTCTGATCACTGGTGAACCTTGCATGAGTGACACATGGATTAGCCAAAAAGGGACCGCCCATATCAGAAAAAAATACAGGGAAAAATATCACAGGGAAGTGAAAACAACACGTATTTCTGCAGAATCAGTGAGCAAAGCACAACACTAACGTGAGATGAGATCAGTTTTATTTTATTTTGTAAATGATATGTGAGCACTGAGCTCCTTCGCTTCACAGTCATCACTGAAAAAACAAATCTGATCACACAATCATGTTTACCTTGGCCTGAGGGGTGTGGGGACCAGACTGATAATGATCTGTGTAAAAAATGCAGAGATATCATTCTGGATTTCCAGGCAAGTAAGAGCCCCTTCATCCCTGAAAAGTGAGTTAACAATAACACCTTAAGTAGGCCTGGTTATAAATGTTTTAAGTATAATCTCTCCACTCTATGCAATATGGGTACTTCAGCAAATTAAAGTCATCGATTCAGCAAAATATGGTTATTTATAATTTTCTAAAGACAAAAATGTATTTAAAGCTAACGTTGAAAACTCAGGGATCAAAAGAACTTTTTAAACTATATCACTACATCGGTGTCACAACTTCCAATGTTATGGCCATTAAGATACGCTTCAAGGTTAATATTTATCATTTCCAGTCACAGTTATTTTGTCTCTGATGTACAGGGAACCAGATTGATATGACATACAAGTACAGACTCTCTTACTTTCATAACAAGAGCCAACATGATTTTGTCCCTTTGAAATATTTCCTTATCGAGGCAAAAGATCCCAGAAGTTAAAACATGTTGACTTCAGGACTTGCATAATTCACCTACCTATAAAAGGAGAGCTCAGATGAACACTGAAACTGGTCCATGCTGCACCAGAACATTCAGGCTGCTTTGTTTGGAGACTGTATTATGTTACTTTAAGAAACCAAAAAAAGGGGTGATGTGAGTCATAGGTTAGACATCATCACTGCTATCAGCAAAGTGAACTCATGCAGGAATATTGTTTACTGACCAGTGTAGATTTACCTATTTAAGGCCATTTCTGCACCAAAGAATAGAAGGAAGCGTAAAACTCCAAAACAGCCATTCAAATGAGATGATCTGAATGGCTTTTCTATTCAAATCAAATTTCGAGATAAAACAGAATTCACACCCAGCAATTACATTCTTTTATCAGTACTAAGCTCTGTAGACAGAAGGGACACAAAAGCAAAACTTGATTTGGGTACTGCTAAGGAATAGACCAGATGCTCAATACTGATTCCATTAATCCAACAGCAAAAACAAAAACAAAAAACATATATGTGTATAAGCCCTAAGTCGTCCAGGTATGTGCCATAGTAGTCCATGGGGTATTACATTAGTCTATGTGGTCTCCTTGTTCAGGAAATCATCATCTCTGTGCTGTAAATTTCTACTATCGATACCAGCTTAAATGAGTATCTAGTTTCAATAGTTTTTTAATCAGCAACTTTGTGCTGTACAGTACAAACAATAATACAGTGGATGGCTATTAAAAGCATGCTGCTGTTTATAATAGCTGTATGTTAGGGCCAACTTTTCCTGCAGTTGCATGACTGTGGGGATACCCTGAAGATCCTGTATTTAGTCCTGCTTTATTATGCTGCATTTCCAGTCCCGCTGGCATTATTCCTTACACGATATCTGCTCCTTCAGGGCTTGTAAACACACCGCGTCCTCCATTTCCAATTGCCCGAGTCACTTCCCTGACCTCCGCATGTCCATAGGGAGATGTAGTTGGCCGTGAGAGGAAGATCTGTCTCAACAAAAGCCGACTGTGTGGCTTCCGCACTGTGACCCATATTCTCTGCCCATAGAGTTTTATGAGGAAATCTTAACCATCTATGTGTAGCTAATGCCCGAACGTCCTTCAGATAAAAGCAGGGCACATTTACATGGTTTTCATGAGCTTACATCCTCACAATTCCAACTTGTTAGTGCATTTAAGAAGAGGGGAACTACACTACTATCTAAAATATGCCGCCGCCTACATATTACCATGCAGGTATGTTCAAGATGAAACCAAAAGAATCCAGGTAAATCTAGTGTACATAGTCAGTGAGTAGAATGGTTTTACATGTCCACACAAGGAGTACAGACAAAGAATGCAGACTACACCCTGCTAGTAAAACCCAATGGGCTTAAATGGGATATCAGGCCTCTTAACTCCCAGTAGTAACACCAGATGATCAAAAGTTTAAAAGGTTAAAGAATAAGCCATGCTGGAAATCACAGAGCAAACACTGGATTTATAGAGAGTTAAATATAGTAATAAAGCCACAATTAATTATATTAAATCAGCACAAATACATCATAATTCATCACTAATGCAGGATAATTACAGACTGGTGGATTATTATGTGAACATCAATTAACCATGACAAATGCTCTGCAACATATGAATCATAGGAAAATAGTAGGGATGCACTGATACTGAAAAATGTGTTGAATCAGATATCATAGTCCAAATATCGATTCAGCTGATATCGTGGTTGGACATATAAAATGATATAAATATAAAGTTTTGGCTTTTTTATACAGAGCTGTTCTCTAGCTAATTAAAAGATAAAAAACAGCCCCAAAACATATCTGGATCAGTTCTGTCTTTAGTTTAAAGGAAATAAATTAATATTGGGTATCGGCAGTTACTTAAAGCCACAGTACTGGAATTGGTATTGCAACCTATAGAAAATATTCAACATTACTGTGAGTGTGATAGAAAACTGGCAAAAACCAAATTAACTTTGGTATGCTTGTAAATGTGCCCTGATTTTAATACCCAAAGGCGAGGCCATTGTTGTGAAGTCTCCCAAGCCAAAACACATTGTCTGTTTACAGGAAGAGGCGCGTTTGAATGATCCCAGGACATCTTGTTTTCACTAGGTACACCAAATGAGAACCACGCTTCTAATAGAACCTAAACTGGCCTCTAAACTGGCTCCTGATGTGGCAAAGGTTTGGTACTAAATTCCTGACTAATCCAACAATCCTTGAACTAAAATCCTTTTGAATGTCATTTATGCACCAGATATCCAAGCTCATATTCAGTGCCTGCAGAACGTTTCAAATAGCATGCCATGACAGGAAATATTTTCTAGTAAAGCTTTCCTATGAGATGTCAAATCAGTGTAGAAAGTTCAATTATGTTTTATTAGGACTGAAACTGGGTTTTACAACAAATTCCCTTGCTAATCATTACATTTGTATGCCCCTAAGAAGACAGGAGGTATAGCTCAAAATGACACACATTCTTCCCCAGAGAAAAGGGTGGAGAGTGGAAAATTTGCTTCACGGAGAGACCCAGGTGCCAGGGCATGGGAGGCAGAGGCACAAGCAAAACAAACCCACTACGCTATTTTTACGTCAAGCTGCAGTGGAAGAGAACTACAACTACTGACTCATGTATAGTACAAGGCAATTGTTATGCGCTAGAGATGTCCAGAAAAACTGCTCAAACTAGAGTTGACCAAAGAATTGAAAATCAGATACTAATATATACTAAAACACAGTATTGGTAATAAATGCTCAATTTAACAAGTACTGATACTGAAGAAATCTTTATCAACAAGAGTATAGAACACACTTAAAGAAGCACTATTATTTTCAGCTGAAAAATTACATTCTATTGTCTGTTTTTTTCATTCTTCATCATTGTGGTAGCAAAATTGCTATCAAGAATCAAGTCTTTGAAATTTTTGTATTCTGACAACTTAAACTAGTAAAAAAAAAATCAAACAGGACATGAATATTTTTAGAATTGTCTTGATTTAGAGCAGATATCATTCTATTGTCTATTACAAAGTTGAAGCTGTTTTCTTAGTATCAAAGTCTTTGTATTGTGAAACAAAACAATACTGAAATTACATCAAATTACCCTTGAAGAATATTCTGTTCTTTATATAATGCACAATTTTTTCAGACTGATTTGACATAAGTTTTAAATCAGATGCCCTTCCTCTTAAAAAGTTAACTTAATAGTGTCCACCTTGTGTCTGAATTTACTATAATTGCTGTATACGTTTTTCTCGAACCGTATGTGGCAAAGTGGCAAAAACATATTTCTGATTGAAAGTGCTGCTTCACTTTCAAATACGCCATCATTAATCACTTCAGTACGTTCCCTTCATACCAAACTGTGCGCTGCTTTTAATTAGCAAGCTACTGGCTCTCTCTTTCAACCTCTGTTATCCATATATAATAAGTTCAAGTGCATTTGACAGTGCCCAGATCATGTGACGGGGCAGTGGGAGCAGATACTAGTGAAGTTCACAACCCCCAGCCTAATCCAATAACTCCATCACAGTGTTCATTAAAAGCAAGTCTCTCCAAATGGTCTTTTACTCCAACAAACGCAAGGGAAGGAAGAGAGGGAGGGGGTCAACATTATGGTAGTTAATCCTCCCTTATACACAACAATCAACCACATACTGCGCAGCCAATGTGCGTCTCATTAAAAAGCAATTTCTGTGCTGCTCAGGCGATTTAGGGGCCATGTCTGTGAAAAATGTCAGAATGAAGCTTTAATCGGAATTGTAAGATCGGACTCCAGATCTTGTCGAAACAGGCCCTCTGCTAATAGTGAGCTTCAAAGACAAACGACTGTGACGGGAGTGTTTGTCTAACATGGAGAGAGCACTTTAACTCACGTGACTATAGACTTTGATGCTACGGATTTGATGGAGAAGGAAGTGATGACAGAATAAAGCTTAAACGGATCAATGTGGAGCTTATTAGCACAGTCCTATTCCCATGGAAGTTATTAGTTGTATTTAGGCCTGTCACAATAACACAATTGAAAGCACAATATATTGGTACAGATATATACTGCGAGAATATTGACAACTTTATGCCTCAGATACAATAACAATAATGCAACATAATCCCAAGAAACATTTTTAAACAGACAGTATCTTTAAAGGTGCACAGTGTAACTTTTCTCGTGGAAGGTCCGTCACCTGCTTGTCTCCATGGAAATATTACTGCTTTGTCTTGAATGTTCCACAGTATGGCATTAAACTATCCATCTTGCATTTACTTAATTACACATATACATATACATATACTCTTATTGTGAGTGGACTTGCCTCTACACAGATCTGAATGTTTAAGCTTTTTTCATACAATTCTGTTCTGTAATTACTTGAGATAAAGACCAGCCCCATAACCATTTGGATCAGTTCTGTCTTAAATTATTTTAGTTCAAAGAAAACAAATGCTATAGATATAGTTATAGTATAGTGCATAATATTGGAATGTGACCCTGTAATTTGGCCTTGTGGCGTCACTTGCTGTGCTTAGTTGAGATAAATGCCATACTGTGGAACCCTCGAAGCAATGCAATAACATCTTCTTGTAGGGAAGACCATGACGGACCCTCCACCAGTGCATCTTTAAGTGACATGAGTTGCCACATACAGTACACAATAGAATGAACAATTATTGTTAATAATTAGCTGTAGAAGTTCAACCTTTTGTTGCTTAAATCTTATTGTATTACAAGAAATATACTTCAATTCTCCACAATTTTACAAAGAAAATGTACATCCAATAAATATAGAGCCCCAAAATATATTGTTCTGCTCTGAGGAGGCACTGGGCACAGACACTTAATTTTTAATGAACTTTATGGACTAATTTGAGTGATTTCACTGCTTTTTGCATCCTGTGTTACTCTTAAACTATGGACCAAATAATAAAGAATAAAGAAAGAATATTGTTCCAGCTTTCATATATTAAATAATAAGTCAATACAGTGATTATAGTGACAGGCCTAGTTGTATTTTGTCCCTTTTTATCTAATCTTATGTGAATAATAAACAAAAGGGCATCTGTTTCAACCATTAACCATGCATAACTGCTGAGCAAATAGGAGCTGATATTGGCAAAAATGAACACCTTCACATTTTTTTATTCCCATAGCAATAATCAGGTCCTATTTTTGCAATCAATCAAAGGTGCAAAAGCGTGCCTGTAAATGTCTTGCCTGAAGCTGGAGCGTTGCACAAACAGCAAGATTAAACATGAAAGAATCATTTTTAACAGTCACTTTGTATTCTTACCTGACAGATGTGGCAAATTTTCTGCTCGTTTTTCTAATTTTGTTTTGATACATACACACATTTATTGCCCACAGAGGTGCTTATTTACTTACTCACTAACTGATTTTAATATATTTTGATATGGATACTTTGCAGCTGATGTTATCAAGATTCCCTGGGAGTGTGATGCTAACTGTAAGCACTGCTCTGTCTGAGGCTTGCCAATCTGTTCTCTGTATACTATAGCTTGATTTTACATGAGGATAAATTTCATAAATGTGTGTTTCATTATTGGTTTGTTGTATCCTTTTTGAAAAGTGAAAAAGAGGGAGGATGGGTGGAGGGAAATGGGGGAAATGTGTCTTTACAAAAGGAGACTTGAGGAAGATATGCATAGGTCAGTGGGGAAGAAAGAGGGGAGCTGACTGAAGAACAGTGTCCTTTGTTGGGATGGAAGTGGTGGCTTTGTGGGGCATGTGTCTCCAGGGTGCCAGGGGGGCCCAGCTTGGTGGTACAGAGAGGGGAGGGGTGTGGGCTAATCCAGCTCTGCACTGCCCCAGACATAGACTCACCCAAATCCCTTTTTACCAGAAGTCCTGCTGACTCCAACCACTCAGCCGTAATGCAGTTGACACAAAGGCCCCTGGGTGCTCAAGCCCACAGTCTGCTCTGCCTTAGTAACCTACACTGTAAAAGCTGTACAGACCAGCTCGGGGAGGGCCAACATTTGTAGTCATTCCATACAACTTCCTTTTACACCAACCTCAAAACTCAATCAGGATTTAACACAGAGAAGCATGTCAGTGTTTTCTATTTTTTGTCTCACCTACAGGCCTCTCTTTGTCTGGCCCTTCCTGCTTTCTGTTTGCTGAATTCAAAGGGGGCCATTAAATATGACGTACTGGGAAGGCAAAGCAAATAGACGAGTAAAAGGGCTTGTGATCAGAAATGCTGTGTTCCATGGAGTGTAAAGAGTGTAAATGGGAAAGGAAAAGGAAAAGGGTTTTTATCTCACCCTCCGATCATACACACACAAGAGCAGTCCTTTAACAGGCTAATGCAGGCCAATAACAAACACACAGGCTCTTTTATTGGACAGATGTGCAGTGGTAGCTACAGTAAAAGCACCTCAACTCACACCAATTACCAGCCTCTGCAACAGTATGGGTCCCAACAAAGCACCGGATCATTACAGCAGCACTTCAAGTCCACTGGAGATGAAGAACGGAAAAAGCAAAGCATGCGGTATACAAGCAGGTAATGGAAAATTGCTGTTCAATTTCAATAAGATTTTCTATTTATGTTCAGATTTCAGATGCACAACAGATAAAAATCCAACAGCTGACTAGTCCTACTTGATACCACCATATAAAAAACACTTAAATATCCCCCTGTTGTTTTATCACAGTTTAGATATAAAACCATTGATTTTTCTATAGTTTTGTCTGGGTATTGATTTTTTACTAGTACAGCCCTATATGACAACAATCAAAGTGACGCAAAGACACAAAAAAATCATGGCTTAACGATCAAATTAGTATTACATCTACCTAAATTAAACATAACATATTGTTGTTGTATGCTTTGAATTGTGGGAAAACATCTGGCAGTGGTTTAAATAAGACGACTGCGTGTCTTCTCTTAATAAGCATCAAGTTGTAAGTTGTTGAAAGCATTCTTCAGTTGCACACTAAACACTATGGCTTGTATTTCCAGTCTTGATATGATTTTCTGCCTGTCAACCACAACATATAATGAGCTATGAGCAGAACGACGATGTGCAGAGCTTTCGTTGGGGTTTTCCTCCCCGGTGGATCGGAGCGGTCCAGGGTGCAGGGCAGACACCATCTGGACATCTGGAATGCTACGGGGCACAGGGGGTTGAATATGGAGGGGGAGGGTGATGGCTCTGTGATGGTGAGTTACTGATAGATAGTAGTAAACGCCAGACTTCCAAAAACACTAGAGGAAATGGCTGAAAATGCATTAGAAGTTAGCAGCAAAGGAGAAGCACTGCATTCAGTACTGGTAAGTTAGTCATAAAATTAACTGCCTTTTGTATTGCACTGATAAATCAGTCCATTAGGGTTTTTTATGCATTTTAAATTAATCAACAAAACTGCATCATTACACTGTTCCAATGATTTAATTGTTTGAATGATTTTAATTGTTTATTTTTTAATTTTTTCCTCTTTTTAATAAAGTTTTCATTTTTCAATGAAAGTAGTCATGGCCCTGTCCTGCAAAAAAAAAATCCATTATCCCCTCAATACTGATTTTAACATTTACCGGTAATACCTATGCAGTAATTTATCCTGTACTAAAATGTATTTAAAATATGGCAATACTAACTAACCAATAACCATGTGTATTTTTTTTTTTTTCATATGCATTTTGCGCTTACTGTTGGAATACTGTCAAACCGTATTTCACAATGGCACAAAAATGGAGTTAAATGTAGGATGGAGTTTAGGGCTGCTGCTCCACATGGAAATTCTCATGCTTAGTGCAAATCATAGAAAAGTCCCAAGTACAACCATATGCTGACGTGCCATATTTCACTGGTGAACGTTGTCATTACAGTTTGGCTGTATAGAGACAGAGACCATATCCAGTCAGTGTGTTGGTGTCGAATCTGGTAAGGGCTCCACTCTAACTGCTGTTTGTGTGTATAAATATGTCCTCGTGGAGATAGGTCTGACTGTTCATCCCTGTGGACTTACTATTGCACACTTTGTCATATTCACTTCACTTAAGATAAATATTTGCACTGGGAGACTCCTTGGCTGTGCTACGGACACCAGGCCTGACAGAGAACTGCGTTTGACCTCCTCCACTTCAGGCACAACATTTTGTGGCTTAAATATAAATAGTGGAGTAGTGTTTATGCAGTTCTTCCTCAGTTAAGTATATTACAGTATTTGCGCCAAACTTTAATCATTTCCTTTGTTAATAGGTCAACTATTAATAGGTTTTGCAGTAGAGCCATATGAGACTTCACTAAGTATGCAATAGTCTCAATACATTTTGGTAACATTCATCTTGCTTTCATTTACAATATTTATACTGTTTTTCTTTATCAGTGTATCAAAAATGGCATTAAAATCAGAAAATGAGGCACAGACACCATCAACTGACAACCTTCTCCAGAGACCAGTGGGTGACAGAAGGCGTGGTCAGGCTGAGAGACCTGCCAGGTCCATCAGGCTGACCACGCTTCAGGACGTAACAACAGCTGATATACATGTCACCACCAGTGATCGTGATAGTTCTGTTCAGTTCATGCCAAGTTTCGGGTTATCGCTTTTTCCAAGTAAATCATTTCATATGATTTTTGGTGACTGCACATCAAATAGAAGACTAGTCATTCTTGTTTAAAGGAGGCAGCCAAATGGCATTGTGCTGTAAAGGGCATTGAAATAACAAAAGTAGTTAGGTTTAGCTTAAAACATCAATTTATTTGTGATTTACACTAATACTATAATGCACAGTTGCATCTTGCGGTACAAGATCCAACCTACATAATTAAAATGCGTGTTGGAAAAACACTTTCTCTTTTGTAGCTGTTCACTTGATATATCTGTCCTACAAATCTTGGCTATAAGAGCCAAATATGCTTTCAAAATGGACCATTCAACTGAACCTAACCTTAAGTCATCTATGTACATGACACACTGACAAGTTGATTTAGAGAAATAAATGAATTTGAGTTGCTGCATGCCTCAAAACAAGCCTCTGCAGCAGCAGCAGCCTGTCCTGTGGGTACTGTTGGGTAACCAGATCCTGCAGGGACAATTCTACACCATGCCCTGACTGGAGGTGTTCAGGTGAATGCTACATTCAACAAATGACTCAAATTTATGTTTGCCTTTTACATGCTCCCAAAAACAGTGTAACTGGGCAAAAAGGATGAAATAACATATCACACATATGACACCGTGCAGACTCATCATAGTGGTTTTGGGCGAGTGGTTATATTTGCCTATCAAATTCATCTTGGAACAGAACAAATAAAGTTCTACTGAATGTTATCATACACAATGTCCTCATGTAGGTGTACTGAACATGTGCTTTCCTGTTGAGCTGTTGATGCACGGATAGACACAGTGGCGACTTATCAGTTTTACAGGGTAGTTGCCCAACTCCAGCTGGCCTGTTGTGACACAGACCAGGAAGATGCTCCAAATTGGGGAAATAACAGTCTGGCAACGAGCCTGAATATTATAGCCGTTGGACATGAACTGTGAATAGCTCAATTCAATGAAATACAAGTGCTGTAGTAATTTAATATGGAGCCTGTTTTATGACCTGGCGAAAAGATCCAGACTGTGCCCTAAAAATATAAAATCAATGTAGTGAAAATGTTAGAACTAAAGAAAAGATATTTAAGGAAAAAAAATACAACCACCTTTTGATCAGTGAGACTTAACCCTTGAAGTAATTGTCTTCTTAACAATCATTTGCTAGGCTTAGTTGCTTTTTACACATTGCTCTATTGTAGAGCTCAGTGGTCTTGTTGTAATGCCAATCGCTGTTAATCACCAAGCTAAGTCCAGTGTACTATTACCTCCAAGTATTTGCATAGCCGGGACAGTCTGGCACGGGCAAACATGACTTTGATTCCACACTATAAGGTCTGACCCACTTTTCTCCTTGACCAAATGTTACCAGCAGAACGCACAGTAACAGTCAATTCAGCAGATGTGTTTTTCTATGCATTTCTCACAATTTTGTTTTCACAGGTGGTTTTCACACCGGGCTATCCCAGCTGCTGCCTCTCCTGTCACTGTTTACAGAAAGACAGTCTGTGGTTAGCATTGCTTGGAATAGGCAAAGTCTATATTCCAGTCCAGTTTGTCAAGGCCTATGAAATAATATTAACACTCAACTTGCGACAAAATACGCACAGTATAGTTCCAGTACTGCAAAATCAGCATTATCTGTTGGATAACTAAGGAAATTTCACAAGTTTACGCAATGAAGTTTCAACACTATCCATCGCACACGCCCTTTGCATTTGTGTTAGGCTTTACCGGTACAACAGGTGACCATTTTCGAGCTCTCAAACCTGTTTACTAAAAATGTATTACGCTGTCATTACGCACTCAATAACACTTAGTAAGTTAATGCGTAAAGGCTTACCTGTGATCCTTGTGAAGATGCTTTCTCAAGCCTTGCAAAAGATCGATTAGGGCAACGTTTTGGCAATGTTGTTGAGAATTAAGGCGATTATGACTGAAGCTTTTCAAAGTTTGCGGTTATGCTAACGTGACTGCAGAAGCTAAAGTCGGGGATGTGTGCGTAAAGCTGTTGTTATCGATAGAAAAAAGCAAATGTAAACCACTAGAATGATCTAATGCTTTGCCAAACGCTCCGCCTGCAGTCCTGGTGGTCCGATGAGGCTTTGGAGAGGCACGGGGCTGTGTTTTGCCCGGGTACAGCAGCAGCAGGCGGACTGTAGTCTGAGCCAGGATCTTCAAACTTAAAATGCCCCTCCGCCGCTGATTGGTCCAGACTGGAAACGAGAAGGGCTCTGCTGCTTTCATGCGCGTCTAGTAAAGAGGCCGCTGAGTGTTTTGGGGTCAGAGACTGCGGAAGCTTAGACGGGTTTAATGTCATTATTTTAGAATGATCAAATCATCAAGACCGTCCGTCTTTTATTTTAGGAGGATTTGCCCATATTCATATGAAGCTACTCCAGTCTTGTTTTATACAGCTGGATTGGATGGTTGATAATACCGGTAACATCTACTGAACACATTGTTCATGTTTGCTTTTTTGAACTGACCTAACTTGTAGCATTACATTTTGATCTCTGACGCCCCCTACAGGGCAATATTTTTCATTACAAACAGTTAAAAGAACAAAACATATCAGACAGGAAGTTTATAATAAACTATATATAGAGAGAAACTGAGGGACACTGACCCTTTGTAAATATATTTTAAAATGTATTTTTAACCAATATTGGTTGGTGGTGTTTTCCATACAGTACACTTGCATCCATTGTACAGTTGCATCAATAGTATTCAAAAATGGTTGATGCCTGTTTTAATTTTACAGAAAAGAATTTTAATTTCTAAGTGGGCATTATAACATATTCGTTATATTAAATCAATTAACTACTGATAGGTTTTAATCTTTTAAGTTACATAATTTGTCTGCATGGTTTAACCTGACATGACCTTTTGCAGGTTGCCCACAGCAGAAGCCCTCTGCCTCTGCAGACTGGAGCCTCTGCTCTTGTCCAGGTAAGTCTTTCCTTTGCTAAATGTGCACTAGTTTCACTGTTTCTCACTCATTAATGCTGTGATGTTGTTCTATCAGCCTGCAGAGAGCCGCAGCCCTGGGCCCTTCTCCTCTGCCTCACCTGTACAGAGCCCTGGGCCCTTCTCCTCTGCCTCACCTGTACAGAGCCCTGGACCCTCCTCCTCTGCCTCACCTGTACAGAGTTCTGGCTTTCAGGTCATTCTCCTCTTTGTCTTTTGTATGGTTTGGTCAAATTTAAGATTACATGCTTCAATTGAGTCTACATATATGTATTCTTTCTTTATGTCCATTGGCCACCTAGAAGCCGCAGCCCTCGACTCCCCTCGGCTGCCTCTCTGGAGCCCCCTGTGGGTCAGGTATGCCCTTCACAAAAGACACGGTTTATGTCTATTGAATGGTACGTGTTTTTTTTTTTTTTTCTGTATGAAAAACAACACATTTGCCTCTTACTGATCAGCATATGCGCGGTAGCCTACCCCTCCCCCCCAAGACCATAACTGACACTTCCCCCTGCAGGAGATGTCCATAATGCTCTGATACTGTGGAGTTAATCATCTCAGCAGATGACAAGTGAAATAAAAATTTTTTTTACAGCCTTACTGCAATATGACAATGGGAAATGTGATTTTACAGTTTGTCTGTATATATCCTACCGGTTTGCACTGTTGTGTACGTTTAGCAGAGTATGTCTGCCTTTTCTCTAATATACTTGTGTGTTTTAGATACTGTCGGGTCACTGGAACAGATATGACACAGTCTACGTGAATCCTGGAGGTGCTGCGCTAAAGGTACTGTGGCATTTTGCAGAAAATGTCTATTATGTCAATGCAAATGTGACTGTACTTAAATCTAACCTCAAGTCTCTCTACACAGTGAAGGAGGCCAATGCCCCCACTGCTGGACACTGAACAGGGATATACCAGGAAGAATTGAAAGCATAGGACCAAAACAGGCTTTGGTCCAGCACAGAGCAAAATGTACCTTTGACTGAAGGACGAGAAGGAAACAGGTCCAGTAGAAGGCTGCAGAAGGTTGTCTCAGTCAGTTGTTCATGTACTGGAGGTATATTCTCTATGTAACTTATTTTTGTTATTGACTCTGCAGATGCCTCCAGAGGCATGTGGAAGCAGTGAGACAGACCAGTGCACCCTCTGCTGGACATGCTCGCAAGGTGCACTAGATTCCACATGTGACAAATAAACACACAACTTGCTGAACATTCAAATGCTCTTACTACGGGTCAAGAAATACAACAGGAGATACACTGTTTCCTTCAACCTCCCAAGCACAGATGAAGAGCAGGATGACCGAACTTGTCCTCTCAAAATAAAAACTTTTAAATATTTTCTAACAGAGTACACTTTTTCATGAGCACCCTTAGTTTTATGGATACCATCAGCAGTCTGTTTTGTACTCATGGTGTTTAGTCTATAATTCATAACGGTCTCATGGAAGCATTAGTTCACTGTCTTTATTTTTCAGATGCATTCTGATATTACCAAGATTATTAGAAATATTTAGTTCATTAGGGCCCTGAAAATCCACAAAGAGAGGGAAATGTGTAACATGGAGATAAATGATTGTAGATGACTAAATTACAGAAATAAGAGAATGAGAAAAACCCAGATCACATGTAAATATTGTGTTCACACTCCTCAGTTTCTGTTAGCAATTTATTTGAAAGGCCTGATATTGAGACCTCTTGTTGTATTGATGGTTAGTGTTAAGGTTAGAAGAACAGTTTTTAAGGTTGGTTAGTAGATGTGTTGATGTTGACACAGTTGAACTAAATCAAACCTCATATTAAACACTAAAGAGCCTCAGAACATGCTATGTGGAGCCTCTGTGGAGCTACCATCCTATTAAACATTCACTGCTTTTTTTTTTTTAATCAAAAGTGTTTCTTCATTCAAGGCACTCATATGGTTGCTCCAAAAACCTTCAAGAGATAACTATTTTGTTTGTTTTTTGTCTTGTTTTGCTCCTGAGAAGAGTTGTAAGTATGAGTGAAAAATGCTATAAATATTTTCATGCCATGATATAGCATAACCATTCAATTAACATTTATAATATTAAAATTAACTAAAACAAGGTGTATGACAATAAAACAAATTAGAGGATAAGATTAACACTCGGTTAATAACATCATGTGATCATGTGTGCAAAATCCATGGATGTCAAACTCAAATATTTTAAGATACCTTTAACACCACCTGCAGCTTAAACTAAGATATTGCACAAAAATAAAAACAGACTTCTGATGTTAGAAATGCAATTTACCTGAATGGATGCATGTTGCTTCTCATGGGGGACTATGTGAAAGAATGATTAATGACCTTCTTCTAATTAGATTTATGTGAAGACTCTAATTTGCCACTGGGGGATAGATAAGTGAATATGGGACTCAGTACTATAACGTGTATGGACTACTATGATCAAATGTCCAACAATAATGCAACAATAATGTTGCCTAAAATGACTAACCCACACAAATACACCTAACAGTATGATTGGGTTTAGTTGTCATGGTATCACAAACAATTCATCTCTGTCACAAATACACCCCCCAAAGAACTCACTGAATTACTGGCACAAAAATAATAAATTGTCAGTGCATACAGTTTTATTTCTATAATCTATTTGATGGTTTCAACTTCAATTTGGCTCAGTATTGTTTGTAATAAAAGTTGTATATCCTCTGCTATGACAGGCAATCTTCTTCTCAAGGGCAGATTAGCTGGCTAATACAAAGCCCACCTGTAAATCATTAATACAGTTTAGGCTGTAAAAATGGACTAAGATAAGAAAAAAAAAAAAAATTCTGAAATGTGTTGCTTACCTTGTCTGGATTTATGGTCGGACATTGCCAGTTGTACAAGTAGAAGTTAATACTTTTACTACTCATGTTGAATCTGAGTTTTTCCAAAAAGCTCTTGTTGTCCATGACGTCTAAGGCCCTGAAGATGTCAAAACCTTTCTGTTGGTTACAGGTAAAATAGAAGAACATTGTTACACTTGTGGCACAGAATTGAGTGTTTATGCTTATGATGTTATCTTGAGCAGTGGTTTTCAAAGTGGGGTCCAGGGCCCCCTAGAAGACATCAGAGGCATTGCAGGGAGCCCCCCAAATGATCTCCATACAACAAGCATAAAAGAAAAATGAGTTTAGTTTAGTTTAAATAATATATTTGTTTTCATTTACTATATATTAGTATTAAGCTTACAGATATAATTATATCGTTTTAACATGTACTTCTAAGGAAAGAAAATGGTATTTTTCTGTTAAATGTAGTGGGTGCAAAATCATCACATTTAATATATAAATGCTCAAACTACTGTAACATAAGTTTGTTTAATGTATTTTGCTTTGGGTACACCTACCCTTTGCTCTAAATTTCATTGAATGCATTTGGCTAGTTCTAATAAGGTTCATTCTCACAAGGGACCGAGACGACTATGACTTACATTGTAACTCATCTATTACTATAAAGTAGAGCAGACCAAAAATCCTATTTAAAAGTTGAAACAAGTTTATGAATAATAACCTGGTGCTATATGGTATTAATATCACAATACAGTGGCCCAACTACTTTCATCTTTCAGTGAACCAGTGTCAAACCTTCGGCAAACTTATATTGATTATAGATTTAACTTGTTGAAGTTAACAAGTTGAAGGTAAGCTGTTGAATTGTTGAATGTGGTGGGGCATGGGAGGACAAACTCTGGAAATTTAAGCTCACAGATAATAGCTTCAACACCACATCATTTTTTGTTTTCATCTATCATAACGCACAGAGAGATTGGAATAGTAATAGATTTCAACATGTTATAACCCTGAATACCATGCACCCAAAAAGTCCTGATTAAAAGTATTTAAATTCACATGACATCAATAAAAAAGTGGGACATTCTCTAAATAAGTGGCACAAGCATAGATTGTATAAAAAAGTGGACTAAGGGAATGTGACATCACCCATATCGTTCAGCTCCAGTCAAGAGAAGCTCACAAGACTAGAAGTTAAAAGAGCAAATTTGGAGCCAATTTATTTATGGACAAAATAGCCAACTAAAAACACTAGGATCATATAAAGCAGGGAATGTAAAGTCAGTTGGAGTAGACTGAGCGCCCCATGATCACTTCCTATTTGGGGGTTAGGTGTGTTCCTTTATATATACAGTCTATAGGGGCGAGTGATAGAGACAGAAATTACTGTGTATGACAACTAAAAAAAGACAGATGGTCACTCTAATAGAGACTCACTTACCGCTTTAGCCAGGACCAGTGCATCCTGCATTAGCTCCACTGGGTCTGCCGAGGAGCATGCACAGTAGAGGAGCTGGGCCTCTCTCAGCTCTGTGTGCAGGGAGTGATTCAGAACCTTAGAGCTGAGACCAAAGAAACTAAACGCACCTGTCAGACCTCCATCTTCACCCTTAGAACAAAAGACATGTGACAATCAATTTTTCACTCTCTTTGCCCTGTGCTACTGGGGGTGCATTATCACTGACCTGGATTACATAAGAGTAGACAAGGCTCTCTCTAGGAAGCAGCCAATGTTCTGCTTCCTGAGCCGAGAAGCTGGTGCTCAGGTCAAACTTAGACTTGTTAGACTGGAGCAGGGAGTGAACAGCTGCGATGTCATCTGTGGTCATCGGACGCAGGCCTTGTGTCTTTGTGATCTGGAAATATAAGAAAGATCAATATGATGTTTATAATGTTGTTAAAGATATAGGGTATGAAGAATTTGTATTTCAAATTCATAAACATTACTTATCTCTGACATGTTCAAATGAAATATAGGTATATATGTATTCTTAGTTACAAAACATTTTACAAGATGGTCAAATTTTGTTTTCATTTGTTCACTTGGGTTGCCAGGTCCTACAATAAAATCCAGTTAGTTCAAGTCTAAAAGGGCTCTGTCTGATCTGAATCCTCACTACCTAAACCCCAGCAGCCATCATTACTCAGTGCTAGTGCAGCCTCTTTGGTCCAACAATGACCACAGATAAGAACCCCACATTTTTAAGAAAAGTTTGGTGCTGTGTAACTCTGTCCTGTCATTACTGATTGCCCCTGTAGGTGGCAGTAACTGCTTACATCTGGCAGCTTGTTGATTTTGACTGCTCTCTGCACCCCAATGCTCTGTTTCACTCCAGGATAGTTCACCTCCATGAGCTTTCGGGGATTCAGGGGACGATGCCAGTACCTTTACACACAGGAGCAAAAACCCGTAATGAACAAACCCAACACAATATTAAAAGAGCACTGTGTAACTTTTCTGGTGGAGGCCCCAACACCTGCATATCTCCATGGTGATAGTATTGCTTTTCCAAGAATGTTTTAGATAATAAATAATATTAAACATATTTATTCTTATGGAAGAAACTCTGGGCTAAGGCAGCAGATCTGTAGAGAGGCAAGCCACCTGCCAGGTGTATTTTCAGTGTATTTTTTGTAATGAAATAAATGCAAAGTATGTTTAATGCCACTGTGGGACCATCCAGGCAAAGCAATAATAATAATCTCCATGCAGGTGGTGGAGCATCTAGACAAAAGTTACACAGTGTACCTTCAACATGATAGAAATACTCCATGGTGATGAAGGGGATAAGTGTTACTGACTTGCAGGTGCTCAGAGGAGTGGGCAGCACTATGTCAGCTGTGTAGAGCGCCTGAAGGGTGCCCTGCTGGTTCACCCGTCGGGTGAGCTCTCGGATCAGGACCGGAGTCATCCTCTTCAGACGCAGCTTTTTATGGACACACAAGAGTCGCACCTGCACCATCTTTATCTCCCTGAACGAAAACACACACATGCTGGGTTTCCATGCTTTTTAGGGACTGAGTTACATTCACTTCCTGAAGACTGAAGACAAACTTTAATTACTATAATCTAAATACTAACCTATTTTAACCCTTTTCTGAACTTTAAATAATGTTGATCTGATAATAAAGGCTTTACCCAACTTGACTTTTGTCCCATAAGACAGGCAGAGTGTGTATAGATTTTCGTCCCTACAGTGAAACCCACCCATGCATCTGTTTGCTGGTGGGATCCATTAGAAAACATTTTTAACTCAAAGTGGATGTGAAACTGGAAGGCTGAAAGAAACACATTGTGACAGTGGAGTGGATCAGACTATATAAAAAAGTGCAGTTCTTGTAAGGTGTTCTCAGTCAGCAGTCCTTGGTATCTAACATCAAAGATAGTCCTGATCAAAGCCCTGTGACTGCTCTGACCCAGTCCAGAACTCCTCCAGCACCCAGAGGTAAATGTTAAAGGTGCACTAACTTTTCTCACAAGGGTCCACTGTCTCCATGGAGATGTTAGTGCTTGGTCTAGATTGAATAATACAGGTATGGTATTAAACATCACCAAATTATTGGTCAGATCTACAGAGACCTTCCTCTCTGTAAGATGCTGTGCCTGATTTTTACTTAAAACTGTGAAAAACAGTGGTTCATTGTAAGCAGTTTGCAGTGGTCCAAAGTTATTCCAAGCCTCCTAATTATTCACTGCAATGAGTTTATAAGCACTTATCATAGCTCCCAGATGCCAGACTAAAGTTTTGCTATGTCATAGTAATGCTAAGAATAATTAGCATGCTAACAGTGCACATCCTAATTATTGGACAATATAACACAATTAGATGCAAACAGCACACCACTAACTTATTCTGATCTGATGATACAATACATCTTTACTGTGGCAAGACAAACGAGGTTCAAATACACAGAAAAAATGTATACAAGGCCTTTCAATTATTATTATTTTTGTTTAAATTAAATATATACTATAGGATAGAATTAATGTCACTCCATTAGAGACAAGCAGGTGCTGGAAAAGTTACATAATGCCTCTTTAATTCTTGGGCAAATAGGGATGTTGTATTTGTTCTTGTGTACCATTTCAGTGGCCATAATAATATGGCTGATTGGGGTCATATACTCACTTGTCATAAACTTTTACATCTGCAGGAACAGCAGCAATGAAGCCCACCAGTTTCTTATTAGAATGTACCCTGACAGCACAGTGCCACTGGGGCAGCCACTGTGGGCACTGCAAAACCCTTTGAACAGACAAAAATAAAAATAAAAACACAAGCGCACAACAATTTCAATCTAGATGTCATTACACTCTGAGAGCATGTTATAAAATCTTTTTTTGCTACATAATGATTCACTGATGTCTTTCTAAGGCGAATGATTACAGGGCCCATGATCCTTATTCAAATCAGATAACACATTTTGCAAGTTAATCTTAGATAAATTTACAAAAGTGACAAACATTTACCATTTGAGATACTCCTCAGAGAAGTCCAGTCTGATTGTACTGTCATCATCCTCTGTGAAGTTCTCATTCAGAAGTGCGCAGAGTTCTTTTAGCTAAAAACAGAATTGGATAAGGCTTCCAGTGATTTGTATTTCTGTTTTGCTCTATAAAGCATTTTCACAAAGCCAGTCTAAAACCAAAGGAGCCTGCAGCTACAATGAAACGGCCAAATTATCCTGAGAGAGACTTTGATAGATGCGGGTTTATGCCTTACCACTGCAGCGCTGGAGAGGTTCAGACTGTCCCACGAAAAGCCCTGGGGCAGAGAATAGGGTTCTGTCCGCACACTGCTCCCTTCTACAGCTATTGGGCCATGACTTGTAACAGCGCCCCCTACAGACACAGAAAAGCAAGAAAAAAGGGTGTTAGAACAAGGATTATTTAGAGTCATTAAAAGCCAGGTTGGAAAGTAACTAATTGCAAATACTGACAACACTGTAATTGAGGAGAAGTTTGGGGGTAATTGTATATCTTTGAGGACATTTTTTTGAGTATATTTATACATTTAGCCATGTGATTGCAATATTTCATGGCTATATTTAAAATCGTAGTCATAATCAACCCATACATTACTGTGTCTGAGTCTATTTCTACAATACAATAATACAATGCAGCTCTGAGCTTCAAGAATATACATATTGTGGTTTAAAACAACATGTTTTCATAAAAGACTGATCTAAAATGTAAATTAAAATGACATTAAAAGTAACTAATAACTAATATTTGAGTAGTATTTTACAATGCATACTTGATACTTCTACTTAAGTACAAACAGTGCTTGTGAGTATATTTTCAGTGCTCTATTCGCAACTGATTAAAGGTAAAGCCAGACATTTTGAACTTATACAAAGTAGTTTTACCAAGTTTGGGGACAGGCTGTGTGTCCCAGAAGCGGTATTGATGTTTCTTTGCTTGCTCTAGCGTTCTGGGTAGAGTTGGACTGAAATTAAAGAGGTGCAATGCCCTTTGGATTTCTTGCTGCTTCTCTTCTGGCAATTTATTCAGCTGTTGGCATAGAAATATAGTTAAAAGTCTGCTATAACATAAACAGAGAGAGCTCCATTTAAAACACCCACCATGGCAAATGGGTCTCGGGGGCCTTGGGGTCTCCAGTTATCCTCCTTCTTGTGTTTCTTGGTCTTTTTAGAGGCACTGCTCTCATCTTGTGTCTGCGGTGTTTCACTGTGAAACATCAATCACACAGACACAGAAAATAGACCTTTATTGCTGGAGTTAAAAGACAAGTGCACTTACTCTTTGGAGGCCATCATTGTTCAGAGCTTGTAGATGGACTGGCTTATTTTGTGATACAGTTGTGGCGACTGCTCTCTCCTTATCTGTTGTTGGGCAGTGAAGGGAGGGGACAGTCACCAAACCCAAGTCCCGCCCTGTCAAAGCAGCAGATAACCTTCTCAAACACAGGGCAAATCATTAAAAATATATTGTCTTTTCTTTTTGTCTGGAGAGCCAGTTCAGAAAAGAGAGCGATGTGCAAGGTTCACTAATCCAACTATTATGAATTTAATGGCTGCTGTTATAAAAACTTATGTTTGTTGTAATTTTTATATGGAGTAGTATAGATATATGAATAAATGTATACGGTAAAGGTTTGATGGTATAATATAATTGCAGGAGCTATTAAGATGTACAGTACTTGTTGGGCTATTGAACCTTTAAACAGTAGAAAATACACTACCGGTCAAAACCCTGGGCACACCACCTCATTTAAAGGTCCTATATTAAGCAAAACTGACTCTTGTGAGCTTTTAGCCATGTTATAATGTTCTTACCTGCTCTGTTCCACCTTGTGATGTCATGAAGTGGTAGTTTTAATGTTAACAGTTACAGTTAACTTTTACCTTTTGTGTACAGATGGGAAATTCCAGGGCTGCAATTATTCAAATGATTCTAGTGAAGGTGTATGGAGTTTAAAAACACAGTGGAGCACTTCCTCTATTGCCATATGACATCATGAGGGGGAATAGATTATTTTCTGTTTGATAGGAGAACTCCTAAATATGCAGGGTTTGTGTGTCAAAGATGTATGAATGAAATAAAACACAACTGGGGATGTTTTGTGATAAGGGAAGGAAATATGGGCCCTTTAATGTTTAATGCTGAGATTATTGTTTTTTGCTCTGTTGACAGCGCTCCAAACCCTTGGTTTTATCCCAGTGAGCAGCATGATGAAGTCTCCTGAAATGGTTTTCACTTCACAGGTGGGCCTTGTCGAGGTGCATTAGTGTTCATGGGGTTCATTGCTTAGAGAATGCAAAACAGTGATCAAAGCAAATGGTGGTTATTCAGAAGGATCTGAAGACCATCTAAAGCAGGCTTTGAGAGTTCGAGTGCAACTAATGTGTTTTTTCATGGTGATAACAATTGTTTAGAATCAAGAGCAACAAATCTGCTCTACTTTTGGGCCAATATGTTGGGCTGATTTAGATTATTTTCCCCAAATTATGTAATTTAACTGACTACAAACTAACCCACAGGACTTTTAAAATTTTTTATTTATTTTTTTTACCACAAATCTATCAGAGAGCAGTGCAGTCATGTATTGTGCAGCTATCTCTTTGTATTAATGTGTTAATAACAAGCGTTTTGTGTATTTTTAGGCAGTAGATTGACCAAAACAAAATCAGTCTATCTCTGATCCATTCATGCATTTTCTTCCGCTTATCCGTGGGGGCAGCAGTCTAAATGTGTCCTGGGTCTTCCCCAGGGCCTCCTTCTGGTGGGACATGCCTAGAACACCTCCCGAAAGAGGCGCACAGGAGGCATCTGGAACAGCCACCTGAGCTGGTCCTCTCGACGTGGAGGAGCAGCAGAAACTCATTTCGACCGCTTGTATCTGCGATCTCATCCTTTCGCTCATTATCTCTGAGTATTACACGCTCTATTGTTTACTACTACATTCTACGTGTTCATTCATAGTTTGGGTTTTTTTTTATTGAGAATCTACAATGTAGTCATGAAACTCAAGAAAAACATAACATGAAAAATGTGTCCAAACTTTTGACTGATAGTGCATGTATGTCCTATATGCAAAACGTGGAAGAACAAAATATGAAATCATAACATATTTTACCACAATGTATCTATCACTGAATTGTCAGCCAACACTGGTCAAAGCAGAAAATGTAAAATTGTCCTTTTGTATTTTGGCAGTACCTGCTTTTCTATTTGAGTTATTTCTGTGTTTTTTTCTATAACGCATCATTGCTTATACTAGTTTTCTAATTCAGTGTGTTGGAAAATAAAAAGTCAAAGAATGAATGGACTCCAGTCATTTTACTAAAACACTTTTGTGGTTTGGTGTCTCCCCCCACACCACATTCAACTCTGCCAGATGCTTTAATGACCATAGGGTTTTAACTATATTTCCACTTTTAGTTTTATAGTAAGTCAAAACTTTCTTCATTTTTAGGCCGTAAAGTTGAAAAAACCAACAACAACATTATGTAAACAACTATTTTATAATACAATGACAACCTGACCATGTATTCCTCCTTACATACAAGCTATTTTTTCCTCCTCTTTTTATATCTTACCTGTGACATCTCCTACATTGTGCATCCCCTTGTGTATAACTAGGAGAAGGTTGTCTGTTTTCCCAGTGGACTTGAACGCAACTAAACCCAGTGAAGAGATGTTGAACTAATACATCTGTGCCAGCTAAAAATGGCCTGCTGTGCTTTGATCTGCGAGTTTTTAAATGAGAAATACATGTAAAATAGTGGCCTATGTTTGGGAGCTTTAACATTAAGCCTGGAGCTATTTTGGTGACGTTGTTAAGCCCGTCTGCCGCTGCCACCAAAAACTAACAGAAAGAGAAGAGGAGAGAGGAGGGGGGAAAAAGAGTGAAAAGACGACAAGATGAAGACAGGAGAGACGTGTTTTGTTACAGAGCGGGCTAATTGCTCAATGTCAGATGTATGTAACGGGCCCCAAGGGAATGGTATGAAAAAAAAGTCAAGGTTACCAGGCAGCAAGAAAGTCACTGGTTTGATATCCCAGTTCATACATTTGGGTTTGGACTATATTCCATTATTTTCTGAGTTGTAATGTTTCCTCATCCAAAACATACCTGGAGTTATGTTTTGTTTCATTTGCACATGTTTAACACACAAACCCTGCATATTTTGGCCACTTTGTTCCACCTTGTGATGTCATGTGGCAATGCAAGAAGTGCTCCACTGTGTTTTTAAACTTCATATATCTGTACTAGAATCATTTAGATAATTTCAGCCCTGGAATTCTGCTGAAGTAAAAGTAAAAAGGTAGATGTTAACTTGAAACTACTCCAAATGATGAAGGATTACTCAAACATGTGTGAATGAAACAAAACACAAGTTATGTTTTTGATGAGGTAACAACATTATAACATGGCTTAAAGCTCAGTTTTAGGACTTTTAAATCAGATCTTATTTACCATCCAAAGTTAGGGCAGATGCCTTAGACATTAACAATTCAAAACAAATATTATATCTTCAACATGGAGGCATATAGCAGGAAGCTGAAACCCATGAATAGGTTGCATCCAATTTGTATGGTGTCATACTGTCAGACGAGAGGGCAGGGGCCTATAGAGCTCTATAGGAGATTCACTGTTTTTGAATTGGATTGGATCCATTAACATGCAGCATGCATGAACCTACAATGTTGTGAGATTAAATGTGCACACATCTTTTTGTCAGCTTTCAGATCACGTCACACAACAGTCGATGAGCCAATAATATTTAATACAGATGGGGGCAGCTAAACAGAATATTGTTAGCATGCTGCACAAGACATTAATTGGTCTGAGAGGGAGAGTCACTGAATCATCATTGAATTAAACATTTATGAATTTACCTTAGGAAAAGGAAAAAGTGGCTCTTGCCTCCCATCTGGGGGTATAACCATCACATTGTAGAATCTGAAAAACACCAAGTGGTTATACTTTTCTATACATTTGCTTCAGTTTCTGTTCTGAACAATTCTGTATAAGAATTTTAAAGCCAGTGCTGTATTTTAAATTATTGCAGGAGACTTCATATTATCAGGGCAGAATATATGGCCATAGGTTTGATACTGGCCTCAGGTGCACCGTGATACACTTCACTATATTCCCCATCAGTTACAATGTGGCTGCGACAGGAAGGACAGCTGACTTCACATCTCGTATCTATGACAGGGGTGTTCAAACTGTTTTCAGTGAGAGCCACATATAGAAGCATATTGGTAGTGGACGGCAGCAGACAGGTGGTCAGTACAGTCAGACTTTCAGATAGATGCATATTACACAAGTTTAACAGAGCAAAACACTTTAAAAAGTCTTGGAACACTAATTTCAGGTCTGTATCACAATGTAATGAGATGTTATTGGGGTTGCAGTAATAGAGATACTTGCATTTGAAGTAAAAAGTACTGCATATGATCCTTTGGGCAAATTCAGCAGGACCCCTGGGAACCAACAAAAATTGGTCTGGTGGCTGCATTTGGTCTCGGGGCCATAGTTTGGATACTTCTGTTCTGTGAGAAGGAATTTATTTTTAGTCCACATAGATCCACTTTGCAATTCTAAAATGGTAAAGCCAATTATAATAAGAACTATACATTCCACGCCAGATGTGTGAAGTGCATTGTTATAATTGGTCTATCTTTTCTCTCTTTACCGCATGCTTTCAATTTCACATCTACAATTACCCAAAAGTAAATTAGCGCCTGATTGGTGCTCACCATAGAAACAAGTGTCATCTGTTTAGATCAGGCCTCTTTGTGTTCATTGTGGCCAAATCCAATTATGTGGAGTAGAAAATGCAGCGCTGCCTCCATTACAACCAACCTAATCAGGGTTTGGGCGGGAATCTGTCATTAAAACACATGCGTAATTGTTCAACATGGGATTCACAGGTGGTGAACAAGGTGGAGAGATACAGGCTACATTTATTCTCCTTCATTATGATTTATTTTATGGAACTTCACTGTTTAGAGCTTCTACCTTGAGGATATAACAGTGTCAGAATTTCACAGGAAGATATTGTCACTATATGAATCCCTCAGTAGGATATTTATTGTGATGTACAGATTTGTAGATATGGTGTGAATCAAAACTGTCATAACCCAACGACATACAATTTAAAAGTTCAGTTATTTCTTCATGTAGTTTGCACTGAATTGGAGCAAAGAATCACGATCTATAGATGACACAAAACTGACTCTTTAAGACCAGCTTTAAGCCATGTTAAACCTGTTGTTACCTCCTCAAAAACATTCCTGGAGATTCATTCATTGTTTCATTCACACATGTATGGGTCTGTCTACTTTCCCAAAGCTCAAGATGCTCTGTACCACCTTATGATGTCATGTGGGGGCGTTTTCAAGTCAACAGCTCTCTGTTTTCTGTTTGAGCGAAGAACACGTGTCCAGGTATGGTTTGGATGAGAAAACATTATAACATGAATGAAAAAGAGCGTAATATAATCTGTTTAAGCAAAGGATCTTGTAATCTGATGTATAGAAAGCCCACATATTGTCATAAATGTTGAATATTAAAAAATGAACACACAAAATGATTTAAAAACAAAGTACCCGCTCAGAACTTGCAACTTAATCAGCTTTTAAGTGGTACCTGTTTGGATGGTTTAGGCTTGCAGACATCTTGGACTAAGCTGATTCCTAAATGTCGATTTGGAGAATTTAAGCAACAAAATAGTCAGAATACAGTCATAAAACAAAGTGCTGTGTAGTAGCAAACACTCAAACAAACAATATTATATATGCAGGTTTCTTCAAAGGGTAATTCTTGACTCTGAGTTGCAGGGCTATGTTTATTTCTACCAGTAGATGGCGCACTCGCTCCTACCGTGACCCCGGGCGTCTGATGATGGAGCAAAACCATCCGCCGTGGTAAAAGGCAAACTCTGACACTGCGCGCTGCATGTCCGGGGCATGTGAGGATAAAACCGAGAAAAGTACGACACGGAGAAGAGACATTTGTGTTCTGTTAATAGATCTACAGCTTAATGCTCTGCTGTGCCATCAAAGTGAATAAGATCTGCCTGATTCTACTTTGTCTCCCATGATCTGTGTTGTTGGAGAACTGGATGAATGCGCACCGTATCTCCTCGCGTTGCTGACTGTCGTGTTCTGTTTCAGACTCGCTGTCTCGTCTCATCCCCGGCGCTTTATCTCCTTCAGTCTGAAAAGAGCCACTGTCAAACAAGATCTCCTGATCCACCGTATAGTCTTGTACATTTTTAAACAACACAGCGGATTTATTAGATTGTTAGAGCTTATCTTATGTGTTCAGCCTCATACGGGAGTCATTTAAAGTAAGTGAGGGAAACGTTGCATCCATTCTCACAGGAGTTTACGTTTCAAAAAGACAAGATTAGGAAGCTTATTGCAGCAGCTTTGGCTCTATATCCAAACTCCATTATTTAAGATCAATTCCTGGTATGTCTAATTACAAAAATCCCCAATTGTATTAGGCTGTTTTTGGCATGATGGCGATAAGACTCTAGGTTCTAGGTTTCGCCTCCAGTCTGGGTGGGACTCTGGATTTATTTGATTTATTTGACAGGGACAATGTACAGGAGCATTAATCACAAAAAAGAGAGAAATGATGCTTTGTATCAGGCCCTCGGAGGTAATTTCCATGTGCATCCCTGAGACAAACAACATTACAGACAATGTTTGTAACAAGTCAGGTGAACAAAGAAGGCTGGAATGAACATAAGGCATAAAACAATGAAATTTACAATATTTACAGTGTCGGTGATACATGTCATCATTTAATTAAACTTAATTCAAACTTGTTTCCCAATACCTCCCCTGTCCCTTTCTCATGTCTAGTCTAACTTTAATGCTGACACTTGTGCACTCTTAGAAATTGTTGGTTCATTTCCAGGCTACAATTTTTAAAGTCTTTTTAAGAGATCTGGAGATGGTCCCAAGTGCTGCGCTGTGGTGCCTGCTGCTCTTGACCTTGCAGATTGAAAGATGGGTCAAATGCAGAGGACAAGTTTTCCTACGGGGAAAATAAAGTATTGTAAGCTAAGCAGGGTCGGGCCTGGTTAGTACTTGGATGGGAGACCACTGGGAATTCCAGGTGCCACAGTGGGGCGCCAGTGGCAAAACTGTCGTAGTGTCCTTAGGCAAGACACAGCACCCACATTGCCTAGTATGAAAGTGGTGTGTGCGTGAATGGTGGTGGTGGTCGGAGGGGCCGATGGCGCAGATTGGCAGCCTCGCTTCCGTCAGTCTGCCCCAGGGCAGCTGTGGCTACAATAGTAGTTTACCACCACCAGGGTCTGGAGTGAATGAATAATGCTCTGTAAAGCGTCTTTGAGTGTCTTGAAAAGCGCTATATAAAACTGATGCATTATTGTGAATTGGCTGACTTGACTCCACCAAAAACTAGGGTTAAGTAGTTATGTAAAATCGGCTTTTTGGAGCTTTCCACCATGTTATAACGTTCCCTCATCAAAAACATGCCTGAAGAGTTTTTAAATGTCATCCATGTATTTTTTTGTATTCTTGGATCTCTCCTGGTCCTTATCCAAACCCCCTTATGGTTTGCTGTAAGATTCTGTCCAATACTCATAAATATACAAAAGCACGATACAAAACTGTACACAACTTCACAAACGTGATGCGATGTGCAGTAGTGCTCTGAAGGGGGAGCGACTTTTAACTTGGAACATCAAAAACAAAAAATAAACTTAAAAAACATGTAGAACAAACAATAAAAAAGCAATCTCAATGAGAAGAACAACTTTCTCATTCTCATCTACCCAACTGCCCTTCCAGTATAGTTTTATCAATCACACATAACAATGAAGACAACTTTATATCAAACTTTTCTTTTAAAAGTTTATGTTTCCAGTGTTTTTATGGCTACACAATGGCTGACAGTTCATCTTTGTTCCCAGTATAACACTCTTTTTAGCAGTCGGGATGCTTCACCAGCTTTTAAAATTAAACAACAACAAACACGCATCCTGACACCTCCTACATTAAAAGCATTAGAGAGTCCATCTTTTGCACTTTCTGGCAGTGAGAAGCGTTCTTGTTGACATTTTGCCCATAACATTAAGAGTGTGGACCAGCCTGAGTCACAACCTGTCCAGAATTAGATGGAAAAACACAGCCACGGATCTTATTCAGAGGCTAGATTGATGAGAGCACTGGGCACATAGCGTTTGTTCATCTGCTTGAATTATCCAGCCTAGAGTTTTCACCGAGATAATCAACATCTTTTCACCGTATCCAAGAAGTGGCTTTGATGTTGCCAACAAAGTGGTAACAAAAAAGCATGTGTGATTTCTGACTGGATCACGCTTTCCATTATAATGCAAGAGTGTTCACTGTAACCACGTAAACTAAAATCTCTGTGTGGCAAAAATTTTGTATCAGATTTCCATAGAAGTTTATTCAAAAATGATTCCAAATGAACGTTCTGGAGCTTGAGAAGGGGTCTGGATGTAAACAGATTTGACAACAAAGACATAACATTAACGGCACTGTAACAGATTTAAAAAGAAAACTTTATACGCTCTTTTCACAATTTTTCAGTATCATGGTATAGCAAACAACTAGCATGCTAACCACTCACTTCCTGTGACACAGTGGACTTATTTTGACCTCAAGAGCAAATACATTTGATCTATAGAGACACATTTTTGTGCAAATACATGGAAAAAATCTGGCCCTTTAAAAAAATAATAATAATTGTTTCAGGAGATTTTTTTTAAAGGTGCACTAAGTAACTTTTCTGGTGAACTCCATGAAGTTGTTACTGCATTGCCTGGAATGTTCCACAGGAGGGCTTTAAATTTATCCCTCATTCTGAAGACAAACAGATGAGAAGTTACACACAGGGTCGTTACAAGTCAGATTAGTGGAGAGGCATGTCCATTCACACTAAGGATGCTTGTTTTTCAAAGCATTTTTCTGTAATAAAAAAACATTTGTAATTGAATAGACGCAAGATACACATTTAAAGGGCCTGTATTACATCATAATGTTGTTTCTTCATCAGAAACATACAGAGTTTTGTTTCATTCACACTTTTAACACATAAACTCTGCATTTTTAAGCTGTGTTCTTCCACATTGTGATGTCATGTGGTAATACAGGAAGTGCACCAATGTGTTTTTAACCTCCATACACCTTCACTAGAATCATTTGGATTGTTTGACCTGAAATTGCAAATGTCTACAGGACAAAAGGTAAAAGGAATAGGGGACAGAGCATTTTGAGCTTTAGAGATGTAGACAGACTAATAATAAAGACTTACTCAAACATGTGTGAGTGTAAGAAAACCCAACTCCAAGTATATTTTTGATGAGGTAACAACATTATAACAAGGCTTAAAGGTCATAAGAGTTAATTTTGTGCAATATAGGACCTTTAAACACCAGAAAACTGACATAGTGCACATTTAAAACAATAGCAACACTATTAAATTCATATTCACCAATCAAAACAAACTCGTATGCCAGTTTAATGCATTCAATCCATCAACATTACTTCTGGGTTTCAAGTACTAGGAACCACAGTGGCCCTAGTTGATTATACAGTGACTTTTGTGACTTTGCAATAAAAGTATGCAAATCAGGAACACATCTGCTCAAAGTTAACAAGCAAAGTTCGAGTCTTGTTCAAGGACCTTTAGAAAAGTGGGAGAAATCTGAAACAGTGGTTGTGCAACAAAGTCACATCTATAGCAGCCTCAATCTACAGTTGTAATTGAAGTGAGAATGAATTTATTTTGGCAAACAATACAAAATGAATACAAATCACAGACACACAGCCAAAAAGTGTAAGCGTAAACAGAAATTTGGCGATTTGTAAGAAATAATATTGCATAGAAATGTATTTAAGAATTTAACAGAAAATGAGTCAGAAATATTTAACAGGAAGTTTGTAATTGTACGCATTTTAAAACTTTTTTTGGAAAATGAGTCCTCATAGAATTTGGGATTTATTTTAGGGAATCTATGATAATGTTCAGGTAAGCTACTGTGCACAAAAATACACACTGTACAGAGAACGTTCAGTTTCGAGATAATGTAATAGGGACGATAACCGCCAAATACGGAAATTACTGTCCCAAAATATTATAATGCCGTCCTTTTGGCAAATCAAATCACTCCACCAGCCAGTTGGTGAACAGTTTCTCATAAGCATCCAGTGGTGGAAGAAGTACTCAATATTGTTAAGTCAAAGTACAGATATTGGAGCAAAGAAATACAAGTTAAAGTAAAAGTAGCACATGAAAAATCAAAGTAAAAAGTCAAAGTCAAGTAAAAATATTAAAGAACTTAGCCTTCAAATGTAGTGATGTTGACAAAGCTTTGTCCAGCATTCCTAAAAGTGTAATTTATGGTGAAATGTGTAATATATCTGTAGATGAAGTGACAAAGTGAAGTAGGCTCAACATTTCTTTGTCTTGTAATTACAAATAAAAAGCTAAAAAAAGAAGTAAGATTTTTAGACTTCAAATGTAGTGATGTTGATAAAGCTTTGTGCTTAATATTGTTCAGCAGAAACAACTGAATTGATATTTTTTCCTAGCTCTTTTTATTTTATTTGGTCAGACTATGAAAATGTTAATAAACCCCTTATAGCCTTTTCTGCTGGTCTATTTAGGCCCGAGCCCCCACAGGGCGTAGGGCCTATTGCTTTCGCAACGATGAATGCCTGGGCGAATTTTACTTTTTCTAAAATGTACCAAATTTGGCCCAAAATTACTTTAGATCATCTCAATCGAAAAAGCCAATGTAAACCATGTGGTATTTTTAACCATGTTGCCATGGTGATGCACAAAAGCTCCAATGTTATCCTAATGGGAGAGGTCTGATAAATTCCCATTCATGAAAAATATTTTACTTTCACAGAATATTCTCAAATTTGCCACAATTACTCTTCATGTCATCCCGATCAAAAAACCATATGGTATATTTCACTGGGTTGCCGTGGCAATGCGCCAAAGCCTCCATGTTATCTTAATGGGAAAATTTCTACAATTTCTTACATTTCAAAGTCATATAACATCTTAGTAGTTTAATTGAAGAACGTGAAATTTGGAACAGTGATTCTTCGGGTCAGTTTGATCAAAAAAGTCCAGGGGGGCCAAAGTTGTATTTTGCACGGTGTTGCCATGGCAATGTTCCAAAGTGCCCATGTTAGCCATGTATGTCCATGTTTGTCTATGTTAGCACATCAGCATCTCCAGTGTGTGTGGACTTTGCGTGTTTAGTGACAAGTTCAGCCCAAAGCCACAAACACACAGAGACAAGAGGCTCATCAGCGCCACCTGGGGGAGCGTCAGCACCAGCCAGGGGAGGGGCGGGTCGGCCGAATGCGATGTGCGGCCCGCGAGGGCTGTTCGATGCAGCTTGCTGCTTTAATTTTTAATTATACTTTTTCAGTCCAGTCAAAAAATGTAGAAATGATACCTGCTCTCAAATGTAGTGACGTAAAAGTAAAAAGTATACACTTTAAAATGCACTTAAGAAAAGTACAGATACCTAAATTTTACAGTATAGTACATTACTTTGACTTTATGTTCCACCACCATAAGCGACCGTGTATACATTTCACCATAAGGCCCTTTTGCATTTACTATTCAGAAGAACGCAGGATAATGCTACATTAGGGTGCAATTGCAAATGGAGCCAATTTAGTGGAAAAAATATCTGTAGTTAACAAAATGTAGTGCGATTCTAGAGCATCCAGCAGCCGAGCAGTGCAGAATATTCATCAGGCTTAAATTACCCCCCGTTAATCAGCTCCAATCTGGCTCTGCATTCAGAGTCTGCATTTCTAATACGCGGCTGTACATTACACGGGTTCTTACTGGAATGCATAGGCCTTTGATGCATGCAGAAGCTTTGGAGTAGCGATGGTGTGATATTGCTTATTTCAGCCAAATGAGAGTTTGCAGCTCATGTCATCAACATTGGGGGTGTGAAGCTAACTGAAAGTACTACTCTGTTAGAAGCTCTGTTAGTCAAATTAGACTTTAATCAGAGTTTTGTGTGAGCACAGTCTGACCAGAAAGAGTCAAACTGGCTCGTATTCGCTAACAGTTTTTCAGTTAGTCACTCTCACCTTGATGAAAATCTAAGGAGGATCATGAACGCTCGTATTAGTCACAGGCTCCTGAAAATCTTAAAACTTGTTTGTTTGCTAATGCGTGCATTGTGTCACCATGGTAACTGCTACATGTATCTAATGGAGAAATGTTTAGAACACCCCCAGCATGAAGTCAGTGCAAAGTAGATAGACCTGTTTTAAAATCAGAATGTTCAAAATTCTGGAATGGAGGCAAGTGGAGCAAAATAAATCTGACTTAATACATTTTCAATGAATAACTGATCAACAGATCTAAATGCTAATGGGTTTAACTATTTTCAATTTCTAGGGTACAAATGGTGCTTGCTTCTTGTTAAGAAGGAAGGAAAAACTACTTCAGTCTCAAAATAAAATTTGAACATTCCTAAAAGTGTAATTTATGGTGAAACGTGTAATATATCTTTAGATGAAGTGACAAAGTGAAGTAGGCTCAACATTTCAAGTATTTAAGTAAAACCAAGTGGCTTTTTTGACCTGTAGTTTCCTCACAGTTAGCACAAAGTTTGCTACGATGGCAGATGAGAATCCACACCCAGTTGGCCGCAAAAGCAAGTCCATGTGTGAGGTCACTGAAAGAAAAAGAGAAGGGAAAAGGCGCACTGACATGCTGGGCACTAAATTACTTCTAGGCAATTCCTTCAGCAATTCTGAATGCTCATAGGCTGTAAACAAGCATGATTTCTAGTGTAAGGAGGCAGGAGGAGGTGTTTCTACATAGGGAGCTGTGGAGGAGGCAGGGTGGTGTCACATGTGCACATTACAAAATAACCACATAAATAATAATGGATAATAAAATAATGGATAATCTACTTTATGATAATTAGACGTTAATCTCAGTTTCATGTATTTCTTGTAAACATTAAAACAGATTTATCTCGTAATATAGTTGTAAATAGAAAACAAAACGTGTAGAAAAATATTGGCCTAATATATTGGCAAATTGTACTTATATGTGAAACCATAACTTGTTTTCATCAACACCAATATATGCACCTCCCTCCCTACTTTCTAATCTGTCATCTTTTAAGAATACTTATATATTGTTATTAATTGAGTGTCCAAACTAATATAGTGCTTTAAGTAAATGCCCACATGCTGGTCTGGGCTAAAGCCAAACTTGTACTGCTGATAACCGCAATCTACAATCACAGTCACTGGAGCTTGTTTTAACTGGGTTACACAAAGCATTATTATACAAACAGAAATCTGCCCAGAACAGCTGTCACCTCCTCTTCATGTCTTTGTTCTACTATCTGTCATATTTTGTTTGTCTCTTACCTGTGTTTAAACTCTTCTGTTCTCTAGCAAAAAGACAAATTTGTTTAAAAGGCGCGTTTGATTTAAGTAATATTAAAATCAGTTGCTGACCCAGCTCTGTGGCACTTTTGTGTAGAACTACAAAAGGGAGGAGTTGAAGGCAGTTGTCAGTCTCACAGCAGCGCTAGGGTCAGACACAGAAATCTGTTCAAGTTTAGGAAATGCTCGCTACCATTTAGGACAAGATTTCAACCAAATTTCATCACAAAAAACATGACCAAGGAAAGCTATAGGGCTCCCACATAACCTTTATAAGCCATTATTACAATTTCTATGGATCTTATCTCTTAAAGTTTGTTTCATATACCATTCTTCCTTCAAAACATGTTTTTGAGAATGCCATTTCTAAAAATTTGTTTTTTGAACTTTTAGTGCGTTTCCTGTTATCAAGGAAAAGGCAGCACATTTTCTGTAAGGATTAGGATGAGTTCTATCTAACAATACCCTCAAAAAGTCAGTATTTTTCACAAGTACATTTTAGAAAGAAAAAGTACAAAAAGTGGGTCATCTTACTTCAAGAACATTTTATAGGTTCCTAGACAGATTTACACAGACGCTCTAAATGCAAAAGTACTATGATTTTAACAACTGAATTAGGTACCAGTACTAGTAGTTATAATAGTATTAGTAGTGTCTGTTCAATAGTAGTGGTACTGATATTCTGCAGTTGCATCACACTGGGGGTGTTCTACATGTATGTATGTTGCAGAATCATTAATAGTCAACATTTTTAGCTGAAACTTCTAACCGCTGCAAACTTTTCCCCAACTCCTGTCATGTCATAACTGAACTTCATGCATTAAAAATCATGCAAAATTGTTATTGTTTTACCCTTTCGCCAAAATGGATTTCTTATTTCCATGTTTTTAATCATAGTTTTGGTCCATCCGTGTGTCTTGTCAGATTTAAACTCTATAGACAATATCTTCTCTCACAGGTGCGTCCCTCGTGCTTGTGCTCCTGCCTGATCCCGGTTTGATTTGGTTGTGATTGCCGTGCTCCCTCGATGGGAGCCCGGGCACAAATGAGCACAGCAGAAGGCGGGATAGGCAGATGAGCTGAATAAATAACAGGACCTGAGGCTTAGAGTCGGGGAAATTGGTAAAAAGTGGATTCTTGTTATTGAAAGTGTCAGTGACTAAGCCCTGTCAGCGGAAAGTGGGAAACAATTAGATTTTCCATTATTCATCTCTTATTTTTTTCTGTAAAGTCTTAAAGGTGCATTGTGTAACTTTTCTGGTAGAGGACCTGGCAAAGCAGTAGAGATGCTATTGCTTTGTCTGGAATGTCTCACAGGATGGTGTTAAACCTTTCCATCTTCATGGAGACCAAACCAGGCCAAGTTACAGGTCAGATCTGTAGAGAGGCAAACCCGCTCACAGTAAGAATGCCTGTTTTTCTAGGTAGTTTTGAGCTATAAAATCACCTGTAATTTAATCAATTTAAGGTAGAGTTGTTTAATGTCATACTATCGAACATTCCAGGCAATGACATCTCCGTAGAAACAAACAGGTGTTGGACCTCAAACCAAAAAGTTACACAGTGCACCTTTAAATCGACTGATGCACACTCTTTATGTGACAGTCTTGTGCCCCAAAATGGAGAGGGTCAGGTAGGGCATCTGGTGTAAAACGTATATGTGTAATGTAGGGTAGTCAAAAGTATAGAAACTCAGATATTAATCAATACTAAAACCAGGATCAAAACTAGATTCTCATTTAAGCAGGTTTTCATACTAAAAAAATCACATTTACAGGGCAGAAATGAACCTTTCCTGAATAGCTTTATGGTAAGTGGTCATATTTTTATTCATCACTATTCCACCCTCAAGGCACTCAAAGTGCTTTACTTCAAGGAACAACTCACCTATTCACACACACTCTCACTCATGTATGCAGGCGAGGTGGGTTCAGTGTCTTCCCTAAGGGCACAACAGCACCATTCTTCTGTGGGCATCACACCGCCAACCTGTAGATCAGTGGATCTGACCACTCAAACAACTGAGCAACTGTCACCCTAGCTTTAGCATGATCTTGAGCTGTATCAGAACAAGTATTACACACACATCACAGACTAGCATATGCCCATGGACCACTATGGAGGGTTAGGGTTACACAGATACACCACATCATAATATAGAAGAAAGTACTATGAGTTAATGTTGAAAATCACTCATTCTATTGTTTAAAGTGTGTTTATCATCATGGTATGAGAATGGGTATTGAGTATTGAGTCTATTCCTTAGTATCAAAATTGAGTTTGAAATTGTATTATCACTACACTAGTGTAATGTATTGTACACTATAGGTGGGTTTTAGAGGGGGGCCGCTTTTCTTCTCCGACTAATTAACAGTTGGATATAAATGTTTTGTTCCATGCATGAGTAGTAAATTGCACAATTAGCCCTTCTCCTTGTATGAACAAGCAAACAACTGACATGCTGCGCACAAATTAATTTAGTGAAACTGTGAAACTATAGCACAAGCAGAGCTCTACCTACGCTGTGGCCCCTTTTCTCATCGTAAACATAATATAACACAGAACAAACATGAGCAGACTGATTAAGGATCCCTACCTGCTTGTCTCCATGGAGATGGTATTGCTTTTCCTGTAATAATCCACTGTATCGCATAGGCCCCAAGCCTTTAAGGGGCCCTAAGCAGAATATGATTTGGGGGCCCTCCACAACATCGAAACTACACTGCTAGCTGCCTTATTATTTCCTAGGCTATACAGTTAGTCTAGCCACCCATCATAATCTGCGTTTTTAGTTGGTTTACATTATACTGCAAGTTGTGGCTATTGCAATGTAAATTATGAGTGATCTGTAGCATATTTGTAAGTAAAAAAACAAATCAGTAGACAAGACACTTTATATGTAAAAAAAAGTGAACCAATTAATTTTAGTACTTGTAAGTACAGTACAGTTTCAAATGTTGACTGCTCCTGGCTTTCTTGTGCTGATGAATGCTCCTCAATTTCATACATATGAATCTCTCCCTCGCTCTCAGGTGCTGGTGGATCTACAGAGGATGGACCTGAAGCAAACAAACAAACAAATAAATATTGCATTAAAAATAAAATAAAAAAAACAGGCCAAATGTGTAATGTCATTGAAAATAAATATAAAATAAATAACTGTTTCAACAACAACATTATTTTGAAAAAAAAAGTGTGATTAATTCACGATTTGGTAGTAACATATTATGACTCACTTGGAGCACTTTCATGAATGGAGCAGGAGGCGGAGGTACCCGGATCTGCGTGGGCAGATGTGGCTGATAGTGGTCCAAAAAACCTCAGCAGGGCTCTTGCAAAATAATGGTCCACCAGTACATCATTAATAAGTTATTTAATTTAGTATCTAAGATACTAAGGGGGGAACATTCAAATTTACCAGTTTCTTGCTGTTTTTTTTCCTCCTCTTGTCTCTTCCTCTTCTCTGCTCCAGACAGATAATTTCTTTTTTGAGACATGGCTTTCCATCTCCATCTCGCAACTGGGCATTCCAACTGCTCTTGGGGGCCCCCTAGTGGTGCCTGGTGGTGCTTGGGGCCTTAAGCGGCTGCTTAGTTCCCTTATGCCTTGGGCCGGCTGTGGTATCACATTAAACTTGGCTGTCTTCTTGGAGACGAGCAGATAATTCCACCAAGCCGAGTAACTGATACTTGCAGTGGCATCACGCTGAGGGTATTCAACATGTATCTGTACGGCAGAATGTTTGTGAGTTCCCAGGAGTAAACGCTGCCAAAAAAGTTTGTCTGAATTACTAAACGGATTTGTGATCAATCTGAGCATTCGTGCTCCTGTTTAGGTTGTTTGATTTTCAACAAAAAGGTCAAAGTGACTAATTGAAAAACTGTTGGCTAATGGTAGCTGGCTTGTGGCTGTAATGTTATGTGATAAGGCCTTGTTTAACACCTCAAATCAGCTCTACTGTTGTAGTTCCAACTCAGCTCTTTATGGTCAGATTATGTTAAAATATAGTTCAAATGAAAGTCTAACTACACTAACAGCTTCAGACAGAGCAGTGCCTCCATTAGCATCACACCCCCAGAGAATCAGCTGATAAGTATTAGTATTAGTATTAGTATTAGTATTAGTATTAGTATTAGTATTAGGTCAGATCTGTGGAGAGGCAACCCATTGCACAGTAAGTGCACTCTCAAGACTACAACAACATGGGAGTTCATGCAGTATTAGTATTAGGTCAGATCTGTGGAGAGGCAACCCATTGCACAGTAAGTGCTCTCACAAGACTACAACAACATGGGAGTTCATGCAAAATCAACAATTTATATAAAAAGTGTTATAAGTAACTGAGGGTCTATTTATATGAAAGAATTTGCAAAACTAGTTAAAAAATGCCAAATTTTCAGCTATTGCTCATACATACCTTGCTTTTGCAGCTGTCCCAAATAAATCCTAAAAATCTAAATAATCCACTAATTAAACTTTCGCTTGACTGAGAAACCATCAGCATAGAAACCATTAAGGACTACAGCTCTAAAAAGCATCATCAAAAGTTTCAAACAACACAAAACATCCAAATCTTCATATTGTCATCTCTTCTGACTACATAAAAGACTTGCTGCAGTGGAGACACACTTTAATGAGTGGTGCTTGGTGTATGTGTGAGCATCATACCGATTAGCCCTGATCCTTTTCATAAACCACAAATCAATATGGCTGTCAGACGGCCAGACAGACAGTTCCGCTCCAAAACACCCCCACTTCTCTGCATTCTCTCCACACAGCCCCTGCTAGCTAAAATACACCAAAGGTTTAAGTGTCAGAAGGTGTGTGAGACGGACAGGTGGATGTGGACGGACAAAACTCAGCTTCATTCACCAAACGAAGAATAAAAACATGAGATGACAATGCACCACTGCTACACTTCCATGGCCAGACGTGCTATAGAAAGCCTTTGTTGATGAGAGGCACAAAAGGAGCAGAGCACAGAAGACGAAGGTCGCAACTGGGAAGCCAAGCAATCAGAGTCAACTACTCAAGCGTCACAGAAAGTCTATTCATTAGTTTATTGTGGATAATTGTTAGCTACTGGGGGCAAACCTCTGACACATTTGGATGTTACTGTTACTCAAATAGTGGCTCAAAAGTTGTGGTATGAGCAAAGGTGGAAACAGTACAAAATGTATACTCAAGTAAAGTAAAAGTACACTTACTTCCCTAATAATGTACTCAATTTCAAGTATTCAATCAAGTACTGCCACCAAAATTGTACTTAAAAGTAAAAAGTGTGCTTGAAAAATACTACTCAGAGTACTAGTTACGTTTTAAGACTATTTCAGAAGGATTTTATGTCATGCTTTTATATGAAACTTGATAAAAATTTCAAAGTAAATGTAGTTGCTTTAAACCATCTCTTAAACCACTGTGATGTGGTGATGTTATGTGTGTTTTCACAGAAAGGAGCAGAGACAGCTGTGGATTGGGACAATTGGGACTGAGCTGTACTCAGTAACTTCTATTATTTAAAATGTAAATGATACATGGCTAGAAATGTACTCAATTACATGTACACAATTTGACAATAATGCAGACCTATTTTTTCCTAAGCCTTTAACCATGTTATGGTTGTTTCCCCCCTCTCATTTACCCTCTCAAAGTTGGAGTGATTAATGTTTGCTGTGCATCCTTAATCCCTTATTTTCAGGATGTCATATTGCTGATCAACTCCCATTTTCACTGCTATCGACATACACCCACTTCACTTATGTGCTATATGTAGTTAATATGATTAACTTAGGTTCAGGTTATCTGCCCTCGTCTTCTTTCCAGTGAATCACAGATTCGACCACATCTCAATTTCCCAGAAGCCTATTAGTAGCAGCTTATCCCGGCAACCCAGTTTGTCCAGAATAACTCGACCCCGCCCTCCCAACTCCTATCTGTTCGCTTCCAGACATAAGACGCCTACGAGGGAGGTCCCGTCCTGCTGGGCCATGTGAAGATTGAGACTGTATCCCCACCCTGAGTCTCAACCCAGGCGACCCACCTCGTCTCAATATAATAAATGCTTTTCGCTTCGCACATGTGTTGTTGGCGTCGTGCTTGTTAGTGAAATGTTTAAAAAATATTGAACCTATTTTTCTAGCATATTTGTATTTCCATTGTACATGAATCGTGAATATACTGTATATTGTATGACATTAACAGTGGCATGGGGAGTTAAAGTTTAAACAACATTATGATAACAAACATGTGCATAAAATATACATTTGTGACATTTTAAACCTTTTAGTAGTTTGCATGCAAATGAGTAGGAATATGCACTGTGTTATATTTATCCTATTAACAGGCTTGCATTTGGTTTGTTTATTTCACTCATCAGCCACTTTTAGCCAAATCACAGTTTCTCTCAGAGACCTAGTGTTTATAAATGCTCTCCCTGATGTAAAGAACAAATGTTGTTTTGGGCTGAAAACTGTAATTATCTTGTGGTCTTCCAGTGGTAAAAGAATGCCAAGTCTCGTTAAGAGGAAACATGCAACATAATGAGTGGAGGTCTGGATTCAAAAGTGCTGGGGTTGGCAAGTAGTAGAAACATGGTTAAATGTAACATCTTTAATTTTGTCCAATTAAAAATAATGTGTTCTGTGACAACATAACAGTTATATTTCATTTAAAAACTGCCAACGGGCTAAGCAAGGATTTCATTCATCCCACAAGTAAGCACTGAGATTTAGACTTGGACAGGAAGTGGTGTAATTCTAAAAAAATAAAGAGTAGGAGTGTAGTTGTAAATATGAATGCTCATTCTCTGATCCAAAGGTTGATGGTTTGGATCCCACTCTACATAAAAAAACATTGTTGGTAGAGCAAATTGATCCCAGCTCCCACAGATAAATGCTGCTGTTGTTGTGTCCCTGTCAATGGGTGAGCGTTTCCTTGATGCAAAGTGCTTTGAGTGACTCTGCCATCTACCATTTAAGAATCAAGTATATTGTAGATTTCACTGTGTAATATTTGTTTCCAGAGTTTTTATATGGTCAAGAACGATCATCTACAATGTTACCAATCTCCTTGTTTGCTTGAGGCTATGGTGTTTTGTTCGCCACACAAAAGCGTCTTCACAGTGAGAGTGGGGGATTGTGGGTAGCCTTGAGTTTGTGCAAGATTTGCCGCGGCCGGAACAGTCAGTAGCAGATTATACAGAGGAGCAGGAAAACAGGATGAGACAGCATGTGGCTCGGTAAGCTCCACACACAGCAAAAATGCGCAGTTTATTCACAGTGAAGACGTCAGAGGAGCCTGCCCCTCCTGTCTGCTCATAACCCAAGCAATAAATCGGTAGAGAAAAAGAATTAAATGTAAGGACTGATGATGCAAACATACATATAATCCAGTCTAACTTTTACCGGTACTGGTGACATGTTATAAAACCTACACTTAAAAGTCTTATATGATGCTAAATTAACTGTTATGAGCTTTAAGACATGTTAGAATGTTGTTACCTCCTCAAAAACATACCTGGAGTTGTGTTTTGTTTCACACACGTTTGAGTAACCCTTTTTTATTAGTCGGGCTAAATCTCCAAAACTCAAAATGCTTTGTTCCACCTTGTGATATAATGAAGCAGTAGTTTTGAAGTTAGTATATACTTTTTTACAGTAGAGTACAGTCAGTAGAGATGGACAATTCCTGGGCTTACAATCATCCAAATGATTCTAATGAAGGTGTATGGAGTTTAAAAACACAGTGGAGCACTTCCTGTATGACCACATGACATCACAAGGTGGAAGGAGTGTTTTCTGTTTGAGAGACGAACTAAATATACAGGGTTTGTATGTTAACATGTGTGAACAAAACAAAACACAATAGACAACAATAGATAAGAAAATAGCTGAATATGGGCCCTTCAAGTAATTACAAAAAAAAAAAAATCACACTGAATTGTAAGTGTTTTATTTGCTTTGTCAAGGCTAATTAAGATGTATTATAAAGTGGCACTGAGTAACTTATTGTATAATCTCTTCTGTTGTTAAATGTCCTTGTATCAATTCACCACGTAGTATTGCTCGGAAATCAGTACAAGTCTTATTACATGCAACTTTTTACAAACCTTATGCTGGCCAACTGTTCTCTTGTACTTAAGTTTTTTGGCTGACTACTTTTTACTTTCACCTTTTACTTTACAATATTTGGTTGTTCTATCCATCTTTGATAATTCCAGCTAAAGTGAGCCTGTCCCTGGTACAATGGAACAACTGGGGTGACCTGTTCGCTAATGACTCTCAATGGACACATTAAAATGCACAAGTTAATTTGCCTCTGTTGAGACACTAAACCCTGTGTCCAGTGCCAAAGACATATTCACTGCACGGCACACATTATACAGTGTACAACAGCCATTGTGTTCTGTGCGACGGCCCCCATCAATGTGGAGATCACACCCCAAATAATAATTGACACTACAATTAATATAATATGATTTTTTCTCCTTAGATTTGCATGTTAATATAGATTTATGCCTATAGTCTTAATAAAGCAATACATTTAAACTAATATCTGATTACAAACTTTTTTTCCCCTTTTATGCTTGTTTTGTCAACTAAACTACTGTGCCTCTGCAGCCCACTGGGGGCCCCGTACCCCACTTTGAGAACCACTGCTCTAATCTAAATGAAAAACGCAAGATTCTATCTTGTTGCATAAAAGATAAAGCTCCATATTGTTTTGGAATTATTTATTTATTTTGGCTGGAATAGACCAATTCTAATAGGAAATGAGTGTAGATAGCTTTGTGAAATGCCAGTTAGGGCAAGAAAGCCCTGCAGAACACCCAAATGAACTTTACTTCAGTTGTTGAACTGATGATTAGATAGTTCAACTGAGTCAGCAGTAGATTTTTCTCTACTCTTCAAAACTGACTATAAGCTGCCTACTGGTGACAGGGAATGTTTAGGTGTTCTGATAAGGAGGGATTTTGTTTTGTTGGGGAGATGGGGTAGTGGAGGGAAGTGGGGGTGGGGGAGTTACTACTCCTGGTTTTCTTTTCAGGAGTTTGTGTCAGCACTGTCAGCACTTATACGACCTCCATTTTTGGCAGCTTTGTCAGGACTTGTCAGGACTTTGTCAGGATTCCTTCCATCTGCCTGATTGAAAATGAACAGTATTTTCAATCAGGCAGATGGAAGGAATCCCAGGCTCATTCTTTAGTGATGGGACTTGCTGGGTTGAATGAGATGTCTGAACATTGGGTGATGGACAAACATTTTCTGTTATGGTCTCACAATCCCTTGCCCTTCTCGGGAGATGTCTGGGTGGTCTCTGGTTTTTGGTGGGTCAGAAGGATACAACTCAATATCCTCAGGCTTTGGAGCTGGTTTCTATTCTCCACATTCTGCTGGAGTGTGGCGGTTCTTGCAAGGCACCTGGGTGGTCTCTGTTGTTTTGGTGGTTCTGAAGGAAACATCTTGATAACCTCAGGCTTTGGTGTGGGGGACTGAACATTTGGTGACTGACAAGTTTGTTTACTTTTGGAAGCTGGTTTTTCTTCCCTGTTTTCAATTGTCTTGCAGTCACCTGCCTTTCTTGGGAGACACTCGGAGGTCTTTGTTCTTTTGTTCCTGGGTGGACTGTCCTCCAGTGTTTTTTCCAGTTTTCTTAAACCAGGCATTTTCTGTGGGTGTAGAAGGTGGTACAAATTTAGGCTTTTCTTTCTCCTGTGAATCTTCTGTTGCATCCATCATGCCTTGTTGTGTTTTGGTCCCTTCCTATCTGGTTGGGGTCCATTGCCACTCCTTCTATCATTTTTTCTCCAGTTTTTAAGAAGGTTTTGCTTGGACAACTAGGTCTGCCTTCATTAGCTCTTCTCTTCGTTCCCTGCCCAGTATTAAAAGGTCTCCTTTCCTCTCCTGAGAGTTTTTAGGTGCTGGAGACATCTCTGCTCTATTGTTCTGATGCCAGGTTTTCTTGGCATATCTTTGGTGGTCAGCATTGGGGTTGTTAGCGACAGCAGCCTCCTCTCTCTAGTCAGGACATGGATATTATCACTTCCTCTGTTGTGTTTTTCTGATTCTGGTTTTCAGGATTGGTTCTAGACCCATCCTGTTTCTTGGAGAAAGAACCACATGCATCCTTGTACCTTTGGTTGAAGGTCCTCTGAAAGCTGGAGACGCCTGGGGTGGTTCTGCATTCTCCTGTCATGGGAGTTTTCCATCCCTCATCTTTGGCTCCATTGTCCACATTTGGACCCATGTCAACAGCCTGTAGAGACTGAGCCATGCTCTCCCGCTCTGTCTCCTTGACTGTGACAGACAAATGTGGATTTCAGGTTGAGGAACCTGCACAGAATCCAGACTTGTTTGAAGACCTTCCTCCATTATTTCAGGACAATGGCCTAAAGCAGACTCAGCAAGTTGTTTGGGTGTATGGTTCTCAGTGATCATCAAAACTCTAGATCTTTTCCTGTTTCTTTTTAGTTCCCATTGTGATGAGTTTGATATTATCAATAATCTTAATAAGTCACAAGTATCTGTAAGTGTTCAGCTAAATGTGTTAATAGTTGAAGACTTCTGCTTCTCTCTTTGCATCTGTCCACAAGTGTGTCAACTGTCATGACATTATTGCCATGACAACTGGACTTAGTTTGGACTGGACTTTTGTTTGTTAGCAATAATAATAATTATAATGGTTAAGATTCTGATTATACATGATAGTGTTATTATTGTAAGGAAGTAATGTGGTTGATTTTAAATCCAGTATATTTCTGGACCAGTATTTAGACAGTATTTTTCCTGGTCCAATGTTTCTGCAGCCAGTCCCAAAGTGTTCTGTGCCACGGCCCCCCTATCAATGTGAAGATCACACGAGGCCCCCAAATATAATACATTTAACAGAATATGTAATGTTTTTTCCCCCTTAAATTTGTTGTTAAAATGTTAAAATGTTAAAAAATCTAACTATGCATAAGGTCTTAATACTAATATAAACCAAGACATTTAAATGAATATTGCATGTAAGGTTGATTTTAAACTTAATTTTCTTTTTCTGCTTGCTTTGTGACCAACCTTTGGGCCAGTGCTGTACAAAATATTTTACTATAAGTATGACAACTGCCGCAGAAATTGTTCATACACAAATCCTTGACTTTTAAAGGGCCCATATTTCACAATTTTCTGATCTGTTATAATGTTGTTTCCTTTTCAGAATCATACCTGGAGTTGTTTTGTGTAATTCAACAATGTTTCACACCGTATTTAAGCCGAGTTCTTCTCTCAAATGGAAATAGTCCATCTTGTGATGTCATGTGGTAATACAGGAAGTGCTCTACTGTGTTTTAAACTCCATACACTTTCACTAGAATCATTTCGATAATGTCAGTCTAGGAATTAACAGTATCCAGTCAACTAAAGGTAAAAGGTAGATATCACAAGGTGAAACAGTGCATTATGAGCTTTGGAGATGAAGACAGACTAATAATGAAACAAAATACAGCTCCAGTCAGTTTTGTGTTATATAGGACTTTTCTTTAATAAAAACATGTTTGGTATTTTTTTATGTTATATACAAATATAAAGACAAAAAATAAACAAAAAACGCAACTTTCCACACATTAAATTGTGTTGAGTGCTAGAAATGTTTAATATCTATATTCACGCTCCATCCTCCCCTCACTTGTGAACAAGACCCCAAGATACTTGAACTCCTCCACTTGAGGCAGGGACCCCCCCCCCCCCAACCACCTGCAGAGGGCAAACCACCTTTTTCCGGTCGAGAACCATCGGCTCGGATTTGGAACAGCTTATTTTCATCCCATCCGCTTCACACTCGGCTGCAAACCGCCCCAGTGCACGCTGCTGGTCCTGGTTCGATGAAGCCAACAGGACAACATCATCTGAAAAGAGCAGAGATGAGATCCTGCTCCAGTCATACAGGGACCTTAGAACAGGGCCCCAGATCCCATACACCCAGAGCAACCCCCACAGGACACCACAAGGAACACGGCCAAATGCCTTCTCCTAATCCACAAAGCACATGTGGACTGGCTGGGCAAACTCCCATGAACCCTCGAGCACCTGAAGGAGAGTATAGAGCTGGTCCAGTGTTCCACGGTCGGGATGAAAACGAGAATAATTGAACACAAACCATAACAGCAGAGTGGTTGTAACTTGTACATTTCGTTTTTCTCTCTACCCACTGAAGAAACCTTTCACTAAACTGTGTGTAAAAGTGAGCTGTCCCGCTAAAATAAAATATGTGAATGACTCAAACTTGAGGTCATGAATTTCAAATGTGTGAGTGCGGCTGTTGGTGCAGAAAAGGCAGCCAGGCACAGCTCCTTTTTGCTCTCTTTAGTCCTTCCAACTCACACTGTCCAAAAATGTCCATTCATATCCACGCTTAGAAAGCAATGTTGATGCAATACTCGAGCGATGATGCTATAAGTTTATAAACATGCGGTGTTGATGGGCAAAGTATTAAAGTGCATATGACAGGTTAGACTACTCATTTTACTAAAACATCATTATACTGTGTTTCCCCTGTGTTTTTTTCAAGTTCTTACATTTTGGTGAACTTTATTTACATTTCACTTTTAGATCCCGGTTGGACATAGGCAGCAGAAATTAGAGGTAGTTGTATTCAGATTTAGAACTCACTGCTCACTGCTACAACTGCCACTTAACTGATGTAAAACTATGATGAATTTTTATTTACTACAGGTACTATATCACCAAACAAATAAGATTAAGAATTAGAAACACATGAAAACCTAGTCATATGTACTTAAAGTAGTACACAAAGTTCTTTTATATTACTGTATGTACAGAGTTGAAAAAAGTATAAATAATGACTGATAGTGGGATTTTTGCTTTGTTGTGTTAGAGCTGACTTGGCTGTTGGACAAATGTAGAAAATTATTATAATCAGGAAAATGTTATTTGAAATAATTTGTTTCCACCACTTTTTTCCAGGTATGAAAGCTTTGATTAAAGTATTGATGTTGTAACAATAATTATTATAGCAGCCACAAAAGAATTTACAAAATGAAAACGCACTGTGGAAAACTTGAATATTTGAAGACTTTTATTTCAAGTCTCAAGAATGAAAATAAAATAATTACTATGTTATTGAAAGCAGAAAAAAATATTGAAGGCTCACTAATCTATATCTTTATTTACCGTATTTTCCGGACTATAGAGCGCACTGGTATATGAGCCGCATCCACTCATTTTTAAAAAAATTAAGAAAAAAGTTTTACAAGCCGCAACCGGGCTATAAGCCACTGATATCTATGTTGAAAAATTAGATATTTACTGCATATACAGAACGATTTTGTACTGTAAATGCACATTTATGTACCTGAACAGATTCTTTCTGAACAGTGCCTTTTAACACGGCAGCAACTGTGCTGATTAAAACGGGTCAAAAACAGAAGAGAACCGATAATTGATTTCCTTCATTTCTCCTGTGCAGTGAAACCACAAGTCACTTTAATCATCTCTGCTGACGCCGAGCTTACTTGCAGCAGCACGGTAGAGGTCTGCGCGGGACACAATTTTCAGTCCCGCTCCCGCCCGCTGCCGCATTCTTCAGTACCGCTCCCGCCCGCGCCCGCAATAAGCTTTCAGAATGTTTTTTCAGAATGTTCTTTCAGATGCTCTTATTATACATCTATGGTCCCGCGCCGCACTGTTTTGTGTTGGGTCCCGTGGGTGCAGGGCTCTACAGCAGTTTCCTTCCTGGAGCAAGATCGATGCCCTCAACTTAAAACTTGCATCATACAAACTTTTTCGTGTGCTTTTCATGATGAAGGGGTGAGGATTTGAAAATAATTACCAGTTAGTAATTTGTCGTCCGTGTTATATCTGCTAAATAAAAAGTAGCATATTCTTCTTTGCATTAATTTTCCGTCTATTTTGTTTTTGAAATTCCGGTTAGAGCGCCCCTGGTGGTGGAAGAAAAATCCAAAATTTAGCCACTCCTTTGTAAAAGCCGTACGGTTCAAAGCCTGGGAAAAAAGTAGCAGCTTATAGTCTGGAAAATACGGTATTTGTATTAATAATAAGCCTATAATATTTTGGCAACACTTAAAGACATCTTTTGGTTTTCCTTTGATATCAAATCAGTCAGTGTCACTGAATACACGGGCCTTTAAAAGCGGTTTACCTGTATGTAGTGCACTCAACAGTGATGTGGCCAGTCTGCCCCAGGACCACTCAAATGGCCATGCTGATTGAAAATAAATCAAGGAGAATGTAATCATGAGGTGTCTGTCTGAGAGGGCCAAAACGACAAGATTAACTGTGTGTTTGGTATTTTTCTTCTAATCTGCATTGTGTAGATGATAATGATGTTAAAGGTTCTGTAACAGTTTTTTCCATGTATGTCTTGCCTCAACACAGATATATTGTATAAACAGTTCTTGAAGTGAAAATACATCCGTCTGCATGCAAGTTGCTGTTAACATCTGCTTGCTACTGTTAACGGGCCCACCTCTCCAAAGATCTGACCAGTAACTTGGAGTGCTGTAGTGTCTCCATGTAGAGAGATATATAGATAACTTTAATGCCATGCTGTGTAAGATTAGACATAGTGCACATTTAAGATGAAAATAGTTGATATCAAACTTTATTTTTGTTTATACTAATGTTGTGATTGGAGGTGGTGTTTTTGGTTAACAGTTCTTTTTTGTAATTGTGCTCAAGCTATAACATCTTTTCACTGTGTTCTCTTGCTATTTCACTTGAGTTTTAGTTTTAGAAAATGGTTAGTGTGTGTCATTTGGCCAGAATATAGCAGACAGATGGAAAGATCTAGATACAAGTGGGAAGCACTCTTTCCTCTCTGCCAAACGCATTTACTGGTCCTTAAGCTGAGCATTTAACCCTATTTACCCAGCATGCACTTGTGTCCATGAGTACTTTAGTGGTTTTAAATGGGAATGTCATGGCTGTCGGGCACTATAGGAAATGCACTTATACCTCCACTGGAGTCGCATTTGCTGAATATTCTGTCTCTGTGTGACAATTTTCTTTTTACGAACAAAACTAAATGTTATGAACAAAATGGTTGCCCGCCATTTATGTCACAATATTTTCACGGCACTCAAGAGAAACACCCCCAAATAAATGGAAATGTGAGTTTACAACATCATTTGTTTGAAAAATTATACAAGGTCTAAACAGGTATTTCCAATTTGCAATAAAACCAACCAAGTATACAAGTATACAAAAGTATGATACAAAACTGTACACAACAACTTGACAGTAGTTTCATTAGAGGCATGCACTGACTGTGTTGTGATAGCGCTCTGAACTGGGAGTGACTTAGTGCTGAGAACAAAGAGAGGGGAGACTCAGAGACACAGACATTTTTCCCTAAATAAAACAGTTTTCTACTCCTATATAGCTATATCTCTGCTGAGTGTGACCTTTACATTAATAAAGACTTAATTTCAGGTCTAAGACATGCTCTTCTGAGAAAAACACAGACACCACACATACCAACGCGCTCAAATGATTGAAAATAGGCCTTGCTGACGCTAGAACATCTTATTTTTTGTACTAAGGGACATAGCGCCTTTCTAATATTACACCTATATAGCGCACAAGAACATCTCAAATTGCTTAGCACGGCCCTGTCTTATCAAGCCACTCCACTTCCCCATAGCTACTTCTAGCCTATATTGAAAAGTAATAATGTGCTCTATTGTACTGCTGTGAGGCCAGAGCTTGCTAATCACTTTTTCTTTTATCTTTAAGTTGCGCTGGGCTGTCTGTCAAACCTACAATGGCCGCACTTGGGATGGTCCCTAATAGCATGTAGAAAAAGGGCTCTTTCTGTAATAGCTTCACTAAGTCTTATTGTTGCACCTTCTTCTCTTGTAATTGTGGATTTTAAACAGGAGTGGTCACATCTCGCCTGACTTACTGGCCTCTTACTAGGAATAGGTGACTAACAGCAAGGCAAATTAAGTGTTTTGCTCTACAGCGCAACAGCAGTCTGCAATCTAGAAGCTGAGATTGAACCTCTGACCTTTGAGTCAGCCAGCATTCTTTTTGTACAATTGCAAAGTCTGGATACAGGAAGAGGAAAGGAACAGAATCTAGTTTTAAAGGTCTCATGTTACACAAAATGGATTCTTGTGAGCTTTAAGTCATGTTAAAATGTTGGTACCTCATCATACCTGGAGGGATTCCAGGGCTGAAATGATCCAAATAATGGAGCATTTCCTGCATTACCTCGAGTGTTTCCAGTGTTTTGCCCAAGGACACAACAACAGTATGTAATCAAGGACCTGAGATTAAACTGCTAACCTTTGAGTCAGCCTGCATTCTTTTTGTATAGTCTGGATAAAGGCGAGGAAGAGAATCTAGTTTTCTCACTGGGCTGTTGCTGTTTAGTGGAGTCAGTTGGCAGGCTTGTCACATGATCAGCAGAGCGGTCATGTGATCTATCGTGTCAAAGGAGGAGAGGAGGGATGATTGACAGCTGGAGTCGGGAGTCGCTCCAGTCCATTAGGATGCTACTGTGAGAGGAGGAGAGTACAGAGCTAATTATCTGCTTGGTCTGCTCAACATTTAAGAGGGACAGGAAGAAGAGTACATCCACATAGGGGAAATTTGAGATTGTAGCTTGAAGGGTTTAATGACTTTAACAAACATGACCACCTTATTAGCACAGGAGGAAGAAACTAATTACAGATACTATTACTTGCGTTGTAATGGAGTATAATTCTAGCCCTGTTGACAGTAGCTACATTTAAAATTGCTGTCTGTGTTGGCACCACCATCATCATTGGAGCTGTATTATTTTGCACAGCAAATGCATTCTATCTGGACCACAAAGCCGTTTTGAAGCCTCTCAGAGAATTGGAGCAATGTTGACTTTTACACAAATAAACCTACTTTTTTCATATTTTAGCAGCAAAACTTTTCACAAATTCTCAATTGAAATGACGATGTGACCACATCAATGATGTGATTCTTGCTTTATCAGAAGAGCGACCACAAAAATTGTCTGTATACTTTTCAAAGTTCAAATTTGGCAGCACTACTTGTAATTGAGTACATTTTAATTCATGTAACTACACTTATACTTCATTTCCAGTCCTCTCACCATCACTACATAATGTGTAAATTACCGCCTGCTGAGTCGAGATGCACTGATTTAAATAAACACATTTAAACCGCATTGGCCAGACTTCATGCCTTCCATGTGTATCAGCTGTCACTGTTTCCTCATTGGACCCACAAGAGATACACGCTGTGCAAGCTTGTGCCTTTATCAAAATAAAGATTTCAAACATTCCATATAAGTACCACCCTCCACCTTTTTCTCGTGTATGCTCTGCACCTGCTCGTCTCCATGGAGATGTTATTGCTTTGTCTAGAATGTTCCACTTTATCTTTGTAAATGTATCATATCAATAAAGACAAGCACTTGATGCCACCAGACCAAGTTACAATGGTCAGATCTATGGAAAGGTGAGCTGACTTACAATAAAAAAGCATATTTTTAAGACATTACTGTGCAGTGAAATTGAATGAATGCAGAATAGAAATGTGCAATGGTATAATGTAGAATATTGCAGGCAAAACTATTACATTTCCATGGAGATGGAGCAGGTGGCGAACCCCAACTAGAAAACTTACTTAGTGCTCCTTTAAACCAATATTAAATCCAAACAATATGCAGAAACAAAATTAGCCTAAACCATTATAAATTATTAACAGACTAAGCTAGATTTAAACCATGTCTGAACTGGGACAAGAAACGGTTAAACTGAACAGAATATAAGAGAGGCACCAGAGAGAGCCCATCCATGCATCAACAAAGGGACACGCTCCACAGTATTGAATGTACCTGTCACTAATTACAGTGTTTTGCTAATGACTTAAAAAGGCACATATTTTTTCACATGATAAGATACTGTCACATATACACCATCTGTTAATAAGGTATGCAATATTCAGTGTTTTTATCACATTTCAAAGCGTTCCCACAGCCACAGACCCTGTACATTTCTGTTTCACACTGTACTGCCAAACACGACCACCTGGTGAGAGCAGGCAGGGTTTTACACAATGGGTATTTTTGTGTGTATTTTGGCCTTCTGCTATACAAGTGCAAATGTCTCAGATCAAACCAAATGTGTGATTTCAAAAATGTCTTTCAGTTTGTGGATCTTTCCTTATAAACACGCTGGGGTATTGAAGTTCAAGCAGCCATGAGATAATGGTTTGCTCTGAAACGAGAAGGAAAAGAAAATCTAAATTTACAGCCTAAAAGATGTTTTATTGCTAAATATGTGCTGTTATACGCCTTATTTAAAGGGCACATATTACACCATTTTCTGATTCATGTTATAATATTGTTTCCTCCCCACTATGTAGGTTAACCTTTCTGGTGGAGAATTTGGCAATCTGCTTGTCTTCATAGTGTGTTATTGCTTTCCCTAAAATGTTCCAAATATTCATTCTCCATAGAGACAGGTAGATGATGCCTCCAGACCAACCAAATATTTTTTTTGAAAGGTCCTATCCAAGACTGATACTTGGCTTGGCATGAGATTGAAGTTTGTAGTGGCAGTGCTGCATCTATTGGTCCTTATTCTGGAAAAGTGGTATCTGATCAGTGATTTGGTCTGAGTATTCGCCGATGCCGAAATACCTGAAATACCTGAAATATGTGTGGCATCAGAGCTATTGTCGATACTAGTAGTGGAACAACCTTATTTATATCATTGGCAAATGATTGGATTCGTAGGATAAATCCACATATATTTGGCAGTTATATAATATGTACAAAAGTGCACATTTGGACACTGTGAATAGCTCAGTCCAACAATATGGTAATGGAGTGGTCAATGACAGGCAGTCTTTACACAGATGAGAGCGCTGTGGGAGATCCTTTATTCGACAGAGTCAAACTGTTCATTTGTGGAAGTGGCCCCTGGGAGTCTATGAGGCTGAAGTGTGCACAGAGCACAGAGCAGAGTGTGTGACTGCAGAGGGGAAGGGCTTTGTGAAGGGCACCCACAAAGAGGCCCTTTGGGGGGTGTCACTCATGTGTCACCAAGAAGGACTTGAGCGAGGGAGGGGCTAAGACCACAGGCAATCAGAGGAGTTACACTGATGAGGTTTTTACAGCAAAAAGAGGGAATTGGTCTCATGCTCAAAATACACCATGCCAACAAGTATCATTGTTCTTACAGGTACAACTTTTCTGGTGGGGAGTTTGTCATGTGCTTGTCTCCATGTAGATGTTATTGCTTTGCCTACATATGACATTAAACTTAACTATGTTCACATTTTGGTGGATCAGATATCGGCTTCCAAGATATCGGTTCAGCTGATATCCCATTTTGATTTCCAAATTGGTGTGATGAGACAATTTACCGGCCCAAAATGTCTCATAATATTATATCTTATTTTTAAAAGCTGTTCTGTAGGTACAAAAGCATATGGATAACTTTGACCTTATGTTGTAGCCAACGTATCGACATCGGTATTGGAACAGAAAAGGCTGGATCGGTGCATCCCTAAATGCATGTAGAGTCACCGTTTGGTCATGTGCCATCATCCCCTTCTGTCCACACAGACAAATAAGTTGAATGATCTGACTTAGAATACAAACAACAACAACACAGTACAGAAAGGCAATATAGCAATGGCAAAAACTAAATTAAATTATTTTGCACTTATGTCAAATTGTGTTGGAGCCAACTCAGTGGTCCATATATACACGCCAATTTAGATCTGAGCCAAGAAACACAAAATGCATCCATAGTTGCTAATGTAGAATTTCAATAGGCCAATCAACCAAGAAAGTATTCAGTATGTACTATCGACTACGGCTATTTATTTTGAAACCACTTTCCAAATAAATAAATCAAAACATCAACAATAAAACATTTATTCATAAAGATATAGTGATTAATAAATTGGGATATACTCCACTGCAATAGTCTGGGCGAACCCACTTAGATATAAGTATTTTAGCAGGAAAAGATTAGAAAATGAGCTAGGTCCCAGTGAGTCTAACCTGTAGATCTGTTCACGACCTCACTTATAAATATATGGAGATCCGACCAGAGGGACCCCCAGGTAGAACGATCATCTAAATATTAAATGTTGCATATTAAGTTTAAACTCGGTGGAAATCAGTAATTCAGCCAAGAGAACTCCAGGCTGGTAACATATCCGAGTTTCATTGCGTAATATTCTCTCTTACATTATCACTAAGTGTATTTACATTGGAGGATGAGAAATGTCTTATTGCTTAAATACAACAATTATTGCCTCATATTTCCAGTAGGTGCATGTTGGGGTGAGCTCAGGGATTAAGTGGGCTTTCTATGAGCTCTCAGGTTTTCCTAGCTGACCTAAAATATATAAATATATGTCCAATAGAATAATCCTACAGTTAGGGATGGATATCTTGAGTTGTGTGTGTTTTGTTTTTTGTTTTTTTGAGCCAATACAACATCCACTACTTGCCTTCCTGCTGTCGTCAATATCTGATATTTGTCTATTTCAATTTTAGAATTTTAATTCAAGGTGGAACAGAGCATTTTGAGCTTTGGAAATGCAGACAAACTAATAAAACAGGAATACTCAAAAATGTGTGAATGAATCAGAACCAAACTCCAGGATGGACCAAACTCCAAACTCCAAGCTCACAATAATGAATTTTCTGGAATATAGGACCTTTTAAATAAAGTTTTCAAATAAAGTTTTAACTGTAAATACAATAACATAATGTATTTATATAGCATGGTTGTGTAGTAGTAGTTATCAACAACTGGGAAAACTTTGTAAGATCACAGATATCAATACTAGAATTGATATATCGCATGTTTCTATTTCCAGCTTTGTGCAGATTACACTAGTGAGCAGCATTTCATTTGTACCAAAATGACTATGTGACATGTGTCAAATCCTGTATGTAAGAAAATAAAAATGGAGAACGCAGTAAGTACAGACCAGTGGGTGTACGCTGGTGGTGCTCAAGATAGAGATGTATCAGAATTTTGGTGTCTTAAAAATATGCAATTAGTAAATGGTGAGAGAAAAAAAACTATAACATGGTTAGAAGCTCTATAAAATCAATTTTGCATAATAGGTCTGCTTAAGATCTGGAAAAGGGTCTCAGAGTGATGTTGGTTGCCCTTTACTTAAAAGATTCTTGAAATGATATACTGTATTTTTCAGACAATAAGCCTCACTTTATTTCATGGTTTGGGTTCGTCTTATACTCAGGTGCGACTTATATATTACATTTTTTCACACTGACAGCCCATAGACCAAATATATTAATCCTATATATGAATCAAAAATGAAAAAACAAACAAATTGTTATCTGTTTTTTTTTTCATTTTTTTCATTTTGGGTTTAGAGAAAAAATAAAGAAAAGAGTTGTTTTCTCTTTTTTTTCCCTTATTTTTGATTCTATATTGAAAAACGAATGAACAAATGATAGATGGATTGTTCTCTATTCGGTTGTTTTTATTACTATAACTTATAACTTGCCTTTTAAGATGAAATGTTGGTTCTTGGTCTCTGATTTTATAAAATAAATTTCCCCCAAAAAGTGTGACTTATACATGTTTTTTCTTCATTATGCATTTTTGGCTGGTGCGATTTATACTCCAGAGCGACTTATAATCCGAAAAATAAGGTATATATATTTTTGCATCAAGGACAATAAAATTAAACCTTAATCATGTGTTAGTCCAAATATAAAGGCCTATATATATTTCAGTCTATAGTAGGCCAAAGCACAATAGGAGCTTTGTCTGCAGTCCCTCATTTTGTATACAAAAATCATAATTCCCATAATTGCAGCGACACTAAATCCTCACACTTATACCTGATGACTTCTCCTCTGATAATATTAGCTCTGTACCCTTAATGCTTTTTGATTGACTTCTTAAAGGTCAAGATTGGGCCTGTAATGAGTTGATGCTATCTTTATCTCCTGCCACCTCAGCACATGCAAACAGATGAGGCCATGCTGCTAAAAGCATCTGATGGAATGCAATAAAACAGACCCAATTGTAAATGTGTGAGTGTGTGAAATCTATTATTCATGATTATCTATGACGAGCAGACACTGACCTCCTGACACGCAAAATTGGAGGAAAAAATGGGGTTAAGTACGTTCTAAGGGCAAACTGCAGTGTCTCCATACAACACAGTGTGAGTTATGTGTGTTTGTAGCTATGCATCACCACATCGCACCATACACTGTAATTAGCTGTCACATGGGGAGCTAATATAGTAAAAGATGGCCTTGGCTAGCACATTATTTCTGATCTGACAACATTTATATGAGAATTACATTTAGTGCTGACATTAAGGCAGAGGGAGGGGAGGATTTTTTCTGTAAAAACTTAAACAGATGAAATGTTAAGAGAGAAGTGCAGAGAAGTGATTTACCTGATAATGTGGTTACTATGAAAACCAATGGGGAGTATGACTTAACTACAGTAAGATTTGATTCACTTTGTCCCATGCTGCCTTAGAAATAGAGAAGAAATTGGCTGTGTTGATGTTGTTAATACATAACAAAATAATGCAAATCAAAATGTGCCCTTCAATTTTAGCTGAATTTTCATGAAAGCAACACACAGTTAGCTATGAGGACAGGTGGTAATAGACTCTTTTAGGGAGGAAGCGATAAAAAAAGCTGCATGCGGATTTTGCCAACGGAAGTGGCATTGTTCCCCATTCATTCCGATTCATTCAGGCTGAACACGGACAGAAGAAGACGGAGATAAAAACATTTCCAGCACCAAAATGTCTGGTTGTTCTGTGTGTGGTTGTCAGAATCAATATTCAACCGGCGGACTAAAGTTTTAAAGTTTTACTCTCTGATCGCACGAGGACCTGACAGTTGGACACCATTTGTCAAAGTCACCCTGTTAAGGAAATATTCACGATCTTCTGACGATAATCCTTTCGCAGAGCTTGACAAGCTGCTGAGTTCTGCTGTACTTCTGTTGCCAAAATGCGTGCGCAACCGTGCCTATGTCATCACTGTTTACTAACACTAAAAGGGTCTGTGCAGAACATATGGAAAAATACAATATATTTGGATATTCTGTGACAAAAAATGACAGTTTTATTTAAATAATCTATTTTAAAAGCCCTATATTATGCTTTTCTGATCTATGCAAAAATGTTTCCTCATTAAAAACATACATGGAGTTATGTTTTGTTTCACATGTTTAACACAGAAATCCTGTATATTGAGTTGGAACTATGTTGCAACTTGTAATGTCAGGTGGCAATCCAGGAAGTGCTCCACTCTGTTTTTAAACTCCATACACCTTCACTAGAATCATTGAGATGAAAAAAGTAACTTCAGAAATATCGCTTCATGACATCATAAGGTGGATCGTCTATTTTAAACAAATGCATCATAAAACTAGAGGAAATCAGTTACATGACAGACTTTTTAGTCAATAAATAATTCCAGTGTGATCATATTGTGATCATGTAATGTGTCTGGATGGATCTAGTTAAATACTCACTATGTACTTTTTCTGCTGCGCTCGAGTATCTACCTTAGATTTATTCAGTAACTGAGGTTTCTACTATTAGAAAATTACCTTCAAAATCATTCTTTCTGTGAGTAGGGTCGTCTCTCCACAGATCTAACCACTAATTTTGCCTGCTTGTATCTATGGAGATAGACAAGTTAAACGCCAAGCTGGATAACATATCAGAAAAAGGTGGAGGTATACATGAAATAAGATACTGAGAAAATGAAAAGTTACTACAGCTTTTTGACTATCTCTTTTTCAGTTTAATTTAAATCAGCAGAATTTCCAACCTGACATTGCAAGAATTAATCACACACACACATAGAAACCCACTGTATTCAAACAGGGGTGCAATAGAGTAGATTTCATTTCAGTTTTAAAAGGCTACATAACAAACAAAGGTATTTTCAGTCCAGTTCATTTTCTCATTCTCAGTATAGATATGTGAGCCCTATTTGGAATACCGTCCTGGCATTGACCACTTCTTTTACTATCACATCTACTGTCAAACTGCGAAAGGCTTTATGTCAGTGTGTCCAGATAACAGCGAGTATCTCCTCTGCACATCAGATTGTTGTCCTCACCTCCTCTCTAATTGATTTCCATTCGTTCTATTCATTTCTCCAGTCCTCTGTGTATCAAGTAATAACTGACGGCAACAAATCCTTTATATGACTGAACTAACCTCTGACTACTCGTAATAGGCTTGGGAAATCACATAGTCAATACTTCAGGGAACATCTGCGTTATGTGAAACCCACTCACTTGCTTAGACTTTGTAATTGTTAGATAGAATTATTGTGACATGAATCAATAAACAGCATATATGTCAACCTTTATTATCCAGACTGACTGCGTAAACAGAGATGGGCTGCTTTGTACGCTTTCAAAGTCACTTCTACAAAATTCAGATTTCTTTACATCTAAGTCTGTGTAATATTTTCTTGTTTCTGTCCAACTTGCTGATACACTGCTCCCTCTGTTGGCGGGTGTTGGTTCTACGCCTTTCAGTCACTTGGCATTTGGCAGAGGGTAAATGTGAACATGAGGTCATGAACGTCGATGAGCATTGGTGTGGAAACTATCCAGAAACGCACCAAATCCTCCTTACCAATAAGTGTGAACGTGCTCTCAAATTTTTGAAGTTTCATTGCGTTGCTTTTCTGGTGGAGGGTTCGTAAAATGTTTGTATCCATGGAGATGTTATTGCTTTGACTGGAATGCTTCACAGCATGGCATTAAACCTTTCTATCTTCATGGAGACCAAATCAGACCAATTTACCGGTCAGATCTGTGGAGAGGTGACCCAGTTCACAGCCAGAGTCCCTGTTTTTCTACATATTTTTGAGTCAGAAAACCATCTATAATGTAGACCTGTTTAATGTCATACTGTGGAACATTCCAGGCAGAGTAATGACATATCCAAAGAAACAAGCAGATGACGGATCAAAAACCAAAAAGTTACATAATTCAGCTTTAATGTCTTTTTAAAAAAGTGTGAAAAAGTTATTTCTCACTCAACTTATGCATTCCAAGCATCCTAATCATTTACTTGCTTTTCATAACAGAATAGAGCTGTGTTTTGCCATCATGGTACAACTAGCATGCTAACCACTCACTTCCTGATGATCAGACAATGCACAGAAGACCTTTTCTGACCTCAAGAGCTGCTTAAACAAGAAATCTGTTTTGCTCAAATACATGGGGGAAAAATTGTGTACAGCATGGGACTTTAATGGGAAAAGTTAGAAAATAGAAAAAAAACTCAACTCAACAAATGTGTAGGAGCTGGCCTTGTACTTTGTAGCTGACCCAATTTAAACTTGATTGTGAAGAGAAGGGATACAAACTTCAAACCGATAGCTCAGAATCTGTAAGCAGTAGTGCAGGTCAAGTCCCTACTCTGCAACTTTGAAATTGTCGCTATGTGCAGTGAAGCTGTTGTATCTAGTTAAAAATGTTGCATGCATCACCTGTTGCCTCACCGTGCATGGGTTCTCTCTGGTGTAAATGCATAAAAATATTCACTTGTAGGTTACAGCATTGTATGACCTCCACGCAAAGCAATCAGGATTCTGCTGCGAAATACTCAAAAGTAGAGATCTGATTCAGCAGGTTATACGACTAAATGCGCACAGTTTGCCCTCATGTAGAATAAAGCCATCTGCCATTACTCTGAAAGGGCTACCTCTGACCAACTTTAATAAATAGTTTGGAACTCTTAAAGTGAGTTTCCATATCACGCCGCACAAGGTCAAGATGAGTCTCCAAAGTGAAATTCTGACCGAGTGGTGGATGTGGTTCTGAGGCCAGACAGCAATTCAAAGTCTGCTTTACAAGTGATCAATAGCATTTTGGAATGAATCTTAAACCACAGGCTGGAGTTTCCCAATGGTATCCCGAGCTGTAACTTATCAAGAGTTTTATGAACCCAGTGAACACAGACAGCGTGACCATTAAGATGCAGGGGATAGATTATGACATTAAGTTCGCTCAACTTCACACCGGCAATAAACGTAATAGTTTTGGGGGACTTTTTGATGATTTATTAAAAAGGTGCACAGTGGTACTTTTTGGTTGGGGGTCCGTCGCCTGCTTGTTTCTACAGATATGTCAGTGCTCTGTCTGGAATTTTCCACACTAATCAAACAGCTCTACCTTATATTTATTCAATTACAGGTGGTTTTATAGCTCAAAAATACCTAGAAAAACAGGCATTCTGACTGTAAGCGGGATTGCCTCTCCACAGATCTGACCTGTAACTTGGCCTGGTTTGGTCTCCATGAAGTTAGACATTTTTATACCATACTCTGATACATTCCAAACAAAGCAATAACATCTCCATTTTACATCACACAGTGCACCTTTAAAAACATTGACTTAATTTGTTTTTGAGCAGTTATCCTGACTCCAGCCACCTGGGGTCAGTAAACTTTTTTCCAATTATATGGTTTGCATGTTTTTAATCCAATCAATTAACATGTTTCTCTTCTCATAAATTTGGTACTTTTTCCGAGTAGTTTAGTGTTTTCCAAATCTCATTAATTTTCATGTTTATTTCGAGCTAATTTGGTACTTAGGTGGTCCATATTACGCCATTTTTCTGTTAAGTTATTTACTCATCTTAGACATACCCAGAGTTGCGTTTTGTTTCATTCACACATGTTTAACACGCAACTACTGCATATTTTTGATTGCACTCTTGTGATGTGGTAATACAGAAAGTGCTCCACTGTGTTTTTAAACTCCACACACCTTCACTAGACTCATTTGGATGATTTCAGCCCTGGAGTTGCCCATCTCTATTCAGCTAAAGTTAAATGTAGCAGTTGACTTGAAAACTATGGCTTCATGACATCACAAAGTGGAACAGAGCATTTTGATCTTTGGAGAGGTAGACAGCCTGATAATCCGGGATTACCCAAACATGTGTGAACGAAACAAAACACAACTCCAGGTTTGTTTTTGAGGCGGTAACAAGATTCTAACAGGGCTAAAAGCTCAAGAGTCAATTTTGCATAATACAGGAACTTTAAATATGTTCACTTATCCTGTAAACTGGAAGATTAAGCAATTATTTTCATTTGAATTTAGTTAAGATACAAAAACAACAACAAAAAAACCCAAAACAAAAGCTGCACAGGCTCCCTTTATGTAATTATAATACTTAAAGACATGGTTAAAAATGTTTGAATATTATTTAAATATCCAGGTATGATTTTGTGCATAGCTCCCCTTTGATAATTGCTGTAATGGCTTGTTTTGCTTGGTAATCTCTTTAAAAAAAATCTTGTAGAAAATCAAAGCACATAATTACCAGCTCAGACGTTTTCCCTGTTCCCCGGTTGTGTAGCGCCTGGATGCTCTGGGCCTTGCTATTCTTTCTTTTGGCTGAACTTTAATTAAGACAACATGGATTTAGCCTCCTCTTGTCACAGCACCCATGGGACCAATTCTACCTCATCTGCCTCCCGCGGATCTTCACAACCAAATCAAACGTGCCCCAATCAGGTTCGGTTCTGGGATTTGAATACATTGGCCATAGCCTATTGATTTGAACCCAGACGTTGTGTAGGACAATGCGTTGCTCAAGCCAATTTGTGTTGCATTTTGGTGAGACACGATACTCCAGCTTCTGTCACATCATAAATAAAGCGATGTCATTTTTAAACGTCCTATATTGCACAGAATTGACTCTTGTGAGCTTGTTATAATAATATAATGTTGATACCTCATCAAAAACATACCCAGAGTTGTGTTTTGTTTCATTCACACATGTTTGAGTAATCTACTGTCAATACTGTTTGCATCTCCAAAGCTCAAAATACTCTATTCTACTCTTGTGACGTCATGAAGTGGTAGTTTTCAAATGAACAGCTCCTTCTACCTTTAGTTCATTAGAGAGAGGTAATTCCAGGTCTGAAATCATCCAAATTATTCTAGTGAAGGTGTAAATATATTGGGGTAGAGCAGGTGAAGCTCCCAAGTAGAGGAAGGGATATTAATAAACTGCTCCTACAAAGAGAAAAAAAAAACTTCCATAAAAATGCTGGTCTCTAGTGGCTTGACTCCAAAATTAAACACTTCTTATAATGTCATATTTATTTCTGTATGTTTACTTGCCCGATGATAACTATGATTCATGGACTTGGATAATGGCTGAATGTTATATGATGTATAATTTGTAATGTAAACCTGTGACTCACTGTTGGAGCCAATCAGTGGGCAGAAGGTAACCCTCTGCTTGGACATGACAGTGTGATTGGTCCTCTGTCCTCCTGTCTCCCTGCAGTGAGGAATCTTGGGGTGATTGTGGACTCTGTGGTCAAACTGGACAAGCACATTAGCTCTGTCATAAAGTCCATCTTATTTCAGTTGAGGCTCCTTGCTAAAATAAAGCCCTACCTCCCACAGGCGGATTTTGAAAAAGCTATCCATGCATTTGTCACATTGCATCTAGACTATTGTAATTCTTTGTATTTTGGGCTGGACCAGGGCTTTCTGCTGTGGTTACAACATGTCCAGAACGCTGCAGCTCGTCTGCTGACAAACACCAGAGATGTGACACATCACGCCTGTGCTGTGTGACCTGCACTGGCTCCTGTCGTCTATCGGGTGCAATTTAAAATGCTGATTGTGTTTAAATGTTTACGCTTCAGAGCCCTGAGATCAGCTGACAAGCTCCTGTTGGTCGTGCCCAAAACTAGGTTCAGGTGACAGAGCCTTTTCTGTGGCAGCGCCTGGACTGTGGAACAGCCTTCTTCTTTCTGTGAGGAAGCTTACCGTCTGTCATGCAGTTTAAGACCAGACTGAAAACTCCTCTTTTCCCTGGCATTTAGGGCTAGCTGGTCAGATTATCTTGGTTTTTACTGTAATTTTCACATTGTGTTATCTGTATATACTGTATGCATATGTTTCTTCTTTGTTGACTTTTATGTGAAGCACTTTGGTCAACTGGAGTTATTTTCAATGTGCTATATAAATAAACTTGAATTGAATTGAATTGAGTGGCACACAGATGGAACCATGACCTGAGGAAACTCTGCTGATTGAAAACACAGTTTGGGAGTAAGTGTACAGGCTTTGTCTGATTTTTTATAACATAGATCAGAAAATAGTGTAATATGAGCCATTTTAATAATACAACATTTTAGGATTAATTGAATACATTGGGTTGGTGAAGCAAGAGACACACTATGACATGAAAGCTCCGAACCTGTCTTTGATGGTAACTTTAGCAAAAATGTATTTAACATTCAAGAAAGCACTTAAAGACATCAGCTCTTACCTGAGCTGACCTGTACGCTCCGCACATACACTCAAACTGTAATTCAAAGTGGGTATTCTTTTAACCACAAAAGATGGACGAGTTTATGTTTTGGAAACACAAGCCAATTAGAGTAATGGAGGCGGGAGAAAGGAAAAAAACAAGTTGGGGAAAATGGGAATGAGGACAGCTCGAGATTTAGCTGGAAAACAAACAAATACACATCTGCTCTGGAGCCATTCAGGCCTTTGGAGGAAACAGCATGTATTTATCTGAAGTTCTGACACAAAGACAAGAACAGTTCAACTTTATTCTCCTGGTTTCAAAAGAGATATTATAAAATTATTTCATATATTGAAGGTGCACTGTGTAACTTTTTTGGTGGAACGTCCGTCAAATGTTTGTCTCCATGGAGATGTTATTGCTTTGTCTGGAATGTTTCACAGTATGGCATTAAACCTTTCTATCTTTATGGAGACCAAACCACACCAAGTAACAGATCTGTGGAGAGCAGTAACCATCAGACCTCTCATGGGCCTATTTTACAGTTCATCCCTTCACAGCTCTTAATCATGGCCACACAATGAACCATCTCACACTGTCTCACTCCCCAACAAATAAACTCCTCTAGGGAACTTTTAACACTGGCCTCTTTTGTTATGTGAGACAGCAGCTGGAAGTGAAGGAGCTTCCTCTGGGAGCGTACAGTAGCAGTGTCAGCAGGATCATGTGGTGAGCCAGTCTATCTGTCAGACGTGACAACGCAATCTCTGCTCACCGTCCATCTGCTTCCAAACACTCGGGGGCTGTTCGTACTCTGTATTGGCTAAAATAGACAAACATATCATCTCTACAGAACATATATGATTTGTGTTTGAACTGTGGCTTTTCTCAGAATTAACAATCAGAGCACCAAATTATTACTTATCTCAGGTAAGTTTTTTTAAAGAAGAATTTTGTTGCCAATGATACGAGAATTTTCAAAAAGTGCATTTGAAAGACACATGCTACAAATTAGCAGTTATGGTTGGACCATCTGAAGTTTGGTTGGAGGTTTTTCACACTCTATGGTCAGATTCCATTTTGGATTTGAACAAAATGTAAAAAATTCCAACCAGGACCAAACCAAGACCAAGTATGTATGCCCCTTCACATAAAATCATGGCTAAAGGTGAACTAAATATAGTTTAAAGAATAATACCAGAATGGATAAAGCCTTTTACTAGTAAGTGTCTTGAGTATAAATAATTGTCCTCACACCACATTTTGAGAAGTGCCCTTTATAATATCTTCTCTTCCCTCTGCAATAATCAGTCTTGTACCAGCTGGCCTTTTAACTCTCATTTCCAAATGTGTGTTTGGTTTGGTGCGTTGTTTTTACACACAACACAATGAGGTGCTCTGAATGTGGATGCCCTTTCGCCCAGGCCTTTTTAGCTGGGAGGAGAGAACTGGAGAACCTGAAAAATGGCTGACCTTTTTGGATGAGTGCTTGTGACGTATAGTGCTGTTTTATTAGTTGACCAATAACTGCCAAAAGGAGTGGAGTCAATATTAAGGAAGGTCTAAAATGAACACTAGAGGTGTGCAGAGACTCTATAAATAAGTGAGATCTCTTGCTGGGTGGCCTTTGAATAACTGGAAGTTTTAACTATGAACAGTTCAGACTTTCCCATTAAAATAAATAAGAAAATTATACCAAAAATAACCTAATGTACCTTCTGTTAAACCCCAAATCAGCATACCAATGTATAATAATAATGCTCTAGTATTATACAGCTCTTTTCCTGATACTTTACAACTGAGTGCATTATTCATTCATTCCATTCCATAAGATACGACTGTAGCCATAGCTGCTGTAGGATAGACAAGTGGAGAAATAATTGGTTCCAGTGTACTGTAGGTACATTTAATATGCGCTGTATTCTCTACACTACCACTTACACAGAACATCTTGGACCATTGAGGCTGTTTGAAGTTGATTTCTTTGCTCAGACAAATCAGGTTTAACTGTGTGAGATGTGTGAAGGAGTCACCACGCGACACATTCAAAACCACAACAATCAAGAACAATCGGGAGTGTTCAGTGTTGGAGTCCAATGCCATAGCAATTAAACCACTAAAGCTCGGGCAGGACTTACTCTTGACATTATGCATTATATATCTGCTCACACATTAAGTTTATGGTGTGCCCTCAGTGAAGTATACGGGCTGCTGTGTTAAAAATCTGTTCTGTGAATGTTCTAGTTAAGATATGTGAAAGGAGTGAATTATAGCAAATGTTTAAAAAGGTTACTATCACTTAAAATTTAATTTAACAATAAATGTTTTTGTTTTAATAAAGCTTAAAGAGTAAATAGTGGATTAAAAGAGTGAATTAGAGACACTTTGGCTCCATCTGCTTTGTATTTGTACGATATACTAGTACTGCGGAACTGCAGATTAAAGTTTCCTCTAGAGGGGGCCTTTACATTGTAGTCTATTTTTAAAATGTTTGGTTTAATTTAATTCATAGTTAACAACTCAACAGTCTTTAAGTTTTAATAACATAAAATACTACAGAGGTGTATAACAATATACATAAGTTTAGCTCATGAGACTCTGTTCATTATCCATTGTTTTATGTTGCACCAAACCACCAGAACAAGTTCCTGGTTTGTGAATTGTGGTCACTCATAGTAGCAATAAAACTTACTGTGATTATCTGACCACAGCAACTGTTTGTGGAAGGGTCAAGATGGACACCTCAACACTGCCACTATCCCAGCATCAAGGAGGTATCAGGGGGTTGGCCAGTGGCGGCTGGTGAATAGAGGGCGCAAGTGAGCCCTCTATTCACCATAATTTATAAATAAATTATAAAGTTATTTTGCATTAGGTTATATGTTTAATATTTTCTTTAAAACTGAACGTGTATCTGCATAGACATATTTTTATCATGTTAAATGTGCTCATATCGCTGTATTTGAGTCATGTGGTGCATTTGAGTGGCACAGTCGGTGCGCCCCAATGGAGGTCTATGGAGGGGCCTGAAACATTCAGACAATTTGACGTCATTACATTGGTTTTGCCCATTAGTTTGTATTGCTGCCCCTGAAAAACGTTGTAGAGCGCAGGGTGGGGGCGACTCAAATCAACTGATTGGTCTTTAGAAACATTATCAGAATTCTGACCTATGAGGATTCAGCTGCTCTGTCCCACCTCACCCCAACAGGCTAATGCTACAGCTACAAGCTAATGAATGGTGAACTACAGAGCTGTGTGCTGTGACCGCTAGCTACTTTTGCCTAAACCGAAACAGGAGAGCAGGAGGAGAGACCTAAAGGTCGGGACACACTGACACAGACCGGGTCCGGGGGCACTCACTGCCAGGACCGGGGAACTCGCTGCCGCGAAGCATGGTGCAGAGGGCTTAAGTCCACCCGGTGCCCTGGTGCTAATATGGACTGGCGTAACTTTCGTAACTTTCAGACTGAAGTGGGAAGTGGGATTAAGACGAGTTTTAGAATCAGCTCGTGAACTCGGCTCCAAGACCTTGTCCCATAGACCTGAGTGGACCGGAACATATTGGAGACAGAACCAACAGGACAGCGGATAGAGGACACACTCTGCATCAGTCCCCTGGAGAAGGTAAGAGGCTTGTTTTTGTTAGTTTGGGGCAAATCTGAGGACGGAGCCTCACAGGTAAACTGTTATAGTGTTAACAGGTAAATGCGTAAATGAATGAGCGACAGAGCTGCTCCAGTGTTTCTGCCGTGAGCTGTAGAAACAGCGCTGATGCCGGGATGTGACCGGAGCCTCATTTTTGCTGCATTTTCATGACGTTACGGGGGCTGGTTGTGGGAGCTGTTTGTGAGTGGTGTGTAACGTTGTGTTACGGTGTGTTATGTTGTGTTATGGTGTGTTACGGTGTGTTACTTTGTGTTGTTTGGGTTGGGTGTGAGCAGGTGTATGAGGTTGTGTTGCTGCGTAAACTTGGTTGTGCCTTGTGCTCCTGATAAAGTTCAGCAAAGTGACTAAAATGACTATCTGTTTCTGGCATTTGTTATAATTTTATATAGCCTATACATAATACATATATTTATAATACATATTTATGATTTTGACTTATGCGCCCCTCCAAAAAGTTATACAACCAGCCACTGGGGTTGGCATCACTAGGCTGTATGGTATTGTAAAAATGTCACCATATTATTAATGAAAATATATCGGCCTCCTACAGGAATATTAAGTATGACTTATTACAAGCCTTGTTACCACTTATTTAATGAAAATTACACAAGGAACATTTATCACTGCCCAAGCTCAAACAGCAACAACTTGTGAGGTTTATCTGAGAGGCCCTGACGCATCAAGGAAGTGAAAATGTCAACACTGTGTCCGGACATGAATCTGGGTCAGCCACAGAGTGCAGCTACTCCTGCCCCCTCTGCTACGAGTCCTTCTTTTTAAGTACACGCCAAGATTTTGTCATTTAACCTGAAAAGCATATCAATCATTCAGGCTACGCTACTTAAAACATCTTGTATTAGTAATAGTAGTTTCTTAAAACAATGTATTAATATATTCTAAAGAGTTCTAGTGGTTTTGAGATAAATACAACAGAGGGCGTCAGGGCTGCATCTGCTGAAGAGTTGAAAATGAATCTAGTTTGTATATAGCTGAACTTTAAATTGATTTGAAAAACTAAAAAAAAAAAAAACTGGGTGAGCTGCATGGATTGCATCTTTTGTACAACAGAATTCAAAGAAACTTGTCTTTGCTGTGCAGAAATGAGCATTGGTACAGACTAGAGCAGGCTGCCTGAGCTAACCATCCATCTGACACGTGTCCATGTTTACAGAGGTAACTGTCCTTTGGGGCCCACACTGTCACAGGACACATATTCATGCTTTGGGAGCCAATGTCTACACACGTCACTCACAAAACAGACACAAGCACATGGAAACTGTACTGAAATACATCTCCAAACTGTACTGAAATACATCTCCAAACTGTACTGAAATACATCTCCAAACTGTACTGAAATACATCTCCAAACTGTACTGAAATACATCTCCAAACTGTACTGAAATACATCTCCAAATCTTTTTTTTTTTTTTCATTCTAAATATCCCCTTAGTGAGTCAGGAAGTATGTCTGGCTGTAAATGTTTCTTGTTGTTCTTAGGGAAATCAATCCTCTTCCAATTAAACAAATCAGTCAATGAATAATAAATGATTATTGCATGTTGGAAAGCAGACTGCTGTAGGAAAGGCCCTGACAAAGCAGTCCTCATCACTGGTTATTTGTTATTTCTTGAAGCATTTGGCTTCAGCGGGGATTAAAGAAGCCAAGAATTATACTGAAGCAAGAGCACTGTTACTTTGTACTAATATTACTCAAGTAGAAATACAAAGCCAGTGTTAGAGGTGACAGTAAACTACCATTGGTGAGCATCCTACTTCCCCTGTCATATCAGGGTGTAAAATTTTTGAATAGTATCCTCGCTAAGTGAATGGCTTCTTGCTTTTTTAGAAACATCTAAAATAGCGTACAGAAAAAACAAAACGGTGGCTGTTTTCTGCAATTGTTCCAATCAGTGAGAGCAGGTAGAGGGTGTTCTGGGAAAAAAGGGGCAACCTTTTAAACACAAATTAAATCCAGGCACTCCAAAAAAGTCAAAATTACATGAGGATATAAGTATAGTTAAAAGGGCTTTATTTAGACGGTCAAAGCCACCATGTTTCGACCATGACCATAGTCCATTTCGTTTGTGTTTAAACATGTAAAATAGTGTCTTAAAGATCTGCAAACATGTGATCATGTGTAAGATTGAGTGTTTAAAAGCTGGACATGTTTAATACTCGTGTTATCGACTCAAACACCTGCTCAAAGTGCAGTAGGAGTCAGTGCAGCAGGACTATGTGCAATAGAACAATATGAATCAGTGCAATATAAGGGTGTTGTGATAAGTGACAGAGAACAAAGGGATAGGGCACTCACAGCGTCAAAAATGAAACAGAAAAACATGTAAATATGTTGTTTTCGCCACATATAGCATTTTTGAAACAACAAAAGGTAATATGTTATGTGTAAGCAGTTAATTTCTCATAGAAGTAAAAAACCCAATCAGAATTTTAGTCAAGTACAAGAAAAGGTGAAAACTGAAAACTACAATTAAAACATGCCTTAACTGTACTGCACTATATACTCTGTAATAAATGCCGCAGTAATACAATATGTCAGTTTTTTTCATGTTAAGGAAAAAAAAAATGAAATCTTATCAGATCCGTGACACTTACACTAAAGGGGCCTCCACCACATTATATATTTCCCGTCATGGTCCATTTTCCACTTTGCTCATAGGTCAGGTGGCGTAATCTCATCCAGTGCCCTCTGAAAGGCCAACAACAGAAGGGTCAAAGTTCAAGCTGACCGAGCGCCACGTGGAGTGTGAGCCTCACGCCTGAGTGCAGCTCTATCGTCAAATCTGAACCAGAAGCCAGTCTTTAACGGGAGGTCTAAGCATTTGTTATAGCGGTAATCCAACATGGCGACACCTCTATTAAATCTGAGCATTTTACCTCAGTGGAAGAGTAGGTAGCAGTAGGTCTGTTAGTGGTACTGGTGAATGCATACTCTATTGATTTAGCAGTAGTTGGAATATTTTACATTTTGAAGATGAATGTTACTAAAATAATACATTGGAATATTTTGTATATCACACATAACCTTGATAAAGACTGAACAAACTGTCTATTACGAATGATTCAGGCTTAGTAGCTCGATAATTAAGGGGTTAGGGTATTAAAGAAGAGTTTAGAAGAATCTAATGTGCTTGTGTCTGCGATATAACTATCCTCAGTGACACCCGTGGATCATTATGTTATCATTTGGACATTTTTAATCGCAATATTGATCTAAAATGACTTAATAAAAGAAATAAGTCCACTGGAGTCTGCGTTAGAAAACTGCGGTGACCAATGGGAGCTGTCACTGTAAATGTCATCACAACAAAGAGTCACACCTCGGATGGATAGCTGTGGATCACGCTAGCAAGCCGTGGATTTTTTTTTTTTCACTTGTCCCACAGATTAAGAAAATCAAATTGGAGAATGAAGTACAGAGCAGTGGCCATGTACTAGTGGCGGTGAAAAAGTGGGGTTGATCAGGATTATGACATCTTGAAAATAAGCGATTGAAGATTACTCAAACATGCACAAATCACTCTAAATACAACTTTGGGTGAGTAAATGGTGAGAGGAAACAAGTATAACATGGCTAACAGCTCAATTTTGCTTAACAGGTCTCTAAGTAGTGACTAAGCCTGAAGCCTTTCTACATTATGAATCAAGACTTTGCTCAAGCTTTATTAAGGCTAATTAAAGTGTAGTTATTATAAAATACTAGAGGGGCATTGATAGTAGTAATGGTGGTACTAGTGGTTAAAGGAAAGATTGAAATTGAATAAAACAATCTAAGAGTGATAACAGATGAGATTTCTGTAAGGCCATAGGTTTACTCTCCTAACATTAGACATGCTGCTGGTGCACTCAATACATCCAAGGACACACTGAGCACAACTGCAAATACAGGCCACAGTGGTCACAGTTACCCACCAGGCCCTGAGCCAATTTTACACTTACTTAGCCCCATAATGAGAATTCATGTTGACACCCCCACCATGCACCTCTGCTTACCAGGGAGGGGACCGAGAATCACAAACAGGGGCGGGTTAAAGATACTGGAAACAGGGAACTCTCTGGGAATTCTGGTTGAAATGGAAACGTGAAATTCAGAATGTCTTTGTCAATATATTTTTGAATGTTCATTTTAGGTTTAATTTTAGTGTAATTTTAGTTGTACATGGTAAATTATGAAAAACAGAAACATTTCACATTTATTTTACGCTAATTATACCCAGAAAATGCCACATTGACGCAAAATCAGATTATGGCCAGGCATTTGGAGTAATATTAACTCCAAATATTATAATATTAATATTAATATCTGCTTTGTTCCTGTGAATGTTGGTTAGTTTGTTAATTCAGCTTGTCTGTTACTGATTTGATACTCTTTCGATATTTGATGTTCTGTTTTTGTGTTGGCTGCTGTGTGATTTTAAGAGATACAAAATAAGTAGAAATGAAACTGCATGTAACAGCAAAATCTTATGTGAGTAAACTGATTTCATTCTCAGATTATCAGATTTCACTGTTAACATGTCATTGATAACCAAATCTGAAAGGTCCAGCAATCAGATAATAATCAGGTTTGTGCTGCTTGTAAACATCATCTCTGCTTTAGCTTGCTCTTAGCTTCTTGGTTCAGCTGTGGTGTCAGATCCATTTACTGGTGGAAGTATGCACATATAAAAGAACACAGGCTGTCAGTAGCTCTCAGTAATGGAGGGTCTAATTGAGGCTTGGTGTCAGTGTGCTGTTGTTAGTGTCCCATCACTGCACATACAGTTCATTAAAGCTTACATCCTGGTCCTTCTTTAAACAGGCCAGACAGGCTCTCAGGCAGCACGTCCGACAGGTGTCCGCCTGTGGAAAGGGAGCCTGCTATAAGTAAAGATAAGCAAAATACACATTGCATAATAAATCAAACAACTGCTAAAAATAGGCGCAATCTTGTGAATATAAAGTTAACTGATGCGCTAAATTAAAGGGTTAGTTCAGGTTTTTTGACATGAATCTGTATGGCAGCCCCGTCAGCAGTGTCGTGCATCAACACTGACTTACCTCCTGACAGCGTCCGGTGAGTTCTTGCCCGGTTTTGGTGCTGACAAAAATAGTCCAGCAAGTTGGCTGGGGTCATGAAAATAAAGTGCGTTTCTTCTCAAAATAATGTGTTCAAAAGAGTGATACATCCACCCATCTTCTTCCACTTTATCTGGCTCAGTTGCAGGAGCAGTAGTTCGCCGCACAATCCTCTACACACCCGACCTCTATGAACCCCTCTGCAGGTGGTGAGCCCACAGGAGGGTGGACCCACATCGTCCTCTCAGGCTGAGCCCAGCCTGAGTGATACAGTTTTGTGTTACATTTGCACCACAAAACTGTTGTCCACAAAAAAGTCAGACCTCATAACCGCTTGGCACTATTTTCTCTCCATTTGTATCACTGCACGCTGCCGCCAGGTGACTGCCACGCCTTTTTCACTGCCGATGAAGACATTGCCTTTAGCACAGAGGAGATATCTTTATGAACCCGAATATACTGAGGCCAAAATTCACCAGATGGAGTTAGAACAGAGAGAGAGAGAGGAGGACAGAGAAGTTGTGCAAGTTGAAGCTGGAGCCGTAAGAGACCGTGTGGCCGACAAATGGTGGTGCACTTGTTTTAAGTGTGAAGTAATGCCGACAGGTGGAGAGCTACTGGTGCCACGAACAGGATCTCATCATGTCTCAGAGCAATGTCCGTGACTGCAAAACAGTGAAATGTGTGTGGAGATTCAGCCAGATTTTTGTTGGTACAGCCTGGTCACAAGTCTGCACCATTTTTATATATATTCTTATATAGCTTATACAAGCTTATATACTTATCGCTCTAGCGCTCACATTAGCTCTCACAGCACGGCAGTCATTGGTCTGAGCACATCAACACTGCCAAACAACAAAAAAAAGTGTTGTGCACAGCAGTCACCTGGCAGCAGCGTGCAATGATACGAACAGAGAGAAAATAGCGCCAAGCGTTTATGAGGTCTGACTTTTTCGTGGACAGTTTTGTGCAGCAAATGTATCACTCTTTTGAACACATAATGTTTTGAGAAGAAAAACGCTTTATTTTCATGACCCCAGCCAACTTGTCAGACTGCTTTCATCAGCATCAAAACCGGGCAGGAACTCTTCTCAACCGACGAGTTGTGTTGAGAGGTAAGTCAGTGTTGATGCACGACACTGCTGATGCCAGACAGAGTCATGTCAAAAACCTGAACTAACCCTTTAAGACGGGTCTGTAATTGGACTGCACATACTGTATCTGTAACAATGTCACACATACAAATAAGAAGTGTGAATTTGTCCATGTAGGAAGGACATTGTGGAAGTTACCTGTGTAACAAGAAATTGACTTTTCTAAGTACTTTTATAGCAGCCTACTATCATGCCTGCTTGAGCAAATTAAATTAAGACTTACTTGAGTAAAGGTTCTGGTTTCTCTTCCCATTGTGAGTAAGTCTACAAGTGACAAAAGCTTTATGTTGACAATATTAAACAATTTGAGCATTAGTGTTGTTTGCTTTGTTCCCTTCCTGTATATATAATGGATTTCTTTCAAGTTGTTGTGTATATCCTTTGAAAATAGCAGATTTTTCTGCACTGTTGAAGAGAATCTAATTGCATTATCTTCAGCCTATAAATCAGATATTGAGTAATGCTTTTCCCCAAATATTTTTTTTACGTTTACTTTTTACTTCTGCTTGAGTAGCATTACTTTGAAGTAATGTACCTTTTGGCTACTCTACCCACCTTGGTCAACAACTAATTTCACTAAAACATTATTAACAATCGTATACATTTTATCGCAGTTTATCCCATTAGGAAAAGCTCCTTCAGCCACTATGAATCCTTGTTATATAAATATACCCTTTTAAAATTTGACCTATTTTAAAGAAGTAATGATAATAACATGGTCTGGAATCAAACCTTACAACAAAAGGCCATAGCACGAATAACTTCTCTGCACCCCACTTTGATAAACCTCTGCAAAATGGGATTCCAACCAGTAGGCTCCACACCAGCGGTGCTTAATAAACTGGCCTGTCAGTGTACATTGTGTGTCGTGCAGTGTAGCTCCAGTATTTTAGTTCCTTTTTCCACCATCATTTGTCTGGAACCAACTGCCTCCCAAAAGAACAGTGGAGTGTGGAGCTACTTTGAACATAACTACTGCACATTTGTCAAACAGCCCAGTGATGCTAACGCCGCTAAACGCTCTCTACAGGTACACTGCTCCCTACTGCTGTTGACAACAAATACAAAAGCACAAAGCATATACTACTTCTTAAGCCGGCACTGCGTGGAAAGTTTAACCAAGATTGTCATGCTGTGGTGTTAATGTGTACATATGTAAACAGATGAGGAGGGGGAGGAGAGATAGCAGCACAGTGAGCAGTGGATATCAAAAAACCTGCTGAATGCACCCCGAGCTCTGTTTTAGCAGAACAAATGTGGCAGATGGATAAGGCTGCACGCTTCAACTTGTGACTCTCTAAATAGTATACGGCTTTGACCTTGCACCGTGATGAAGGGTTCAGAAGAAATAATGCAGGGTGATAAAGGCCTCAAAGAAAAGCATTATTGTCCAGTGCAGTCTACAGAGAATATAAGAAAAAAAAAGATAATATTCGTCTTGATTTGATTTGTTTTTCATTGCAGTGCAGATCCGCATGAATACGCTAACCTTTTGTAGATTCTTTCAAAAATTTCTGTGGGCTACTGTGGAATTATTCATACTGATAGTAAACAACAGGCACTTACGACATAATAAACATACATTATTTTTTTTAAAAATCATTAAAAAAGAGTTTTGTCAATCATAGAATTGCGATGCCTAGGTGCAGCTTTCCAATTGTTAGTAGGGTTGTAGGTTAAGTGTCTTGCACAGAGATACGAAAGTATTTATCCGTGGGAGCTGGAATCGCACCGTCAACCTGTGGGTCCATGAATCTGACCATCCTACAAATGCTTTTAATGTTTAATTATACCAGTTGGCGAAATTTTAGAAATACGTTCATTTTAACTATGAGGGTGTTATCTCTCCACAGATTTTATAGTCATTTGGCCTGGTATGGTCGTTGCTCTTGTCTCTATGGAGATAGAGAGGTTTAATGTCATACTGTGGAACATTTCAGGCAAATCAATTACACTTCCCCCCTGAAAATTTGTAATGCACCTTTAAGTGACTTCAAATCTGTCACACAATCACAGCTAAATGTGTGGAGAATAATCATAAACCCAAGTGCTGACTTGTATTGATTTCTGTTTGTATCTGACACATCTTGCTCCTAAAAGAGACAACACTTTTAGAGACGTTTCCCACCCACAGAAGACAAGCCCGGGTTCCATGTTTTGGCACAGCTCTATTTGTTTCGACTTGATTCTCAGAATTTTTGCCGAGCATCAAAGTGAACACAAGATCAAACACAGATCTGTATCATTACCATGTGTCAATCACTTGCTCAGCTTTTAGGTCGCACTTTGACTGTAAACATGAGAAATTCACCATTTCCATCACCATAGCAGCTGTGCACAACAACAATCCTGACCTCCTTTCCCCTCTACCACAGGAAAAAAAAAAAAAAACAAAAAAAAAAACTTGGAGCTAAATGAAAACAGAATGCAATAATCTAAAACCACCTGTTAAAACAACATAAGAGGTATTGAATGTAAAGTACAGTCATGTGAAAAAGTTTGGACACCCCTGATCATTTTCAAGATTTTCCTTTATAAATCATTGGTTGTTCGGATCAGCAATTCCAGTTAAATATATACTTTAGCAGAAAAACACAGTGATATTTGAGAAGTGAAATGAAGTTTATAGGATTTACAGAAAGTGTGCAATAATTACTTAAACAAAAGTAGGCATGTGCATAAATTTGGGCACCCCAACAGAAAAATTACATCAATATTTAGTAGATCCTCCTTTTGCAGAAATAACCGCCTCTAAACACTTCCTATAGCTTCCAATGAGGGTCTGGATTCTGGTTGAAGGTATTTTTGACCATTCTTCTTTACAAAACATCTCCAGTTCAGTCAAGTTTGATGGTGCCCAAGCATGGACAGCCCGCCTTAAATCACACCACAGATTTTCAATAATATTCAGGTCTGGTGACTGAGATGGCCATTTCAGAACATTGTACTTGTTCCTCTGCATGAGCTGCCTTAGTGAATTTGAGCAGTGTTTAGGGTCATTGTCTTGTGGAAGTATCCAGCCCTGGCGCAACTTCAACTTTGTCACTGATTCTTGAACATTTTTCGCAAGAATCTGCTGATACTGACTGGAATCCATGCGACCTTCACCTTTAACAAGCTTTCCAGTACCTGCACTGGCCACACAGGCCCACAGCCTGATGGAACCACCACCACATTTTACTGTGGGTAACAAGTGTTTGTCTTGGAATGCTGTGCTCTTCTTTCGCCATGCATACCACCCCTTGTTATGTCCAAATAACTCAATTTTAGTTTCATCAGTCCACAGCACCTTATTCCAAAATGAAGCTGGCTTGTCCAAATGTACTTTAGCAGACCAAAAGCGACTCTGTTTGTGTCATGTGCGCAGAAAAGGCTCCATCACATTACTCTCCCATACAGCATCTCCTTGTGCAAAGTGCGCTGAATAGTTGATCGATGCACCATGACACCATCTGCAGCAAGATCATGTTGTACATCTGTGGAGCTGGTCTGTGGGTTGAGTTTGACTGTTTTCACCATCCTTCGCCTCTGCTTATCTGAGACTTTTCTTGGCCTGCCACTCTGGGCCTGAACTAGAACTGTGCCTGTGGTCTTCCATTTCCTCACTATGTTCCTTACAGTGGAAACTGACAGCTGAAATTTCTGAGCTAGTTTTTTGTATCCTTCCCCTAAACCATGATGTTGAACAATCTTTGTTTTCAGGTCATTTGATAGTTGTTTTGAGGCTCCCATGTTGCCACTCTTCAGAGAAGATGCAAAGAGGAGAACAACTTGCAACTGGCCCCTTAAATACCCTTTCTCATGATCGGCCTCACCTGTGTCTGTAGGCCAAGGGTCAATGAACTTACCAAACTAATTTTGTGTTCAATAATTAGAGCTAAAGGTATTAAAATCAATAAAACAACAAAGGTGACCAAATTTATGCACATGCCTACTTTTGTTTAAGTAATTATTGCACACTTTCTGTAAATCCTATAAAGTTCATTTCACTTCTCAAATATCACAGTGTTTTTCTGCTATATGATATATTTAACTGGAATTGCTGATCCGAACAACCAATGATTTATAAAGAAAAATCTTGAAAATGATCAGGGGTGTCCAAACTTTTTCACACGACTGTATCACACATCTAACTGAAAAGTATTTGATGCTCACTGTAGTTAACTGGAGAACCCAAGAACCCTTTTCTTCTTAATAAAATTATGTACTATGACTTAAATGTTTGATATTTGTTCACTGAACACAAAAATATCTACTTTTTAAATTTTAACCCTTTATTCCCTGATTTAGGATTTGGGTCAAATCTGACCCATTGGGCTTTAGGTGTATAATTTTAAAGAACGACTATAAGATACACTGTCAATGCAAACTGTTTTAAATTTAGGAAAACAATCAATAATTTACACCAGAACATTTAACAATAGTTATTTTTGCATGTTAGAACTGTATTTCTAATGTTTAAACACACTTTGGCCAACTGAAACAAGAACACAAGGCCATAAACGACTAATAAAAAACTAACACCATTGGTCTTTGCTTATCCAAAATCTTTTCTACTAGCGAGAGGAAATCACACTAGACATTGTGGTAGTCTTTGGGCTTTTTAAGGTTAAATTGGACATTTTTTTTCAATTTGGTTCATTTTTAGTAGCAGCAATTAACAGTGGTCAAATTTGACCCCGTGGGTTCTCCAGGGTTAAATGAGACATGATGAGTTTTGTTCTAGAAATTAGCATTAACAATTGATGCTTTGATTTGTGTTGTGTGTGTTTTAATTCCCTTTTTTCCCCATGGATTCCTGCTGTGAGAGCCCTGGTCCCTGATTGGTGGGGCACTTCAACCCTCAGCCACTCCCACCTCACCTCCAGCCCTGCCCCCTGTTTATGGAGATTCCTGTCATCTATTCGGGGCTGCTGGTCTTTGTGGCCAGTCTGCCATTTTGTGTGTCTGTGTCTCTTTCATGTCAGTCACTTTGTTTGTATTAGTATGTGTCTGATTTTGTTTGTTGAGACACTTGGTTAGTTTCGTTCTGTTTTGTGACTTTTTGTTTTGTCAATTGATTCTGTTTGTGGGTTTTTGTGATTTTACTTTGGGACACTAGTGATTTAGTTTTGTTTGTGTCCCTTAGTTTAGTCACTTGTTTGGTTTTTTTGTTGTTTTTTTGCGTAAACCCACGTGACTTGTTTTTGGCACAACTTATTAACTTGTTAATCCTGTTATTTTGGTTCTTAGTTATTTTGTGTACATATTTTAGCATGTTTTGTACATACTGTTAATTAAATTACCTTATTTATTCCATTTTCCATCTTGGTTTTTTTGTTACTTCCCTTGCCCCTAGCAGAGCTGCACTGTAATTTTTCCAGTGGATGGTCGACCACCTGTTTGTCTCCATGGTGATGTTATTGTTTTGTGTGGAATGTCCCGGTAAGACACTTTTCTTGCATTTACTCTATAACATGGGTTTTCATTTACCTAAAATCTTGCATTTTTACTGTGAGTGGGCTCGCTTCACCACAGATCTGACAGGTAACTTGGCCCTCTGTTGTCATCTGCTGTCTCCGTAGAGATAAATAAGTGTAATGTCAAACTGTGGAACATTCCAGGCAATATTTCCATGGAGAGAAGTAGGTGATGGACCCCTCTATCATAAAAGTTACACAGTGCACCTTTAAATTATAACATATGTAGATAATTATTTTGCTTTTTGTTCAATGTAAACTGGTCAAGAAATTGCATAGTAATAGAAACTGGGTCCAGTGACTTTTTATTAACAAAAAACAAACAAACAAAAGTGATAAACTCCCAACTCTTCATAGCTGCATTTCTCCCTGTCTTGTTTTTGAAAAATATCTCCACCACATCTTTGTCTTATCAATCAAAAACTGAGCACTGTGATGAAATGACTAAAAACTCATGTAAGTTATGTAGTATAATATGTCCTCTTTAATGATTCATCTAAAGACTTTTATGATCCATTATCATTTGTGCCACTCTCTACAAAGTCTAACAAATGACAAGTCCATTTAAGACAGATAAATAGCAATGTAGACTCTTGGAATTCATTTTTTTAAATTTTACAATCGGCAGGGCAGCTTTAATTGTGATGAAGTTATAGAAAAAGAAATTTTAGATTAAAAATTGTATTCCACTACTCCCTATCAAGGTCTTTTTCATCCATTGAGGGCATAAAGTTTAGTGTTAGCACAAAACTTTGTAGCTGTAACTGCATACAAAAATGACTAACATACATAATAGATAAACCCCAATCTTGCCCCAAGTTTCTTGCCCCGAGCAAATGTATGCCTGCCCTTACATGACTGGAGTGTTCTATAACAAGAATTACAAGTATAACTGGAGTTGTGTTTATGTGATCAAACCATTTACACATTTTCTTTTTATATTCGACTGTGCCAGAAATTCTGTATTCAAGGTCGGCCTGTCACAATAAATACTATATCGACTTCAATGTATAAAAGATGGAACAGTATATTTTGGAGCTCAGTATTTATCATGTGTATATTTTCTTTGCATTAGGTAGTTATAATATGATAAGATTTGAGCTGTAGAGAGTTGAATAAGTAACTTCTGTGGTTAATTATTGGTACATTCTACTATTTATTTGTTACAGCTCAGGCCTTTTAATGATACTGTCACTGTAAGTAATGGTGTATTGGAATTATCATGCTTTATTCTTATAGTGTTGTGTCCGTCAATCACCACCTTTAACCAACAATAATCTCTCTCCGTCTCTCTCACTCTCTGTCACTCTCTCTTTCTCCTCTTCATCACCCCACGTTCCCTGGCAGCATCAGAACACCCGCCCACTTCAGCAGCTCCATCACTTTCTTCATCAGAGTTCAGCACCCAAGGGAGATTTGCTCACACACATATTTCATACATACATCAATGACGTCTCTATTCGATGAAATCTAGTGCCATTCAAAGAGAGAATGATCGTACCCGCAACCTTGCAGGGACCTCACTCACCTTGCTTAGTTTGGCAGTCACTTTTCTGTTGGTCAGACATGGGGCAGATGTGGCTATAGTTGACCACCAACGTCTTAAAGGTCCTATAAAGGTCCGCAAAACTGACTCTTCTCAGCTTTGGGTCATGTTATAATGCTCTTCCCTCATGAAAACATACCTGGAGCTGTGTTTTATTTCATTCACACATGTTTGAGTAACTCTTTATTATCAGTTTGTCTACATCTCTAAAGCTCAAAATGCTGTGTTCCACCTTGTGATGTCATGATGCAAGTTAAGTCTTCAAGTTAACAGCTACGTATTAACTTTTATTCAGTAGATATTGGAAATTTTAAGGATAAAATCATCTAAATGGTTCTAGTGAAGATGTATGGATTTTAAAAACACAGTGGAGCGTATTACCCATATTACCACGTGACATCACAAGGTGGAACAGTGTTTTCAGTTTTAGAGAAGAACTGTGATGAGGAAACATTATGACACAGATCAAAAAATGTCATGTATTATTGGTCCTTTAAAGTGGCCAAATGTTTTCTTGTAGTTTTAATTTGCTCTTAAATTTTCTTTTGGAAAACACGCTGTGAAAATTACACCTGTTTTCCAGTTACGTATTAGTTTGATTTCCCTCTTCACAGTGAACAATGAACAAATAAATAAACCTCAATTCACAGTTTGATCGATGTGTGATACAATTTGACTGCAGAACAAATCCGGTGATGGTTTGTGAACTTAAAAACAGGTGACAGAGAAGTCCAAATGTTTTACCTGTGATGCAACAAAAATCAATGTTGTCTTCTTTTATACATGAGCTTCTTGGATTCTCCTTAAAGACAATACAATGCGATAAATACATTTACTGTTTTGCCTTTCAAAACAACGCAAGAAGCTAAAGTGATTTCCGTGCACATAAGAGAGTCCATCTGAGTAAACTGGATTATAAATAATGAAATAAAGCCAATGAAGCAAAACACAACTCCAGGTAAGTTTATGTCAAGGGAACAACAATATAACATGATTAAAAGTTCAGATAAGTAAATTTCACTCAACATAATGCACAATAACACCAGCACATACTGTATTTCTACTAGTTTTTTCTCTAGGTAAAATCATTGGCGATGCAATTCCTGATTCCTCTGCCTGAACATTTGTGTTGATGTCGTTCATGACTGTAACAAGCTGATACTATAAACAGAAAATGCCTACACACTGGGAAGGAAACGTTGACGCAGACCTCCTGATGGGCCCGTTTCATCTGTAATTATTCACACAATTAGATAAGGACAAAGACAACCAGCAGACTATAGAGCTGTCCTTCACTCGGCACGGAAGAAAATACAAAAACCCTGTACGGTGGTTGAATAACTGCCTCTGATGATTGCGTTAAAGCCACTGTTTGGTTACAATAGGAGACAAATTAAGTTGATTGCCATTGACTTTCACCATCACAGGGAGGAGGCTGCTTAAACCGTTCTTACATTCAGCATTGTAAACAGTGTGGTGTAAAAGTTACATTTGAAGCTGATTTTAGCTTTTAACTGCTCATAATTAACACTTTAAAGGCCATATATTACACAAACTGACTCTTGTGAGCGTTAAGCCATGTTATAATGCTATTACCTCCTCAAAAACATACTAGAGTTGTGTTCTGTTCATTCACACGTTTGAGTAACCCTTTATTTTTAGTTTGTCTACATCTCCAATGCTCAAAATGCTCTGTTCCAATTTGTGATGTCAAGAAGCTGTAGTTTTCAAGTTAACAGCTCCTTTTACCTTTAGTTCAGGAGAGATTGGGAATTCCAGGTCTGAAATGATCCAAATGTTTCTAGTGAAGTTGTGTGGAGTTCAAAAAACAGTGGAGCACTTACATGACATCGCAAGGTGGAAAAGAGTGTTCTCTGTGAGAGCGCTGAGAGAAGAATTCAATACCCTGCCTAAATCTGCAGGGTTTGTGCGTTAAACATGTATGAATGAAACAAAACACAACTCCAGGTAAGTTTGTGATGAGGAAACAACATTATAACATCGATCAGAAAATCTATACAGGCCCTTTAAAGCTAGTTGTGAATGCACTATGGCACCTAGTAACTGGTCAGGGCACTCTTGAAAGAGTTTAGTTCTTTTATTTCCAGCAAAGATAATGTGTTTGACCTGGCTTTGTGCCTGGCCAGCAAATGATTAAATATTTGAGGTGTGGATTTATAAAAGGAACAAATGAGATAGTTCTGTAACTGGAGTCAAGGATAAAAGGCAATAAGGAGGTTGCCAAAAATCAGTGGGAGTCCAAGTAAGATTTTGCCAAGTTTTGCAGCAATTTTAGTTGAATTTAATAAGGAAAATCTTCTTAAAATTATACTTTTATCACAAGACAATCTTTTTTATAAATATAACATCCTCAATATAAAGTATAAAGTTCTCAACACAAAATTCATTAATCTCTGGAAAAGATGTATGTGGTTTGTGTATTCAGCAGTGGTGGATGAAGTACGCAATTTTCTCACTTAAAGGTATATTGTGTAACTTTTTGGTTTGGGGTCTGAGGTCATTACTCTGCCTAGAATGTTCCACATTATGACATTAAACAACTGTACCTTACATTTATTCAATTACAGATGGTTTTATAGCTCAAAAATACATAGAAAAACACGCAGTCTGACTGTGAGCAGGGTTACCGCTCCACAGATCTGACCTGTAACTTTGGTCTCCATGGAGATAGAAGGTTTAATACCATACTGTGAAACATTTCAAAGCAATAACATTTCCATGGAGAAAAGTATTTGATGGGTTCTCCACCGGAAATGTCACACAATAATGTACCTTTAAGTAAAAGAAAAAATGAATCAATCAATCAAAAAAATTGAATATATTGATCATATATATATGATCAATATATTCCATTTTTCACATTTGACATCACTCAGTTTCAAAGCCATGTCATTCACCTTAAACTCTGGATTGGTAATATATTGTTATGAGGTGAAAGAAATAGACAGGGCCGAATTATGTTCATGTAATTATCAAAAGCCCAAACTTCTTCAGTGTCTTTACACCAGTAAGGACGCCTACATTACAGCCAATTTGAAAACATCATCATAATTTTTTCTCTTCAACTTGCGCAGCCTTTCATCCTCAGCTCAAAGATATTTTTCCAACAGATAAATGTCTAAACGTCTCTGAGCAGATAAGCTCCATGTGACAAATGGTCTTCAGCATGTTTGACAATGAGAAATGGAGCTAGGCTTTTGGGCCGTCTTTTCACGCTGTTTGATCACTGCTTTATTATGATCTGAATAGGGCTTTAATAAGGAGGATGGAATACCATTTCTGTTCAAGTTTGTCTTTGATCAATTTATTATGAGCTATTAAATGCAAATCACATGGCATGGTTCATGGTACATTTTCAACGTAACTAAATCAATCAGACCAAGCCTGTCAATCTCACGCTCCATCCTTCCCTCACTCATCAAGACTCCAAGGTACGTGAACTCGTCCACTTTTACTGGACTGTTGTGATGAAGAAGGAGCTGAGTCAAAAGGCAAAACTCTTGATTTACCGGACAATCTACATGCGTCACCTATGGCTGTGCACTTTGGGTATTAACCGAAAGGACAAGCTCACAGATGTAAGTCAAAATGAGTTTCCTCTGGTGGGTGGCTGGGCACTGTCTTAGTCACAGGGTGAGGGGCTCAGGCACACGAGGAGCTTGAGGTAGAGCTGCTGCTCCTCCACATCCTGCTGATGTGGCCCGGGCATCTGTTTTTACTTTTACATTGCAGATACAAACTGAAGCAAGACGTAAAGAATTATGTAACAAAGATAAAAAATAAAAATAAATTAAAGCCGCAAGCGGCATCGAACGGCCCTCGCGTCAGCTCATCGCACTCGGCCGACCCGACGCTCCCCGGGTGGCGCTGACGCTCTCCCGGGTGGCGCTGGTTAGCCTCTTGTCTCTGTGTGTTTGTGGCTTTGGGCTGAACTTGTCACTAAACACATAAAGTCCACACACTGGAGATGCTGATGTGCAACATTGACGAATATGGGCACTTGGGGACATCGCCATGGCAACACCGTGCAAAATACAACTTTGGCCCCCGGACTTTTTTGTTCGGGCTGACTTGAAGAATCACTGTGCCAAATTTCATGTTCTTCAATAAAACTATTAAGCCGTTATATCACTTTGAAATGTAAGAAATTGTAGAAATTTTCCCATTAGGATAACATGGAGACTTTGGCGCATCGCCATGGCAACCCAGTGAAATATACCATATGGTTGTCATTGACTTTTTTGATTGGGATGACATGAAGAGTCAATGTGCCAAATTTGAGAATATTCTGTGAAAGTAAAATATTTTTCATGAATGGGAATTTATCTGATATTTCCCATTAGGATAACATTGGAGCTTCACATCACCATGGCAACACAGTTAAAAATACCATATGGTTTACATTGGCCTTTTGATTGAGATGGCCCAAAGTAATTTTGTACAAAATTTGGTACATTTTAGAAAAACTAAAATTTTGACCATCCATGCAAAATTTTATTGTGTCCTGCAGGGGCGCTATCACACCATTTTTGCTCGTGTCACAATTAGTCGGCTTTTGGCACGAAAGTTTTACAAGTGATTCAAATTTGAGCCCAATCGGACTTTGTATGGCGACGGGAGCAAATTTTGACATGAGAAAATTGCAAAAAATCTGAACAAATTTTGCAGCTTAAGCACGCACGTAAACCGTGACAGTTATTTAAAAAATTAAGCTATCGTTTGATGCCCGAATTCTCTAGTTGATGTACGACGATTTTCACCCCTGTGGGCAAAGCGCCTTCAGAGGAGTTCGTTCAAATGCAACGTGAGCGAAAATGCTGACTCAGCTACTTTTTTATTTCAATCCAAGATGGCTGCCTTCTGGTTTGTCAGGGGGCGTGGCCATAATATTTTTTTTTGTCTTGACATGAGGAATGTCTGTACCGAATTTCGTGAGTGTACGACAAACTTTACTTCGGAACGTCTCCCATAGGCACAATGTATTTTGACTTTTGCAGGTGGCGCTGTCGCGCCACTTTTTTATGTCCACACATGCAACATATATTTTATAAAATTTTTCGCCACTTCTGAATTTTGGGCAAACTTTTTGAGTTTTTGAGCGTGTTCAGGGGGTCAAATTAGAACTCAAAGAGCAGAAGAAAAAAGAATAAATAAATAAAAAATAAATAAATAAAATAATAATAATTTTAGCAAAAACAATATATCCTTTAACATAGGAAACGCATATTATACATTTTTTGAAAGCTCTCGAGATTCCCCACATCACCGTGGGGTCATTGGTGAATGACGAGCTACGCGCTTACGCGGTCATTCACCATCTCGTCAGTCCGCCATTGACCCCCATTGATTTCCATTCATTTTAGCAGCTGTAAAGATGGCCCATGCCTTCGGCATGGGGGCTTGGATACAGCTTGATGTCAGGAGTGTTTTTGGGGGACAGGAGGCGCTCGGCGCTGCTTTTGTCAACATTGAGTGAATGGGCTTCGCCCATTCACTCAATGTTGACGATGACTGTTAGCAAGAACAAATATGCATGTCCCATGCCTCTCGGCATGGGTTGCTGGGATACTGCTGTTCACGGTGAGAGCGAGGGAGGGACGAAGTTCAGCGCGTCGCGCGGAACGTCGTAAGACCGTTAGCAACGATGATGCCAGGGGGTCGCCCCGGCCTCATCGTTGCGGTAGCATAGGCCTACGCCTGAGCCCAGGGGCTCGGGCCTAATTAAAGCCAAGCGGCATCGAACGGGCCCTCGCGGGCCGCATCGCACTCGGCCGACCCGACGCTCCCCGGGTGGCGCTGGTGAGCCTCTTGTCTCTGTGTGTTTGTGGCTTTGGGCTGAACTTGTCACTAAACACATAAAGTCCACACCCAGTGGAAATGCTGATGTGCTAATATAGACAAACATGGACAATTTGGGACATCGCCATGGGAACACTGTCCAAAATACAACTTTGGCCCCCTGGACTTTTTTGTTCAGGCTGACTTGAAGAATCACTGTGGCAAATTTCATGTTCTTCAATAAAACTATTAAGCCGTTCTATGACTTTGAAATGTAAGAAATTGTAGAAATTTTCCCATAAGGATAACATGGAGGCTTTGGCGCATTGCTATGGCAACCCTGTGAAATATACAATATGGTTGTCATTGACTTTTTTGATCGGGATGACATGAAGAGTCATTGTGCCAAATTTGAGAATATTCTGTGAAAGTAAAATATTTTTCATGAATGGGAATTTATCTGAACTTTTCCATTAGGATAACATTGGAGCTTTCGTGCATCACCATGGCAACACGGTTAAAAATACCATATGCTTTACATTGGCTTTTTTGATTGAGATGGCCCAAAGTATTTTTGTACAAAATTTGGTACATTTTCTAAAAACTAAAATTTTGACCATCCATGCAAAATTTAATTCTGTCCTGCAGGGGGCGCTATCACACCATTTTTGCTCGTGTCACAATTAGTCAGCTTTGGCACGAAAGTTTTACAAGTGATTCAAATTTGAGCCCAATCGGACTTTGTATGGCCGAACGGGAGCAAATTTTGACGTTAGAAAATTGCAAAAAATCTGAACAAATTTTGCAGCTTAGCGTACGCGTAAACCGTGACAGTTATTTTAAAAATTCAGCTATCGTTTGATGCCCCACTTCTCTAGTTGATGTACACCGATTTTGACCCCTGTGGGTGAAGTGCCTTCAGAGGAGTTCGTTCAAATGCGACGTGAGCGAAAATGCTGACTCAGCATGTTTTGTATTTCAATCCAAGATGGCCGCCTTCTGGTTTGTCAGGGGCGTGGCCATAATAATATTTTTCTGTCTTGACGTGAGGAATGTCTGTACCGAATTTCGTGACTGTACGACAAACTTTACGTCGGGACATCTCCCCATAGGCGCAATGTATTTTGACTTTTGCAGGTGGCGCTGTCGCGCCACTTTTTATACCCATACATGCAACATATATTTTATCAAATTTTTTTCGCCACTTCTGAATTTTGGGCAAAATTTGGTGAGTTTTTGAGCATGTTCAGGGGGTCAAATTAGAGCTCAAAGAGCAGAAAAAAAGAATAAATAAATTAAAGCCGCAGCGGCATCGAACGGCCCTCGCGGGCCGCGTCGCACTCGGCCGACCCGACTCTCCCCCGGGTGGCGCTGATGCTCCCCGGTGGCGCTGATGAGCCTCTTGTCTCTGTGTGTTTGTGGCTTTGGGCTGAACTTGCCACCAAACACATAAAGTCCACACACTGAAATGCTGATGTGCCAACATAGACAAACATGGGCACTTTGGGACATCGCCATGGCAACACCGTGCAAAATACAACTTTGGCCCCCCGGACTTTTTTGTTCGGACTGACCTGAAGAATCACTGTGCCAAATTTCACGTTCTTGAATGAAACTAATAAGACGTTATATCACTTTGAAGAATTGTAGAAATTTTCCCATATGATAACATGGAGGCTTTGGCGCATCGCCATGGCAACCCAGTGAAATATACCATATGGTTGTCATTGACTTTTTTGATCGGGATCACATGAAGAGTCATGGAGCCAAATTTAAGAATATTCTGTGAAAAGTAAAACATTTTTTTCATGAATGGGAATTTCTCTCATCTTTCCCATTAGGATAACATTGGAGCTTCCGCGCATCACCATGGCAACACGGTTAAAAATACCATATGGTTTACATTGGCTTTTGATTGAGATGGCCCAAAGTAATTTTGTACAAAATTTGGTACATTTTCTAAAAACTAAAATTTTGATCGTCCATGCAAAATTTAATTCTGTCCTGCAGGGGCGCTATCACACCATTTTTGCTCGTGTCACAATTAGTCTGCTTTGGCACGAAAGTTTTACAAGTGATTCAAATTTGAGCCAATCGACTTTGTATGGTCAACGGAGCAAATTTTGACGTTAGAAAAATTGCAAAAAATCTGAACAAATTTTGCAGCTTAGCACAGTAAACCGTGACAGTTATTTTAAAAATTCAGCTATCGTTTGATGCCCCACTTCTCTAGTTGATGTACACCGATTTTGACCCCTGTGGGTGAAGTGCCTTCAGAGGAGTTCGTTCAAATGCGACGTGGCGAAAATGCTGACTCAGCATGTTTTGTATTTCAATCCAAGATGGCCGCCTTCTGGTTTGTCAGCGTGGCCATAATAATATTTTTTTCTGTCTTGACGTGAGGAATGTCTGTACCGATTTCGTGACTGTCGACAAACTTTACGTGGGGACATCTCCCATAAGCGCAATGTATTTTGACTTTTGCAGGTGGCGCTGTCGCACTCTTTTTATACCCATATATGCAACATATATTTTATCAAATTTTTTCGCCACTTCTGAATTTTGGGCAAAATTTGGTGAGTTTTTGAGCATGTTCAGGGGTCAAATTAGAGCTCAAAGAGCAGAAAAAAGAATAAATAAATAAATAAGGAAACAATTTTTTTTTTTAGCAAAACAATATATCCTTTTACATAGGAAAGACATATTATACATTTTTTGAAAGCTCGAGTTTCCCCACGTCACCGTGGGGTCATTAGAATGACGATGTGTGAGGCGCTCTGCTATTCACCATCTCGTCAAGTCCGCCATTGACCCCCATTGATTTATTCATTTTAGCAGCTGTAAATATGGCCATGCCTTCGGCATGAGGCTTGGATACAGCTTGATGTCAGAGTGTGTTTTAGGGAGAGAAGCGCTTGACGCTACTTTTGTCAACATTGAGTGAATGGGCTTCGCCCATTCACTCAATGTTGACGATGACTTGTTAGCAAGAACAAATATGCATGTCCCATGCCTTCGGCATGGGTTGCTAGGATACTGCTGTTCACGGTGAGAGCTGAGGTAGTGACGAAGTTCAGCGCTTCGCGCTGAACTTAAAGACAGTTAGCAACGATGATGCCTGGGCCGCCCAGGCATCATCGTTCAGAGAAGCAATAGGCCCTACGCCCTGTAGGGGCTCGGGCCTAATAAATAAGGAAACTTAATTTTTTTTTTAGCAAAAACAATATATCCTTTTACATAGGAAAGACATATTATACATTTTTGGAAAGCTCTCGAGATTCCCCACGTCAACAGTGCGGTCATTAGTGAATAATGACGGCGCTTACGCATGCCATTCACTCATCTCGTCAGTCCGCCATTGACCCCCATTGATTTCCATTCATTTTAGCAGCTGTAAATATGGCCCATGCCTTCGGCATGGGGCTTGGATACAGCTTGATGTCAGGAGTGTGTTTTAGGGAGAGAAGCGCTTCGCGCTACTTTTTGTCAACATTGGAGTGAATGGGCCCCATTCACTCAATGTTGACGATGACTTGTTAGCAAGAACAAATATGTATGTTCCCATGCCTTCGGCATGGGTTGCTGATACTGCTGTTCACGGTGAGAGCGAGGTAGTGACGGTTCAGCGCCGCGCTGAACGTGGGCTGGATTAACGATGATGCTGGGCTTCGCCCAGGCATCATCGTGCGGCTAATAGGCCCTACGCCTGTAGGCTCGGCCTAATAAATAAGGAAACAATTTTTTTTTTTTTTTAGCAAAAAACAATATATCCTTTTACATAGGAAAGACATATTATACATTTTTTGAAAGCTCTCGAGGCTTCCCCACGTCACCGTAATCATTAGTGAATGACTTGGCTTACGCGCCGTCATTCCTCTCGTCGAGGTCCGCCATTGACCCCCATTGATTTATTCATTTTAGCAGCTGTAAATATGGCCCATGCCTTCGGCATGGGGCAGATACAGCTTGATGTCAGGAGTGTGTTTTAGGGAGAGAAGCGCTTCGGCGCTACTTTTTGTCAACATTGAGTGAATGGGCTTCGCCCATTCACTCAATGTTGACGATGACTTGTTAGCAAGAACAAATATGCATGTCCATGCCTTCGGCATGGGTTGCTGATACTGCTGTTCACGGTGAGAGCGAGGTAGTGAGTTCAGCGCTTGGCGCTGAACCGTAAGACAGTTAGCAACGATGATGCCTGGGCTTCGCCCAGGCATCATCGCTAGGCTAATAGGCCCTACGCCCTGTAGGGGCTCGGGCCCAATAAACAAATAAAAATAATAATAATTTTAGCTTAAAAACAATATATCCTTTTACATAGGAAAGACATATTATACATTTTTGAAAGCTCTCGAGCTTCCCCACGTCACCGTGGGGTCATTGGTGAATGACGGGCGCCATGCGCCGTCATTCACCATCTCGTCAGTCCGCCATTGACCCCCCATTGATTTCCATTCATTTTAGCAGCTGTAAAGATGGCCCATGCCTTCGGCATGGGGCTTGAATACAGCTTGATGTCAGGAGTGTTTTTGGGGACAGGAGGCGCTTCGCTACTTTTGTCAACATTGAGTGAATGGGCTTCGCCCATTCACTCAATGTTGACGATGACTTGTTAGCAAGAACAAATATGCATGTCCCATGCCTTCGGCATGGGTTGCTAGATACTGCTGTTCACGGTGAGTGCGATCGAGGACGAGTTCAGCGCTCGCGCTGAACTTCGTAAGACAGTTAGCGATGATGCCTGGGCTTCGCCCAGGCATCATCGTTGGCAACAGGCCCTACGCCCTGTAGGGCTCGGCCCAAAACTCTAGATTAGATTCAGATTCCTCAAAGTAGCCTCCCTTGCTCTGTTGACTGCATTGCAAATCGTTGGCCTTCTCCCAAGGAGCTTCATGATGAAGTCACCTGAAATGGTCTTCACAGCTGGGCCTTTGTCAGGACTCATTATTGAATAGCAGGAGCAATGATCCGAGCAAATGGTGGTCATTTCTAACAATCTAAATACAAAATGTATTTTGAGTTATTTCACTTTCTGTTGTTAACTACACTCTTTATTCATAGTTTTGCTGCCTTCAGTGTGAATCTACAGTATAAATGTGACAAATTTTGTTTATATATATAAAGACACCCCATCACGACCTTTTTCAAATCAAACTTTTGTGACATGGTGAACTTTTCTTTTTGATAGACTTCCAGTGTCCCTATAAGAAATGGCCCCTGCCCAGACTGAAACTCCTCTATTTTGCCAGAACTGGTGAGGGGTGAAGGTCAGAGCCACCTTTACCTGGCCTGCTCCACCAGCGAGCCACTCAAAAAAAGAGACAAATTTGAGACGATTTTGGCAGACGGTGTCCACTCTCAACTAAAATACATACTGTAAATTCAGCGGGTTTCTCAAGGGCATTGGGGCTGGGGTGGCTTACTTTTGATGTGCTCTGGGAGATTGGATGTAACCTTACTGTAATGGGATGGGCTCACTAACAGCTAATCTGCTCTGCCACCTGAGAGAAAAAAGGAATGTATGGACAGAGATATATGATGGGGAGAAAGGGCTGGAAATAGTGGTCGAGCGAAGAGACGAGTAGGGGGAGAGAAAGCATGATAATAGCGGCGGCAGAGACAAAGTGTGAGTGATGGTGAGCAGACAGTAAATACAAACTAAAGGAGAGAGAGACGGAGTGACAGATGGAGATGGATGAGGGGAGAAAAAGTGGAACGCACAGGTTGAAAAGTAACAACCAACGTCACCTTTAACACAAGGCAATGTAAGGTGTGCTTGTTGTTTGCTTTCCTAGAGTAGAATTTACACTGAATACCTTACAGTTTAAAGTGAACTAAATCATTTTTTTTTTCTTTCTATTAAACACATTATATGGTGTCCTTGGGCCTTTTTGGGTGAACTTTGAAGCTTTCTGGTCAAAACTGAGTCTGTGCTGAAATTTCAAGTACTATGTGACATCACGCAAGACTGCCCTGATTACAGCCCAGTGTTTCTGATGACAAACACTTATCTGAAGGGGCGGAGTTTGAAGTGTGGATACCTATTAGACCCCCCCCCTGCCCAGTTATTGCCCCAGTTTGCAGCTCTATTTGAAATGCCGTTGTGGAAAGAGTTTAAGTGTTTAGACCCACGTTACAAGTATTAGCAAAGGTATGGACAGCAGGGTGACACGGAGGGATGCATGGTCTAATTATCTAGATGAAAGGCAGTACCTATTTGTATTCGTTATCTTAAATATATTGAATATTTGATTGCATTATGCTTGAAAACACTGTATGACTACTACACCTTAAACAGACTTCAAAAAGCATGAATAAAATCTTAATTTATAACGAACAATGTTTATTCATTATAATTTAGGCTTAAATGCTTAATTTATACCTACCGCCCGACTACTAGGGCTAGTAGTTACATCAGCTTTGTAAATGATTGCACAGTTAAAATTAAGTGTTACCTTTTAAATTATTATTGTATTGCTTAAAAATCTGCCTATGTGCAAATCATTAACTGTGACTTAAGTAATTCTCCTTGTGGATCAGTAGTCTAAGTGGCAGTAGCAGCAGAAGTAGTAAAAGTCATAGCAGAATTTGTAGTTGTTTCTTGTAGCAGTGGTGGTAATAGTCATCAGTATTAGACATGCAGTATTTGTGATAATAGATAGCGACAAAAAGATAGGAAAATGACAAAAGCCGACTGTAAGCTCGGCAACAGTTGTAGCAGCAATGCAAGGAGTGTTTTCATAGTGGATTTTGGCAGTGGTGCAGTAGTTAAGACTTGCCTCACAGCTTCTAGAAGGTCCTGTGTTCAATTTCCCTTTTCATACAGTATTCATGTTCTCCATATGTCTGGCCAGGCCTAACTCTCCAGCAGACCTTCACAATAAAGTACTTTACCACTTTACCAGATGAGTGTTTTAATGCAGTTTGATTGATATGTCTTTTACATTAGAATAGAATTTGAGTTTTAACATACACAGAAATGCCAATCCGACTATAGGATAAATAAACAACAGTTAAAAGGTCGTTTTTAGTCTGCGGTGTGACCTCCCCTGTCTACAAACGTTTGCCAGTGATTGGTCGAACATTCCCGGTGTGGAGGGGGCAGGGCTTCTGTATATGCTTGTGTGGGTAAGAAGGTGACTGCTGAACCCCGTAACCCTTAATTCCATCAATGACAGATTCAGGTGTCCTTCCATTTTCCCTTCCTCTCCCTCTCCATCTCACTTAGTGCCAGCACTGTCACACTAGCTCATTAGTCAGTGTGGCAGGCTGGACTGACAACAGCGGAGAGAGAGAGCGGACAGAATCAGCAACACAGGTGGAGAATGTGGATGTGTGAAAGGAAAAGGGGGATTAGGAACAAGCAGAGCACAAATGAGAAGGCTGTAAGATTGTGTAGAGGCGGATAGGAGGGTAATCTATAGTCTCAGGTGTGCTTTACTGGTGCCTATAGTGTAAATAAAACCACAGTAGCCCAAAGTAGGCTCAGTTCCGTCAGTTCCGATACCGGTATTGATACTTTGGTTTTAAACGCTTGGCAATAACCGATATTAGCCGATACCAGAGAAAGGACTGAAATGGGCACTTATTTCCTTTAAAAACACAGAAAATGCATAACACAGGAGATCCAATCATGTAACGTTTTTTTATCTGTCACATACTGAACAGCTTTATGAAAATAAGAGTTCAAACATGTAAATATTAATCCAACTAGACACCAGATACAGCTAATTTTTCAGTATAGGCATTGATATTCCGTACCAGTAGTGGTATCGAAGCAAAGCCTCACGTTAAATGTGGTAGTAATGTAATGCAGTTAAAGGTGCACCATCTAACCTGTATGACATTAAACATATAGTGCATTCAATCTATTATAGGTGCTTTTATTGGGGTCTCCTCTCCATATATCTGACCTGTAACTTTATTTATGATGACACTTTATGTTTCCAAGGGGATATACTATATGTACAGTTCTGCTCATACGTTTACATACCCTGACAGAATTCGATTGATTTCTTGGCCATCTTTCAGAGAATATGAAAGATAACACAAAAACTTTTCTTTCACTCATGGTTAGTGCTTAGGTGAAGCCATTTATTATCAAAGAACTGTGTTTCCTCTTTTAAAATCATAATGAGAACAGAAACTACACAAATGACCCAGTGACAGCTTGTAGTCTTTTGTGATAGTTGTGGATGTGTTATTTTCTCTGATGGTAAATCTGCCCATTCTTCTTGGCACAAGGCCTGCAGTTCCTGTAAATTCTTGGGCTCTTGTATGAACTGCAGCTTGAGATCTGCCCAGAAGCTCAGTGATACTGAGGTCAGAAGAGATGACCACTCCAGAACCTTCACTTTATTCTGCTGGAGCCAGTGACAGGACCACTTGCCTTTGTGTTTTGGATCATGTTGGAATATCCAAGTATGTCCCCTGTGCAGCTTCTGGACCAAGAAATCATAAATTCTGCCGGGGGATGTAAACTTATGAGCACAACTGTATGTTTAATGGCATACTGTGCAACAGGCCCTTCAGAAAAATGACATACATTTAATTCAGTGCTGGATTCAGTGTTGTCATGTGTATGTGAACAACTGTCATTAAATGGACTGTACCCATTTTTTTTTTTTTTGGTGTTTACATTGCAGTGATGGCAAAAGTGCTGATAGTGAAGAATTATAATGCTTTTAAGGTGAGAAATAAGCTTGGACCTGCAAATAAACTAGTTTTGATTTTCATGTTTTAATTAAGTAAAGTAAAAATGATGTAACTTGCAGCACCTTTAACAGACGTTAGTAACATATGACCTGTGACAGTAAGAAGTAGGCCTAGTAGAAGACGGATGAAGAAAGTTCAATTATAGCTCTCAGAAAAGTGAGTTTTTCACTTCATTTTCAAAGAGGTCAAGGTTTGTACTCTTTCACAATTACAGTCCAATAAATCCAGTCTGTCGTGTGTGTGTGTGTGTGTGTGCGTGAGTGTGTGCGTGTAGAGTTGTCAAAGAAATCAATACACGGATACTATCTATTCATCTGGAAAACTTCTATATCAGAACAAATATAAGACCACATGTTAAAGGTCCGACTCTTGTGAGCTTTGATCCAGGTTATAATGCTGTTACCTCCTCAAAAACATACAGGAGTTGTGTGTTGTTTCATTCACACGTTTGAAGGTGTATGAAATTTACACAAAATTTACAATAAATATGTGAGGATGTAATAAAAAAAAAAACCCTAAAACTTCCAGATATGTTTGTGATGAGGAAACAACATTATAACTATAGATCAGAAAATAGGGTAAAAATGGGCCCTTTAACATTATACCTGTGCACTATGTAAGATTCCTGGTTAACATCTGCCACCTGCTTGTCTCTAAGATGTTATTCTTTTGCCTGAGATGTTCCACAATATGGCATTAAACATTTATTCCACTGCATGCGTTTTTTATTGCTTAAAAAGTAACTTGTTAATTTCTTTGGACCGTGAGTGGGCTTTGTGTGGCCATCTCCGTAGTGGCAGATAAGTTAATTACAATATTTTGGAACATTCCAGGCAAAGTAATAACAACATGGTGCACCTTTAAAGAAAGTACTTTTATGCGGTGTTAAAATGTCAGGCATTTTCCTTCGTATCAAAATGGTGCTGTATTGTGGAAGCATGTTACGAGGTACAAATTCCTCCTCTTCCTCCACATACCAGAGTGGAACTGTGGAACCGACCAGCCTGTACCAAAGGCATGCAGAAATAATGAGATCCATCTCCAGCTTCCATGCCACATTCACATCACACAAAAAGCATTACTTGGTCCCCCAGTGCAATAAAAACATTCAAAATAAAAAAGGTGTTTACTTTTGTTTATTTTAGCTACATGGTGGGGCTTTAACTTTCTATTTTAATCCCAGCTACTGAACTTCAGATCTAGTTCCCCAAGTACTTTCTTCTACTCTGATCCTACCTACACTAGTAATACAGTATTTATATCTATCTCCAGCTTCCATGCCACAGTAAAATCACAAAATATGCATGATATCTGTCTACTCAAATGAAAAAGATGCAGGTACTTCATATTGGTGGGTTTCAGATTCTATAATGTGATGTTATACTTCCAGATGGGGGCAAAAAACAGTTTTCCCTATTGATTACATTGTACATTACAATCTAAAAGGTAAATAAATCAACCTGATCATTTCTTATTATTTAAAGAATTCACAGCAGGCAAAAATGGTAAAATGTTTATATAGCACGTTTTTATATAGCGCTTTACATCAAGGAACCACTCATAGACCAATGTACGCAAGCAATGGAGTCAAAGGGGGTTAAGCGTCTTGCTCAAGGACACAATGACTGCATTCATTTGTGTGAGCTGGAATCTCACTGCCAAACTCTTCTGGGATAGTGGATCTGACGGCTCAACCAGCTTTTTTTTTTTTCGAGAGCAGGATTTGAACCGCAAACCTACGGCTCGGTGGAGAAACACTATCAACTGAGCTACTGTCCATACTCTACATGATATTGTACATATAAAGATTTTGCTTGTACATAATTCAATCTTCCTGCATGATATCAACAAGAGGTCGAAAAGGGTCCCCACAGACTGTAATAGTAAGTCCTTCTGACACATATGTGTGACAGTTCTGTTCTTTCATATGGTGATGTTGAGCAGAGGTCACAGCCAATAGTGGGAAAGGACAGGAGGACGCACATACCACTGCTCTGAAATGGAGGAACTGCCTGTACCTGTCAATCAACTCAAACACATGACAAACCTTATCTGCTGAAAAGTGTCCAAAATGACTGGAAATCTGCACATTTTTCTCCGTGTTTTCAGGCGTGAGAAACAGGAGTTGTCACATGCATGGAGCCACATAACTAATCAGTACAGGAGGTGGGCTTTATAATACATAAATACGTAAGCACTTTACAGAGTAGTTTTCTCTCATCATACTCCTGCTTAAGTATTTCTTTATTGAAGGATCAGTACTTTTAGAGTTTTAAAAATCTTGCTGTGCCTGTGAGTAAGTCTATAAGTTTATGATTGTTTCATTTTGTGGTCTGATTTTTAATTTTGTGCAGTATTTACTGTTTTGTTCTTACATTTATATTACAGATGCGTATTTCACTATCATGTATTAACTGCTAACACAGAACATATTTAGATCACCATGTGCATTTGACAGAATCGCAGCTAACTGTAAGAAGGGTTTGAATAAGGGCCTGGGAGAGATCACTAAATTAGTGAAAGAGCATGGATGACGTCTAAAACCTGTCAGATATGGTTTGGATGAAGGAATAATGTTATAACATGGTAGAAAACTAACAAAAAGATTAGCATCTCCATGGAAACAAGCAGGTGGAGAGTCAGGTTTGTGGAGATGCAAGTCAGCTGCTGTTTTTTACTGTGAGCCTGTCTATACTCTACTTACCCATCATTGTGCTTAGTTGAACGCACCAGAGGAATAATGGAAAATGACATTTACAAAGTTGCACTATAAAATATTAGGTTCCTCAGTTATGTCCCAAACAAAAACAAGACGTCATCTGACCTCTGTATTCAAGCCAAGTTTTTTTGGGGTGTGTGCTTTTCTTTAACTAAGACAAATCAATCCATCTTCCTCCAGGACTATGGCGCAGAGGGCAGTTTTCTGAGCAGACTTGTTCAGCTGGAGCTCCAACCACACATTTAAGCCTCAATGGAAACCAAATGAAGTGTGCAGTAGTATTGCATGTACACACCTTACTGCAAATAAGGTCAAAGAGACATTTAGAACTACACAGTCATGAGGAAATAAGACACACACAGAGAGAAAAAGGTTTGTATTTTAGAACAGCAAAGAGGTGCACTATCTAATTATTCTTGTAAGAAGTCCATTAGTATGGCATTAATGTCTACGGTGAATTCATGTTCACGGTACCTATTCATTTTAATCAGTTTGCAGTGGTCCAAGTTATTCTTCATTTACTTTATGCATTCCCACCATCCCAATTATCCATTATGATGACTTTATAAGTGCTTTTCACAACTTCCAGAGACCAAAGTTTTGCCAACACGGTAATACATCTAACAAGTTAATCACACACTTCTCAATACTTGGACTTTAAAGTGTTTTATAATCACCTGATTTATTTTGACCTCAAGAGCTGCTTATACAATATGTCTGTACTGGGGGAAGATCAAATTTGCTGAAACTGAAATGTAAGAAAATTGGGTAAAAGGCACGATCTTTTTCATTTTATTCAGGTTATGGGTCTGGTACCATGGAGATGCTATTGCTTTGCTTGTAATGTTCCACAATATGGTATTAAACTTAAGTAAGATGCATTTATTAGATTATGAGTGTTTTCATTGATTAAAATACCTTTAAAAACATGTATTCTTTCTGTGAGTGGGATCACCCCTTCACAGATCTCACCTGTAAATTGCCCTGGTGTCATCTCCTGCTTGTTTCTATGGAGATTGATTTATTTCCATATTTTGGGATATTGGAGGTAAAGCAATAACATATCCATGAAGACACATATCCGGCGGGCCTTCTACCAGAAAAGTTACACAGTGCACCTTTAAGTATTGTCCTTGACTTTTAGACTTTTTAAAATTAGCAAGGGTCCTGGTTTAGTCTCACGTGGAAATCAGAAATTGCAGACGCATTTGTTTCTTACTTATGCAAACTATTTTAATTTCCACATTAATCCGTCTCACAAAAATATGAAGTACACCCACCAAATTCCCATAAATAAGTTTTCTTGTTTGTTTACAACTTGGTGTAGGTGGGAACCCTATAGGGCTTTATCTGTTTACAGCGTGCTGAGGTCAAACAGAAGCTGAGCAGATAACAGGAGAGACTACCTGTTGGCCATGATTACAAGTGAACACAAGGACAAGAGTGGGAGAGGGCCATAGGGGCTGGAAGAGGATTACTGCTACTGCACACAAATACGAATACACATGACTGGATTCAGTAACAAGTATACACGATCAAACAGTAACAGCGCCGTTGTAATAAGGTCAATTGTAAAGATACAAAGATAATGGAAATGCGTGTTATTTTTACACCCAGGACATTCATTTGAACTGAATTGTTTTAAAATGTGATGGAGTTGCATAGTTAAAGTCCTGCATGCAGTTCCCTGTAATAAAAAATGGTGAAGCTATTAAGACCCCAAATAGTTTTATATTATTTTTAAAGGAACTCTGTGTAAAATGTTGATTTATTCTAACTTACAAAAACAGTGAATATAATGTTTATGTTGTAATTTTGAATTTTGGTTTTCAAGACTTACCCAATCAGAGTCTCTCATTTAGGGTGCTAGTTTCAAACTTTTGCAATAAGATTAAATGTATTAAAACATGGACCTAAATATGCAATTTCAGTTAGCAAACAGTGAAGTAATACTACTAAAATGACCAAATAATGCTTTAAAAGAGTGACACTTTTACCTTTTGTGCTTTGACATATTTTGTTGTAATCAGACAGATCAAATGCAGAGGATAAATGTCATTATGGGGACATTAAAGAGCACCTTACCCTGAAGGTCCCATGTTACAATATTTTCTGACCTGTTATAAAATGTTGTTTCCTCATCAAAACAGTCATGTTGTGTTTTGTTTCATTCACACATTTAACACGCAAATCCTGCATATTTAGAATGAGTTCTTCTCTCAAACAGAAAACACTCTCAATGTTTCAACTGGTGATGTCATGTGGTAATACAGGAAATGCTCCACTGTGTTTTTAAACTTCACACACCTTCACTGAAACATTTCAAGTGATTTCAGCTCTAGAAATGCCTATCTGTACTGAACTAAAGGTAAACGGTAGCTATGAACTGGAAAACGACCACTTCATGACATCACAAGGTTAGAACAGAGCGGTTTGAGCTTTGGAGATGTAGACAGACTAATAATAAATGATTACTCGAATGAAAACACATGTGTAAAAGCATTTGTAATTGAAAAAAAACGCAAGATAAAAACGTCATGACATTCTAGGCAAAGCAATAACATCCGTGCAGACAAACAAGTGAAGAACCGTCCATTAGAAAAGTTACATAATGCACCTTTAAGCAACAGATATAAAAATTAAGCTCTTGGATAATGTTAAATAGAACAACATTCTCTGTGGAACATTTTGGAGTTTGGTGTTGCAGCATAAGCCAACGAGTGCCCCAGCATATTGTGAGTCACCACAGACATGCTCTTCTGCAGTAGTGCTAATACAGAGTCTGTTTGGAAGGTTAGCCATGTCCTGAAATCTGTCCAAAACAAAACACAACACACACTGTCGCAAATAACATTCTTATATCCCCTACAATTTAATCTCAGATAAAACAACAACCCAAAATGAATGCATTTTGGCTTAATATAAGACCTTTAAAAGTTTTCTAAGGGGGCCTCTTACTTGTCTCCAGGGAGATGTTATTGCTTTGCCTCGAATGTTCAGCTGTATAGCATTAAATGTATTTATCTCCATGTAGACAAGCAGGCCGAGGCACCAGAACAAAGTTATGGGTCAGATCTGTGAAGAGGCAGTAAGAAAGTGTTTTTCAATGTATAAATTTGAATAAATAAATGATTGATTGTTTGATACCGACTGAGGAAAATGGGCAGAGCAATAACAGCTCCATGGCAAAGGAGCAGACCCGCTAGAAGAAAGTTACACACTGCACCTTTAAAGCTCACTCACAAAATCCAGCTATGCCATTTTTCTACAGTCAAAGTGAAGTTTCTCCCAGAAGTAGCTGAATTTCAGTTCACCATATTCACAAAGAGGTATTTCTGGTGTATGTTGGGGGGAGATAGTCCACCAAACCTTTACCACAGAAAATCACTTTGGAGAGCTGGGGATTGGCCCGTGGTCAAGGCTGCAGTAGGTGCCCAGATTGGGAATTTGGAGAGAGGTGAGAGAATTTCTGGTTTACAGTCAATAATGGATACCCCTGAAATAATGGACTTTAGAAACCCAATTGCTTTGCCACATTTCTGAATGAACTGTGCATAATACTGTCCCTTATTTGACCCCATCAAGAAGGCAGAGTTTTCGCTCCAGTGGGATTAATGATTCAGATCTGTTCAGTCCTAAGGAATAAGTCTATAGAAAAAGAAAATGTGTTGTCATCATTGCAAAATGATCAAATGTTACAAATCAGGAACCACATGAAAATGACCAGATAAACCAGGTCTGTGACAGGACTATTCCAGGTCTAAACCAGGGACTAACCCAAAAAACAACAAAACTAACTCAAGTAAACAAACACAAGAATTGAACAGAGAGCCTAGCATTTGGCAAAGTAATGACACCCTCTACCGCAGTTTTCGATCACTAATGAAGATGTACCTATTCTACATTCTCAGCAAATGAAGATTTTGTGGATTAAAGATGCAACTTTTCTGATGGACGGTCTGTCACTTCCTTGTCTCAGTGGGAATGTTATTGCTTTGCCTGGAATGTTCCACAATATGGCATTTAACCTATTTATGCCACTGGAGACAAGCAGCTGATGTCAGACAGGCCGAGTTACAGGTCAGATCTGTGGAGAGCCCAATCACAGTAAGAATATGTGTTTTTCAAGATATTTTGAGCAATTAAAACTACCTGTTATTGATATATCCAAGACCAGTGATGAGAAGAATACTTTGAATACTATATTCTGAATACTTTAACACCTTTTACACATTTATAGGGGTTTGTAGGGTAAAGATGCCATACAGTATAGGATTAAAAAGTGCTTCATGTTTGCTTCATATTGTATTCGTATTCTTGGTACATGTATTCAGTTCCTTTCCAACACTGTCCAAGAAGTTTAATAGGATACTGTGGAACACTGTAGGTAAAGCAATTACATCTCCGTGGGGAACCTCCATTAGAAAAATTACTTAGTGCTCTTTTGGCAGATAAAGCGTTTTCCCAGTACTAAAATATCAGTTTGAGTGCACATCTCATAACAGTACAGTAACAAATCTATATAATCATCTGGTGAAGTTTGAAGAAAAAAATGTGCTTTCTTTCTCATCCCATGACATGAGATGCTGTTGGATAAATAGAAATCAAACATCTTTATATTTCTCGCAGATTTTGACTCTTGCGGTGTCTCTTGTGTCCAATGGCAACCCCTGATCTGCTCCAAATCAACTCAATGACACTCTGAGAAAAAATCAAGCATTTAGCCTTTTTGTGAACCCACTCTAGATGAGAGATTTAAAGTGGTGACATTATGATAGCTAAAGCTGAAAAGTGGCCTGCTTTCACCCCGGCAAAAACAACCAAAGCCTTCAGAACTAATGAAAAGTGTACAGAATAAAACATCAAAAATCACTGGTTTTAAAACTGGGTGACGCTTGTGAGAAAAATCTCTTCTTACGCCCAATCCTGAACCCAATTTTTCCGCGTTATAGCATTCATCTTTCTTATGGCAGCTCTCAAGCGGATTGCGGAGTTTTATGGTTGTACAATTTCATAACAGAAGACAGCGCAATTATTTTGGCTGTCGATAATGAAGTTATTGTTCTACGAGTGAGAGAGAGGCATCGTCCAATTACACGCCAAGGTCAGATCCTATTGATTTACCATTGGTCTGTTTGCGGGGGTCATTACAGACACGCGTGCGCCGATCATCATTTTGATTATGGATGGATGGCTTTGGTAATGTTATGAAGGAGGGGGGAGGAAGAGAGGGAGGAGGAGAGAAGAAAGAGTGGGGAGGAGGAGGAGGAGGAGGAGAGCAAAGTCATTTAAGAAGTAATTATTTCCGTGTGACGCTGCCCAAAGTCAATTTGGAAAAAACAAACGTTGACAGAAATACATTGTTGTTCTGTCTTGTATTACTGGGTTTTAGCTTTGGTTCTATGTGACACTTTGAGGACTTTTTCCCATTCAAAAGATATCATCATTTAAAGGTGCATTATGCAGCTTTTCTGGTGGAAGGTCTGTCACCTGCTTGTCTTCATGGAGATGCTATTAATTTGTCTAGATTGTCCCACAGTAGAGATTAAATCTAAATTATTAGAGAATTATTGTATTTTTGAGTAATAGAAACACCCATAATGAATAAATGCTAGATAAATAGTATTTAATACCATGATACATTCCAGGCTAAGCAATGATATCTCCATGGAGACAAGCAGAAAAGTTGTGCAATGCACCTTTAAATTGTAAATCACTATAATAAATAAACAGAAAAAACAAAATCCAGAATCAAAAAATATGAACAATTAAAAATGTTTTAAAAGTATATTCCTTTTTCTATTATTAATGCACATGGATAATGAAAAATCTGCATTCACAAAAAATATAAAATGATCAGTTTAAAAAATAAATAAATCAGAGGGACACAGGTCTTAGTGCGAGTTGCAAGTGTAAATTGGTACGTAGTACGAGTAAAATGAGTACTTTGAGAGCACATTTTAAAGTCAGATACAGCAACAGTCTCGTAAGTGTAAATTATATTACTGAAGGACTTAGGGTTTAGGTAGTGAGGATTTAGTTCAGAGGGTCCTTTTAGGTTTAAACCAACAGGATTTCAGCATTGAAACTGGTAACCCAAATAAGACTCATAAGAGGCTCAGTCTGCTTTCTAAAGGCCGCCAGACACTACAGAAAAATCTGCCTGATTTTGGCTTCGGGGAACTTGGAGTTCGCCTCTTGAGGCGTGACCTGACTTTGTGTCTTTGTGAGTGATTTTGAAGCCTCTGCGCTCCTCATGTGTGTGGTGTCAGTGTGACCCTGAACTGCTCTGTCAGATCAAAACCACTAAACATCACCAATGCTACGGTAACAGAACAATAAAACACAATAAAACAGAGTGTCAGGGGCAGAGGAGTGATGGACACAGAGATGCATAATACAAACTTGGGATATAGCGAAAATAATGAGAAGACTTTATTACTCATCTGTCATAAAGTGGTCAATTTAAAGTGCAACATCTCATCCACATTATCCATAGAAATTGTCCTTTGCAAATAATGACATCTAGTCCACAAAACAGCGCTGTGACTCCAGTTTAAGGCGTTCTTTGAAAGTAAAAAGGTGCGAGTTAGTTCCTCACGTGTGTCTGTTTACATCCACACAGCACAGATCAGAGTGAAGCTGCAGATTAGAGATAATGACTCAAATTGTGTAATTTATCGCCAATCTTTTTATGCTTTAAAAATCATGTTTCTGAAGTATTACACCACATTTCACAAATAATAACAACACAGCTTTGTGTACGTGTATCTAAACTAGAAATGCAGACCTCTGATCTTCTGAACACTTAAGGGTCTCAAAGCGAGTGGTTTTACTGCAGACAGGAATCTGCTGACGCGATCACGCTCACAACTTTATATCCTGTGGTCCGCAGACAGATCCCGCTACAGTCTTTGCGATTGGAGATTTCAAGTCTCATAAGATTCTTCTTGTGTCTGTGGTGTGTGCTTTTTGTTGACTGAAAAATCCTGTACTGTGTGGTGGCCCTAACTGGATAATTATCTTGAGAGCCAACAATCCCAGTCTCTTCACAAAACTGAGAGTGAGCCAAAACGCAAACTTACAAATGGAACAGTGTGTCCAAAGATTTTCTAATTAAGAATAGATGAGTATTAGAGTTGATATCAGTAAAAGCTGTATTTGATTTGAACATATTTATCATGTATCTGTGGACAGAGATAGGTCAGTTTGTTTTTTAATTTAAATGCAAAATCTTACAGAGTTCATTTAAAGGTGCATTGTGTAACCATCATCTGCTTTTCTCCATCGCTTTGTCTGAAATGTTTCACAGTGGCATTAAACTTTTCTATCATCATAGAGACCAAACCAAAGTTACAGGTCAGATCTGTGGAGACGCAACCCTGCTCACAGTCAGAATCACACTTTTTCTAGGTATTTCTGAGCTGTAAAACCGCCTGCAAATGAACACATGTAAGGTAGGGCTGTTTATAGTCATACTGTTGAACATTTGAAGCAGAGCAATGACGTATAAATAGGAACAAGAAGGTTACCAAAAAGTTACACAGTGCAACTTTAAGTAAATGTTGTGACAAACCTTACAGAAGTGCAAATGACTCCAAATACTCAAGTAAAAGTTGCTCGTCACTACCACATAAAGGTGTTGTAATAACGGCTAGATGATCCGTTTATGAAAGAAAAATCTCTGTTCTTTTGTCTTTCTGTGTTCACTTGATTATGACGTGTAATTGTGGAAACCTTTTTGAATGTGTGTGTGTGTGTGTGTGTGTATGTGTGTGTGTGTGTGTGTGCGGACAGGCTGTCGATCTCCAGGGCCTCCTCACTCTGGGCGCTGGATGCTTCTCAATAAGAACCTTCATTAAAATGCCTCTGCGCAATTAACAAGCTTGTTAGATTTGGTAATCACTTAATCAGAGCATGGAGAAGATGTCACTCTCAGAATTTCAATCAGGACTTAGGGGAAAAAAAGACTTAGGAAAAAGGAAGACCCAGAAAGTTGAACATCTCAGAACATCAACAATACATGAAGTAAGTTGGATTATAGCATAGTATAAAGTATTATAGTATACAAACTTGACTCTTCCTAGCTTTTAGCCATGTTATAATGTTACCTCATCAGAAACATACTGTTGTGTTGTGTTTTGTTTCATTCACACGTTTGAGTAATCCTTTATTATTAGTCTGTCTACATCGCCAAAGCTCAAAATACTCCGAGGCAACTTGTAATGTCATGTAGCTGTACTTTTCAAGTTAACAGATACCTTTTACCTTTTATTTAGTCGAGATTGTAAATTCCAGGTCTTAAATTATTCAAATGATTAGTGGGCCCTTTAAGATGCAATAAAATTCAGATAAATTTTTTCTGAATGAGTAAAGCCTTGAATGAAGCATTTACCCCAGAAGACCCACAGTTCAGGTTGGGTCACTGTGATTCCGTCTATGAACATCAGTAGTCTAATTTATAATGCATAATTCAAAAATTAAAAAGAAAGGTTACTGAGCCATCAAAATGTCTTCCATCAAATCCTCTTCAAGAAAATAGATTTTTGATTACATGCCGTCTTTCTGTAAAGCAGTTTTTACTGAACTAAAGGTAAAAGGTAGATGTTTACTTAAAAACGTATGGTGCATTCGTTTATCCATCTGACTCGGAGCTCCGAGGACGTTGCCTAGTGACACACACTGACACGCCCCTTTTCCTCGGACAGCAGAACTCAGAAGAGCTCGGAGGAGACCAAGCAAGGTTTCCAAGACAGAATCCAAGATGGTTGTGCTCAGTGTCACTCGCTGTATGAACAATTTTCCTTGTGTTTGGGCGCTTTGGTGGTTTAAATGACAATTTCAGTCTTATATATGAATATTACTGCAATCCTTTACAGCGCTTGTATCACTGCTTATGGGTATAGTAGTATTACTGCAATATCTTACTGCGTCCGTATATATGCAACTTTATTAAGGAAACGCCCCTTGAGGTGAGTCACCTCATTTTCAAGGGGGATCCTGTCACTGCCTATGGGTATGGTAGTATTACTGCAATACCTTAATGTGGCCACATCACTGCCTATGGATATGGTAGTATTACTGCAATACCTTAATTCGGCCACATCACTGTCTGTGGGTTTGGTAGTCATGTCGCCTGTGACTTTTGCTCATTTCCTGCTAGTTAATGTGCCAAAATGATCTACTATCACTCGACACCATCTCTTTCACTTCACTAATAAAGTGAATTATACTATTTATACTGAATTCTTCCTAGAGGTTGTGTAGTTGAAGCACAGACTTATTTTGGATCAACTGGTACCAATGCTGAAGCAACAACAGCTTTCCAGTTAGCGTCCATGTTTTTCTCCAAGTCGGACACATGGAAAGTAATAAAAATAGTTGAAGCGTGGACGTGACGTCATATCCGAGATCCGAGTGGGAGAAGGATGGATAATTGAACGCAGCATAACACTACATGACATCACAAAGCTGAACAGAGCATTTTGAGCTTTGGACATGTAGACAGACCAATAATGCAGGATTACTCGTGTGTGAATGAACCAAACACAATGCCAAGGGATGTTTTTGATGACATAGTAACATTACAAGATGGCTTAAACTCACAAGAATCAATTTTGTGTAATAAAGGACCTTTAACCTGCCTGGGTCTGTGTGTAAACCCTTGGTGCAACTCTCTTGGTGCAACGCTCAATGGTGAATAGTTATGTAAATGCTTCATTGAAATGTGACCAATTATATTTGTGTTATATGAAGCAAATGGAAGAGATGTGTTGCCCAAGGACACAATGGCAAGATGAGAGAGCTGCAACCGGTCTTTTATTTATTGAAAAACCTACCAGATTTTCCACCGCCACGGTCCAAAATATTATAATCTTTTTTTTTTCATTTTGTGCTCACTAATTAAAATTCATTGTACTGCCCTGAGTGTCAACAGTGAGCATCTCCAACCAAAAGTTTTCATTTGAAAGTAAAAAGAGACGGCTCAAGAATGGCGCCAAAAAATTGTCCTTGCACCGAAATTATCTCTGATGCCTCGGCTCTGCTCACATCACCCAACCAAGCATCAATACACAAACAAAAGATCATCAAATATTTACAAATCGAATGTCTGACTTCCATCTACTATTAATTACCCTTGAAGTATTCTGAAGCTGTGGTGAGTCTGCTTTCTCATTTTGGGAATTAAGCAGACAGGAAATGAAGGATGCTGGGTAAATTACTCCTGATGCTCTCCCCCCAGCTTAAAGGGAAGAGCTGCTGGCAGTAAATTTGTTTCGGTGAGTGACATGGAAGGAAGGCAACCGGGCTAACTGCGAATGTGAAATGTTGTGAACGCTTTATCAAGAGGAAGTCAAAAAGTTTGGGGAGGCTTTTGAGTTATTCTGTGTGATGTTTACTTGTGCTGTTCATTGAGACTTCTGTAAGCCAATATCTGTGTTGACTAAACTAATCAGAAAGAGAATTCAAAATGTGAAAGGATTAGAGTTTTCTTCAAATTAGAGTAACTCAAATACTCAGCAAAATGTGAGAAAAAAGTAGTACTGGAAGTAGAAGTATTGATAATTTGCGGTCGGTGGTGTTTCTACATGTTCATCACTTACCTTGTCAGTTCTTTCTGGTCAGATTGTGTTATGTTAACTTGTTAATTACAATTAATTAATTACAAAGAAAATAATCCATTAAATATATTAAGACATTTTATTGCAGGTTGCCAAACAACGTGAGGAACGTTTGTCAGTGCACCATGTCGTGGTACACCTATTACACTGACGCACACAGTTCCGACTACAACATTGGAGCATGAAAACGGTCTGGGTCTGCTGGATGGTAGATTTCTGTTAAAAAACAAAAACAAAAAAAACAAACAATGGAATTACTGACAACTGTGCAGAAAAGAGTTTGCAAGACGTACACTACGTCTACAGCAGAGCTAACCTATTTAGCGGAGAATGTAAGTCCAGAGGAATGTCTATTAAAAAGTGGGGCAGATATGAGTCCTGTTGCGACATGTGCTCCTCCATGAGTTTATGGATATAATAACAATACGGAGGAGTGAGGACAGCTGGACACGAGGCTGCAAAACTTGTCACTGCCTACAGTCGTTGAAGGTAACCACGTATTCGCCGTACGTTTTGGACTTTATTCATTGTTTTCCTTGTATGAGTAACATCAGGGCTCATATAGTGAAGTCGTGTGTGTGTGTGCACATCCATCAGCAACCGCACCAAAGTCCCAAGTGTTCGATTGTGCTCACACTGGACAAACGTACTGCACTTTAGGGTCTAATGGCATGGTTCTATAGTCCTAGTGTGAGTGCACCCTAAAAAAGCTTGAGTTTAAAAGTCATGTCTGTGTGTATTATTTGATGACAATGTCCACTAAAATTCATTTACATAAAATAAATGTTGATTTGGGGGCAAATATTGTGATTAATTGGGATGAATTCATTACAAAACCTGTAATTAATTAGAGTTTTTTTTTTTTTATCAGTTAAGACAAAGCTCAGATTAAAGTCTAACTTCAGTACCAGAGCTTATGGAAAAGCAGTGCCTACAGTTAGCATCACACCCCCAGGGAATATTGATGATAATTATTGATTAATTAATTAATCATTGCATTTATATAGCACCTTTCATGACACCCAAAGCGCTTTCCAGTTCATTATTCATTCACTCCAGACCTGGAGGTGGTGAGCTGCTACTGTAGCCACAGCTGCCCTGGAGCAGACTGACGGAAGTGAGGCTCCGACCACCACCATCACTCACACACACACACCACTTTCATACTGGGCTGGATGTGGGTGAAGTGTCTTGCCTAAGGACACAACAACAGTTTTTGTGACTGGTGCCCCATGACATCAGCTGCAAAGTATCAATTGTAGTAGAATTTGATTTTCAACTTTTTTTTTTTTTACTCACACTACCACAAAAAACTTATTGTTTAAACTGGAATGTTCCACAGTATAGCATTAAATTATGTTTTTCCATGGCAACAAGAGGATGGTGTCACCAGGCCCAGATCATATCCGCAAAGAAGGGACCGTAAGACACCGTGCTCACCTTTCAATGTATGTGAACAATAAAACACCTGAAATTAAATGCAAGATAGATTTGTTTAATGTCATACTTAAAAACAGGCAGTATAACATCTCACAAGGAGCCTGTGTAATGCCTCAGTCATTCAGGCACGATCTAGGACAAAACATTTAATTCTAGACAAAAGTTTTAGAGTGAAGTCGTTTCACAGCTGATCCAAGCAGTTTCTTCAGTTCTAACTTTGCTAACTCACAAGGAGGTGGAGGACCCCATCATAAAAGTTGCACCTTTAACCAAGGCTACACTGTTGACATTATGTGTCATTTGCAGCAAAAACCCACTGTCCCCAGTCTAGTGTGCTGTAGTTGCATCTCTGGGCAATTCTTTTCTCTCATCCTGTCTGCATCTTATTGTGTCAGGAGATAAAAGAAAATGTATTCACAAGCTGATGCCACAATCACACTACATATAGAATACAGAGCAGCCACAGAAATACCCAGAAAGGCCATGAAATACAAGTTGTAAATTAATTCACAGACCTTTCTTTAAAAACTACAATTTGCACTTTGCTTTTAATTTTCTCAAATGGTGGCCTCTGACCTATGAATGCATTTAATCACAAAACACCCACAATGCCATCTACAGAAAAATGTATTGTTAATTTTATTCCATGATTAATCTGCAGAAATTAAAATGTTTCAAGACAAAAGTAGAACCTTTGAAAAGGGGCAATTTTCTTTTGATTGATTTCTTAGGGCTTTAAATTGCAGTTTTAAACTTCTGAGAGATGAGATAAGAGAGATAACTTAAGAGAGAAAATGCACCCTTGAACCATGGGTTTTCAGAGTGCTACACCACACAGAGTAAATTATGTTAAAGAAACGAGTGCACATCACATCAGGTTTGTGAAGTCGTAGTGTAGCTGAGTAGTGTAAAAGCAGCCTGGGCTCATAATGCTAAGTATAAGGAGGGTTTAAAAGTCATATATTATGCAAAACTGACTCTTGTGAGCTTTAAGCCATGTTAAAATGCTCTTCAAAAACATGCCTGGAGTTGTTTTGTTTCATTCACACATCTTTGAGTAACCCTTTATTATTAGACTGTCTACATCTCCAAAACTCAAAATGCTCTGTTCCACCTTGTGATGTCATGTAGTTGTAGTTAACAGCTACATTTGACCTTTAGTTCAACAGGGATTGGCAATTAGTGAAGATGTATGGAGTTTAAAAACACAGTAGAGCACTTCCTGTATTACCACATGGCATCACACGGTGGAGCAGCCTAAATATACAGAGTTTCTGTGTTAAACATGTGAATGAAACAAAACACAACTCTGGATTTGTAATGAGGAAACAGCATTATAACACAGATTAGAAAATAGCGTAATATGGTGGCTGAGTGGCAACACTCAGGCCTCACAGCAAGAAGGTTGCGGGTTCGATCCCCGGGTCACCCGGGCCTTTCTGTGTGGAGTTTGCATGTTCCTCCCTGTGTCTGGATGGCTTTCCTCCGGGTACTCCGGTTTCCCCCATCAACCTAAAACATGCCCGCACCCCTATGAACTAACATCAAGGACCTGTGGGCTCACCACCTGCAGAGGGGTTCATAGGGGGGGTCAGGTGCTATGAGTATTGGGCAGCAAGCTGCCCCCGCAACCCAGCCGGATTAAGCGGGAGAAGATGGATGGATGGATGGCCAGGTGAGATTGCAATATTACTCAAACATGCATGAATAACATATAAAACCAGTTCAAATTTTTGATGAGGGAACATTGTTATAACATAGCTGAAAGTTTAAAGAAAAAACCTCTTTAACCTCTTTAAACTTCGCCAAGTTTCTCCTGGTTCCGCAGAATAGCAGCTAACTCACCCCGACAAAGCCCACATGTGGAACAAAGCAGTGCGTCACCTCTTTTGTTGTCCTTATTATTGACAAATGTCTTTCTGCACGTCTCGCTTTGACAGCTGGGGGTCCATGAGGTGCGCCTGTCCCATCTGCTCCCCTCTTAGGAGCCCTGAATAATGATGTGGATCACTATGGAACAGTTCTGCACTCTTTTAATCATGTCTTAGTCGGCTCCACACAAAAGATGCACTACCCCTCAGGCTACAAGCACTCGGAAACGACAATCAAAGCGCCCTCTGCTCCTATGTCAGATGTGCTGGAGCGAGTGGGCGCTCGCAGGAAGCATGTTTGAACACAATAGAGCCACTTATGTCTCTGTGGAGGTGGACAACAATGCTTAAAGCTAGATTGTACTAAGCATTAATAGAATGATGTGGCATTGTTCTCAAAACTTGCTTTTTCACTTTTTACTTTTCTACTGTTGTTGTGTAACTTTTTCTACAAGTTGCACCTGCTTGTCTCCATGGAGATGTTATTGCTTTGCCTAAAATGTCTGTATTATGGCATTAATTGTAGCTAGCCACATGGAGACACTGGCACTGCAGGCTAAGTTACAGTCCCGATCTGTGGAGAGGCGAATCAACTTATATTATATACATATACATTTAAGAATGATAACATTAACACTGGACATCCCAGGCAAAGTAATCACATCTCCATGGAAACAAGCAGATTATAGACTCATTGTAGACCAAAAAAGTTACACAGTGCACCTATATGGTTGCATGTGTATTTGACAATATACCTGGAGTTAGTGGCGGCTGGTGGTATAATTTTTTGGAGGGGCGCATAAGTCAAAATTCTAAATATGTATTATAAATATGTATGTATTATGTATAGGCTATATAAAATTATAACAAATGCCAGAAACAGACAGTCATTTTAGTCACTATTGGCTGAATTTTATCTAGAGCACAACACACAGCCAAGTGCAAAGTTTACACAGCAGCACAACCTGATGCACCTGCTCACACCCAACCCAAACAACACAACGTAACACAACGTCACACAATGCTCAAAACCAGCCTCAACAACCAGCCACAATGTCAGGAAAATGCAGCAAAAATGAGGCTCCAGCCACAACACAGCATCAGCACGGCAGAACACCGGAGCGGCTCCGTTGCTCATTCATTTACGCATTTACCTGTTAACACTATAACACTGTTTACATGTGAGGCATCATCCTCAGATTTGCCCCAAACTAACAAAAACAAGCCTCTTACCTTCTCCAGGGGACTAATGCAGAGTGTGTCCTCTACCCGCTGTCCTGTTGGTTCTGCCTCCAATATGTCCCGGTCCAGTCAGGTCTACGGTACAAGGTCCTGGAGCCGAGTGCATGAGCTGATTCCAAAATTTGTCCCACTTCCCACTTCAATCTGAAAGCGACGGCAGTCTATTTTAGCACCAGGGCACCAGGACGTAAACCCTCTGCGCTACACCCAGGTCAAACTTTTACCCAGTTCTGGCACCGAGTGCCCCCGGACCCGGTCTGTGTCAGTGTGTACCGTCCTTTAGGTCTCTCCTCCTGCTCTCCTGTTTCGGTTTAGGCAAAAGTAGCTAGCGGCCATAGCACACAGCTCTGTAGTTCTCCATTCATTAGCCTGTAGCAGTAACCGCCAGTGCTGAGTTGGGGTGAGGCAGGACAGAGCAGCTGAATCCTCATAGGTCAGAATTGTCATAATGAGTGCGCCCCCACCCTGCGCACCAGGATGTATTTCAAGGGCTGTAATGCAAACTAATGGGCAGAAGCGACGTAATGACGTCAAATTGTCTGAATGTTTCAGGCCCCTCCATAAACCTCCATTGGGGCGCACCGACTGTGCGCACTCAAATGCACCACATGACTCAAATACAGCGATATGAGCACATTTAACATGATAAAAACATGTCTATGTAAATACACGTTCAGTTTTAAACTAAATATTAAACATATAGCCTAATACAAAATAACTATAATTTATGTGTTATTCATTTTTTTTAATTGAGGTTAAGTTAGGGAGTGCAGCGCACTTGCGCCCTCTATTCACCAGCCGCCACTGCCTGGAGTTGTTTTGTTTCATTCACACATGTTTAACACACAAATTTAGGCTGAGTTCTTCTCTCCAAAAGAAAACACTCCACCTTGTCATGTCATGTGGTAATCAGGAAGTGCTCCACTGTGTTTTTAAGCTCCATGCACCTCCACTGGCATCATAATCAATCATCTCAGCCTTGAAATGGCAATCTCTAAACTGAGGGGAAAATGTTGCCATCACAAGGTGGAACAGGGCATTTTGAGCTTTGCATATGTAGACAGACTACTAATAAAGGATTACTCAAACTCCACTCCAACTACACTAACTCCAGGTATGTTTTTTGATGAGGTAGCAGCATTTCTAACACGCCTTTAAACATCACAACAGATGTAGAACTGTGGAGGATTTAAAGCATTTAGCAATTAGTTCAAGGAGACAAGCAAATGGCAGACTTCCCATAAAAAAAGTTCCCTGCACTTTAATTAAAAGTAAAAAAGTAAATAAGGCACAAAATTGCCATTGGTCGGAATACTAAAAACTAGAAAAAACAAAACTGACATCTTTTTGTGTCCTCTACCTTCCTGCATGCATCACTTACTTCCATATAATATTCTGTGCTTCTTGGCGCAGGCTCAACATGAATCCTTAAGTTCCCCTGGTACTGACTTGCCAAGAATAATCCCTCCAACAAACACAGATAATCTTTCAGACAAATAACATTACAATATGTTTACATCCCTTCCCCAGACTCAAAAAGCTGTGCATTTCAAAGTAAAAAAAGTACACAGAATCAAACCATACCCATGAAAACTCGATTTATATTGCACATATTTATTATCTAAATAAGCAGACAGATGGTTTAGCTCCAAGAGGAATGGGAAGACAGAGGTAACGCTTGTACTTCAGATTAATACTTACACTAGTACACAGATTTCTAGGAACATTGCATTGATGTTCATTCATTTTCTGGGGACTGATCCTAATCTTAACCATTCATATTACTTGACCATAACTATTTTAACCAGATACTGTATAGATAAATGGACATAGTTAACCTAGTAGCTACGGCGTTCCAAATAGGATATGAGCATAGGGGGCTTCTGGGTCCATGGACTCCGGCTACTATTTTATTTCACTATTTTGTCAGTAAATTAATTCCTACTAGTTTCCTAAATAACTGCTCATAAGCTTCACTTGACTGCAGTCTTTAGTCTGCCCCTTGATGCTCTTTGACTGGATTGTGGGGAGGCCTGAGCCCCCCTCTGCCTGATCCTATGGGGATTATATGACACATGACACGAGTAGAGCTGCTGCAAAGCACAAACACAGAGCAAAGTCGTGCACACAGAGGAGAAAGAGGAGGGGGAGAGGCTTTGTCAATGACCTTAGGACTGTTGTAATGGTAATGTCACAGTAGCAGTACTTTTTCAGTAATTTGTGGTGTTTTAGTCTAATTGTAAAGGTAGGATAGTTTGCAAGAGCAATACTGCCCTTTATCCACTAACATAAAAGTAGTCAGATTGGGCCACATACTGTATAATATCAGGTTTAGATAGAGAAATATACAGTCCCTGACAAAAGTCTTGTCGCTTATCCATTTTGTAGAAACAAAAGCTTATAACCTGACTTTAAATTAATCGATTGGTTTTAGAAATGTCTCATATGAAAGCTAAAACCCTCCCAAATTATGCTCAATATACTAAAATAAATTTGCTTCACTGAAGAAAGATTGATCATTTAATGAACACAGAAAGGTCAGATTTTGGCAAGACAAAAGTTTTGTCGCCTACAGAAAACTGAACAAATAATTTACTTCAAATACAAAAATCTGTTGCATAATGTCAGTGAATTAATTAGTGGTGCTGTGAGATCCATATTTAATATCTTGTATGACTTCCATGAGCTTGAAGGACTGCATCCATGCGGTTTGACAATGATTCTTACAATTTGTTGATGAAGTCATCAGGAATAGCAAAGAAAGCGTCTTACCTCCAGAGTTCATCAAGATTCTTTGGTTTTGCCTTCCATGCTTCCTCTTTCATTCTACCCCAGACATGCTCAATGATGTTCATGTCTGGTGACTGGGCTGGCCAGTCCTGGAGCACCTTGATCTTCTTCGCCTTGAGGAACTTTGATGTAGAGATAGAAGTATGCAATGGAGCACCATCCTGCTGCAAAATTTGACCCCTTTTATGGTTGGGAATGTAAGAGGTAGCTAATACTTCTTGATATTTTAGGCTATTGATATTGCCTTCCACCCTGCAAATGTCTCGCACACCCCCATACTGGATGTAATCCCAGACCATGGTTTTTCCCCCACCAAACTTAACTGTTTTCTGGGTGAATCTTGGATCCATGCGGGCTCCAGTAGGTCTCCTTGATAATTAACGCTTTGGTCTCAGGGTGGATCTTAGGCATGTTGTCAGAGGTCAAGTTGCAGTTGATGTGAAGGTCTGGTGTGCTGGGGTTCTTTTTAAACACACCCACTAATTGATTGATCAGTAACTGATCACAGGTGAGGCTGTAATCTAGGATTGGGTGCATCATATGACAAGGCGACAAGACTTTTGTCTTGCCAAAATCTGACCTTTCTGTGTTCATTAACACAGGTATTTTTAGAAACAATATTTCCCTTGCTCCGTTTTCCGAAATAACATCGTGCACACAGCATCGTTTTCAGAAAAGTTTCTGTTTACATGAACCCGCATAAATACAGTTGTATGTACAAAGACACAGTCGATCGAGCAAGACGGAAAGTGTTGGCTGTCTTGCGCAGTCTACCCTCGTCTGACAGGTATTACAACATGCAAGCAACTTTTTTTTATGACATTGAAAGGAGACCGCATGACGGTCCTCTCACCCTCGATGTAAGGACGCATCAAGTCGGAGAGTAACAGTAGTGCGACATCCTAAAATTTTCACGCCACTCCTCTGGGACAACCACTTCATTTTCAAAATTATCCCACCAGACAGCAGTCCGCCCAGGTCAGACCTAAAAACGGCAACATTGGTGGTGACGGCGACTGGGTCTTCAAGTCATACGGAGAAGAGGGAAAATTGCTGTCCTCCGAGTCCTCATTCATCCCTCTTTATTGATTTGATCCATCAGCTGTGTGTGCAAATGCAAACACATGACAAGTGTTTGCACGAGAAGTAATGTGACTGCTGCTCTGAACGCTTCTATGATCATCACCACAGAAAAATGTTAACACTGGTCACACACACTAAAACACCATTTATGTCACTTTACACACAAACGCAAAACTGTCGTTTTCCAAAATCTCCACTTTTGCTGGAGTTTTTAGAAAGATTCGTTTTCAGAGGCGAATTCTCTGTTTGCGTGTAAAAGATGGGTACAAACGAAGGGAAATTTCTCCGTTTTTAAAAATATCCGTGTATGTGTAAACAGGGTCTGAGAGAAACAGAGAGAGATATTGAGAGATTGAGAAACATATGAACAGAAAAAACAAACAATATGGCAAGATCTCCAGTTAAGAAAGTGCAGCACTCTGGTCCCCACTACTTCTAACAGATTGCCTCAGTGACACTGAAGGATGGGTCAAATGCAAAGGACAGCAAAGTACCATCCATCCATCCATCCATCCATCTTCTCCCGCTTAATCCGGCTGGGTCGCAGGGGCAGCGTGCTGCCCAATACTCATAGCACCTGACCCCCCCATGAACCCCTCTGCAGGTGGTGAGCCCACAGGAGGGTGGACATGGTCCTTGATGTTAGTTCATAGGGTTGCTGCATGTTTTTTGGGTTGATGGGGGAAACCGGAGTACCCGGAGGAAACCCATCCAGACACGGGGAGGAACATGCAAACTCCACACAGAAAGGCCCAGGCGACCCGGGATCGAACCCGCAACCTTCTTGCTGTGAGGCCACTCAGCCACCGTGCCGCACAAAGTACCATAGTCTAGCATAATCTTTTGTTGTTGTGTGTGTGTGTTGTGGTCAGTGCTGATAGTGGCGTGAGATATCAGACAGATTGTGTTACTTGGCATCATTGACTGGCAGTGAAGGTACACTGAACAAAAATATAAACACAATACTTTTGTTTTTGCTCCCATTTTTCATTGACTGGACTCAAAGAACTAAAACTTTTTCTACATGCACAAAAGGCCATTTCCCTCATATATTGTTCACAAATTTGTCTAAATCTGTGTTAGTGAGTATTTCTCCTTTGTCGAGATAATCCATCCCACCTCTCAGGTACAGCATATCAAGATGCACATTAGACAGCAGGATTATTGCACAGATGTGCCTTAGGCTGGCCACAGTAAAAGGACACTCTGAAATGTGCAGTTTTATCACCCAGCACAATGCCACAGATGTCGCAAGTTTTGAGGGAGCTGCAGTTGGCGCTGACGATAGGAATGTCCACCAGAGCTGTTGCCCATGAACTGAATGTTCATTTCTCTACAGACAATTTGGCAGTACATCCAACCGGCCTCATGAGCGCAGACCACATGTAACCACACCAGTCCAGGACCTCCACATCCAGCATGTTCACCTCCAAGATCGTCTGAGGCCAGCCACCTGGACAGCTGCTGCAATCGGTTTGCATAACCAAAGAATTTCTGCACGAACTGTCAAAAACCGTTTCAGGGAAGCTCATCTGCATGCGCATCGTCCTCATCGGGGTCTTGACCTGAGTGCAGTTTGTTGTAACCAACTTGAGTGGGCAAATGGTCACATTCGGTGGCACCTGGCACATTGGAGAGTTGTTCTCTTCATGGATGAATCCTGGTTTTCACTGTTCAGGGCAGATGGCAGACAGTGTGTGTAGCGTTTATTGATGGCATTTTGAATGCACAGAGATACCGTGACGAGAAGCCCATTGTTATGCCATTCATCCACAACCATCAACTTATGTTGCAGAAGGATAATGCAGGCCCCATGTTGCAAAGATCTGTACACAATTCCTGGATGCTGAAAACATCCCAGTTCTTGCATGGCCAGCAGACTCACCGGACATGTCATGTTTGGGATGCTCTGGATCGGCGTGTATGACAGCATGTTCCAGTTCCTGCCAATATCCAGCAACTTCGCACAGCCATTGAAGAGGAGTGGACCAACATTCCACAGGCCACAATCAACAACCTGATCAACTCTATGCGAAGGAGATGTGTTGCACTGCGTGAGGCAAATGGTGGTCACACCAAATACTGACTGGTTTTCTGACCCTCCCAATAAAGCAAAACTGCACATTTCAGAGTGTCCTTTTACTGTGGCCAGCCTAAGGCACATCTGTGCAATAATCCTGCTGTCTAATGTGCATCTTGATATGCCAAACCTGTGAGGTGGGATGGATTATCTCGACAAAGGAGAAATCCTCACTAACACAGATTTAGACAAATTTGTGAACAATATTTGAGGGAAATGGTCTTTTGTGCATGTAGAAAAAGTATTAGTTCTTTGAGTCCAGTTAATGAAAAATGGGAGCAAAAACAAAAGTGTTACGTTTATATTTTTGTTCAGTGTAAAATGGCATCACTATTAAAGAGGTTATTTTGATTTGATCCAATAAAACATGATGAAAAAGCTTCAGTGTTTAACAAAAAGCTCTGTCCAATTTACACCTCCATTTGGCCACAGTGAACATGGATTTTGATGAGACTTTTTAAAACACACAAAACTATCTATCTATGGGTACAATAATAAGAAAATTCTTAGAGTTAGTTTCCTCCTTAAGATACCAACGCTTTGAAGATAAGATGCCCTATGGGAGATGCAGGGAGTCCAAACCCAGCATCCAAAGCTGTACCCCCTGAATAAGAATTAGGATATTCACATCCTAAGATCTTATATTATGTGGGAGAGGGGGTGTGACTAGACACTCGATGCCAAACTGGCCCCTCTTTGTCAAATCCTATTAGGGAGAAGAAGTGATTCCAGGTCTAATCCGTCAGACCTGAGCTCCAGCGCCTGACACACACCCAGATAAAGTGACAGAAATACTGATGGAGGGATGGACCGAGGGAGGGATGGGAAGGGAGGAGGGTAAGAGAAAGAGAGAAAGGAAGAGAAGGAGACAGAGGGAGGAGGTAAGAGAGGAGAGAGAAGAACAGAGGGAAAGACACAAGGGAGGGAGTGAGAGAGAGCTTGGTATAAAGGAGCAAAAAAACAGATAAGTGAAGGCAGGACACTAACCTGCTATCTGCTGTGTTCCAAATAAGAAGAGAGCATGAGGACACTTACAGCTCCATCAACTTTGGCTCCAATTCAGTTTCTATTGAAAAAAACTGTTGCACCTCTCTCTGTAACTGCTGCTGTCAGGCTCATCATTGTGGTCATAAAATTTTTATATTACCCCACTCTACCTGGCCCTGGCGTTTTTATGTCACCATTTTGTCTGTAAATAAAGATATAAATGTTAATAAGTGACAAACTGACTCTTTGGTTGCTATGAAACTTCAATTGGAATTCCAAATATGGAACTCGGCTCCAAATTCGTCCCCAAAACTGTTGGCCTTGTTCAAACTTCATTTGGCTAAAATCACTCTCGCATAGTCCACTTTTTTATACAGTCTATGGGAAGGAGGGAGTACAAGGGCAGGAGAAGGGAGAGACTGCAACAAGGGAAAGAGAGAGGGCGGTGGGTGAGAGGAGAGGAGGGAGTGAGGAGGTAGAGGTAAGAGAGAGCAAGAGGGTGGGTTTTGGGCATCTCTCTCAGGGGAAACTATGCACTTCCTTCTGACAGCATCAATTTGAACAATGCCTACTTCAGAAAGAGCTCCTTGTATCAGAGCCATCGGCCTGGAGGAAAAAGAAGCAATTTTCAAAAAAAAAAACCACAAGTAATGGTGGCTAGTTACTCCTGATGGATGGTGGTTACACACTGAGAGGAAGGATCACTTCACTCACCTATTTGCCCTGGATTTTAGAGAAACACACAACTGAGGATTTGTCATAATCTATTTTTTAGTTTCTTCTTAAATCTAACATAACTTTACACTGGTATGTTATGATATTTTGTGAAATGATCTACAGCTTATGATCATTATTTTACTGTTTGTCCATCTGGGCAAGGAAATCCTGTGTGCTCTGTTAGAATCAAAACAAAACAACATGAGATGAGACTATATAGGCCAGATCAAAAGGGCTCCAAATGGGTGAGAGCATTTCTATAACAACACTGTGGTCTGTATGTACCATCAAGCTGTTCAATTAGTGGATAATTTCCTGTCCACTCTATGTCACTGTTTTCCAGGCAAAATGCAGAAACACAGGCAAACAAAAACAAAAAGCAGCTACAGTTTAAAATAAAACCATTGAATCATCACATTAAAAGTGCAGTGTGCAACTTTCCAGGTGGGTGATCTGCCTTCCACCTTCTTGTCGCCATGGAGATGTTATTGTTAATTTCAGTATTTTAATGACAGTAATATTGTCTGTTATACTTTTAAGTGTGGGTGTGAGGGTGGGTTTGCCTCTCCACAGATCTGACCTGCCACTTGGGGCGACAGTAGCTCAGTCGGTAGTGTTTGTCCACTCGAGATTCTGGCTCCCACAGATGAACGCTGTTGTTGTGTTGTTGGGCAAAACATTAAACCCACAGTGTGTTTCTGAGGGGGTGAGTGGTTCCTTGAAGTAAATCGCTTTGAGTGACTTGAAGCAGAAAAGACAGGCATAGGTGGAAAACTGGAAAACGTATCCGGTGCACCTTTAAATCATGGCCTGAAATTAAGTTGTTAATATGAAGAGAAGTTTTTCTGCTCCCAAACTTTTCTAGGTTTTCCTGATGGGGTCAAAATAAGGACATTCCCTGTGTATTTAAACCTCTGCCTTTCTAACCTAATGTAAAATTGAGAAACCAAAATGCTCTCACAGGATCACCTTGACATCTGATTAGAGGCCTCCCATCTCAATCTATGTCGCGCAGAACCCAATAGTCCCACTTTAAACTATCAAGCCTCCACAAACTTCAAATAAGTGCAAACGTTTTCCCCTGTGCCGCTCCAGACCTGAGGAAATTGGGTTATTTGGGGATAAATGTGATCCAGATCTTGATTTGACCAAATGAATGCCCAATTAGACCGTCTTAAACAGATTGAGATGATAAGGGAGATAAGATAGATAATCTCCCATTAGCACTTCTCCATTTTTAGTCTGGAAGGCACTGCGCTCAGAGTCTGACAGAGAGCTGGAGCCGGCAGCATGGATCATTTCATTTTAAATTGTGTATTCAATCTTTGTGTTAGATATAGAATGGGATTAACAGCAAGCCAATTGATAATATAATTTAAAGGCCCTATATTATGCTACTTTCTGATCTATGTTATAATGCTGTTTCCTCGTCAAAAATATATCTCGAGTTGTATTTTTTTCATTCACACATGTCACACAAATCCTGGATATTTAGGATGACTTCTTCTCCCAAACAAAAAAGACTCCCTGTCATGTTATGGTAACACAGGAAGGGCTCCAATGTGTTTTAACCTCCATATGTGTTCACTAGATCCTTGAAAACTACCACTGCATGACATCATGAAGTGGAACAGAGCCTTTTGAGCTTTGGAGATGTAGATAGACTAATTATAAAGGATTACTTAAATGTGTGAATGAAACAAAACACAACTCCAGGTATGTTTTTTTTTTTTTTTTGATGAGGTAACAACATTATGACATACTTAAAGCTCACAAGAATCCATTTTGTGGACTATCTTCAAACAGTAACTTCCTATCACTAAACATACGATTTTAGATTCAAAGATGTTCTATACTGTAGCCATGTGTATTTAAACTGTGTTAGTCTATTTAAGGACTACATTGCTCTAAAGCTCCCGAGATCTGCCTCTGTCTGTGAACTTTCCTCTTTACTTGGCCGTTCAGATTAAATTACCTGCTTTAGAGTTGTTTCCTTGGTGATAATATCTTTACCACTGAGATGTAAGGACAAAGGTGGCAGTGATTAAGCAAAGAGTAAAGACATAAATGTTTTATTGTGATTCATCCGGCAAAGTTGTTCATGTTCTGTGTGTAAAGTAGTGCAGTAAAACCTGCAGTAGGCTGTATTAATCATTCAGAACTGTGCCAATCTTATATGATATCAGCGTATACAATTTTGCCAAGGTTTTTAAGTTGAAGATGTTTCACCACTCATCCAAGAGACTTTTCAGTCTAAAAGATGTGTACGGTCTTTCACTTTAAAATTAAACAATGCGTTTTAGTGGTTTTCACATTTTAGAACACAATTTTCTCGAATGGGGGCCAATTTACGTGTATATATGTAATAAATTTAATGAAAAAAGACGGTTTTCCCTATTGATTACATTGTATTTTCCTCTAAAAATATCTAAAAGGTAAATGTTGAACCTGATTTTCCATTCCCATAGGTGACTAAACCCTATAACTCAATTTTAACTACCCCCTATAAATAATAGTGGGATATAGAATGTTGAGATGCTGAAACCCATGAAACACAATAGTAGGTCTTTTTTTTAAAGAAGTTCCAAGGTTAGTCTGCCCTCTGCTCACAAAAAAGGAAGTGAATCATGTTGAAATAACTTAATAGCAGCACAACACCACAGATGCTACATGACTGGAACTAAAGCACTTCCTTCTTTCACACACTCAGTATTACAACATTACTCAAACATGCATGTAACAAAACTCCTCCTTTAGCATAGCCCTAAGTCACTTCTCAAACTGCAATAATTTTAAAAAAACCCTTTAAGCTCTGAGTGATGTCTAGGCCTATAGCGTCTATATAAAAAGTATCCATCATTTGTGTGGGGCCAGCCTGTGTAACAGAAAGAGGCAGAGACAGATCACCAGACCTGTGCTCCACTTAACATCATCGACGCGACCACTGGAGAAAGAAATGTTTTCGGAAAAAGATGGATGTTTTGAGACTTAGGCCTAATTTTAAAAGGTCATCCGTGGAAATTGCATATTAAAGGAGTATCTCTTATGATGAAGTGTTGTGATTGGAGTAAATGAGGGGAATTGATGGATGGCTGCTGTGGGGGGTGGGTCAGGCTAGGGCCAGTTTGTCATCATATGTAGAAGGAGCTGTGAGAAGTGCTCATTACTCATTCATCAAGGGCCCAGACAGGTAGTGGTTTATACAGTAAAACGTATGGATGGAAATGTCATATTGATGGAATACATGGGGATTCAAAGGGTCATAAAAAGCTTATTCACGCAATTTCTTATGTTAATGCTGCTAAAGATCAGATGTGTCCAGAGACGTTAAAGGGCACATCTCGCTATTTTCTGATCTATGTATAAATGCTGTTTTCTCATCACAAACATAACTGGAGTCGTGTTTATTTCATTCACTCATGTTTAATGCTGCACTGTGTAACATTTGGCTACATTATAATTCAGGTCTGTGGAGAGTCGCCCCTGTTCACAGAAGGAAAACACCCATAACGAATAAATACTAGATTCATATATTAAATGTCATACCATGGAACATTCCAGGCAAAGCAGTACCATCTCCATGGAGACAAGTAGGTAGCAGACCCTCAACCAGAAAAGTTGCGCAGTGCACCTTGAACACACAACTCTTGCATATTTAGGTTGTTTTGAGTTATTCTCTCAAATGGAAAACCCTCTGTTCCAGCTTGTGATGCCATGTAGTAATATAAAAATCAAAATTAACCAAGAGTAAAAAAAAAAAAAAGACAAAAAAATATTATTATGATAAATTTAAGAACTTCCCATTAATCATGAAAATATCCCCTGCTTACTCTAAGATAATCTATGATAATCTTTCTAAATCACATTTTATTGCAAGATTTTTAAATGCCCTTTTCACCATCACTGGACAATTATCTGATTTTCTGCACAACAAATAAAAGTGTGTAACCATACTAGCCTTTCATCTTTTGTGGCCTTACCAGTTTGTCAAAGCCCGATCTCGTCAGATCTCAGAGGCTGAGCAAGGCTGGGCCTGGTTAGACCACTGGGAAAATCAGGTGCCACAGGGGGGCGCCAGTCACAAAAACTGTTGTTGTGGTGTCCTTAGGCAAGACACGTCTCCCACATTTTCTAGTATGAAAGTGGTGTGTGCCTGAGTGATGATGGTGGTCGGAGGGGCCGATTGGCAGCCGTGCTTCTGTCAGTCTGCTCCAGGGCAGCTGTGGCTACAATAGTATCTTACCACCATATGTATGGAGTGAATGAATAATGCTCTGTAAATAATGCTCTGTAAAAGCGTCTTTGTGACATACGGTATGTCTGTGAAAAGCACTATATAAATAAACACTCCTAAAGGCACACAATCAACTACTGTTAGTTCAATGACAACACAGCCTTTGAGTTTGCACTAAAATCCCTTTAATTACTATATGCTTGGACTACTACATGTGTCTTTTCAAAGAGAACCACAGTCTAAAGACACTTTGTACCATGCATACATCTTGCCTGTCATCCTCCATTTTGTGGAGTGCAATAACTCAAAATGTGCTGATGTAAAATGGGCCTGTGGTTAAACTCTTGTAAATGGAGCTCCCACATCATTTGCATAGGGGTATGTGTGGCCACGGCTAGAGTCTCCTATGTTACATATTTAGACTCCTGCTGTGTGGTGGAAATAAGAAAAGAGAAAAAGAGAAATTGGATTTAGCTGGATCTGCCCATGGGCTGTTTGTATCTTTATCAAGAATCCTGCAAGAAATGATTCCTGCAGTTCAATCATCAAAGTTTCCGCTTGAAAATGGTGCAATAGGAAGTTTGACTGCATTAAGTGAGATATGTACAAATTCTGTACTTTTAATATAAAAATAAAACCTTATGTAACTTACTTAAATTCAATTATGCTGTAGTGACTTTCTTTGCAGGATATTACAGTGGTTTAATAAACTGAAAAATGAAATGCTGTATATGTATGGATGGTCCTGTACAACCCAATCAGATGACAACAATATGGTATTTTCTTCTTCTTCCTTTCTTTCATCTTCATGGAGACCAAACCAGATCAAGTTACCGGTCAAATCTGTGGATAGGCGACCCCATTCACAATCAGAATTCCTGTTTTTCTACGTATTTTTGTGCTAAAACAAAAAAAACACCTGTAAGTGAATAAATATAAGGTAGAGCTGTCTGTGGAACATTCCAGGCAGAGCAGTGACATATCCATAGAAACAAGCAGGTGACGGACCCCAACCAAAAAGTTCCATACTACACATTTATACTATGAAGTGTAAAATGATTTGTATTTGCTTGGATTTTGGCAAATATGTCTTAATTAAGTCAAACAAGAATTTAAAAACTGATTGTTATTTTTGTTGAACAAATTGAATCTTTTCTCATTCTGATGCAAAATCAAAGTCACTGATATGTTTTTGGAGTGTGGAAAGATAAAAAGGTATTTGTGTTGCTTGGTTGACGGACAGCTCATACACACGCACACACACACAGTTCAATGCTACTTGACTTGCTAGCTTATGACAACAATTTGATTTGTTATTGTTCTTTTTTGTTAAGTCTGACAGGTTTCATTTTTGCTTGACACTTCCCTTCAGGCATCGTATTTGGTGTCACCTCAAATTCGCCCGAGAATTCTTTTTGACATCTCAGAAATGTTCAGCCTTGCCGGTAAAATATGTTTCAATTTGTGAGCGTCACTATCAAGGGTGCATCAGAGCCTGTCACAGCTGGGGCTTGCACAGTAACAGTGAATGAACAGCTAATGTGTCCATTTGGGGCCACCGTAGATGTATGAATGGGAGAGGAAAATACTACAGCCAGTGCCAAGCAAGCAAAGTGCAAGTTTTGCTAAGGCATCAAGCTGGGGGTGTTCTAAATGTATCTCTATCGGTGAAATGTTCAACTGTTACCGCGGTGACGCAATGCACACATTAGTCGAAACTGCCAGAAATGTGTCAATATACTCTGAAAACTCAAAAAATGCACAATGGATTTAAACAACACATTTTCAGGAGCTTGAGTTCAATACGCGTTCATGGTCTTGTTTAGGTGAATGATTTTCAGAGCTTCTAACAGCACTTTCAGTTAGTGTCACAGCTGACGACATGATCTACAAAGAATCTATCAAACAACTATACAACTGTGAAAATGTTCTGAGAAATAGTAGAAGGGTTGACAAAAGATCAATACAAAAACTATGAAAACTAAATAGTCAGGACAGTATTGACCTCAAGTGAAAGCCAACCATCGGCTCCTTTATCAAGAGGAGAGGACACAGGATAGTGCAATTCTACATGCCCATCACTGAGTCCATCCTCATCTCCTCCATCACGGTGTCGTTCCGTGACCAGCCATTCCCTTCTACTATTTGTTAGATTTCAGAAGGGTTTGCTATTGGACCACAGAGCACAAAAAACCTCTGTCCAAATGTCTTTTACCTCGATAAGTGCAGCGCATTGACTGTTGATTCTGCGAATATCGCGCTGTTTCTTAATCTCCGATGCTTTTTTCCCTCTTTTTATTCCAAAATTGCCATGTTTGTTTTTACCAGAACAGAGCAAGTGTCTCTTTAATTGCTTCACCCGCCTGTCATTCACGACCTCTGGAATAAGGTTCCAGACCCACTCATCTTTGCAGTCTCTCATCTCTCGGAGACCTGTATGTCTCCAGGACTCGGGGGCAGGCAGGTCAGACCACAGCTGAACCTTCTCATCCTTTACACAGACTAACTGAGCTGCTCTCCTCATGCACGAGGCTGCAGTCCATTCGGAGTTTGTGGATTTTCTTTGTACTGACAATGGCAATAAAACCTCTGTCCGAGTCCAAACTGTCACTGTATCGCTGGGCAAGATGTTTAATGGGCTTATATTACACTATTTTCTGATCTATGTTATAATGTTGTTTCCTCATCAAAAACTGGAGTTGTGTTTCGATTCATTCACACATCTCAAATGGAAAGCACCTTGTGATGTCATGTCATACAGGAGGTGCTCCACTGTGTTTTTAAACTTCATACACCTTCACTAAAATCATTTGGATGATTTCAGCCTTGGAATTGCCAATGTCTACAGAATAAAAGGTAAAAAGCAACCATTACATGACATCAGAAGGTGGAACAGGGCATTTTGAGCTTTGGAGATGTACAGACTAATAATGCAGAATTACTCAAACATGTGTGAATCAAACAAAACACAACTCTGGGTGTGTTTTTGAGGAGGTTCCAACATGACTAAAAGTTCACATGAGTCATTTTTTGCATAGGACCTTTAACCCACAACATCACATATTAGCTATGTTCACACTGCAGCCTGAAGTCACCAAATCCGATTTTTTTTTTCGCCTCTATGCGACCTGTAGCTGATCTTTTAATGACAGTCTGAACGACACGGATCCGATTTGTTCAAATGTGACCCAAGCCACTTGGCTCTGTGGTCCTAAAACCGATACATATCTGATCTTTTGTTATGCTACTTCTGTCTGAACGGCCAGGACACATTCATCCGACCTACACGTCATCAGCAAGTGAGAGGCTATTGTGCTGCAACAAGCACCTGTTGTGAGTCAATACAGCCCAACGCTGACACGTTTGCTCACTGAAATAGGTCGCTGAAGAAGTGTTTCCTCCTGCAAGAGTGGTACGACAGCAACTGTAAAATCGCCAGGTCCTCAATGCTCGCCAGATCCTCAATGCTCATGTTTAGGCAACTTCCGTAAACACTGAGCACGCTCGCTGCTGTGACGTCGTCGTGTCCTCCAGTGCACCTGCGGGATGCTTTTGGGGTGTTTAAAGTTCACACTGGAGGTCACATACAAATCACATTTAATTGGAAATGTGAACGATCTTGCACAAAAAATCAGATTTCACTACAAAATCTGAATTGAGCATTAAGCCCTGCAATCTGAACATAGTCCTAGTCGCACAATATGCTACTGTATTGAAGAAGGGCAAAATATGTCAAACAAATCTGCAATTTTGTTTGATGTGGCCACCTTGACTGCATATAAGGATAACCCCTTTCTTATTTCCAGATTACATCAGATTTAAACCACAATAAAAGTGACCTAATTTCCATGTACACTCTCCATCGTAATGCTGTCTTTGTCATTTACATTGCGCCATCTCAGGGCCGCGATCCTTCAGTGCTTTTTAACAAGAGGAGCGTTTTTCAATTATCTTCACCGTGACCCGGGCTCACTTTTGGAGTCTGCGACAGTGTGTACGACCACATACCAAATCATTATCTGTGGAGATTAATGAAGAGAAAAGATCCAGTCTGCTGTGAAATAAAGAAGAAGAAGATATGAAAGAAAATGGACTAAGGTGATTTGATGAAGAGCTAACAGGACAAAATGTGTAGTTACCCACGACAGCTGTAAAGGTGTAATGATAGACAATCTCTGTGCTCGTCTCTAGAGCGTATATCTAGGCACTTTGGGATAATATGGGAAATTACTCTCATAAAAATGTGTGACGTGCTCTATAGCCTTGGGACAATTGTAACAGATACGGCATTTCTGTGTAGTATAGGATCTGAAGGTTTTATGAAAGCAATAAAAGTAGTATAAACTCTAAATAAAAATCATAAAAGCAAGTACAATTTTCCAATCGATTGGCTGTAGATAAATCTTGTTCAAGTTCACGATTATTAGTTCAGGAACGGCACGCTATATTGCACTGTGACTGGAGTTTTAGAGTATTGGGCCTCAAGACACAGCTATAAAAATGCAGCTTATTGTGCAGCCAGATGCTTTCACTTCAAGTTATTTAAATAGGTAATAACTGATTATCTCCACAGAAATGTTATTGCTTTGCTTGGAATGTTCCACACTATCCATCCTGCATTTATTCTATTATTGTATTAGTTAAAGAGCCATTATTATACTATTTTCTGGTCTGTGATATAATGTTTCTTCATCAAAAACATAACTGGAGTATACCCGTTCTACCTTGTAAGGCCATGTGGCAATAAAGGAAGTGCTCCACTGTGTTTTTAAACTCCATACACCTTCACTAGAATCATTTGGATGATCTGAGCCCTGGAATTTCCCATCTCTACTGAACAAAAGGTAATTACATGACATCTCAAGGTGGAAGGGAGCATTTTGAGCTTAATAATAAAGGAATACTCAAACATGTGTGGATGAAAAAAAAAAAAAAAATTGGGGTATGTTTTTGATGAAGTAACCGCATTATAACATGGCTTACAGCTCACAAGAATCCATTTTGTGCATTATATGAGCTTTAACAATGCATTCTCTGCACGGGCTCGCCTCTCCACAGATTTCCCTTGTGACTTGGCCTGATAGCGTCAACTGCTTGTCTCCATAGAAATAGGTCAATTTAATACCATACTGTGGAACATCTCAGGAAAAGCACTTGTACATCTCTATGGAGACAAGTGGGTTTAAATCAAAATGCAAACCAGCAATAAATAACAATAAAATTCTATGCAGCTCTCATATTAAAAGTGAAGGGTCTGGTTTTGTCCCTCTTGAGCCTAGTTGTAGTCCTGGGTCTAGTTTGGATTTAGTCCTGGTTCAGTCCCAGTTTTGATTTATGTACAGAAGTCAGGACAGATCCTCTCAAAAGATTGCCTCAATTTATTTTCTTGCAGTTTGACGACTGATATAGTCTCCCTCTGACCTCCTTCTCCCCTCTGCTCCCGTCCTCTGCCACAGGACAAGATGGGAGAGCATCCAGAGCTTTGGGAACACAGTACAGCTTTATGTAGTCTCAGTGCTGTCCGGACTTATTGCTCCTCTGACACTGATGGACACTGCCTTAAGTCATTCTCATATGTTTGGGTACAGCCGGCTTCACCCTGGAGAGATTTGCGTTAGCATATATCCTTCTGTATCGTCACAGAACTATTGCAACATGGAAGAAGTCTCGAAAAGTTTTTGCTGAAAGTCAATATAAAAGAACTAACTTAAGCGGAGTAAAAATCCAATATTAGGCATGTTGATATATAACAGATGTCTCAGTCTCAACAATATAGTCTTTGGTGAGTACAATATTAGAGCTTTCAGAATATGTTTTACTCCAGATGCCCTTCCTCACCATACCCCCTCCAGGCTTAGACATACCATATTGGTATTGCTATATATTATTTGCTTCTTTGTGTGGAAAGTTAAAAATGTATGAAAAGCAAAAATGACAACTATGATGTAAATTGTTCCAGGCACCATCTGCATGCTTTTGGCTACACAGACTAGAGTCACCCTGTAGATACAATTAAAATAGGCCCTTTCAGAACACAACCAAAGCTGCAAAACAAGTCTAGGCTACAAAGTCACAGAGAAAAAAAGCAATGATAAGCTGTCAGCATTTTCCCCCAGATATGTTTGTCTCTATACTGTTATAGTGTTCCCTGATGTCATAACACTGGGAGATGTGGATTTTTGCATTCACGTAAAGGTGAGTCTTCTGAATTTAGCACATCTCTCTCTCTTGAGCTTTCAAAACACATCTCTCCGCTAGGTAATTTATGGTAATTCCTGAAAGTCCTCTTGGTTTTTAAAGTCTATAGACCACCAGCTGTCCTATTCAGATCATTTCAGAGCTCAAATTGCAGCTAATCAACGTAAATGCCAAATGCGCAGTCCAGATTTATAATCACAGTATGACAAATGACAGGGTATTTTAGTAAAGTTTAGTCAAATCAATCAGAATGTATTGTATAGTAGTGATGGCTTTTGGCACTTTTATGGGATTCGAATCTTTGGGATTCATTCATTTCTAAAAAGTCAAAGCGACTGTAAAAAACACAGCCAGTTCAAGCCAGTGCAGTTCTAGAGGAAGAGAGTTCTAAAGCTCTGAGGATCTGACAGATGAACTTGAAAAACTAAACTAAACTAACCCTAAAATACACTTTAAATTGCACATCCAGATAACCACCGAACCAGAACTCATCCGTATACACGTAAACTGTAAATACTGGACCTTAAAACCCAATACCACCCAGTACAAAATGCTTTCTTTCCACATGCACTCACTGTTCACTGAAGTAGTTTTAAGCCTGTCTTTTGGCACATTTAAAAGTCTCCTTTCACCGGGGTAACATCCATTTGAAATTTGCTGATTATTCAAGCAGAACCAGCAGCCAGTGGAGAAACAGTAGGACAGGGGAGGTGTGGGGGTGTTTGGCAGTGTGTTGGAGTCTTTGGAAAAATAATTGTTAGTTAAAGGTGCATTGTGTAACCTTTCTGGTGGAGGGTATGTCAAATGCTTTTCTCTCAATCAAACTAAAACAAGCTCAATAAGAATGGCTGTTTTCTAGGGATATTTGAGCTGTAAAAACCACCTGTGATTGAATAAATGAAGGCAGAGCTGTTTAATGGAATTTTTCAAGCAAAGCAGTGACAAGCAAGTGACGGACCCCCAACCAAAAAGTGACATACTGCAGCTTTAAATAATCGACAGACAAAACACCCAAACGTGTCCACCCTTCCTTATGCGCTTCTCAGAATACCAAACACATAAATGCAGAGACACGCTCTTTTAATCAGTTTGTCACTTTGTGTTAAAAACTGCAGCCGCTTATGCAACACCGGCTGTGAATTCAAGTCCACAGTGGAGCCACGAGACAGCTTTAAGAAGTTTCATTTCCATCGGGTCGGATCGTGCCGAGACAAAACTCAGCGGTCATGGTTTGGTGAGCGGCGCCACTGTGTGAATGAGCTCTACCTGGGATAAGAGCAGTGCTAATCCTGGACTTTAACCTTGTCAAAACAAATGATATCCTGCTTCTGATGGAAGACAGGAGAGGATACGGCAAAGTGCAGCTAAAAATAGTGAAAGGGATGACTGACAGATAGAAGAATGAAGGAGTCAACACTTGTATTCCAATACTGCCAAATAATATTAACTCGGCAAGCATGCAAGTATATCAATTAAATTCTATACATGTCCACAGTTCTTCACACTATATTTTACATTGTACCTCATTAAGTAGTACATGGTCTATAAGATTAGATGAGATACTTTTTTATCCTGAAGTAAATTAGTTTTTTAGGCGGCAACAACACATAATAACATCAATTTATATCAATTTATCAAATTATAGTGACGCGTTGAATAGCCACATACAAGTATAACTAGAATACTTTGCAGTGACAGGTTGTTATGCGTGGAATTATTGTGCACTTAATGATGTAGGTATACAATATAGTGTGTGTAATGGTTCTTTGATAAAAACATTTACTACCTTTGCAACTGCCACGATTATGTGTACTTTTGCAAATGCTCCTACTGATATGTAAAATAAATAAAAGATACAAAAGCCAATCTCCTCATAATGTTGTCACATTTTTCTACATTAAATACAATGATTGTCAAATTAGCCTTTGTCCCCGAGAGAAATAACATGATCTGAGTTTAACAGCAATGTGTATGTATAAAACAAGTTCATATATATTAAAATAGACAATGTACAAGCCCATGTTGATGCTATACTCTTCTCTGTTATCATGCTGCCTTCAAGTGCTGTTGAATGAATGATGAAATCGAACTGAGTAAATATGAAAGAGAAGGCAGTCAGTGCTTTGTAAGCTCTGTAAACGGTGCTCAGGCTGAAAAAGTGAGCCATGACCAAGTGTGGCTCCTAGCTCGGGCGTTTATCACTCTTCACGCTCCTTGCATAAGCTGGTTAATATTTAGAATAAAAAACACAGATTAAAGCGCAGTGACAAATTTGGTGCTGAAAAAACATTTTGGGAGACACAGTTCAAATAATTTAAAGTTCATATATTACACAAACTGACTCTTGTGAGCTTTCAGCCATGTTATGTTGTTCCCTCTTCAAAAACATACCTGGAGTTGTGTTTTGTTTCATTCAACCCTTTATTAACCACCTTGTGATGTTATGAAAGGCTAGTTTTTAAGTTAACTGCTATATTTTCCCTTTTGGTTGGTAGGAATCGGCAAATCCAGGACTGAAATTATCCAAATGACTCTAGTGAAGGTGTGTGGAGTTTAAAAACACAGTAGAGCACTTCTTGTATTACCACATGACATCATGAGGTCATAGGAAGTGTCTTCTTTTTGAGAGAAGAACACAGCCTAAATATGAATGGTTTGTGTGTTAAACGTGTGAATGAAGCACAGCTCCACGTATGTTTCTAATGAGGAATCAAAATTATAACATAGAAAATCAGAAAATAACATAATATGGGCCCTTTAGTAGTGGCCTCACAATTTGATCGTTTTGGACGTAGGGCCTCAGTTATCTAGTAGCTAAATTGTGACAAAATAGCATCATGTTACTACTGGGAAGTGTGTGCATTATTTCTGCCACAAAATTGAGTTGCAAATGAGAATATTCAGTGAGTACAAAAGTTTGCCTGCCTCTCCTGCGGGCGATTGAATTGCTAAAGTGTTGTGTAGAGTAATGTTTGGCCTACATTTTCACTTCCATTTGGATCGAGAAGCAGGTTAACCAGCGTTATCCTTTTCACTTTGGATTTAAACACGACATGTGAAAGCCCAGTGTGATGGTCAGCTCCAGGTCAGTAGAAGACTTGTGGGAGTCGGGTCTAAAGTGCCACAGGTAAAAAGTCATATTTTATTACTGCTTCTTTGAAAACCACATCTCATCATCTGTCCCTGTTGGCCATTTTAAAGCATTTAAAACCACTATCAATGTCCTAAAAATTGCAGAAACTAAAGTGCAAATGTTTGTACCTGTCTCTCCTGTGCTATATTAACACACAGTTTTAGCTCTCATACTTACAATAAATCTGGCAGCACCTGCTAAACAACTTGCTTTGCATTTCTTCTGCCGCATTTTGCACATAGGAGAAAATGCCTCTTTTTGCTTATTCATTCACTCATAGCAGCAGAACTCCCTCCTGTTTCTCATTTCTCTAAGTTGTTGTTTCTAACACATTTTTTTTTACATTAAAGCAGCATGTTAGTTTTTACCAGAACAGATCACGCTTGTCTCTAATTGGTTAATCCGCCAGTCAATCACATGGAATTGGGGAGAAAATATACAGCCCCAGATCCACTCGTCTTTGATTGTGTCGGTTTTGTCTGCTTAGGTAAGTAAATCAGTGGATTTTCTGAGTAACTGTTGTATTGGAAAACAAAGTACAAGCCATTTTAAAATATATATTTTTATCTTTAACAGTTCTCTTTTATTTTGTAAAACTCTGTGAACAGTTGTAAAGATGCCACATTACTTTGTTAACACAGCATTTCAATCATCTGATGACAACAGGAGTCAGACAATGAACACATTGTTGGTGTGTAAATATAGAGTTATTTTCTCAGGTAAGAGCAGTAGAAGTACAATTTTATTTAAAGGTCCAAAATGATACAAATTTTATCTCTTGTGAGATTTTACCCAAAACATGCACTGTAGGTGTGAAAGTGGTGTGTGCGTATGGAGTGAATGAACAATGCTGTTAATAATGCTCTGTGTCTGTGAAAAAGCGCTATAGCTGTTGTTGTAAGGCGACCTTGGGTGTCCAGAAAGGCGCCAAATAAATACAATGCATTATTATTATTATTATTATTATTATTATTATTATTATTATTTTAGTCATGTTAGAATGCTGTTACTTCATCAAAAACATACCTATAGTGGTGTCTTGTTGCATTCACATGTCTGAATAACCTTTTATTGGATGTCGACATCTCCAAAGATGACATCACAAGGTGGAACAGTACATGTTCCCTGAACATGTGAGACAGGTCTCTACTTTGACTCTGTTTAAATCCAGGCTAAAAACGGTTCTGTTTAGCTGTGCATATGACTGAAAGGTTTTTATTTTACATTCCACACTCTACTCTTCTCTCTAATTTAATGTCGCATCTCTATTTTAAAATTTTATGATGATTATTTATGTTTTGATTTGTTTGTATTGTGATTTTAATGTATTTCTTATTCTGTAAAGCACTCTGAATTACTTTGTGTACGAATTGTGCTATACAAATAAACTTGCCTTGCCTTTTAATCCTTGTGATCATCTAGTAGTAGTTTTCAAGTTAACAGCTAACTTTACCTTAAGTTCATCAAATGATTCTTGTTGAATTGTATTTAGTTTAAAAACACAGTGGAGCATTATCAGTATTACCACATGAAATCATAAGATGTAACACAGAATAAATCTGCAGGGTTTGTGTGTTAAACATGTGTGAATGAAACAGAACACAACTCTAAGCATGTTTTTGATGAGGAAACAGTCAGAAAAATGTTCTAATATGGGCCCTTGAAAACTAAGTACAAGCTGAGTGTATACACCACCTCTGCTAATGAGTACATCCAAGTTTATCCAAAAGACCAGTCGAGGCGACGCTGGTATTTGACGCAGCGTCTCATGTGTGTACTCTGGTCCAACAATGTCCACAGAGGAGTCAAAAGGACAGGCAAATCCAACTCATTTCTTTCAAAGCAAACAGTGTAACAGGTCAGCTCTGAAATCCAGGTCTGACCACTGTCAACAAGAGCAGATGTAAGGTACAATTTATGATTTCATTCTTTAGTATTTGCAAGTGGTTACACAGACAGCAGACAGAGACTTCAACTTCAACTTAGACAGACTTTATTGAATTATTTGTGAGCATATATTTGTTTAATTCTGCAAATGCATTTTTTATGAGTCTAATGCCAAATAAAGAGCAGACTAGACTAGAGTATTTGGAGTTCGTAGCTCACACATTACAATATATTAAATAATACATTCGAAATAAGTAGCAAGAATAGCAAGAGACGGGTGTAAGTAAAATAAAATATAGAAATATAGTGATAATACTACTATATCTCATGGTATATATAAGAGGTCGTAAGGACAGAGCAAAGATGAATTAATGATTGGCATCGGGTCATAGGGTTAGCTAACAAAAATATAATATTACATGAAATGGCCCATGTGTTTTCGTTTATTTTTTTTTTGGAGAATGAAGGCACAGTAGACACATAATTACAAGATATATTTACTGTGTTTTTGTTGCTCACCACTTCACCCTGCATGTCCATTTTGAGTATTGGAGCTGTTTTTCCTGAAGTGCCCCATGTTCTTGCTAATCCGCAGAGAGCTGTTTTGTGCATAGACTCTCCGCTGTGTTGGGTAAGCGGTCGATAGTAATAAACCTGAATGTCTGAATGCACTGACCCATGTTTAGCACACAGAAGAGGTCAGCTCCAAACACACCATGACAAATGTCCATGTTGTTTATCAGGATTTCATTTTCCTTATCAGATATAGCGTCTCATCAGAAATGCTTTTATTTTGAAATGTCAGCCATGGTCCTTTTACAACAAAGTTTTGGCTAAAAGGGAACTTAAAAGTGCTTCGTGTTACTTTTCTGGTGGAGGGTCCATCAAATGCTTTTCTCCATGGAGATGTTACGGTTTTGCCTGGAATGTTTCACAGTATGGCATTAAACCTTTCTACCTTCATGCAGACCAAAACAGACCAAGACACAGGTCAGATCTGTGGAGAGGCGACCCCGCTCACAGACAGAATGCCTGTTTTTCTATTTGTTTTTGAGCTATAACACCGCCAGTAACTGAATAAATGTAAGGTAGAGTTGTTTAATGTCATACTGTGGAACATTCAGACAGAGCAATGACAAGCAGATGACAGACCCCCAACCAAAAAGTTACATAGTGCATCTTTAAAGGCAATGTACCTATTTTTTTCCAGAGTATCTGAATAAAAATGGTCTTGCCCCACTGCAGATATGCTGTAAAAGCACTTCTTAAAGGTGCACTGTGTAACTTCTATGATGGAGGGTACACTATCTGCTTGTCTCCATGGAGTAGTTATTTCTTTGTTTTGTCTTTCTTTCTTCGAGGTAAGTGAGGAATAACTCTGGATCACTGCAAATGCTTTTAAGACAGTAGTGCGGTGCCTTTAACGGTACGTTGTGTTCTGGTGGAAGGTTCATCACTTGCTTTTCTCCACTGACATCTTATTGCTGTGTCTGGAATGTTTCACAGTGTGGCATTAAACATCATGGAGACCGAACCAGGCCAAGTTACAGGTCAGATCTGTGGAGTGGCAACACCGCTTACAGTCAGAATGCCTGTTTTTCTGTTTATTTTTGAACAATAAATCCACCTGAAATTGACTAAATGAAAGGTAGATCTGTTTAATGTCATACTGTGGAACATTCTAAGCAGAGCAATGACATTTCTATGCACCTTTAAGAGGGAGCAGTCTGAGAGTCCTGTGCCTGTCCTGACAGTCCCGCTGACAGTGGGCACATCAGGGGGATAAAGAGCCACACAGTCCCCTCTGACTATTCAAGCCCTCAGCCCAGGTCAGCAGCTCACTCCTCGACAGTAAACACTGTGAGGCATTGCTTGTCCCTCTGGAGATACAGGACCTCTGGGACAGATAGTCTGTTTCTTTTTTGGTTGGATTCCTCTCTGGCCCCTCACCTCTCTTCATACCTGTCATCCCAATCAGCGCTCACTTCTGCGGCAGTTTGAACTCTGGGCGACTTAGACTGTGTATATAAATGGACATAGCTAACCCGCTGGCCGCTGTGTTTCAAATAGGAAGTGAGCATGGGGGCGCTTTCGTATTAACCTGCTCAACATGACCCTGGTGTTTTTATTTAACTATTTCGTCCGCAAATAAATCACTATTCCTAATATAGGACTCAGTTACAACTTCACTTCTATAACGGTTAGCCATGTGAGCTTCGTTTCTACTGTCTATGGTTGTGAACAGTGAATCCTATAGAAGTTCAAAAACAAATGTCTAAATATCCTCACATTTTTGTTTGCATTATTGAATTAATAATGTATTTGATTCTTATAGCACTTTTTGTATTCACTCTTCACCTGCTGCGAGGCTGCCAATCTGTACCACAGGCACCGCTGACCACGCACACTCACCACATTCATACTAGGCAGAGTAGGTGAAGTGTCTAGCCTATGCACAACAGTATGCACTGATCTGGGCAAACACTGATGTTAGTGCACTGGTCTTACTGGACGGTGGATAACTGACCCACTGCCAAGTCAAATATTCTGTGTTGTAGCGTTATTGAACTAGAACCATGAACAAGACACTTAGAATCAGTGATGGGACGAATACTGCAGATAGAATTCTGTAATGTATTTTGATACATGTGTGGCAGGAGGCGCCGTGTGCCTGTCGGAAGCCTATTAGGTGTGGCCGGAGCCTTTAAAAGGGTGCGTCTCTTACCTGCGTCTCTGACGTCACCCGCTGTCTGTGGAGCAGCACCACAGCAGGAGCGAGGTTAAGAGTCAATATCACTTAAAATCCAACCTCTTTGGCCTCAAGCCTGGTGATTGTGCCCCGCGTTGCGTGTTCCGTCCGCTCGCCAATGTGTCCAGCAAACACTGATCCTTTCGCAGGCCTCCGGCGTGTGCGCGAGGTTTGGGCCTCCGGCTCGTGCGCGCAGCGTCTTGTTAAATGCTCCGGTGAGGAATTCTGTGATTTGTGAAACTGACGGTGACCTGGACATTCACCCGGCGCAGTTCTGTAGTGCGAGTCCAGGGCTCTCTCTGCGCATGAGGACGCATCCAGCCTCGTATTACGCACTGCGCATTCATACGCTCAGGTAAGAGTTTCGCTCCGTTTGATTGTTTAGATGTATCTTGAAGTTTTTTCGGCGCTGTCCGTGGGTTCGGGTTGCACCCGCCCTGTGCGCGCGGCGCATCCTGGGAGTTGGTATGTATAATTATGCATGGCCCCTGTCCTGCTACGTATGATTTTGACCAGTCCATATCCTAAATTCTAAATTATAATATTCTTTAGTTGGAGATCTTCTCTCCCCTTCTTTTTGTTGGGACTTTCCCCCTTTTGCCCCTCTCCTTCTCCCGCCAGCTGCTGTGGTTATTGGGCCTGCTTGAAGCTGAATTAACGTTGCTAAAGACTCTCTTTAACGGGTTTTATTGTATGTATGAAAGAGCGAATGAAAGTTTTTAAAAATAGTTTGTATAAATAAAATTGTTCTATTGCCCAGTTCATAGCTCTGTCACCTCATACTTACCTGTGTTTGCCTTTTTATATTATAATTTATTTATTCCATTCGGGGTGGCTGCTGTTGGTGGCTGGAGTTTTTTGTTTGTTTGTTTGTTTTTTAGAAATTGGGGCTAGTGAGCAAAATTGGGGCTTTTATAGTGTAAAACATTGAATTAAACTTGTTTTGTTCAGAATTTATTTATTGCTCATAAATTCTTTACTGCTGTTCTGGAATACAGTTTCTCCAAATTAGTTTTTAGAATAAGCATTTTCTGTACATATTCAGTACTTCCCAACATGCTTATAATATGAAGAGAAATTAAGAAAATACTACTACTACTACTACTACTACTACTACTACTACTACTACTACTACTACTACTACTACTACTACTGCTGCTGCTGCTGCTACTGCTACTGCTAAAATGCAAACAAATAACCTAACTATTCATCTTTTAATTTGAGTCATTTCAGTTCACTTTGAATATTGCCTTTGGTATTGCTGCATCATACCATGTGATCGGTCTTTCAGGCCCATGTCTCATTCACTTCAGACTTATTGTCCTAATTACTCCAGAGCATGTGCTAGTGATTTATTGATTCTGAGATGTTTCCCGTACGCCACCTCTACAGCGGGTAATGGACGGGTTACTGGGTTTTCAGTGACGTGCTCTGTGAAATAACCCACAATACAGAGTTACTAAAATGAACGCCGCATCATGGGTTTGCGCTGAAGGTCATACGCTGATTAGATATTGATCTAAACCCCACGTCTGCCCCAATGCTTCCTCGTAACTGTTTAAGATGTGTTTCTGTGGACATATAGGGGTTGAAAAAACATTTGACTCAGGCGAGGCAGAGGCTAATGACAGAAAAGGAGGCGGAGAAAATAGCAGTTTGCAGGTGAGAAGGAGACAGCTCCAGCTTTGGCTCTTAGCACCAGCCCTGCTCCTCGCTAACACGCCCTAATGGTTTCTGAAAGAAGAGAGACACTTGGAGAGAGTGAGGTGATTGTGGGTTACTGGCTTCTTTCACCTTTTGGGCACAGCATTCTAGTGTTTGTGATTAAGATTATGTGTTCCTGCAATACTGTGATGCACAAATTGATCTCTAAAGACTTTTGGAATCTACCAGTCTGAACACATTGAATTTCATTGATTTTGTTATAATTATTTCATTATTAAACATTTTTATTGTACAGTAGACATATGGATGAAATGTCTCTATGTTTTTACATTTCTTTGTAACTTGTAACTGATTATTTCTTTTCATACAGTATTTTTCTCAACTCCTTTTTATACTTTAAAGGTGCACTGTGTAACATTTTTGGTAGAGGGCCAGTTACCTCCTCATCTCCATGGATATGTTGTTGCTTTGTACAAAATGTGCCACAGTACTGCATTGTATTCATCTCCATGGAGACAAAAAAGTGATATGACTAAGCCAAGTTACACGTCGAATTTGTGGAGAGGCGACTGTTCATGATTTTTTAAGCAATAAAAACACACTGAAATTTTTGAAGAAAAAAAAAATTAAGTTAATGCTACTGTGGAAGATTTTAGGCAAAGCAATAACATGGAAAAAAAATGAGATGACAGATGAATTGACCAGAAATGTTACACAATACATCTTTAAAGTGATAGCTCAAAAAACCTTTTCAAATATTTTAACTGTAATTCTATAATAAACTACAATCATATCTGAACCCAGTTAATTACCCAGCATCCTTCCTTCCTGGGGTTGCTGGTTCAAGTTCCGACTCTATTATTTTCAAATTGTCACTATGGTCAGTCATTAGGAATGTATTTTTATATCCAACTGGCAATGAAATGTTCAATATTCTGCAAGTTTAAAGCCTCAATTTGGTTCACCTTATTCAGGAAGTTGCCACGGGCGCCGCCATTAATTGTACTCCTCCTTCTGGTAGTTTGATTTTGCACTGCTGTTCTCAAGAGTAAATAAGTCATATACAGACAACAAAGCTGTTTTCAAGCCGCCCAGAGAAAAAGTGCATTGTTGAGTTGTTGATGCAGATGAACATTTACACAAACCAACCTAATAAATGTAATATTTTGGCAGCTCGTTCTCTATAGAAATGAATGTGATTTTGCTTTAACTGTAAATGCTAAGTTGAAAGTGTGGGTCAGTAGCAGTCAGACAAAGTAAAAGTGGGTGGGGCAGAATAAAGGGGTTCATTTTGATCTATAGATAGAAAATGAATACTGAAGAAAACACAGTGGGTGAGCCCGTGAAGAGGGGTCTAGAATTTTTTAAGAAAGAAATATATGAAGACGTAAAAGTTTTCCAACAAATCTGAAGAAAAATCTGTGTGCTTTCACTTTTATAATGTGACACCACTCATGTTATTTTGTTTTTGGTCAAAAGTGCCTCTTTGACTTTTGTGGCATTTCAAAAACAAAGAGGAGAGTGGAGACAGATATTGTGATTTCATCAGTCGGCACAAGAAAGAGACACTCCTCAGAGGAAACCAGAAACATAAATAAACCATCACCAGAGACTACACTTTGGACTCCAAGTCAGTAAAAGTGATAAGAAAACAAGACTTGGCTCATCCTCCGGTGTGAACGAAATCTAAAAATATAGTGTTTGGTCAGACTGGAGCAAGTATGAAGCATTTAAAAATATAATCCATAAACTACGACGAAAGAGTTAGTCTGACCCTGAACTCAATAAAAAACAATCAATGACAAAAATAATGAATAAAAGTCTTTCAGTGTTTTAATGATCAAGAACATCATTTGTACAGACCATCCAGTGACGTCACAGCTCTCACTGGAGGCACAAGGGGAAAAGGCTCATTATTGGGCGCAGTAAATGTGCAGTTTTACAGACTTCAACGTTTGCTTGCTGTGTTTTTTGGGGTCAGAACAGGAGGAACTGCACTTCTGGAGCAAAACTAAAAGTCTTACTGCATAATTACCCACGGATATTCCCTCACAGAAAAAACTATTCTGACTGAATCCAACACGATGAACAAAGTGCAAAGACAAAACGGTGCTGGCGTTTGCAGAACTTGCTTTATATTGCTGGTTTCACTCACATGACCCTGATGCTGTGCGAAATTCAGATGGGAGCAGGAAGTGTTTTGTGCCGCTTCAAAACACAGCACAATGGGTGACAGCGAGTGCGCAAAACGTACTCAGACCCGCTATAGAGAAAAAAAATATATAGGTTATGACCCATACAATATGGAGAATTCAGACTTTTCCTATTATTTGGAGGGTTTTCTTTTCATTGAGGTGATGTATATAATAAATTATTTGGTGCTGTAGACCTCATATTATGTTGCGAGCCAAATGAAAGCCTTTAAAAGCCTGGAGGCGTACAACTATTTAGAATCAAAATCACACACTGCACTAGGATAACCTAAAATACTGATTAAAAAAGGTATAAAACACCAAATTACAGCAGTAAGCTGTCGAACCACATAAAGCTTTTTGCGTGACAAGTTCAGACCTATAATGCAACAGTTTACCTGTCACTTAGGATGCTTGGCTTTCTAAATAACTGTTCAAAAACACTTCTATTAATTAAAAATATTAATTCATAAATGACACAATCCTTGCCTGTTACAACATGGTTGCTGCAAACTCTATAGTAGCATCGTCTGTCTCAGCGCCTTCTGTTTTTAGCCGAAGACGATTCACTTTTGTCATCATTTTTTCTGTACATTTTTTTTAAACCAACTCCCTTGTGACATGGCACTTTTGGTACATGGAAAAAAAAAGTTTCTTTCTCCCAATTAAAGCGGTTGCAGCAACCACAAACTGCACAAAATTGGGGCATTTTGCATCTGTTTTTACTCCCTGACCCCATCTGCTTTTGGTGACATCGATGTGACGTCATCTGAAACCCAGCAATCAGTAAAAGAAATGTTCATATGTATTTATATGTTGGTATTATTCTGTACAAATCAGCAAGATTCTGCACCTTTAATGCAAGCAATAAGTTAACTCGGTAAACAGCCCGATGTTGTGTGCCATCCTTTGTGCAGTTGTTTTAAGTACATCCACAATTATAGATTGCCAATTTCAGAAAGATTATATAAAATCTGTCTTGAAAAAAATCCCAAGACATCCGAAAGTCAATCATAAATCAAGTAACAAGTCAGCATGGTTAAAGTAGTTCTAATGAAGGTACTGAGACTACACCAGAAGGAAGGATGTGCTCTGCTGTTATTTTCTCCACTCCACATGTTTATTTATTTGATTTTCAGTAAACTGATGTAATTGTTTATCTTTGCTAAATTCATCCCACTATTTTACAAAAGCTTCAGTAGAAGCTGAAGCCCGGAGCTCGTCCCCTCTGTTTTCTGTGAGCAGCCGGAGGTCTGAAGGTCAAAAGTTGGAGAAGTTGTTTGCAGGCTTCCTTCCAAATGCCTTTTTTGTACAACTAAGTAGTAAATAAGCTGTCAAATCTACAGTTTCTGTCTTTGTACTGTATTTCCTTACTCAACCTCTGGTACATAGCCCATATTCATTTTATAGTTTCTATATTTTCAAAGTTCATATATAAATCTGTATTTGTGTATTATATAACTATTTTTAATACTTTTCTTTCTGAACTACGTCCAAGTAATTTTCCTTGGATCTAAAGTCTAGTCTTTGAGTGTGTGGGTAGCATATGTGAAACATATGAACATATCCCACTTTTTTACTACACAGTTGAAGAGGAGCCAGTGATGCTTCATGGTCAAGAGGCAGAAGATGTCCACAAGCCCATGGTCACAGAAGCATTATACAAAACAGTCAGAAGAACCAACAGTTTAATAGAACCTTAAAGGCAGATTATTTTGCACTCAGAGAAGAGAGCACCCAACTGAAATACTGTTTCTTCATAGCTTGGTAACTGTTATGTGTGGCTCATCCTAATCTTTGTAGATCTGTTGTCCACAACAATGTCCAAAGTGTGTTAAATAAACGGAGTATAATATCGTGTATCATATAGTAGCGCTTTGTGTTGCATTTCTTTGTATGAAAAGCACTCTATAAATAAAGTTTGATTTGATTTGATAGCATAGTACTGTCTATTTTATACAATAATACTGTGTATTATATAGTATAATATTGTGTATTATATAGTATAATACTGTGTGTACATACAAATGTAACCAGAATTACAATACCCTTTTCCCCCAAACTTCGCTGCCCTGACTGTTGTTACTACTGTCCCATTTTGATTATCACTTGAACAATACAGAAATCTGATAAGTTGAAAATGTAAGAGTTTGTTTCCATTTCATTTTGACATTTACAGTCAATATTTCCCTACACATGTTGATTCTACTGTAAATACACAAGGCTCAGATCATTGATTCTCAGTTCTTTCATACCATTAGGCATATTTTAAAATGTTTACATTTATAGACTAAAAGTGACTTAATCAGAAAGTTTTGTTTGATCATTTCTTAGGGATGTTATGGTTATACATAGTTATGGTTATTAGGCATCCACTGAGTTGTGTCACTGGATCCTCCACAGTTCCGTCAGGTCTCCATGCCGCTCCCATGCCGTCAGCCCGCCTGCCGTCAGCCTGCCTGCCCCCATCCTGCCCCCATCCTGCCCCCATCCTGCCTCCAGCCGGCCTCCATGGACTTTTACCAGAGTAGCTGTAACGCCCCCACAGTCAGTGATTATACAGACCGACAGTTCCTAGATCGAATTCAATCAAACTTGTCATTTCTTCCGCATCCTCCATATTTAAAAGACACAAATGCCTTCTAAAACATGCTAGTTTATGCTTGTTAGCACACAGCACCTCTTATGCCTCAGTTTTAGCCCCGCCCCTTAGAATACGGCACAGTGTTTCTAAACACTGAAAGGTTCTATAGGGAAAAGTCAAAAAGACAGAATCAACTGCTGATTGGTGAGTTCTTGAAGCCATAGATTTTCTTCAAGTTGTAGTTTTTATTTGAATTATTTATTGTTGATGTTAAACTGATGAACTGTGTTTCTTCTTGGTCTAAACTTCATGCAAAGAACACAGGCCTTTATACTTTCACTACAGGGTAAATGTTTTGCTGCAAATTAATTATTTCATTGCCAATTTTATACAGATGGATCTCTTGTCCGTACGCCCACCTCACATTAAGAGTTTTTGCTTTGCTCATTGATTCTGCAGAAATCTGTGATGTTTTTCTGTCCCTTGTGATTTTCTTTTCCTTTCCTTTTTCCTCATAAACAGACATATTTGTGCTGATACGGGAGGACCATGCATGTCCCTGATTGGCTATTCCACTACAATGTCAATCACGCCCGTCTGATATTCGGGAGATTCACTGGTGACCATAGAAAGTCCAGTCAAATGAAGCTCATGAGGCTGGCAGTTATAGGAGCAAATTTTGAGTCGAATTCCATATCAGGATTAGGAATTTATTTTCGGATGAAATAGTAAAATAAAAGTGGGGTAATACAGACATTTTAAGACCAAAATGACGGAGCTCACTGCAGCAGTTACAGAGAGAGGCTCACTTCTTATATGGAACAGAGCAGCTAGCAGGTTAACTCTGTCCATTTATATGTACAGATTATGGTGGGGACCAGACTCACAGCTTCTTAAACTATTAAAGAAGTTTGTATTCAGAATCTCACTTTCAAAAATGACCTTTATGCAAAACAAGTTCCACACTCACATCAAAACACATGTATCCCTTTCCAATTCTGACAATTCCGAATATCTTGCAAAGACAAGGAATAAAAACAATTTCAGAATCTATAATTTACAAAAAGTTTTCATTTCAAATTTCCATTAAAAGTAGAACTGTCGCTCCAGTCTGGTTATTTCACAGCTCGACACAGCTCTCTATATAACCTGCAATCTCTGTGTTGGCTATTTCGCGTAGCATCAGGTGCACGGGAGCCTTTGGGTGCAGACGAGAGCTCACTCCCAATCAGCCTCTCCTCCTCTCTGTGTGCGTCCTCATAATTATCACTGTTTGAGCCGCCAGATGAGAATGGTGAATTACAAATGAATGTGCGTTAGCGATTATACCTGGGAAAAAAGCTCGCCCGCGGTAACAGCTTTCTCTGCTTTAAGCCTCATTTACAAGCTGTTTGTGCAAATGAATGAGACTAAGTGGGAAATTTGAATAACAAACTAAATGGCTTCCAGGGGGTTAACCATGATTGGCACATCATACTACATAGATATGGCTGTGGAAAACAATATTTATGCAGGTGTAATTTGTATGTTACTTTGCTCTAATAAGACTGTCCAGCCATTATGCATTTCTGATAGATTAGCTGTGACTGGTTGTGTGTTTTCTTCTCACAAACATACTCAGAGTTGTGTTTTGTTTCCATGACACATTTTCAACACACAAACCCTGCGTATAATGAGCTCTCCTCTCAAACAGAAAACACTCTGTTCCACCTTGTGATGTCATGTGGTAATACAAGAAATGCTCCACTGTGTTTTAAACTCCACACACCTTCACTCGAATCATTTGAATATGAATTTCCTATTTTCACCAAACAAAAGGTAAAAGTTAAACTTTAATACTAGTGCTCCATGACATCACAAGGTGGAACAGAGCATTCTGAGCGTCTTGCTACATAGAGGCAAAAATAAAGCCCATTTTGTCAGCAGAACATTTCCAAACTGTCATTCATGCATTTGTGACCATCAGATTGGATTATTCTAATGCACTTTATGTTGATGTCAGTAAAAATGCACTTTGCCGTTTGCAGCGGGTCCAAAACTCAGTGGCTTGACTTTTAACTGGAGACATGAAAGCATCTCCCCTATTTTAGCCTCTCTTAACTGGTTCCCAGTGTGTTTCAGAGTTTTATTTATGTTTAGGTGTTTGCACGGCCTAGCTCCCTCCTACCTCCACCCTTGTAAACCCTCTGGCACTCTCAGGTCAGCAGACCAGATCCAGCGCCATCCCAAAGACTAAACTTGATCTTCGTGAGCACCTTGTGTTTTCTGTTGCTGCCCCACAGTTGTGGAACCAGTTTCCATTAGAGATTAGACAGATGGAGTCTGTATCTGTTTTTAAATCACTTCTTGAAACTCACCTTTTTTCACACAAGTGAGATGTACATTTCTTATTGTTGAGTATCGTATTATTTTGTTTTTTAGTAGTTATATTGTGTTTATATTATTTATATTTGGTCGGTTGTATCTGTAACGAAGACAATTTCCCCTCAGGGATGAATAAAAGTAATTCTGATTCTGATATTGTATATTGTGTTGTACTGTCCTTGTCTTTTCTATGTTTGTGTACAGAACTTTGGCTGGGTGTAAAGTTTTTCAAGTGCTTTATAAATAAAGTTGGTATGGTAGATATGGTGGTGGAAAACAACATTTAGGTGTAATTTGTGTGTTACTATAAAACTGCTCGGCATTATGGGTTTCTGATAAATTAGCTGTGACTGGTTGTGTGTTTTTTTTCATTAAGCTGCCTTAAAGGTGGAGAAGATTCCACAGTACGGCCTTAAATAATCTCACTTCATGAAAACAAGCAGGTGAGGCTAACAGGGCTGTTTAACTTTTCTGGTGGACGATATGCCACCTGCTTGTCTCTATGGAGATGTTATTGCTATCCTGGTATGTTCCATGGTATGACATTAAACATTTACATCAAGTGCTTATTCATTACGGGTGTTTCTATTGCTCAAAAATTCAATAATTCCTTCTGGGACTCTCAGATCTGAATTGTAATGTAGCGTAGTGCTGTAAACTGCTTGTCGCACTCTTAATCAATAGGTTTAATCTATACTGTGCAACATTCTAGACAAAGCATTACATTTCCATGGAGACAGTGTATGTTTAATGCCACACTGTGTAACATTCAGTATTGCTATAAAAGTCACAGATTCAGCCACTGCACAGTGACTCAAAACCCTAACCCTTGTTCTTATAATCACCTCTGAAAAAGCTGCTGTTTCAAGTCTCCAACTGTTCAACTGAAAATGAATGTTCAACCTTATTTACAATGGATTATGAAATAACGTTTTACTTTTCATATCTGTGACTCTTAGAATGTTTTTTATTGAAACTTTTTTATTCAAACTTTTTACCACTTTTCTATAAATAACACAGATAAATAATTGATTTGTTTTTTGTGACTCTATCACACACTGAGAGTACAAATGCGAAGTGCATTTTATTGTTGAAATAGTTGACATATTTCATCTCTTTGGTGTTGTGAAATGTGTTTGCAGATATGAGCCCGTGTGGATGTGAACAAACATGTCTTCTTCAAATGTGCACATCTGTGGAATTCAAACAAGTCTCTTGCCTAAACTCTGCCAGATTCATTCATAAGAAATAAATCCTCCAAACAGTGATTGTCAAACCAGGGAATGGGTTCAGCAATATTCTCTGTGGGTCTCGGTGGGTATCCTTTGGGTGCTCTTGTGCTCAGATTTCTTCCTACAAATTAAAGGGCTCATATTACGCTGTTTTCTGATCTATGTTATAATGTTATTCCCTTATCACAAACATACCTGGACTTGTGTCTTGTTTCATTCACACACAAACCTTACATATTCAAGCTGAGTTCTGAAAATTCTCTGTTCGACCTTGTGATGCGATGTGGTAATACAGGAAGTGCTCCATTGTGTTTTTAAATGCACCATCGCTAGAATCAGTTAGATCATTTTAGCCCTGGAACGATAAAGGACCTTTAAAGAAGCAATATCTCAAGTATGGTTATGTAAGGCAATAGAAACAGACAGAATGAGGGATGGAAGAAAGGGAAAGAAAGTGCAATTTTGTTCACACACCCACACGCACACACACGCATTGGCAGTCCTCTTGTTTGATCTATATGTTTTTTCATTCTTCTTTTCATCTGTGACACTCTTTACTTCCCCTGGACTCATCCTCCATCTCTGGCCTCCTCAAATCTGTCTGACTCGTTCAGGTCCGGGGGGAAATCAGACAAGTTGAATAAGTTTCATATCACAACAAAAAAAAGAAGGAGCTCAGGGTCATCTGAACACAACCCTTTCTGTGACCATAGGAAACGGACCGGGCCATGACTTCTTCTCTCCTGTGCCAAGTAAAACCGCTGAAGTCAATATGTGACTCAACAAAGAGAAGGTCTGAATAGTGTATAATGAAAAGGCTGGTGGATAATTATATTTGTGAGGATGTGGGAAAACCTTCAAACGCACTAATCATTCTGACAAAGGGGATTTCTATTCACGATTATTTCACATTTTACAAGGTTTATACTGAAACTGAGTGGGGGTGTAGTCGGCTGAGAAATTGCGTTCCTGTGCTGTGCCAGCCTAACACTGCCAGCTTAGTCCTTGTTATTGTGGCTTACATCATTAGAGATACAATACTCCCTACGATGAATGCAGAGCCAGACTAGACTGCACTAGATTGGATTGGACAAGACTATTACAATGTCTTGAGGGTCTTGGAGTGATGGTGAATAAACGTCTGCTGCATTAGCGCTCCTCCTCAGGTCTACTACTACTTAAATTTACTCTACAACGATAAGGTATGCATTAGTAATCTATATTTAAACGACATAAAACACACAATAAAACCACATTTACTGAACTGTCGCAGTAGTGCACCTTCTTTTTGACAGTGACAGAGCACTTTTTATCATTTAGTGTAAAATGTCCTATTCCCCTGTATTAAGGTTATATCCAGGAGATGTCTACTGTTCACAGCTCCTCCAGCTCCCAGCTCAATTTCTCTTCTAGAGGTTATTAAATACAAACATACTTTATTGCAGAAAGTCAAAATGACAGCAGTTAGTGATAGAAAAGTTTAATTCATTGGATTGTAATAGCCATTGCCTTTAAAAGAATGATTACATAATGTGCTATTTTCTGATCTATGCTGTATGTTTATGTAGCCAGAGTTGTGTTTTGTTTCATTCGTCCATTTTCAACACACAAATCCTCCATATTTAGGTTGAATTCTTCTCTGTTCCACCTAGTGATGTTGTGGTATACAGGAAGTGCTCCACTGTGTTATTAAATTTCACCTTCACTAGAATCATTTGGATAATTTCAACCCTTGAATTTCCAGTCTCTACCAAAGAAAAGGTAAAAGGTAGCTGTTCACTTAAACTACCGCTACATGACTTCACAAGGTGGAACAAAGCATTTTGGGAGCTGTAGAAAGCCTAATAATGCAGGTTTACTTAAGTATGTGTAAATGCAACAAAACACAACTCTGGTAATGTCAATTCTGCATAATATAAGAGATTTAAGTGTAATGTCAACGCAAACCCAATTTCAAGACAAGGCTATTTACAATTAGGATGAGTATCTGACATACAGTACAACACTGCATCAACATGATTATATTTACATCATTATTCATCTCTAACTAGCTTTTCTCATTTATTTTCAGATTTCTTCACTCCAAATATTTCTTCCCATATTTTACCTACACCTGTAAGCCATCTTTACTTCCTGTTGTCATTCTGTGTATACCCCCCCATGCAGGAGAACGGGCTGTATAATAATTATAGTGGCAGAGTTGGACTTGATGCTGCTCTCTTTCTCTCCGTGAGCTTTTGTAACAAGCCGCTGGTCCCACATCCATCACTCTGCTCCGTGAGGCATTAACAGGCCTCTCTCCATCTCATTATCTGGTGCGTCACCTTAAGACAGACACAAATATGCACTGCCACATGCACACGGACACTTTTGCCCATGTGTAATTAGCGCGCAGATAATTAGAGATGAGTTGAAATGGCAGATTGAATAGCTGGTGTCGGATAAGAGCGCTGACCTCTCTGTGAACCTCGGACACGCAAACATGTAATGCACAAGCGCACACACAAAACATCAGGAAGGCTGTGTGGTTATTTTGATAAATGGACTGGATTTCTGCTGCAGTCGGTCCATAAGTTTGTTAGTTTAGACATGTATTGACTGTAGTTTCCTTATTTCCTTTTTAGTTATTTACAAGCCCCAATTATTTGCAGGTTACAGGACAAAAGCAAAGAAGAACTGCAAAAATGTTAGTCTCTTCAAATGCTTTTTAGAATAGTCATATTATATAACACTTCTCCACTACTGGACTGGTACTGTGGGAGCTGCAAACGAGCCACTAACTTGTGACGATCCTGACAGTCATGTATGGATGGATATATTCAGTGATTGTCTGATTTTTGCAGGAAAGGTTCATTGTTGTTTACTGAAGACATGTACTTTTGTTGAGTATTTCACAACTGAGTCTTGAGTGTAAGGTCATTTCCAGTCGTTATGTTGATGTATGTTGAAGTGCATTTGATCTGAGATTGATGCACTTGTCCGAACCCGACAATGGCAATCAGGATCACAGTAAAAAGCCGCTCCAAGAGTCTTCAAACAGATGATCTCGGAATGGGGACGACCTCAGACCAACCTACGTTCTGTGCAGTCCGTAATGAAAGCGTTTGGATCATGTAGATTTCATGAATGGGTTTTTATTGCAACCTGTGTGTGTCTTTTCTCTGCTGCCACCAACGCGTTTTACCCTCATAGTGTGTTTAGCCACGCGTGACAGAAAAGAAGTGAACGTGTGCTTGGGCCTCTGTTGCTTCAAGCTTGAAGCTTGTTGTCATGGAAATTTGTTTGGTGATCAGCTGATGGCTTCTTTCATGGCTCATGGTGCAGCATTTAGGGTGAATTATGCGGTCTGTGTGTGTGTGTGTGTGTGTGTGTGAAGAAGGACCGACCCCACAGCGAAGTAACAGATCTGAATGTACTGCTGATCACCACTGGAGCCTTTGTAAAGCTATCATGTCCCCTGTTTGTAAAGCTATCATGTCCCCTCTTTGTCCATTATTGATGCTGTTCATAAAACGAGCACATTGTTTGCCGAATGAAAGACAGAGTAAATCTTCATCCTCTCCGATGGTGCTGCTGCCTTCACAGGTGGGTCTTTATGTAACAGATGGTGTTTGGAGACCACTCCCGCCACACACTCGGGGGTCTATCCAAACAATACTACCGCAGGCCAAACAAACAAAAACCAAAACCCAATAGTCAGCTTTTGTCCTTGGATGGCCGAGTAAATGAATTTCACAAGAAACCTCAGCACCAGACAACTGTCACTAGACCCGATGTCCTCGAGTGACCCACTGCCATTTATAAGTTTGTCAGTGTCATTGATATTCGACCGAAAAATAACCTTTTTATACAGCGCGGTGAAGTAAATGAGAACAATGTTATGCATGTGATGTGAAGTGTGAACTTTGGGTGCGTCTGATTTGCCTTCAGTTAAAAGGTCAGGGCTTTCTGGATTTAGCTGTAGTGCAAAGTGGCTGTGGACGTGGTTGTTGTTTTCTGTCCATGTTGTTGTTGGAACAATGTTTACAAGTGAATCTTCAATTTTCACGCTACATGTGGGAAGTCAGGGTTCCCACAAACAAGCAGGAATTAGTACAGTAGATGGTGCGAAAATACTGCTCAAAATGAAAACTAAATGAAAATCTTGTCCCAGTTTTGAGGAAAAGGTTGGTAAAAGTGGCATAGTCATTGTGAGAAATTCACTCACAAAAACTCTGCTGGAGGCTGTATGGGAGTAAAAGTGAGTTGTTTTGAATGCAGTATGTGCTTTTATAAAATCCACTTCAATGAATGAGCTCATATTATAATGGTTTTCCCTCATCACAGGCTTCGTTGTATATTTTGTGATTTGTGCATTTTTAAATGAGACATATTATGGAAAATGGACTTTTAAGAGCTTTTAACCATGTCATAATGATTTCTCCTCATCATTAACTTTCCTAAACTGACTTAGAGTGCTTTCACTGCTCTGTACTTACTTTGTTCTTAAATTTATGGATAAAAAAAAAAAAGCTGGTCCAACAGCATGGTCTGCCACCACAGTGTTTTGTGGTGATAACACTATTGTGACGGGCGTAAATCAACCAGACCAAAGCAGTTCTGAGCCACAAGTGAACGGGCCTGTTTCTTTTATTAAAGGCCCAATATTACACCAGACTGACTTATGTGAGCTCTAACCTGTAATAATGCTACAGGTTACCTCCTCAAGAACAAACTTGGGGTTGTGTTTTGGTTTATTCACACATATTTGAGTACTTATTATTAGTCTGTCTACATTTCCAAAGCTCAAAATCCTCTGTTCCATCTTGTGATGACATGCTGTGGTAGTTTTCAAGTTTTCAGCTCCTTTTACCTTTAGTTCAGTCCATAGAGTTTAAAAATACATTGGAGCACTTCCTGTATTACAACATGACATCACAAGGTGGAACAGAGTGTTTAACGTTTAACTGCTTCGCCTAAGTATACGGGCAGAGTTGTCCTGAATTATAACGACAGAAAATGCTCCAAAATGTTCGCCTAACCTCTCCACTCATAGCTCTGTACTTACTGTGATTCTTTATTTATTTATTTATTTTATTTTTTTCAATAAATAGAAAATACTTAAAATTACTTAAACTTTACAGCCAGTGAAAAAACAAGCCATGAGATACAGGACTTGTTTGTCATCATTTCTCTGATTGGTAGTCTCTGTTATATCTTCTTGTACCACCTTCAAATCACATTCAGACCTTGTTGTACCTGATGACTATCTCTGTATAGACTAGAATGAGAAAGACTTACCACGGGTCGAGTTTTCCCATTCACCTGCTCCCACTTTCAGGAAGAAAAATATCAATCAATATCTCATCTCCAGCGTGGTAACCCTTTAGTGATCTGTTGATGCACGTGGTTTGCAGAATCCATGCGTTTGTTATGTCTTTTCATATGTAACAATTTATATGAACAAATAAAAACAAAATAGACCAAAAAACTTTCAGCCAATTTCATGGTGGTTCTTGAGGTCCTTATATTTGTATTTATCATTATTACGATCATAAACATCAAACTTTTCTTCTTATTATTTGTACAACCATAAATATGTGTGTATGTGTGTATATATTTATATGCAGAAATATATTTATGAATATATGTACTGGATATGTAGATATGTGTATATACATAAGCACTCCAAATAAAAAAAATAGATAAATAAATAACATTGATTTAAAAAGTGTTTACTGCATACCATTGTAAAGCAATCAGGGTAAAATTTGATAAGATTTCTAAGCTTCAATCAGCAACTTTGGAGCACCAACAATGTAACAACCTGTCCATCCATCCATCTTCTCCCGCTTAATCCAGCTGGGTCACAGGAGGGGGGTAACAACATGCATTGTACTTTATTCAGGCAGGTTTCCCAAACAAATAAAAATGAATGAAAAAAATGCCAGAATTATATCAGAAATTCTGATGATATTATTTTCTATTTTCTGATCTGTTATACAGTTTTTTACTCATCACAAATACACCTGGAGTTGTGTTTTGTTTCATTCACACATGTTTAACACTAAAATCCTGCATATTTAAGCTGAGCTCTTCTCTTAAACAGAAAACACTCTGTTCCACCTTGTGATGTCATATGGTAACACAGGCATTGTTTATTTCAGCCCAATCTCTACTGAAGCAGACAAAAGGTTAAAAGGTTAGCGTGAAAACTACCACTTCATGACATCACAAGGTGGAACAGCATTCTGAGCTTTTGACATGTAGACAGACTAATAATAAACAATTATTCAAACATGCATGAGTGAAATAAAACTCAACTCTGGGTATGTTTGTGTTGTGGTAACTTTATAACACGGCTTCAAACTCACAGGAATCCATTTAGTGTAATACTGGACCTTTAATTAACCGAATAAAATGATGCAGTCTCTATTATCTTAGCTTCATTCCCATTCAGTAACATTTTCATTTGCCCAGTTTTATATTAGCTCCAGAATGACAAATAACAAAACTATGTGCCATTAAAGTTGAAGAAAACAACTTAATCCCGCAACAAGGCCAAGAGAGATTATTTTAAGTGCTTGGGATCTAAGGACAAACAAACGCTAACATGATGCAATTCCTCATGCAAATAATTACAATATATAAAACTATATCCACGCTTCTGAATACACAAAGTACAGAGGATTAGGGGGTATAAGAGCGAGTTTTGGCTCCTGCATTATTTCTGCTTACTATTTGCATTTCTGTTTACATAGCTCTGTCTAAGTGTGAGGGTGTAATTCCCATTGCTTGCAAATGGGCTTTATATATGGCCCCATGCTGTGAAGGAACCAGCAATTCAAGCACACTCTTTATTTATAGAAGCAACATTATCTCTAGGAAATAAAAGGGTACGTTTAATATATTTATGTACATTTCCTTGTGAACTTAAAGGTCCGATATTGCGCATAAATGACTCTTGTGAGATTTAAACTGTGTAATAAAGGTCCTATGATGTCAGGTATTAAGCTGAAAGTACTTTGAACACATCCATCTTGATATTTGCAGTATCATTTCAGATGCAGTATGTGTTTGGGAATACTTTAAAGATGGCATGAAATGTGTCATTACACCAACATGGAGCGGTAGTACTACCCCTGTTGGTGTATTGAAAATGAGTTTGTATCAAGCTAAAACCACAGCTACTGCCAAACATGCTAAGTAGGTCCAATGTGTGGACTTTAAAAACATGGAGGAGTTTCATGAAACACAACAGAAGAGGAAACATGTTTAAATTAAACTGTACAGAACCTAAAATGACCTTATTCAAAAGATTCACCTTTTCAAATCTGTTGTTTAAAGTTGCACCTTCATTGTCAGGAGGGGGCCTTGCTCCTCGCTGTGCTGGGAGGTCAAAGTTCATGGTCATATGCAGGAGATTTAAAGAATCAGTATTCATCTCGAGTGTGCGTTTCACAGGCTTAAATCCAGGTGCAGTTTGAATGACTGGCATAAAGACATCAGATACAACATCAGAGCATTAAATATATTACCTCTGCATTGATTTGAAACCATTAGTCTAATGACATAAGAGACCATGGGGCAGAGAGAGTGTGGAGCTTGTGTTTACAGTAAAAGTATATTCAGGGAACATAAAGGAGAAGTCATGTGACATTGGCAAACAAACAAATATGTGAGAAGAATCAGCCATAAGACCATAACTACAGAGAATAACATAATATATTTTAATTTTGAGACCTGCAAATGTGTGAGATAAATAAACTGTGTTAGGGGACAACATTTTATACTGTTGTAAGTGTGAGAAGTAACAATAGATATGATAAAGTGTGGACTTTTGTGTTGGGAGACTGCCACATGCTTGTTTCCATGCAGATTTTAAAGCAGATATATTATGCATCATTAACTTTTTAGAACTTTTAATAAAGCATGTTATAGATGTTTCCTTTCTGGGGTCCAAAGCAAGAAAAAAAAAGATCTGATAAAGGCTTTTTGTCGAAACATCTAAAAAAAATGTAAAACTCATCTGAGTGTGATATACATTTTTTCACTTTGAAGTTGCTGCTCCTTGTATCTGCACCTCTACAAGAACTTTGATTTGTGTTTTCTGTTTCATTTGACAGTTGTGTCCCTCCACCATTTTTTACCCTTATTTAACCAGGACAGGATAGTCACATAAAGTTGGATTTGGAGTGACTCATGCATGTTTAAGCAATCTTTAATTTGTTTTTGCCACCACCAGCATACACCCACTGCTCTGCGCTTATGTCTTCCTCCAATTTTATTTTCTTAATAATGATATGCATAGGATTTGGCAGCGTTGTGTTGTCATTTTGGTACAAATGAAAAAAAAAATCCTCCACTTACTAGCGTTATCTGTAGCTATCCATCTGTGTTACAGACTCTTTGTTGGGATTCTGTTCATGGCGGCATCCTCTCCCACTGGGCACCCCATTTTTCTAACACGGAAGTAAGTGGACTTGTTTCTTTTATTCTTTTAAGTCATTTTAGCTCATTTAAAAATGTGCAAATTCATAGATGATATAGAACAAAACAGTCTTCTTCATGCTTTGCCTGAAATGTAAACAGCATTTCATCGTTTAATCAATTTACCTTGACTAAATTAAATGTATCTTGAACATGCATTGTTATCGTGAGCAGGGCCGGCCCCCCATTAGGCAACATAGGCAAATGCTAAGGGCACCGCCGCTCCACTAGGGGGCGCCGAGCGCAAAAATCGGCGATGGGGAATAAAATCCTCCACTGTCTAAAACATTGTCACTAACAGAATGAAAGTAAATCAGCAATAAAACCAGTAAACAACGCCTCATTCGGCGCCCCCCTGCACTGTTAAAGAGTTTATGTTGTTAAACTTGTCATTTAAAAATACTGCGTTGCCCCTTTGAAGTTTGGTCGTGTTTTTTGTTGTTGTTGCTGGACATGCTTCAAACAGCCAAGCTGGCCATACCGGCTTGTCAAAGCCTGATCCCGTTAGATCTCAGAAGCTAAGCAGGGCCGGGCCTGGTTAGTACTTGGATGGGAGACCACTGGGAATTCCAGGTGCCACAGGGGGGCGCCAGTCACAAAAAACTGGTGTTGTGTCCTTAGGCAAGACACTTCACCCACATTGCCTAGTGTGAAAGTGATGTGTGCATGGCAGGACTCCCTTGAAAAAGACATTAGTAATCTCAATGGGACTTTCCTGGGTAAATAAAGGTTAAAAAAAAAAAAAAGCTGTAGCTAGAGCGAGGAGCGAGCTGAAACAACGTCACTTGTTGGACTATGTCAAAACGTCCCAAACTGTCTGGTGCTCAGGGTAGGAAAAAAAGGAAACATGAGGAGGAAAAATGCAACAAAGACAGAGGTAATGTTCCAGTAAAGATGATGCCATGATTGTTTTCCTGTTGCAGAAAGAATATTAAATTTGAGAGTCATTGACTATTAGCATGTCATATAAGCCAGTCAATAAATAGCTAGCGTTAACTGCATCAGTTTATAGAAGCAGAGACTTTTTTATAGCAGTATCAGACTGACTTTGATAGAATGGAAAAGCTATAACGGAAACGAATAATGCCTCCTCCTTAGCTTCCTCAGGTAAAAAGGTCTATAGCAATACTGTAGATCTAGATTATTCACCAGGTGCCACTTGTTATGTTGTTCTGTATTTGACACCTGGTTAGCTAAACATTACTGTGTGTTTTTGTTGTGTTAAACTTTCTATCAGTGTACTCATGCAATAAGCTTACTATATGGATATACTAACAATACTTAACTCTTTCTCTTTACTCTAGGATCCGTATTGATTATTTTAGTTCCACTGTAATGATATAATAAGCCTACTAATACAGTATATACAGTATATTAATTAATAATATAACAAGCTTTTCAGAAACATTTATTGGCAGTATTTTTTTTTTTTTTTGCAATCCAAGGGGCGCCACCTGAAATCTTGCCTAGGGTGTCAAAATGGTTAGGGCCGGGCCTGATCGTGAGCAGGGTGAGCACCTCCCACTGATCTCATCAGTAACTTGACCTAATGGCATCATCTGCTGAGGATAGATAAGTTTAAAGCTGGACAGTGGAACATTATAGGCAAAGTGTTGAAATCTCCATGGAGAAAAGCAGGAGACAGACCCTCCACCAAGAAAGTTTCATAATGAGTCTTTGAGGCTTTTCAATGCTATAGTAGTTTTTTGTCCTTATAGCGTTGCATGTAACCCCCTTTAATGTAGCCATAGAAGGGGGTCAGTAGGTGACCTTGGTACATATTTTAGGTTGCAGTGGACGTAGCTTGATTAATGCTCTGGTCTAAAGTAGACTAAGACAAATCTTATTGATCCACAAGGGAAATTACAAAGCAGTGGCTCCTAGTTCTTTATAGCATTGAGGAAAACATATGATAAAAGTAATTATAAAACATGCCGAAGCCACAAGAGAGATAAGAAAATACTTTGATGTAAGGTTAACTATTATGCAGTTTTTTAGTTGTTTGGAGTGACATATGAATGCAGTGCAGCATAATTCACTGAGCTGAAATTGCAGGTACCAAAACTGAAAATTAATTGAAGGTCAAATCTTAAGTGAAATTTATTTAGGTTTTTTATATATTGAAAGCCAAATGAAAAATACATGGGTCAAATATTGGGCTAGTTCCAGAATAGGTGGTGTTCCAGCTGGAGCAGCAAATAAAGATGGTCAAAACTCTGCTGCCATTTTCATTTCTGTTTTCAAGGTAATAACTTGTTGAAGAGAACAAGCTGCTAGTTGTCTATTCATCACTATGGCTGATTGCCAATAGGACTTCTTTGCTATTGATTTTTGAGCCATTTCAGCCACCGTAACACTAAAAGAAGACTGATGTAGAACATGAGATGGTAAGAGGTGCTGTTTTCCAGAGTGCAAATGGAGCCAAAGCTTTTTCTCTTTCATAACAGCAGAGAGAAGACATATGTTCTTTTAATATGATGTCTGGATTGGCCCAGCTTATGTTTCTCTATGAAAAATACATCAGAGTATCCACCATACACAAACAAAAACCTTGGTAAGGCTTTCCAGGTTCCTTAGTAATAAGCACTTTTCATTGTTTGAGCATGTTTAACCTCCTGAGACCCGAGCTTTTGTCTGGTGTGCATTTTTCATTTCTTCTTGCTATTTGGGATAAGTAGGACCTACTAAGTAAGTCTTCTGTATGACACCATTGGTTAAAAATGTAAAAACATTAAAATGTATAAATAAACTACAAAAAACAAACAAACAGCAATTAGCTGTTTATTTCAAGGCCTAAACCTGCCAAATGTGACGTAGGTCGACCGTGAGCGGGTTGGGGTTCAGTGAGTGAGGTTAAAAACACACAAAAAGGCCTGAAAATGTGGTCCACAGTTTTAATTTTTTATGGTTTTCAATCGTTACAAAAAAAAGTAGAGGTGCAAAAAGTGGAGACAGGCGGCAGTTTCCTATAGCAGCAGAAACGTCCAGCAATTTATAACTGTAAACTCATCTAAATATTCCCACGTTTACCTAACAACATGTACAATCAATAATATAACATAGTCCCAATGTCTTCAAACGAGGACGTGACATTTCCTGATGCTCTCGTCTGCTGTGGTCAATAAAATGTGTCAAATTTTAATGCCAAATGAAGATACATTAAGATACATGAAGAGACATTATTGTACATAAATACATTGGTTTTATTCATAAATTTTGCATCTAAACTTTACCATGCAGTTTTTTTTTACTTTCGGGAGCTGCTGTAGAGGTTTTTAGTTGATTACAGGTGAAAGTTTAAAATAATTGAAAATCATGGTGCTAAGAGGCAAAAATGTAATGTCCTCGTATGGGGCCACAGGGTCTCAAGAGGCTAAATGTTTGGAACTCAACAAAGCATGTGTGGAGATCTGAGAGCAAACATGATATGCAAATCAAGCAGCTATCTAAAAAGGCTCTCTAGCACCCTTTAAAAGTTTTATTTTGAAAATTGCTGAAAAACGCAGCAAGGGGCTTTGTGGAGGGAGCATGAGCAGAGTCTTAGACAAGAAGTGTGGTCTCTTATCACCAAAAGGAGTTTGAATAGTGCCAGTGAGAGATGGCAAGGTCATTCAAATGATTCAGAAAATAAAAGTTGAGGAGAAAAGGTTGAGGAAAAAAACTATTTAACACCACAGCTGTATTTTGTATATAACATGATGACATGTCACACCAAAATGTTGCACAAGCTCTTTATGACAGACAGTGAGTGAGGACAGGCGGCTCTATTGCTCCTCTAGTCTAATAGATTTTTAAAATAAGAAAAAAGAGTCTTCACTACACTTGGGTGTGAAGCCTTGAGACTACTGTATTCATTTAAAATTCCCCATCTCATCTGGGAACTCCCTGAAATCATTTTGCAACTGCCATGAGGACCTCGACCCCCAGGCTGAGAACCATTTGTCTAATGTAATATAAATGAGCTAAAACCAATCACAAAATCAAGCATCAAACTAAAATGTTACAATCTTGCACACGCAGTAGTCATTTTGGGCTGGTTCCGGACATCCTAAAGAGAAGAATCCACATTAGTGCACAGAACTGTCACAGGATTTGGGTTTAAAGGTTTCACAGAGGATTGAATGACTTACCAAATTCAGAAGAGGTCTGGCCTCTTCTTCATCTTTCCCCTCCAGCTCAAAGTCCTACATCTGCACACATCTGCAGATGGAGCTCTTTGCCCCACCTGCACTGCTCTGGTCATGTGGTTAGTAGTGAGCATAGAGGACAGCACGTCCTCCTCCTCCTCCTGCTGCCTCAACAGGTGCAGGACCACAGGCACCTGAGGGACAGCAGAACACAAACACGCTTTGTGTTTGGTCGACTTTTCAAAATGCAAAAAGACTGATACTTACACTGACTTTATACGAGGGCATGTACGAGCAGATCTGCAGCACTCTCCTCCATATCGGGGTGATGAATGGCACCTCTTTAAAACACATGATTAAGTTAAATACTTTTAACCTTCACATTTAACTTTACCTTTGGCATTTTGCCAGTGAACTCATTTTGGTGGAAATGTGTCCTACAAAAAGTGTCTTATCCTGATTGGCTGATAGAGACCCTTTATTTGGGCAAGAGAATCCATCACAAATGCACTAAATCCATCACAAATGCACTAAAGTTGTAGTGTACAGTTTATATTCAAGACCTTATGATAGTTTGTTTCTGATCTCATATGACCTCCTCAGGGAATGAGAGCCAGCAGATGTATTTATGCCATGTAGTGCAAGTGTGTGCTCCTTGTGCATTTCTTTGTATCTTATTTATGATAAAGCCTTTATGTGCGCACTATGCCCACAAAAGCCAGTCACCTTTGTTCTGTTGTTTCTTCATTTATAAACACAACTTTGACCCTAAACAACTCCAGAGCTGTTCATAGTCTAAAGGCAAACACTTATGTAATAAGAAAACTTTGAATTTATTTTTCTCTTGTTCCAGTTTGTGTTTTTGTGCTTTGGTTTGGATATAAGCACTTTATCTTTTGATTTTAGTTGATCTTCTCTTTAACCTTAGTAGAGGAGGTACAATAGAATAATCAGATTTACATACATTTCATATATCAAATTATCTGGAGCTAATCCTTTTTCTTTTGATCCTGAGCAGGACATTTACTCATGGCATGAAAAGTTTTGAGTGAAAAAATGACTACATGCATGTTTAAAATCCTAACAAAACTGACCAAAAATAAATTAATAGACACATTTCCCTACAGTGACAAAAAATATACCTTAACCTTATTCATTCTTCTACACACAGACTGAGTAAGGCCCAGCAGTGGCTCAGTGGTTAAAGCAGTAATTCACCTGAAGGTCAGAGGTTGGATTCCCAGGTCCTGTCATTGTGTCCTTAGGCAACACCCCCATTGCCTAGTATGATTGTGGTGTGTGTGAGTGATTGGTGGCTACGTGTATCGGATAAAATGTACATCAGTTACCATGGTGACAAAAAAGTTTTAAGATTGTCTCAAAACTCAAGAAAAAATACCAAATGGATTTAAATAATTCATTTGTAGTTTCATTTGGATGTCTGATTTTCAAGAAAAAGGTGAGAGTGATACATTGAAAAACTCTTGGCTAATGCTCACTAGCTTGTGTCTGTAATTTTATGTCTGAGAGACTTGGTTAATGGTACAAAATCAGCTCAAATGTTGTAATTTCAACTACAGCAGTTCTCTCTGTGTTAAAATAAAGCCACGGATAGAGCAGTGCCTACAGTTAGCATCAAACCCCCATTTATTGTTATCATCACAAGTTAGTGAGTTGCAGAAGTTCAAGTCTAGACATTCCTTCTTTATTTTGTTTACCTCTTACCACCACCAGACTGCATTCTATACCACATATGAGATTGCTGTTGTCTACATTGTTCAAAGTAAATCCATCTAAACACAAGCGCATTAGGGAGCAGGTTATTTTTGAATTAATTGGCAATTCTATGTGAAGTTGCTTTGAGATGCTCATATATCAGCTCGGATCTCAAAGGTGCAGCAGTCAACTTGGATAATTCCCAATAAAAGCGGAGTTAATGTCCCCGCGGCCGGTCTGCACAGCTCTACATCCCTCACACATCCTGCACCGCTGATCTTTTCTCTTTAATTAGACCAGAGACGCTTCACAAGGACTGGGCTCGCCAGTACTTCACTTAAACCTCTCCAATCAAATCAAAGTCCCCAAGTGTGTAGGTGACCCCATATGAACTGTCACGATAACTACTTCTGAAGTTCACTATACTGCTGAAGGAAATAGATAAATAGTGAAACTAATTTATGGCGCTGACTCAATAACCCCAAATCAGATTTAAATCGCAAAAAAAAAAAAAAAATCCAAATGTACAGTATTGTTAAAGGTGCAGTGTGTAACTTTCTGGGTACAGGGTGCTGGAATTTTTCACAGAGTGATATTAAAAGTATCTGTTTCCATGGAGACAAGCACCAAATTAATTTACAGGTGTGATCTGTAGAGAGGTCGGGCTGCATACAGTAGAATGCAGTTTTCAAGGTAGTTTTATTGTTAAAAATAGAAAAAAACTATACCAATTAAGGAATAAGCGTAAGTGTAATCCCATACCAACTCTTATCAGAAAAGTTATATAGTGCACCTTTAAAAAAAACATGAGCTGCACTAAATACATAGCAGAAAAAACACTTAATTAGTTTGCATCTATAATGAGTCTGAGAAGTTCATTCAACCTTTCTTCGACTTAAGTCTTGTCATACAGCCAAAAAATAACCAAAAGAACTCCCAGTAGTGCATAAAAAATGTACACACAATAAATATTAACCCCCAAAAAATATTGTTCAAGCCAAGTCAATGACAATGCAACCCTGTATAGCGGTAAATGTTAAATAAGAGACTGAATGCTCAAATCAAACACACAACAGCAATAAATGAAAGAAAAAATCAGAAGAAAAGTTTAATCATTGAAAAGTTTTGTATCTAACAGTATCTCTGTCCCTTCCTGCTCTTTGAACATTTTCAATCTGGTTTACGCTCACAACACAGCACTGAATTAGCCCCACTGAAAGTATCTGCCTCTCCAACTGACACCAGTGTATCTCATCAGATCACTGTGAATCCCACAATTCTCTGTTCCATGGTGTACCCCAAGGCTCGGTACTAGGCCCTCAGCTTTTCATTATATACATCTTATCCTCATTCATCACTATAGTCTACATTGCTATGGTATACAGTCATATTTTCACCAATACAACACCCCAGTTATCCTCTTCACCATCTCGACGTCTGACCAAAATCAAAACCTGTAAGGACTGTAATTTCCTGAAACTAAAGAGAAATAACATTGATGCTGGTCTTCTGTGAGACAGATTTTTCCTCTGCTACTTTCACGTCACAAAATAGCCTGTCAGAACTCATTACTGTAGCCACCAAAAATAAAGGTGTTCAGTGCAAAAAGAAATATAACTCAATATGTGATGTATGTATCCAAACCTCCCCAGAAAAAGATCTAGGGGGTTAAACTGAAAATAGAAAAAATAAAGCTGGTGATTTGAATTCCTCACCCGATACAAGGCTTTGAGTTGACAGCCTCGACTTAAATCTTCCCAGTTGGATTTTAATTCAACAGGCCAAAGATGATCCGTGTGTTAATATTTCAGAGCGAGTGCTACTTGAGCGGATTAGTAGGGAAAGAGTAATAAAGAAAGATGCTATGGAGAGAGTAGGGAGGAAGGAGGGCTGAAGAAGTTGGAGCAGAAAGAGACAGACGGGTGAGTGATTAGGAGTGGTGGTGACGCTCTGAGCTCGCTAATCTCCCCCTCCCAAAGGTACCTGACATTTCACCACATCACGAGTTGGCTCTGCGGCCGGGCCCGCCACAGCGCAGGGGGCTAAGGCAACAGATCAATATGACACAAGGATAGGAGGGATAGATGCGCAAAGTTATTATTTTGTTTCTTGGACAGGAAAATATACGGTTGAAAGTAGCAAGGACATAAGGAATACAAAGACTATTTTAGAGTTTGTTCTGTTTGTGTGTAGAGATAGATGGATATGTTTTGTTTTTGCTTTTTTATGGATAATGTCGATACTTTATACCTTAGAATCCAGAGCAAACCATGGTCAATATGCTCTGCCGATATTTTTGGGGCAATATGTAGAGCAGATTTTGTAATTTAAAGGTCCTAAATTACACAAAATTGATCCTTGTGAGATTTAAGCCATGTTAGAATGTTTTTATCTTCAAAAAGTTATCTAGCTGATATGCTAAAAAGTCAAAAAAAATTGGCCCTCTATTCATGTGCACTTTACTGACAAAAATGACCACAGCTCTATTTTTGCTGGCTATGCTAAAAACTTACAATATGCAACTCATCCTACAACTTTCCAGCAGTTGTAAAGTAGTACTTTACGTTTTAGATTTTGATGAGGTAATTTTAGATGGAAGGTAGGGGCCTATAAAATGTTATGGGAGATTTACTAATTATGATCCACAAATGCCTTCATCATTATTTGTTAGGGGCGCATAAACTTAACTTATGACTGTACGTAGTTTAAAGGGATAACAAGGACTTAAGGACTGAAAAAAGGTAACACTTTCTGATGCTTTTGTGGAAAAAATGAATTCACTTTTGCTTATTTATACTCACAGAGAAGACTTTGAACTTTGGACACATTTTTCTTTAAGCCGTTCTAGTAACTGCAGTCATAGCAACAATGAACCAGGCCAGCAAATCTGCAGTAAATTCCACCACAGAATTCTGACCTGTCAATTTTTTGATTATGTGGAGATTTCACATGACATTGAGCTATTACAAAAGTGAACCAAACTGTTATAAATCATCTTACAGGGTCTTTTTAGGACACAACTGAAAATTGTACCCACTCTACAACAGTGACCCATCTGGCATTTCACTTTTCCATTTATTGAAACTTGAACTGAATCTTTTAAAACTCCAAATTTACTTGTGCTGTTTCTAAAAATCCATTCAAACTCTTAGTCTACCTCCTAATAGGGAGTCCACATTGTTTGGAGTTTTGTGGCTGTCAGGTTGAAGGTGCTGATACTCACAGTTCACTGCTCTTGACAAAGTGGGAGAAGTGTTTTGCCCAATTACTCATTAGTCATTAGTCCAAACAGTAGCCAGTTCAAGGTAGAAAAGGTCTCATCAGCATCCACTTTCAAATGCAAGATAGAAGAATTCATCCATGACACTATCAACCAAAACTCTGACACCTCATTCATTCAACTACTATCTGCATTTTGTATGTGCACAGAAGACATATAATAACAAATATATGAAGATATATGGAATCAGCAAAGGTAAAAAGAAAATAATAAAGTTAAAGGTACATTGTGTAACTTTTCTGGTGGATGATCTCCTTGAAGATGTTATTGCTTTGTCTGAAATGTTTCACAGTAAACCATTAAACCTTTCTATCATCATGGAGACCAAACCAGGCCAACTTACTAGTCAGATCTGTGGAGAGGCACAGTCAGAATGCCTGTTTTTCTTAGTATTTTTGATCAATAAAACGACCTGTAATTTAATCAACGCAAGGTAGACGTGATTAATGTCATATTCTGGAACTTTTGAGCAATGGCAAATCCATAGAAACAAGACAGAGAAAAATTACACAGTTCCCTTTTAAATAACTCTTTTTGCTGCATTCATTTGCCTCAAAGTCTACCTCCTAGTAGGAAGTCCACATTGTTTGGAGTTTTGTAGCTGTAAAGTTGAAGGTGCTGACCTCATACTTCACAGTGCACTGCCCCTGACTGCGCTCCGGGGGTCTCGCTTCAATGAACAAGTCAAAGTCCCTCATCAGCAAAAAGCCCCTCCGTGCTCCCCAGGTCAACAAATTGGCTCCACTCCTTGGCCACTGGCTTTTCATCCTAAAAGTGTGTGTAAATCCCTCTTTCTAATCAGTCTATGGTCAGTCGTGACTTAAATAACTTTGACCACGATGAACTCCAGTGCACAAGCCTGGGGACTGAGCACTGCTTTGTTCTGTATCCATTAATAGTTGGGATGAATAGTGTATGTGTCACATTACTGAGGTGGTTCCAAGCAGTTCCGTAAGGGAGATAGAGAAGCAATGTCACTATGACTTTTGCCATAAAGCACCGCAGTTGTACTCTGTCAGCGCTTTATCGTTTCTACATTTGCGCCTATGCGAAAATAGGGGCAATAGGGAAAATAGGACCATTGATTTTAAATACACATAACTATGCTCCTTGAGGCTTCAGTTGAATTTCATTTTCAAACAGGCTCCTACAGCTTTGCTCAAACAGTGAATACAGGACTATACAGTATTTGTTCCATACTCCACACAATTGTACAACTCATCCTTGTGTAATAGATAACTGTATGCCATGTCAATCTCTATTTAATGTTTGCACTATTTTTCCTCATGACCTTGTGTATATATATAGCTAGATACATGTACTATATTTTTCTGTATTGTTATTTTTTCTTTTTCATATACAATACCTATACCATATTTGACAGCAGCCTCTTGTTATTTCTGCTACTTATTTTAAATGTATTATTACCATTCATATTTTTGCTTTTTGTTATTTTAGCAAAATAAATACTTAATTCAACGTTTCACAGCTCATCCAAGCAGCTTCTGGTCAGATTATTGGTGGACAGTGTCTTAATGTATAGCTGCCTGCCGGGAGGGGCTAACTACACTGAAACTACATTGAAACTAACCCACCTTCTTGTCAGGCCCGAGCCCCTACAGGGCGGAGGGCCTATTGCTTTCACAACGATGATGCCTGGGCGAAGCATCATCGCGAAGCCAAGTTCTTGCTAACAAGTCATCATCAACATTGAGTGAATGTGAGCCCATTCACTCAATGTCAATGTGAATCGAGGGACGAAGTTGAGTGTGTAAAGTTTGTCGTACAGTCACAAAAGTCGTTATAGACATTCCTCATGTGAAGACAGAAAAAAAATATTATTATGGCCACGCCCCCTGACAAACCAAAAGGTGGCCATCTTGGATTGAAATACAAAACATGCTGAGTCAGCATTTTCGCTCACATCGCATTTGAACGTACTCCTCTGAAGGCGCTTCACCCACAGGGGTGAAAATTGCCATACATCAACTAGAGAAGGGGGGCTTAAAAAGTTAGCTGAATTTTTTTGATAACTGTCACGGTTTACATGCGGCAAAGCCGCAAAATTTGTTCTGATTTCCAATTTCTAAATTTCCTCCCGTTCAGCCATACAAAGTCCCATTGGGCTCAAATTTGAATCACTTGTAAAAATTTCGTGCCAAAGCCTACGAATTGTGACACAAGCAAAAATAGTGTGATAGCGCCCCCTGCAGGACACAATAAAATTTTGCATGGAGGGTCAAAATTTTAGTTTTTCTGAAATGTACCACATTTTGCCCAAAATATATTTATATATTTACTGCATATACAGGACGATTTTGTACTGTACATTTATGTACATGAACAGATTCTTTCTGAACAGTGCCTTTTAACACGGCAGCAACTGTGCTGATTAAAACAGGTCAAAAACAGAAAAGAACCGGTAATTGATTACCTTCATTTCTCCTGTGCAGTGAAACCACAAGTCACTTTGACGCCAAGCTTACGTGCAGCAGCACGGTAGAGGTCTGCGCAGGACAGAATTTTCAGTCCCGCTCCCGCAATAAGCTTTCAGAATATGTCCCGCGCCGCACTGTTTTGTGTTGGGTCCCATGGGTGCAGGGCTCTACAGCGGTTTCCTTCCTGGAGCAAGATCGAAGCCTTCAACTTAAAACTTGCATCATACAAACTCCTTCATGTGCTTTTCATGATGAAGTGGTGAGGATTTGAAAATAATTACCAGTTAGTAATTTGTCGTGCGTGTTATACCTGCTAAATAAAAAGTAGCGTATTCTTCTTTGCATTAATTTTCCGTCTATCTTGTTTTGGAAATTCCAGTTAGAGCGCCCCTAGCGGTGGAAGAAAAATCCACAGAATAGCCGCTCCTTTGTAAAAGCCGCAGGGTTCAAAGCCTGGGAAAAAAGTAGCGGCTTATAGTCCGGAAAATACGGTATATAAAGTAAAATATATGGGATTATGTAGCAAAGGAAAAAATGCTATATATAACTAGTAGCCACCATTTGATTTGTCAAATAATATAATAATAATATAATTTCAGATATCTTGCTTTATGTATTTGTTTTCTGTATGCATACACAGCGTGGGCAATAGTAAAAGTAAATTTAAAAAAAAACTATGAATGAGATGACGTGTCCAAATTTTTGACTGATAGTGTATATGGGTTTCATGCAAAACATTTATTCCTAATTTATGGACGACATTCCCCATTTCAAAGATTTTGTATTTTTTGATTTATACTTAGATCTGTATTGCTTAATTGCTACGGTGATGGATGGTGGTTGCCATATCTTGAAACCAATGAATAAATAAAATACACTCCCAACCAACTTTTTGAGTGTTCCTTTTCAGCAGCTTCTGGATCACTTTCTGACTCGGATGATTGATTCCTAAACTGTCCTCAGCGGGGCATTGTCACTTGTCCATCCTGCATGTGTCTGACCCTGACATTACACCCAGGTTTCATCAGAGTATTCATTTTCCATTTAACTGGCCGTCTTTGTGAGCGAAGGTGAAAGTGAGACATCGCTGAGTTTAAACTGCCTTACTGGATATACAGCTTTTTGCCGTATCTGTTTGAATTGCAACACACTGTACAAAATGATCACCTAGCAGAGAAGACTAAGTACAATACAATGTTAGTAAAGCTAGAAAGTTTATGTCTGTAGCTTTATGAGCTTAATGTAATCACCAAGTTCCCAATCAATGCTCCAATGGATTCCGTTGAATAGCATTTACACAGCTGTTTGTTTTTCTGGACCGCAGTATTTTGTGCTTATGCCTTGGCTTTTTCTGCTTCACTGAGCAGAAACAAAACATGCATTTACAATATTTACAAGTTTAGCTTTGTCATTATTGCAGCTTGGTGGTAGGCAAAGGCAATCCTATAAACCATGAAAGTAATTCAATAGTGGAAATAAATGGGCATTGTTTTGAATGAGTTAAAGTGTTGCTAACTACAAATAACTTCAAAATGGTATAAATGTAAATGGTATAAATGTTATTTACAGTTACAATTCTCTGTTTAAAGACAAACTAAATGCTAAATGATCTTTGCTACTAAACTGTGCTCATTTTGTTTTAATAGTATTGTGTGTGCTGTGGTTTTTTAGCAAATTTAGTGCAAACAAGGTAAATTTGCAGCTGTGCATTCAAACATAAGTACTACGTGACATCACACAGGACTGCCATGATTACAGCCAGACTGATTACAAATGCCTGGCTGCAGAGGGAGAGTTTGAAATGTGGACCAATCACACTGTTCAGTCCCACTTGAACATTTTTCCCACTGGCATATCCTGCTGATGCAAATAAGAAAAACAAAAAACAAAATAGACTTTCCTTATAGTTCAAAGAATGAAACACACTTCTGTAAAGTTGGTTCTTGCTAGTGTTGGAGCTGGAAACATCTGAGTTAATAATCGCAGCGTCTGAAGTCAGTACGTATTGAAATAATAGCACATGTAGCTTACAGACTGTGGACTCTCAACCTAACAAAGCTGAGGAGCCACAGCAGTGATGGGAAGAATTCTTTGAAAGTGTATTTAGTTACAGAACACTGAACACTGGCATTTACATTATAATGTCAAAGTGCAACATAGGATTAAATACAGAGTAATATTTGTATTTTAAAACAAGGAAAAATCACACATGCACTCACCTCAAGAGCAGTGTTTTATGTTTTTTCTAATAATGAAGATTGAAGCCTAAATTACATGATCAAATAACATCATGTATTCCTTTGAAGTATTTGTATTCTGAACACCACCAAATGAAAAAGTAACTGTAATACTCAAAGTTACTCAAAATTTGTATTCAGAATACATATTTTCAGTACATGTATTCAGTTCCCCACACTGAGCCCTGATAACATCTGACTGATGACTTTTATAGAGAAGAATGGTTATATTAGATTGGTTATATTATGTTAGCTTAACCACATCCTCTTCACTCTTGTACAAGCTGTACAAAGTTCACATCTCATAGAATATCTGATATGATTCTTTAGCTCTAAATTTCCACACTTATAATATAATAGCACTAATGAATGCAAATGTCACTGGGTCACTATTCCTAGTTTATGAGTCTGAAGCCACATCCATATATCTTATAGTGAGTCATACATAACTATTACAGCCATGTCCTCCGGTCGTCACACATCCTGACCACTTCTTTATCACCGCTCTGAACCTGAAACTGTGTAACAGGCAGTGCCTTTCAATTTCGCACCTCCAGAGTGGGCTAATGTGGTGCATTTGAGCCAGGCTAGTACTGTACATGGCATCATCACATTGCCTCACCTCAGCTCCAAACAACCTTCAGACGAAATCTTAGTACTGCATAGTCATCAAACAGGCACAGGACTTTACAGAAAAATATCATTTATTAAGAAAACAAAAAAAAATATTCCAAGATTTCTCTAAGATGTGTTTTGTTGTAGTGACGGATGCATTCAGCTCTCTTTTTCTTTGTTCATTATAAGCCCCAATATTAACCTATAATGACTAATATGTTTGGATAATACACTGTGTTTTTAAACTGCAAACATCATCACTAGAATCATTTGGATGATTTCATCTCTTAATCACATTTGGAACAAAGCATTTGGAGCTGTAGACAAACTAATAATAAAACATCACTCAAACATATGTGTGTGAATGAAACAAAAGACTTCTAACATGACTTAAAGCCCATAAGAGTCAATTTTGCACATTATAGGACCTTTAACATTTTCATAATATGTCCCCTTTAAAGTTAGTTGATGAAGTGAATCAGTGACATTGCACAAAAACAATACTGTAAATGATTGATCCACGTTAAAAGCTTTCTCTTTCCTACATCTGCCAATGCCTGTTCTCTGGGCTTCTAGCTCCTGTACGTTGCACCAGTACATTACCTTTAGCTGTGAGCACAAGTGGGATAAATCTTGGCTGTATCACATTCCAGGTCAGACTAGCACACGGCTCAGAGGAGATGTGTGTCCCTGTGCTCTGGCCACATGTAGCAGATGTAAACAGCAGCATGCCCCCGGTGCTGCTCCACCTGCTTCATTACAGGGGGATGATAAAGCGTCTCAGTAGTGGCCTATGAGCTCTGCCTCCAGCCCATGTTTTATGCATGCGCTGTGCACCGGGAACTCGGGAACGCTGCCACTCCACGCCGCGTCAGTCCTGCTCAAAACACCCTTCTGGCACCCACCCCAGAGCCCACACAAGACACAAGTCTAGGAAAGAGAAGAGACTGCTAACAGGGACAGCCTATGTATATTATAGTGACTGCAGGGCATCTGATTCACAAGGGCTTTTTGTCAGCAGTCACCCACACGGTACTTAAAGGTAGCGTGTACTTCTGCTGGTGTAACTGATCTGGTTTAGCTGCATGAAGAGGACATACAAGTGTTTTCTCATTGTCAGTATATGGACAGGCCATGGATCATGTGAACGCTCAGAACCTCCAGAATTCCCTCACTCAGCTGCAGAGGCTGCACTAGCACAGACTCAGGACTGGCTGTAGGTGTTGGGGTTTAGGTAGTGATCAGAGAGTGTCCTTTTAGGTTTAAACCAACTGGATTTTAGCTTTGGAACTGACAAACCAAATGAGAGATTTCATGTGAGACTCTTTCTGATTCAATAAACATAATGAACCAAAACATCATCATATCCAGTGTTTTTGCAATTAGAAATTTTACATATCTTGCCTGCACAGATGAACATGTTTTAGAATTGACATGGTAATTTCTACTACTCTAAAAGGCTATTCTTTGTCAAATTCAAGGTTTGAAAATTGACTCTTTATTAAACCATGTTAAAATGGTGTTACCTCTTCATAAACATACCTGGAGATGTGTTTTGTTTCATTCACACATATTTGAGTAATCCTTTATTATTAATCTGTCTACATCTCCAAAGATCAAAATGCTCTGTTCCACCTTGTGATGTCATAAAGTGGTAGTTTTTAAGTTTAAAGATACCTTTTACCTTTTGCCCATTACAGTAGATTGGCAGCTCCAGGTTTGAAATAATCCAAATGATTCTACTGAATGTGTATGGGGTTAAAAAACACAGTAGAACACTTCCTGTATTACCACATGACATCACAAGGTGGAACCGAGTGTTTTCCGTTTAAGAGAAGAGCTCAGTCTAAATATGCAGGGTTTGTGTGTACATGTGTGAATGAAACAGAACAAAATCCCAGATATGTTTTTGATGAGGCAGCAACACTATAACATAGATCAGAAAATAGCGTAATCCAGGCCCTTTCATTCATATTTAGTGGCATTTATACCAAAATATGATTCGGAAGAAATGGACTAAAATGTATTAATAGATTTGTGTGTAAGGATTATGGTGGGTACTTCTGCAAGAATGTCTTTTATCATGAACAGGACCATGTAAGGTGAGCCGAGCAGGAGCTAAAATTAGAGACATCTGGGGGGGAAAACACTTAGGAATTGTTGCACACATGAAATGTCCTTGGCTCCCCCAAAGTGTGTAACCCACTTTATTTACTGAAATCTATAATTGTGCCAAAAAATATAGTCCCGTGTGTTTGATTTGCAACTTTAAATACATATTTACCTTATAAGACCTCTGAGCAATTAGAACTCTTCTTATTGCCCTTGTTTTCTGGCAGATTTCTGAACCATAATAAATGATTCATGTTTAACAGAATTACTTACCACATAAAAAGTGTATCTTAAGACAAATAGCAGCTGACTCAACATAATTTATGTTCTTTATTTGATTCATAAGACTAATAAATTAAATGTACAACACTTATATTTCATTGTTTTTGGCCTGGACACAGGATACTCATATTCTCTGTCATCTGAGAAATACTGGCACTGCACGTACTTGAAAGCATCATCTTAATCTAGCTATTAAAATCCACAGGTCTGCACTAAAGTGGGCATAAAAGCTAATCTCCCCTCTGACTCATTATGAATGTAGCTTTCTTTGCAGTTTTGGACCACAGAGGGCGCAAATGGAGTAAATTTTGAGTATATGTAGTGTGCTAGAGACAGTAACGCCTGCATAATATCAAACAGTGAGGGCTCTTCTGAACTCGGCCTAGAATTGGCACCACAGAGAGGCTCACCACAGAGATAGAAAATGCAAAAGATTCAAAGTAGAAACATCACAGCCAGTATAGGTCACTCAATCTGCTTTGACTAACTCCACTGACCTTACCAGCAACTTTTCCACGGCAGTTCTTTGATGGTGTTTGTAGCTGCTAAGAAGAAAATAAAATACAAAAACATGCATTGATTTTTTGCTTTTTGTTCAGAGTCAACGCAGTAATATAGGCCTATAATTATTTTCTATTTTGCTAAACAGCATTTTGGCAGCGCTCAGATTTTCATGCTTATGGGAAATATATAAAAATATGTGTGTGGCTGTAAAAATGTATGTGTGTCTTGACAGGGGCAGTTTTCTGATATAAGGTTCACCATCTGTTTGTCTCCAAGAAGATTTTATTTAAGAATACTGGAAAACAATAAAGACCCTTCCAGTGTTTGTTATGAGAATACCTTTGTTCTAAACTCTGGTAATGTTCTAGATGTTAGCTCCAATGCATCTTCAGTGGGAGTGTGAGCATTATTATATTATGTATTATACTTTAACATATAAACAAGAACTGTGCGTCTGCGCTGTCTACAAATGCCCAGGTTTTGTTTTGATGTCACATTAAACACGTTGCTCCTGGAAGGCTCTATAGCAACAGTTTGAAATGGAACATAGATGAGAAGAGTAAAAACATGACTGATTTGGCATTTTGCATGAAGTAGAAACATTAACCTTTAGATTCAAAAAGTGGGAATGAAAGAACTTGTCCAATTACACAGAAAACTGTAAGTGAAGCGGGCGCGGTTTCCAGGTTGCTGCTGCAAAACGGTATGATCCTAGCAGAGTACTAACCTGCTTCTCATCTAAATGTCCGTCCATGAAACAGGCTCTGTTAATTGGGGCTGCTGGTCTTGTGTGAGGTCAGGGTCAAACCTTGCAATTACTCATAATGAAAAGATAAAGGCGAGAACCTACGCACATATATCATAAGATGCTGTCTGACTCTTGTCTCACAGTCTGCTGTAGCTTAATGAAGCACTCTGTAAATGTTGTGGTGGGACACACTACCTGCGCTTCTTTATGAAGACGTTATTGCTTTTCCACGAATGTTCCACAGTACTGAACTTATTTATCTTACATTTATTGAATTACATATGTCCTTTGTCCCTAAAATACCTTGAAAAACAGGACTTCTTGCAGTGAGTGAGGTTACTGATACTATTTACTGTGGAACATTTAAGACAATAACATCACTGTGAAACAAAAAGAATGTGTGCGCCTTTAATAAAAACAGTTAAGGTTTGCAGACACAGTAAGCATCCATTACTTCTTTAATGAATCTACATTATATAAGATTCACATATAGTTCACATATAGTTCACATATGTTTCAATCACACATGTAATTATCAGTCTTTCTACATCTCCAAAGCTCAAAATGCTCTTATTCCACCTTGTGATGTCAAGGTCACCTTTTGTCTGAAATGATCAGAAAATGTAATAGAAATGAGTCAGATGATCATATTGAAGGTGTATGGAGCACTTCCTATATTACCACATGATATGACAAGGTAGAACAGAGTGTTTTCTGTTTTGAGAGAAGAACTCAGCCTAAATATGCAAGGTTTGTGTCCACTCCAGGCATATTTGTGATGAGGAAACATTCTAACATAGATCAGAAAATAGTGAAATATGGGCCCTTTACCATCCACAAAGCTGAACAGCGTGTACCTAAGTGCTTCAACATAAGCTTTAGTTCAGCCATATACCTCCTTTTAAGTCACTTGATACGAAACCACGTGTTTTTATCTGCTTTTGTGCATTTGCTCTGACACACTGTCCTATTACGCATTAAAAAGGGGAGAAAAAAATCAAAGCTTAAATTTAAAAACATAATTTGGAGCGTGGCGTAAGCTTTTATTGTTACAGAGACATCAAAGCAGCCCCTTGTGGTGTATTTCTAACAGGCAATAGACATAAGAGAACATGAGAAGAACAGTATACAAGCAGGTCAGTGAAATCATGCACACATAAAAGACAGTGGAACACCCTATGGCAGCGGTACTATGGAAATGACTGCTTTTTACCGGTAAGATAAAGAAAACAGCACGTCAAGTACAGTTTTAGTCTTGAAGCTGTGTCTACTTTGAAGTATGAATACAGCCACAATCTTACATTTTAGAGGAGCAGAGTGGGAGCTTTGTGCGGGTCAGTAAAGGCTCCCGCTGTTTAGAGATATGTTTTGGATCACCTGCAAGAAGTAGTATTGTAGTATTGTGTCCTGTGAGTGGAGAATAGAGACGGATGCCAGCACACAAGGAGTCTAGGCGTTCTTTGAGGAAAATCACAACAGGAGGAGACGAGACAGAATTATGAAAGAGAAGAAGTCAAGAGAGGAGGAGACCGGAGGGGGAGCTGCACATGTTTTTTCAGTGGTGAATAGTGAGGTCTCAGTTATAATGGAAAACACTCAGTTATAACGGCAGGAGTTTGATGAAAAATGACATTCCGTTTAAGTAATGGTGTCAGTATAGATTAGTATTTGCGCGAAGCAAAAAGTAATTGCCATGTTGTTGTACGCTACTTATAGGCTATTATTATTATTAGTGCTTTATATTGATGAGCGCTATGGCAACAGTGCTAATTTTGGTCATGCTGAACTCCATGGATACAGTATAAAGTGCACATACATCATATTGACATTGGGATTAAACTTGAAATTAAAGCCAACCTATATGCAAACATTAATTTTCAGAGCTTTAACCATGCTACATTTCTTTCTCCTCACACTTTACTCACCCAAAGTTGTATTTGGAGTGATGCATGTATGTTGGAGCAATCTTTAATCCCTTTTTTTTTTCAAGACGCCATATTCTTATTTATTTATTTGTACAGAGACAGCCCTCGTTTTCAGCGCCATCGGCATACGTCCGTTGCACTGTAATTACTTCGTTCTCTAATATTATTTTCTCAATATGTGACATGCGTAGGATTAAGCAGTGTGACGTAGTTATTTTCGTATAAATGGAAAACAATCTGCTGGTCTCCATAGAGGGATTGACAACTTCACTGGTCTTTTGTTGTGATTTCAAGATTTCAAGATTTTTCAAGATAGTTTATTTGTCATATGCAGCTTCAACACAAGGTCTACAGTGCAATGAAATGCTTAGGATGAGACTCTGTAAGATATTTGATGATGGTGATGACATTCACGGCGATGTCGTAGAAGTTAGCGATCTTGTTCAGTTCATCAAGTCGTTATATTGATGAATATTGCGATTTAAAATGTCTAAATAGTAACATAATGATCCACGAGTATCATAGATTAGTCTCTTAGTCACATTAATACTAAACTGGGCTCAAACCAGACAGTAGAAAAAAAAAACATAGGGAGATTGTTGATGTTTTAAATTACAGGAAGACAATAATTCACGCTAATTTATGCTTCTATATTCATTGTAGATTGAAAAAGATAAAATACATTTAAGCATTAAGCACACCCCACAACATAATACACTACTACAGTTTCCAAAACTTTTTGCACAGCAGATCTCAAAGTGTTGTTGAAATCATGACCTTGAAGAATTAGAAGAGCAAACTGCAAAGATAAGGATGCTAATTGCGCTGCTGTTTTGGATCAGGTGTAGCCTTGATAAGAAGAGTGCAAAGTGTGTTTTCTCAAAGTCAACAACAGGAAGAGGACAGGTATGCAAGAATGTGATACTTTGTTATAGTCAGTCTATTCCTTCTGTTTTAAATGGGCATTGCGTTTGGATGGAATTATAAATTTGATTATCAAGAACTGGAAAATGTCAAGCGTGCATAATACAGCAACAGTAATGACAGATATATAGCAGTAAAGTTACATAGCGCAACGTTAATTGTGTTTGATTTGAGCTCTGTAATAAATCTGTTGTCCGTCAGTGAGCAAGTATTATATTATCATTTTGTCAAATGGGTCAAACTGTTGCTGTCTGACCTCAAAAAGAAATGCCTGGTAAAGCGGCTGTCACTTTTGCAAAACACACTTGAAAGTACCTGTAAAATAATGTGTAACCTTGAAAATTTGACAAAGTTGAATTCAACACCAATTTTCTGGTGAGTCCAGAATAATAAATCATATCCTTTATACAGAGCGATATCAGTCTGGTCCACACTCCCTCTGATGAGCCCAAACATGGCCGTGCAATCAGATTTTTTTTTTTTTTGGTGAAACAAAGGAGCTCATTGGTTACACATCATTTTGAATAAAAGACCATGCCTGTCCCTGATTGGCTAATCCACCTGTCAGTCATATGTCTCTGAAACTAACAGTAACAAGACCCAGTATTTTAATAATATATAAAAGTATAATATGATTTTAAGTTATCTGGATTGAATCATATTGAAGAAATGTGTATTCTGGATCTCAGACAACAACTCTAACCCTCTCATAAAATATAGATAGTTTATTCTGAATGTAAATACACCAGAGTTGTCTAAACTAAAAGATTATGTTACAAACAAGCCTCCCTTTTGTATTGTTGCTCTTCAGTGAATTTCCATAGACGCGCTGAATGAAACGTCTCCGCATACAGCTCAGCTCGTGACACATGAGAAATTGAACAATTGATATTTCTGACAGCAGCTCAATTAAATCCCATTGCCATTTGTCCACACAGCAATTCACATGCACTCTCTCTTCCTCTCTCTTTCTCTCTCTCCGAATACAGCGTCCGTTTGTCAGAACTACTTTCATAGCAGTGCAAAAGTTGTTCCAAATAGAAGTAAAGAGGCGATGGTTTTATTAGGTCCTTATCTGGCCCTGCTGTAAATGATAATAAAAAACATGGCTGGTAATATTCACTTTGAGAGTCCAGCACTTCCACTAAGCTGTTGTCTAGATCTATATTTCATTATCAGGACTAAGGCGGACAGAATTAGTTAGGTTATAATAAACTAACTCCACTGAAAGAGAGCAGGGTTAAGAAAGGAAGGGTGGACAAACTTACGCAAAAGTCAAATAGAAAAGCTGCCTGCAGTGAAAAGAATTTTAAAATAAGATATCATTTAATTTATCCAAACAACACTTTAATCCTCCTAATGAAGACTGAAATTTTACTTTACAATATTTTAAGACTAAAATGCCACACACTGCCAGCTCAGTCCTTGTTATCTTGGCATAAATTATCAATGGTATAATACTCCCTACAACAGAAGCATAGCCAAACTGGACTGCATAACATTGTAATGGACAATACTCAAGGCATTCCAGTCTGTGTGTCCAACACAGACTGTATAAAGAAGTGGACCAAGTGTGAATTAGGGGTGTGCATTGCCTTGAGTCTGACGATACGATATATATCATGATATCCATGTCACGATTCGATATATAACGATATATCTCAGTACTAAAGCAATGGATGATATATTGCAATTTATCAATAATTACTTCTCATAATATGGTCAACTACACCTTCATGAGAACCAAATTGTATGAAATATAATTGATTACCTTTTCTAAATCATGAGAACAGTGAATGCAACTAATGAATTTTAGTAAAAATATTATTTCAAAAATCGATCCAGATGTATTTTGAATAGATTTTTTTCTTACACTGCTAGTGTGAATTCAACCATAGCGCTCCAGGCAAATGAAGCTGTTGTACGGGCGAATGTGGAGTCGGGTTCCACAGCTGCAATTCTGACCGCGAGTATCATAGCCACCAAAGAACCAATCTCGAGTAAGGTTGTTGAAGGTAAACGCCTGCAGCGCTGGTTTGGCAGGGGCAATGTCAATCAAACCTGTCGCTGATGCTAGCTGGAGCGACCTCAGGGAAAAAAGGCACCAGATTTGTCTGCTATGAATGTTCTTATGCTTGATTTACGGACAAAATCACAAAATAAACACCAGGATCATGCAGAGCGGATTAATATAATAACATTTTAAAACCAAAATGATGAGGTTCACAGCAGCCATCACAGAAACAGAGGTGACAGTTGAGGGCTGACAGTTTTTCGATGTAAAGTTAACTGGAGCAAGACCCGATGGAGCTGGAAGCGCGCCCATGATCACTTCCTATTGGGAACACGGCAGCTAGCAGGTCAGCTATGTCTATTTGTAACCACTTCCATACTTCATACTTACAGATATAATAACACAACATGTCTTTAATGCAATGCGGATGCCTTTATTTGTTTAAAAGCAACATAGACAAAAAATAAAATATAATTATTGCCTTTCAGGAATAGTGTGTTTGTTAGTATCGCTTTGGCCAATAGCTTGATAACAGGCTGCTCTACAGTATTGAAATTCCATATATTTTTAACAGTGGTGCATTATTACAATCAATAACCATCCAAAATATTTAGTGTAGTGTCATTGTGTCTTATTATATTATTATTTTTATACAGTATTTATTCATTATAAGCATAAACTTGTACTGAAAATGAAGCAAAAATAAAAGTGATAAGTACAACAAAATTATATGCACTAGCCGCTCCCACTGGGCCAAATCATGTTAACATTAAAAAACTGTAAAAAGAAAAAGAAAACCACTAATCACTGACGTCTCGTGCCCCGCTGTGCAGTACAACTATTTCTAGGTCCCCGATCTCATAATCCCCTCCACGCCAACAAAGCATTTTCAAACTCATTTCCTGAGAGCATCGCTTTAGCCATAAAAGCACAAATGGAGCAGTAAATAGCCTAATAATGCACAACACTATCTTTTTACGACCTCCCACGCTCCTTTACCATACCGGACAGCAGCCGGCGTTGACTTTAGCTTAAGGGAAATCAGCTATCAGAGCACAGAATGGGCCTCTGATTCAAAATGCTCGATGGCACACATGAGAAATGAAAACTTATGGGGCTGTATATTTGTGTTATAGTTTTATAGTTGGCGTTTTCACTGATTTAAAGTTGCACTATGAAACTTTATGATGGGTAAGTTCTTTGTTTGTTTCCATGGAGATTCTGTTGCTTTGATTGAAATGTTACAGAATGTCAGTGTCAAAATAGCTTTAAAGTTATAGGTTGGTGGTTCAGAACTCCATCTAGACAAAACACATCAATTCCAGCTCCCACAGATGAATGCTGCTGTTGTGTCCTTGGACAAGACACTTCAGCCTCCTCGCCCCCAGTGTCTGCGCGCAGAAGTCTGTGAATGAGTCAGTGAATATGTGAGTGGTTCCTTGATGAGTGTCTTGAAGGTTGAAAATGTATATAAAAATGTGATTAGTTACTTTTGAGATGTTTAATGCTATAGTGTGGAACATTCTAGGGAAAAAAACAATTTCCAAAAGCATGAGTCTGAAATGTATATAAAATACAATGTTGAAATGCAAGCAGACAGTCCATGTCACAAAGCCTTCACTGAAACCATGACAGTTTGGGAAGAGCGAGAGTCCTGGGTAATGATGTTTGTACTGCATGATTGGAGAGACAACATATCATTAGGTCAGAATGCAGAATATGGTGACTTTTGATTGCTAGAGACGGCCCACTTTGTGTAGACCAAGGAGTGTAGTTTTCATCCAGACTGACAAATGCGCTCTATAACAGGACAGTGAAGGGACATTATTAAAACGTTATTTTTAAGCTTTTTCCAATGAAATGTTCCTACTAAAAAAAAATCCAGCCCAGCAATTTGGAAGTTGGAGGTCTGACAGCCCAGTAAAGACAGTAATTGTGATCGCGTATAGTACTTTTCAAAACTTTTCTATTGCGCTGAAAAAAAGTATTTTAAAAGTTTTGATTTTGAATGAAATTAGAGATAAAAGAACAATGTGAAGAGTTCTAATTGCTCTGAAGTAAATATGCATTTAAAATTGCAAACTGAACACATGGGGGCTATATTTTTGGTACAATTATAGATTTGTTCAGTAAATAAATTGGGTTACACACTTTGGGGGAGCCAAGGACATTTCATGCATGCAACAATTCCTAAGTGTTTTTTCCCCCAGATGTCTGTAATTTTAGCCCCTGCTCGGCTCACATTACATGGTCCTGTTCATGATAAAAGACCTTCTTGCAGAAATACCCACCATAATCAGAAAAAGTCTGAAGTGAACAGAACTTAACATAATTATATTGAAGAGAAAAAAGAAACTCTTTGGTAAAGTTTAACATATATTTCTTGGTTGGCCATGAGCAGAAGTTGTGACCTAAATAGAGGTAATTCCATAACTGTTACCTAGCAACCAGAACTTGTCTAAATTGCACAATAGTTTTATATAGATTAATAGCAATAAATGGCAACACCTTTATTTTGTTAAATGAAGGTTTAAACCTGTACACGTGTAAATTTCTTTATTCGTTTCTTCTCAACTTTTTTCCCCCCACAAACTCTACAAAAACTACCACTAATACTATCCCACCAAACTAAATAATATAGTAATAATATAGTAACTAGAAAAACACTTTAAAGGTCTATATTATGATGGATTGAAATGGACTCTTGTGAGCTTTAAGCCATGTTATAATACTGTTACCGCCTCAAAAACATACCTGGAGTTATGTTTTGTTTCACACATGTTTGAGTAGCCCTTTATTATTTGTCTGTACATCTCAAAAGCTCAAAATGCTCTGTTCCACCTTGTGATGTCATGAAGCGGTTTTCAAGTTAAGTCTAAATATGTAGGGCTTGTATGAAACTTGTATGAATGAAGCATGCTTGTTCATAAAGAAACAACATTAGAGCAGAACATAGTGTAATATGAGCCCATTAAACAGTATTGGGCAGCTGTATAAACTTTGGCACTTTTGTGATTCATTACTGTCAAACTTTATGGAGGACTGCAGATCCACTCGATATGTATTCATGATGGCTCCTGTATAAAGTGCATGTATAATGTGCTTATTGATTGTAGAGATGTTTAGAAATGCTGACTCTACTGGCACAAGGCTGTATGGGGCCAGTTGAACTCAAACAGCTACGGGCAGCAGGAAGACTCAAACTTCAATAGAACTTCACAGAAAAAGCACAAATCAATCAGACACGTAATTACAATCAACGTCTCATTAAATATTCTATCGTCAATCAATGGTCATCTTCAGTGTGGCTGTATCTCTTCTTTTTCTCTTATTTGATTTTCAAGTTCTCTCATAGGAGAATCCCAACCATATTTATTTTCATCCTACTGATACTTTGCAGTGATATTATGCTAGGGGCGCTCATATTAGAGTCTTGTAATAGAGCAGTGCTTTCAGTTAGCATCACAGCCCAGGGAATCAGCTCCAAGAATCAATACATCATTAATTTTAAACAGTCCTCAGTCCAAACTTATTCCTCACTTTCCTATCACATTCCCAGCTTCCCTAAATATTTATCATTTTCACACGTTCAGAGGCTGAAGTGGAGCTGGCAAAAGCACAGCTCCCGTCATGCTAACATGCACTAGCCCGCTGACAGTAAACACATTTTATAATTAAACACAGACAGCCCATAGTGGTCTCATTTGAACCTCAAGAGCTGTTTTTAGAATATATCTGTACTGCAAAAAATCTGAACTCTGAAATCCAAAATTTGGATTTTATCCGCCCTTCATTTGTTTGTGTCCATGTTACCATACGAGTGAGGAGCAGCTAATAAAAAACAGAAATGGTGTGGTTCTTGCCTGCTGTGCGTTGAATCTGCTAATTGCTCCTCTTCACACCCATGCAGCCTGTCTCTTTGGCTTTTAGAGCATGCACTATCAAAGAAAATGTGACTACAAAGGCCATGTCAGAAGTATAGCATGCTGTTCCCCTTTTTTTAGCTTCTGTACAACCAGAGGCTCCAGCGACAAGGTTCGAGTATTTCCAAAGCTCAAAGAAGCTGAGCGAAAAACAATTAAGTCCCTGGCACCTGCACCTACAGTGCTCTCATGCTGGCAGATGTAAAGTATCATTAAAACATGCATAGACTCACTGTGCTGAGCACAAGACATGCTGCTAAGTACAAATACTAAGTCTAAATACTAATAAAATACAAAACTAAATACAATACTAAATAAAATCAATCAATTAAATACTGATCCCCTATAACTGCTTTATAACTGTATGTTTTAAATCATACTTAATTTGTTTATGTTGTTGTAAGGCGACCTTGGGTGTACAGAAAATTATTATTATTACAGGCTATAGTTTCAGCACCACGCTACAATGGACAGCTCCTGCCCTTAACAGTTCTGTTTTCAATGTTGAAAATGGATATTCTTTATAATAGCTACAGCCTTGGTTCATAATGAACAAATCATTTATTAAGGATGATTCAGTTTAGTTTATGATTCATTTAAAGCCCTAGACCTATTTTCCCCCATAAATTTGAGCATAATTTGCCTTTGCCAGTACAGATGATGTGTATGAAGCTGTAGAGATGAAAATAAGTCAGCTGAATGCATTTTATTGTCTTATAAACAGGAAGTGTGCATTTGCATGCTTAGCTTGCCATCACAGCACAGTGAATAATTAGGATGTTCAAAAGGAAAGTGAGAAATAACATTGGACTGTGTTGTTTAAAATGAGCTACTAGTGGCTCTGTTTTACTAGTCAAGTATTTTTCAAGATTTAAGGGTTAGACACAGCAGCCTTTACAAAGTAAACAGAAAATACTGACAGACTGCAGTACTCTGTACATCTGGTATTTGTGTGTTATTTTTCATGGTTACCCATAGTTACTTCACACACATCATTTTTGTAGAATTGTATTTATTAATTATGTAATTATTATTTTATTCTGTAAACTAAGTAACTAAGTACCGTATTTTCTGGACTATAGAGCGCACCGGTATATAAGCTGCATCCACTCTATTTAATTTTTTTTTTTTTTTTTAAGTATATACAAGCCACAATCGGGCTATAAGCCGCTGTCATAAATTATACTTAAGGATCCTTATTAAGGATTAAATCACCTGAACCAGCTTCATTTTTACGTATACACGGGAGAGAGGTGCTGCCTCAGCACGCTGGTCCCAGACCGTATCTCTCGCAGATCCTCTCTCTCCCTCAGCTTTTATTGAAGGCATTGTCATCAAATGCATCATGTCAGTGTTAGGTTTACAATAGACAACATGGTCAAAGTAGATCATGGCTAGGTTTACATTTCATCAGATAAGCACAGAAATATGGCCTGGGAACCTCAAGTGGAGTTCAAAAAGGTCACATCTGGTAGATTAGCAGATAGCTGCGTACCTCACAACTTCTTTAACACAGGCTCTTTCATGCCAAAGGAGCCTGGTTCATATCATTGAGACTACTTTTAGCTTTGATGTACATTTTTAATAACTTCATCATTATAAGCATTTTATTCTAACAGCCACTGATATCCATGTTGAAAAATGAGATATTTACTGCATATACAGAACGATTTTGTACTGTAAATGTACATTTATGTACCTGAACAGATTCTTTCCGAACAGTGCCTTTTAACACAGCAGCAACGCCCGCTCCCGCGTCGTGTGGTCGCGCTCCTGCCTGCGCCCGCAATAAGCTTTCAGAATATGTCCTGCACCGCACTGTTTTGTGTTGGGTCCCGCGGGTGCAGGGCTCGGTTTCCTTCCTGGAGCAAGATCGATGCCTTCAACTTAAAACTTGCAGCATACAAACTCCTTCGTGTGCTTTTCATGATGAAGGGGTGAGGATTTGAAAATAATTACCAGTTAGTAATTTGTTGTGCATGTTATACCTGCTAAATAATAAGTAGCATATTCTTCTTTGCATTCATTTTCCATCTATCTTGTTTTTGAAATTCCGGTTAGAGCGCCCCTAGCGGTGGAAGAAAAATCTACAGAATAGCCGCACCTTTGTAAAAGCCGCATGGTTCAAAGCCTGGGAAAAAAGTAGTGGCTTATAGTCCAGAAAATACATTAGTAACTAAGCTTAACTAAGTAACTAAACTAAATAACTATTTTTAAATTATTCTGTTCAACATGTTCCATGTACTTGAATATGATTTATTCTGTTCATGTTGTACTGCTTCTGTTTGTACTTATTATTGTTCATTGTGGGAAGAATAAATGTTTTCTCATTTAATCTTATCTTATATCATTTTGGGGGAAAAATACTTCCTTACAAGTAAAAGGAAAGGGACTATATTATAAAGAAACTTGTGGTACTAACGTATCAGAGTAATTCATAGGAAGCAGGCAGTGCAAATGGTCTAGTTTCTACACAATCTGAACTGTGCTCACACATACAAAGCAACATGTACTGTCTATATTCTATTGTTCTGTTCCAGCCATTAGACAATACACTGGGTTTGTTTGTGCAGTTCTTAAAAAACAGCTTTATATGTTTCACCGTTTTTTTCCTCTCACTGACTAAAGATGGAAAAATCTGATTTTCTCACTGACAAAATTGAATTGTGTGAACAAATAATGCCATGTATTCCTCTGATTTTAGAAAAAGAATATTCAGAATACTTATTTTCAGTATTTGGTTATTTCCCAACACTGCTCATAATATAACTAAGCCATTACTGCACCGTTTTATACCAAAGTAGTTTTATGCCTTCATCATGAGTAGATCTCTTAGCAACAGTCCTTGAAACTGGCCTAAATCCTTTACTGACAATCATATATTTCCTTCAGTGGCCCCTCCTTCTCTCCAACAAACACATACACACACATTTGGTGGCTAGTCAGACTGAATGCATTTAATCATTTATGAACCCAGAGCGCTGCTAATGCTAACGGCTCACCACTGCCCACTTAATAATTAAAAGGGCTGTATTGATTGTGGCATTACAGCTCTTGTGTTGAGGGACATTAGTCAGTGCCTGTGATGATAATGACACTGCTGATTCAGAGGTGCTTTAATTCAGCAGGTGAAATACGGCGGGACCAGCCAATATGGAAATAAAGGAGCACGACAAGTGGGACCTTGAGGGACTGGTTTAAAGAGCTGTGCTAAGTGAATAGATAAAAGTTATGGGGGGACTATATCTAGGCTTTATTTCAAGAGAGTGGTTTACGACAGTTCTCATATTATCATTCTTATTGATAAATTTAGAGAAAGATACCGAGTTTGTAGTGAGGGTGGGTGATACAGGTTTCATTCATGGTCTAGGCTCTAGGATTTGATGGTGTCATAATTTCAGAAGGACAGTGGTTTATAACTCTGGAAGATTTTGATTAGATTTATTACTGTTTCAAATAAAAGGGGGAATGTGGTGAATGAAGCCTTCAACACAATATTTAGAAATAAAGTGTATTATTAGTGCAAGTCCTAATCATTTTTGACATTTTGATTTAACAGTTGTCTTGTCTTGTCTTGACATAACACTGGGGGTGTTCGACATGTATGTCTGCAGTGAATGTGCAGATGGTACCACGGAGACACAATACACTCATTAGCAAACAATGTCAGAAAGATTTAAAATCGCCTGAAAACACAAGAAAAAAATTAAACCGCGCCTTTTTCAGGAGCCTGATCAATTGGCGCATTCACGGTTCTGTTTAGGTGTTTGATTTTCAACAAAAAGGTGAGAGTGACAAGCGAAAAGATTATTTTAATAGTCGACTCGTCATTATTGTTCAGATTCATTGTTGTAGCCCAATTTGACCTCTGATTCTGATGTGTCCTTTATGTAAAAAAAAATCTCAAAACCTCAAAACTACAATGAAATTCCATAAGACAATATTTTACGACGGATGCTGTTAATTGATAGAAGCTTTGATGGAGTGAGTAAAAGGGGAAGCAGTGGATGTTGTTAACCCGCTTGACCTGGTTCGCTATATGACACAGGCTTGTAAATAAACCATGAGTTCTTCCTATGCGTACGCAGACTGACTTTTAAACTTGCTGACATCTTTCCATCTGAACGCACAGGCTCCAAAGAGGCCTGACTCTTAAGAATTCACAAAGAGCATCCAAACCCAGGTGTGAACAGCAAGTGTGGGGTTATGTAAATAGTTTTTGTCAGTGTCATATTTTGCAGACTAAAACTGAAGAAAAACAAAGTAATCAGATGCAACTAAACCTATAATTGAAATTGCATGCATTTTCATTCAGTTTTCTGGGAGCACGCACAGCTTTTTTTTGTTTTTAGAAATTTAAGCTTCATGGTCCTGCTCTTGTCTCTAAACATACTATAGCAACTTATTAGACTCCGCCCACAACCACATTTCAAATAGAGCTGCTAACTTGGGCAGCTACTGGAGGACCAAAGGGGATAGTGAGTGGAAATGAGGAGGTATAAGGGACAATGTGATTGGTCTACATTTCAAACTCCGCCCCTGCAGACAAGTGTTTCCTACAAACACCAACGCTGAGTGATGTCGCATAGTACTTGAAATGAAAGTCAGTGGAAGCAGCGGTTTTTGAACAGAAAGCAGCAAATATACCTAGTTTCTCAAAAAGATCTGCTTCCCTTTGCAGTCCCACCTACTCATAATAGCTAAAAATAGTGCCCACATTTCTATTGAATAATAAAAGCTATACATAAATGAATGAAAGGAAGCGGGGAGTGTTGGACTCATAGACCGTATAAAGAAGTGGACTAAGGGCTCGAGTCAAATAAAGCTCACAGTGAGAGTGATTAGGACCGAGTTTGGAGCCGAGTTCCATATTAGAAACAGGAATTTATTTATGGACAAAACAGCGTAATAAACACACCAGGATCATAAAAAGGTGGCAGCAGTTACAAAGAAATGGCGACAGTTTTTCAATGTAACGCCGGAATCTATGGAGCCGAAAGCGCGCCCATGCTCACTTCTCCGGCAAGACCTCCGGCTCCTTGGTATACTCCAGAATTGCGATCACTCAAACAACACGTAAGACGCACAGAGAAGCTCTGGCGCCGCTCTCGCTCCGAGCAGTCTCTGAAGGCATGGAAGCTCTGCCTGCTCTCTTATAAGGCCGCTCTGCGAAAAGCACAAACCAGATACTATTCTAACCTAATAGAAGTAAACAAAAGCAACCCCAGATTTCTGTTCAGCACTGTAGCCAGGCTGACAAACTCGCATACTGCCCCTGAGTCTCTTCTCCCTTCGAAGTTCAGTTGTGATGACTTTCTTGAATTCTTCGATTACAAAATTATAACCATTAGAGACAAGATCAACGGCTTTCACTCCAAAAATCAGCCCCGAGCAAATTCAGCAAATCCAGTTTGTAACACCAATATCCCACATAAATCCTCTAATAGAATTAGACAAATTTACTCCTGTCGATGAGGCGGAGATTACCTCAGTCATCATGTCGTCCAAACCATCAACTTGTTTGCTCGACCCTATTCCAGTCAAACTCCTCAAAGAAGCTCTCCACTTAATAATAGGTTCCATCCATAACATAATAAATATGTCATTAGAAAATGGCTTTGTTCCTCAGTCCTTTAAATATGCTGTAATTAAACCGCTTTTGAAAAAACCTAGCTTAAATCCTGATGAACTAGCCAACTACAGACCTATCTCGAATCTTCCATTTCTCTCAAAGATTCTGGAACGAGTTGTGGTGAAACAGCTTTGTCACCATCTGCAGGGCAATAATTTATATGAAAAATTTCAGTCTGGTTTCAGAGCTCACCACAGCACAGAAACTGCTCTGCTTAAAGTGACAAATGATTTGCTACTAGCTGCTGATAACGGGCTGGCTTCAGTCCTGGTCCTACTGGACTAGTGCAGCGTTGACACTATTGATCACAACATTCTACTGCAGAGGTTAGAATGTGACATAGGTGTCAGAGGGACCGCCCTCAAATGGTTTAAATCCTATCTATCAGATAGGTACCAGTTTGTTAGTGTAAACCAGTGCACCTCTCCCTGCTCTAAAGTAGCTTGTGGTGTTCCACAAGGATCTGTGCTTGGTCCAATCCTGTTTACTCTGTATATGTTGCCATTAGGTAACATTATCAGAAAACATGGCATTAATTTCCACTGCTATGCTGATGACACTCAGCTGTACTTATCAATGAAACCTAATCAGACCGATCAAATCGATAAGCTCAGTGCCTGTGTGAAGGACATCAAAACCTGGATGACCCTGAATTACCTCCTTTTAAACCCTGAAAAAACAGAGGTCATTGTTGTCGGTCCTAAAGGTCAGAGAGATTCTCTGTCAGACCAGATAATCTCGCTTGACAATGTGAGTATAGCCTCTAGCTCTACTGTAAAAAACCTTGGAGTCGTATTTGACCAAAATCTCTCATTCACAGCTCATATAAACCAAGCCTGTAAAACTGCATATTTTCACCTGCGAAACATAACTAAAATCAGAAAAATTTTGCCTAAAAATGATGCTGAAAAACTTATCCATGCATTTGTTACATCCAGACTAGATTACTGTAATTCTCTGCTCACCGTCTGCACTAAAGGTACTTTAAGAAGCTTCCAGTTGGTCCAAAATGCAGCGGCCAGAGTCCTAACAGGAACTAAAAGACGTGATCACATCAGTCCTGTGTTAAAATCACTTCACTGGCTTCCTGTCGAGTTTAGAATTAAATTCAAAGTTCTCCTCCTGACATACAAAGCCTTAAACAATATGGCCCCATCATATCTTCAGGATGCCATTGTCCCCTATCGGCCAAATAGAGCACTTCGCCTCAGAATGCAGGATTATTAGTGGTTCCTAGAGTGTCTAAAAAGTACAGTGGGGGGAGAGCCTTCAGTTACCAAGCTCCTGTGTTATGGAATCAACTCCCTGTTGATGTTAAACAGGCACCCACAGTCTCTTTATTTAAGACCAGGCTTAAAACCTTCCTCTTCGGAATAGCTTATGACCAGGTTACTTAGTTGATGTCACTAAGATAAGCTGCCGCAGGAGATAACAAGCTGGGGGAAGTGTGGCAACCTGAGCACTGTCCTCTGTTTCCTCCTTTTTCTCATCAGCATCACTCACTATGTTCTCATCTGTAGTTTGTTCATTGCTATTCACATGTTGTTCCCCTGTCCCACTCCCCCTGTGGAGTGGAACTCTTTCAGACACCTGATGGCAGCTGGACCTCTTTCCTCCTCCTCGCCTGGCTCCTCCTCTTCGCCTGGCTCCTCCTCCTCGCCTGGCTCCTCCTCCTCGCCCGGCTCCTCCCTCCTCGGCCCTCTTCTCCTCCTCCTCGCCCGGCTCCTTCCCCACCTGGGTAGCTGTGGTCATACTGAACTGGCCCACGGGCCTGGACATCTATAGCCTGTCCGTCCATGGGAGTGGATCCCTCCTTCACTGTAGTTCTCCCCGAGGTTTCTTCTTTTTCCCAGGACCCTGGGTTTTTTGGAGTTTTTCCTTGCTGAGAAGGAGGGTCTAAGGACAGGGGATGACTGGACAATGTTTCATTTGCTGCTTTACATGAATGTTGTTTATTCCTGTTTTGATATGTCTGTGTGTATGTTTTACTCATCCATATCTTGGAACGCCCTTAGAGGCTACTGTTGTTGCGATTTTGGGCGCTACAAAATAAATTGAATTGAATTGAATTGAACTTCCTACTTGGAATGCGGTGGCTAGCGGTTTACCTACTGTATGTCCATTTATATATACAGTGCGCTTGTACTACTGGAGATACCCACGCTACATCATTCACCATCTCCACCCTTATTCACAGGGCCACATGTAAAGTGCTGTGAAGTCATAAAACCAGAGTGGAGATTTGGCAAGAATTATACAAAATCCTTCAAACCTGGTATAAATAAATGTTTTTACAGCTTCCGTAAATTATGTGCCTGAATGAACTTCTAGCTGAAAGCCTATTTATACACAATAATTAAAGCAAATAAAGTAATTGTATCATTTAAAAAGCACAGGCAGAGACAGCTATTAACCCACTTATGATAAGCAGTGCAATGGCTGATGAGTGTCAAACTGTCATACCTGTGAATCTGAATGTGTCTATAGAGAAAGCTGCCCTGTGTATTTGACCCATATTGCAGCAGCGTTTCAAAAAGCAAAAGCAAAAATTAGTTTGAATATCTAACCAGACTGAAATAAAAATCCCCAAATAATTCAGAATTCAAACCTGGTAACAATGGATGTAACTTAAGGTCTTTGCTTCTTAGAAAATTTGTGTTGAGTTTACCAAAATATTAAAAAATGAGCCTTTAGTACTATGCTAACTTTGATGTTGTCTTTCCTAGCACGACTATTCACCATCTCCCCAATGACTGCACTAATTCTAATCAGATTATAAAGTAATATTCACATTTAAAGTCCCACCAAGCAGGCAAATTATCCCCTGCAATGTGTGATTAGGAATAGACTTTATCTTTTGGAAATGAGTACAACAGATATTGAGCTAATGGGCCGGCCTCAGTTCTATAAGATGCTGTAAGATGGACTTTCATCTGATTTTATGCTTTATGTTTCAGACTAAAGAAGGGCCGATCCAGCTTTTTCACTCCTTATAGCATTTTCGATACTGCAGCTTTACACGTCTGCAGGAACCTGATATCAACCAGAAACAGTGCATATACTGATTTATTTCCTTCAAACAAAAATAAAACAAGACGGGTCTCAAGTAACAGAACAGCCTTATATAAATACAAATTCAAACATTATGAGACTTTCTGTAAAATAATAATAATACATTTTATTTATAAGCACCTTTCTAACACTCAAGGTCACTTTACAGGGCATAATCACAATAAAACTTCTACTTTTATCAAAATGAGCAAGAATTGAGCCTAGTCCTTGGTCATTTTAGTGTAAACTATGGATATTTGCAGCTTTCTGGTCACAAACTGTCAATCATTATTTCATTTTTGTACTGTTTTCCTTTACGAACTCTTATACATAGCCAAGATATATTTGTATATGTTATTACTACCTGTACATCTGCATATTTATATAATTACGCCATATTTGACTCTTGCTATTTTGCTACTTATTTATAGTTTATTATTACCATTTATATTTTTGCTCTTTGTTATTATATTATATTGTGATGTGTGAGCTGCTGTGTCCAAATAATTCTCCTTGTGGATGGATAAAGTTTGTCTAAGTTTGTCTAAAAACAAAAAAAAAAGAACTGCTGTCTCCCGAGGCAACTGAAATTTCAAGTACTACATGACATCACCCATAACTTCCTGACAGTGCACAGTGGACTGATTTCTATGCACTATAATAAACTCCTCAGGGTAAAACATGAAATTCTGCCATCCCAACTGGCCCAATTTAAACATTCCAAAACTATAATGAATAAATGACTCTTGGGTGGACCATTTCTCCAGACAATAAAGAAGTCGACAGGAGCAGGGACTACATCGGTCTCCGGTCTCCCCATCGCCATCTTCATTTATCCGGCCTCACTGTATGATTTGTCATTTCACAGCTCATTTAAAAGCTGGGTTAGCATGGCGTACAGTATACACATGAACACCCACAAAGCTACACCATCTCCATCACTTTTATTAGTGCTGACAGTCACATTATCATTCATTCGACGCTCAGTGTGGTACATGTGTGACCGATAAGACACAGGGGGCTGGTGGGAAGATCAACCCGCCAGCCTGTGTCTCTTACGGTCCACAGGAGATGAGTTTATAGATTTTTTTACTGGGGCAGCTGTGTCAGAATTGCAAAAAAAAAAAAGTGGGGAAAAAATGAACGGTTGAGAGGTTATGGTTATTGACATGTTTTGTTTAATAGTCTTTTTTTTGTCCATATTACACTATTTTCTGATCTATATTATAATGTTTCCTCATCACAAACATACATGGAGATGTATTACCACTACCACTTCATGACATCACAAAGTGGAATGGAACTTTTTGAGATTTGGAAATGTAGACAGACTGATAAACCAGGAGAACTCAGACACAAACACAACTCCAACTTTGTTTTTGAGGAGGTAACAGCATTATAACATGGCTTAAAGTTCACAAGAATCCTTTTTGTATAATAGAACCTTTAAAGAGGCCACGTTATATTGAGAAAAATCATAGATATATACTGCATCTCAGTCAATCTTGGAAATCAGATCTCAGAATTATATAATCTCTGGGTTAAACATCGGATGTGCATTCCACTTGTCAATTCAGAAAAATCAACCTTAGGTCTATATTGCAGTAAAGACTCAAAGCAAGTAATCAAAACTAGAGCTCAAATCAGTCAACATGCAGATCCGATTAAGATAATTTCATAGTCTGGACATAACATTTAAGAAAGCATGTTTGAGAGTGGATTCCTGCTTTTGCATAACTTAGCATAATAGTGCAGTTATACCTGCAGAGCTTCACGGGGGCAGGTCCACACACAGTGGGTGGACAGTAGGAGCAACTAAAGGAAAAATAGTATAACATAACAAAGGTCTTATTTTTTGTCACAGACCAGAATAGTATTTTTGCAGCTCCAGGTCAGTCAAAAAAGCAAACAGACTAATAAACTCTTTTGTCCCTTCCTTTATTGTTCTTTTAAATAAACTAAAGGGAATGTCATCATGCTGCACCTTTTTGTCCATCCTCCTTGTTTAATGTTTGAATAAACTTAAATGATCTTCTTTACCATGTCCTTTTTATTATTATGTCCTTGTCCATTGTCATGAACTGTGCGGTTGTATGAATTGTTCATTATCACTGACTGCAAAATAATTGCCCCTCGGGGACCTAATAAATGGTTGAAGCTGAAGCTGAAGATGTTCTAGTTGTACCAAACCACAAACCAGGTCATGTGGAGTCCTGCGGCCAATGGATCCAGATCAGGAAGTGTGAAAACGATGTCAATAATAATTTTTCGACTAAGTGTAGTATCAGCATGCAGTGTATCAGCTGTTTCCTCTGGGCTTTGAACCTGTGACTTACTGATCCAGGGGCAGATACTCTACCAGCACATTACACAGTACAAGGGGCACTGTTCACAGGGAGGAGACATGACTTCAGAGTGGCCACATGTGGCTTGGCTGAGTCCTTCATTATCATACAGAGACCTGGACACACCTTTCCAAGACTATGAAAACATGATGATGGAGAAAAGTGCACAAAATATGCCCTCTGGTGTTCAAAATGGAATTCATTCACTTCAGTAAGAGTATTTTTAATATATTTTTGATCCTTTTTAAGTTGAAGGTTTTTTTGTTTTCATTCTCTTTTTTGTGACGCATTCTTCTTTCACAGCGTTACCCAGTGGTTGAACTATTCCTATTAAAACCCCATTGGCTGATAGTTTGATTCAAAGTCTGGTGGTGTTTTCAAAGAGAACAATCTGACCAACTTGAACCAATACTGGTGTTTTGGGGAAACTCAGGTGCTCAGGTGGTGGAGTGGATCTTTTATAACCAGAAGCTTAGCGATTTGTTCCCTGTTCCGCATGCTGTGTCCTTGGGCAAGACACTCATTCATTTTGCAGTTATTTTTTTATGTATATGTTATGCTTCAATAATCTGTCAGTGGTCGCCTCTAGATATGTACGTTTGCAAAACGGTAATAGAGAAACAGTAACATTCTTCACACTGTCCCAGAGTGTTTAAACGTGCACTGCGTAACTTTTCTACTTGCTTGTCTCCATGTAAATGTTATTGCTTTGTTCCACAGTACAGATTTAACTTATCTATCATAAGGGTGAGAAGCAGGTTACAGCACTACCCAACATTACTATTCAGATCTGTGGAGAGTTGCCCCTATTCACAGAGGAGATTATTGAATTTTTGAGCAATAAAAACACCCGTAAGGAATACATACTAGATGGAAATGTGTAATGTCATACCTTGAACATTCCAGGCAAAACAATAACATCTCCATGGAGACCCTCCTCTAGAAAAATTGTGCAGTGCATCTTTAAAGGTCCTATATTACACAAAAGTTGCCTTGTGTGAGGTTTAAGCGAAGTTAGAATGTTGTTACCTCCTCAAAAATATACCCAATGTTGGGTTTTGTTTAATTCACACAAGTTTGAGCAACACTTTATTATTAGTCTGTCTGCATCTTCAAAGCTCAAAATCCTCTGTTCCACCTTGTGATGTTATGAAGAGGTAGTTTTCAAGTTAACAGCCACATTTACCTTTAGTTCAGTAGAGATTGTTGTAGAGTGGAGTAGATTGGAGCACTTCCTGTATTACCACATGACATCACAAGGTGGAACAGAGCGTTTTCTGTTTGAGAGAAGCCTAAATATTCATGATCTGTGGGTGTTAAACATGTGTGAGTGAAACAAAACACAATTCACGGTATGTTTGTGATGAGGAAACAACATTATGACAAAGATCAGGAAATAGTGTGATATAGGCCCTAAGATGAATGACACATAAATACAGAATTCGTTTTACACACATTTTTCAGTCCATAAATCCCATGTGTCTTTGATAGATCCACACTGATAGAGTATCTGTGTGAGCCCAGGCCCCAGCTGCAGGCAGTGTAGCGCAGCATCAGTCCAGCTCTGGTGCTTAGACAGCAGATAGTGTGTGTGCCTCCCCCCGCGTACCTCTCTCTCTCTCTCTGAGGTATTTCAGATGCTCTGACCTCTTGGTGGCCACTTAAAACTTTTGGACAAGGAGCTTATTGACTGTCAGCCGTGATTTATGTTGGGACAAAAGAGGCTGAGGAAGAGGCCCCCGAGAACATGGAGCGTGGAGGAGGGACAAACTTCCACTGTCCCACACAGTAACCCCAGTGACAGAAGACAAGTGCAACATCAGCCTCTGCCTACTGCTCAAGCTCAGGCAGGGAGGGGGAGACAAAAAAAATGCTCTCAATTTTTTGGCTAAAATGATTGTTCTGATACCACAATTTATCTTTATTTGAACATTAAAGGTGCAGTATTACACAAAACGGACTCTTGTGAGCTTTAACCATGTTATAATGATGTTACCTCATCAAACATATACATGGAGTTGTGTTTTGTTTCATTCTCACAAGTTTGAGTAAACTTTTATTATTGTCTACATCTCCAAAGTACAAAATGCTCTGTTCCACCTTGTGATGTCATAATGTAGTTTTAGCAAGTTAACGGCACTTTTTACCTCTTTTTCGGGAGAGATTGGCAATGCCAGTATTGAAATCATGCAACTGATTCGAGTGAAGGTGTATGGAGTGTAAAAACACAGTGGAGTCATAAGGTGGAACGGAGTGTTTTCTGTTCAAGAGAAGAACTCAGCCTAAATATGCCGGGTTTGTGTGTTAAACGTGTGTGAATGAAACAAAACACAGCTCCAGGTAGGTTTTTGATGAGGAAACATTTTAACATAGATCAGAATATAGCGCAGCCCTTTAAGAAGCAACATTTCTGTCAATTCCCTCTCCTTTAACTCAAGCTTCTTCCACACTGTGCAACTTGTCTGGTGGAGGGGCCATCACGTGCTTGTCTCCATGGAGATGTAGCTAAAGTGTTCCACAGTATGCCCATAAACCTAAGAATCTCCAAGAAGACTTGAAAGCCAAATTACAGGTTAGAATTGTGGAAAGGCAACTTCACTCACGGTAAGAATCAATGTGTTTTAAGATGTTTTTGAGCAATAAGAACACCTGTAGTTGAATAAATGCAAGACAGATCAATTAATTACCATCCTGTGAACAATTTAAACAAATTATTAACATCTGGATGGAGACAAACAGGCTGCAGATCCTCTCCAGAATAGTAACAGTGCACAGATTCAGAAGTAAATGCTCTGTCCATCATACCACAGGGCATTTCAAATAAATATCCTGTCAAAGGCAATACAAGCTAAGTGAACAGCAACTGTGATATTATCAAAATTGTGAGAACTGAGACATACATATTTGCCACTGTCTTTTTAACTGTTATAAAAATCTGTTTACTTAACCAAACTGCAAACAAACACCTTTAATGACACTTTTCATCATTGTATTATGAGTAAGTCATAGGGACAATGATGCTAAATTAAGGGCACTATGTCATCGTCAACACAAATTTCCCTTCAACACAAATGTTTTTTTTTAGATATATTCAATTATTGTTTTCACAGTATTTACTCAAAGCATAATTATAACTCAGAATAACAACATAATTACATTTATTGTATTTTTTATTTTTTATTTTTTGTACCAGAAAATATTTTTGTACTAACCCAGAAGCCTGTAAATTCAGTGCAAACAGGAAGTGCTCCAGGAGGCTCTTCCGGCTCCTTCTGACACTGGCTCCCATTGACTTACATTGGGATCTTGTGGTTTCTCTCTCTGTAACTGCTGCAGGGAGCCTCGTCATTTTGGTCTTAAAATGTTTGTATTAACCCAACATGATTCTGAATTGTTTTTTTCACTATTTTTGTCCATCAAAAAAGTCCTATTCCTATATATAACATCGCCCCTCTAACCGTTAGCATCACGAGCCTCTTTTGTTCACTTCTTTTATATGTTTTTTTTTTTATATGAGTCATGCAGCGTCCAGCTGGAAATTATTCGAGACTAGGAAGTGTGTGCTGTGGTGAATAGGTCCATTAAATAAATACATCTTAACTGGTTGAAACTATTAAAGGACCCATATTACACTATTTTCTGATCTATGCTATAATGTTTCCTCTTCAAAAACATACCTGGAGTTGTGTTTGGTTTTATTCACATGTTTAACACACAAATCTTGCATATTTAGGCTGAATTCTTCTCTCAAATTTAAGACACTCTGTTCTACTTTGTGATGTCATGTGATAAAACAGGAAGTGCCCCACTCTGTTTTTAAACTCCATACTCCTTCACTAGAATAATGTGGATGCCCTGAAATTTCCTATCTTTACTAAACTAAAGGTAAAAGGAGCTGTTAACTTGAAAATTGCTGCTTCGTGACATCTCAAGGTGGAACAGAGCATTTTGAGCTTTGGAGATGAAAATAGACTAATAATAATAAAGGATTTTCTTAAACATGTATGAATGAAACAAAACACAACTCCGGGTATGATTTGTGTAATATAGCACCTTTAAAAGTAAGGCTTATATTCTGAAATCAAGTCGTTATAAGATTGAAGATTTTACTGTGTACATTCTGCTCTGAAGCTGTATTTCAGATCCTCTCATCTCTTGTAACCAATGACAGGACACGATCCAAAACAGTGTCTAGGCCCCGCCCCCTCCCATAATTCTCTGTAATAGATTTGTCCTTGGCCAAACTCCCAGCTAGTTTCTCCTGAGCTTGCTGACAAACACGGACAAGCCAGACAGACTGAAAAGTACACATTCTTTTTGGCACCTTCGTTCCTGATTATAGTCAAGGTAATGCACAGGACCGCTGCCCCCTGGTGCCCACCTTTGTACAAGCCATTCTTTCTTCTCATTGTTTGTGGTTACGCCAATCTCCACACGTTGCTTCACTGGTTGCTGCTTTTGTTCACTGTCCACTGAGACGGCTGCTCTGCTTTCTGTTCTTTTATTCCACTCTGTTTTTGATTATTTTAGGCCAACCTGGAATTGGTTTGAGAAATAACATATGCAAAACATTACCTGCATATGGAGCTTGAAAGAGAAATAACACGGTTCTGTAACACAACAACATAAGATCTACTCTTTGTGAATACAGTTTATTAAGAATGTTTCTGGCTGTATACTTAAAGATGCATTGCGTAACTTCTTTGGTAGCGGGTCTACCACCTGCTTGATGTAGATATTGTAATTATTATTGTTTCCTGGAATGTTCTGCAGTTTGGCATTTAATTTAAGCCCTTAACTCCGAGTGTCACAAATATGCGATAAACAAGATATAAGTCGAGACAGTGGCTGCATTCCTCCAGTGTCGGTTAGTGCAGATGCAGAACCTTCCTAGGAACCTTTGGCAAGCACTTGTTTCTAGTTGTTGCAAATTTGCAACGTACACAAATTTCTATTCATTTTTCTTTTGCTATAATCAAATTAACAATCTCAACTTAATTTACCATCTACTAGGCAAAAACACACACAATATTTTTTATATACATCTATATAAATGTAGGCGTTAAGGGGTTAACTCCATGAAGATATGTAGGCCACATCACCAGGTGAAATTACAGGTCAGATCTGTGGAGAAGGGGGCTCGCTCATGGTGTGAATGCATATTTCTGCAGTAGTTTTGAGAAATAAAAAAAAAAAACCCTAACCCAGCAAATACAAGATATATTTGTTTAATGCCATACTGTGTAACATCCCAGGCAAAGTAATAACATCACCGTAGAGACAAACTGAAAAGTAGAAATGTTACATAGTTCATCTTTAAGTAATACCCAAACTTCTAACTCATGACCCATTAAAGTTACGAAACTGCTGAACTTCTCTGGTGGAGTGTCCCTTATTTGTGTTAATGCTTTGCCTGAAAAGTCCCATGGTATGACTTTAAAAAGATCCATCTTGTATTTATTCATTACAGGTGTTTCTATTGCTCCAAAATGCAGTAATTCCTTCTGTGAATAGGGACGACTGTCCACAGATCTGAATTGCAATGTAGCTTTGTGCTGTAACCTGCTTGTCTCCTTTGCAATTGATAGTTTTAATCTGTACTGTGGAATATTTTAGACAAAGCAATAATATTTCCATGGAGACAAGAAGGTGGCAGACCCTCCACTATCCGCTCATTATAAAAGTCTTTGCTTACGCTTTAGTAGAGTTAATTTACCAAAGCTACAGCAGAGCACTAGATGTATTGAGGTCGAAGTCCCCAACCCAAACTGTGAGTGGACATTAGCAGCACCACAGAGCTCTGAGGGAGTTGATGAATGCCCACACCCCGTCAGATCAGCGGCCAGACACTGTTCGTCTTCTCCAGATCTCCTCAGCCCGGTTTGGTTCGGTTTGGACTGGAAAGACTTAGGAGGAGGGGCATGCTGGGAGACTGTGTGAGCCAAGAAACAGTACGAGCTGTAATAAGGCGCCGTCCCTTTGCATGCGCTTTCCATAAACCATGGCAGAACTCGCAAACTTCTTAGTTTGAGAAATCTATTTCCCTGTGACAGTGGCTAAGCGTATCCTATTTCTGTGACAAAATATGAGATGACATATTAGTGTTGTTTCATTTTGTACCATACCACCAAAGCACATTTCTAGTATTTTGAGTTTTGGTAATAAACCTTTTCTCTCAATCTAAAAGTTTAGCCTGGGTCTCAACATTTCTGTCTGTGCGTGCTCATCAGCTCATTTTCTTTAACATGCCATTGGATTCGGCCCTGGATGAGGATGCATGCCCACATGGCCTGTAAGCTTTATGTGTCATGAATTTCATATAATGTCATTTCATGATCGTATCGTGTGATACTGCTTTACTAAGAGGGGTATTACACTTCTACGAGGCATTAATTGCTATACAAACAAATTTAGATCATAATGCCGTTATTGTTTTGAAAATACATACCCCATTGCTCTCCACGCTCGTTCCCCCTTCAGAGCGCTATCACAACACAATCAGCATGCATCTCCCTAATGAAACTATTCCATATCGCATCAGGTTTGTCCAGTTGTACTGTGCTGTTTTGTACCATGACTTTGAATGTTAGTGTGAAATTGCCGAGTACGAGTGTGAGCTGAGGAGTATAGAGGCTCAAATAGGAGAGATTGCTAAAGATCTAAAACCTGCACGAATGATCTAAAACCTCTTCAGGCATGTTTCTGATGAGGGAACAATGTTGTAACCTGACGGAAAGCTAAAAGAATAAAAAGTCAGTAGTGCGTAATACTACCTCTGTGCCACCACAAAGTGTTGTTATTAATAGACTTAGAGGATGATTAGTTGATTACACGGCTTGAAAACATGTACCTTTCATAGAATGCAGAGAGACTTTCCTGAAGTGCACGACACATCAATGCAAGCTAACAAACTAAGTTGTTGTGACATTTGTAATAAATGGCTTGCTAGAATTTCCTGTGCTGGTTAAAAGAATTAAATGCCACTGCAGACATGATCACAAATCAATAACACATTCTCCCAGCTGCCATTTTCCTCAGCACTGTGTGACGGTGGCTTTTTCAGCTCACATTTTTGTTCTTAGAAACTCGGAGACGATGAATTTGTGTTTATTTATTTTGTGTCTCTTCTGAGTCTAAAACGTATTCATCTTTATTGATTTACTGATATAAAATGTATCTGTATTGGAAACAAATAAAAAGCTATTCAGTTCTGATTCAGTTCACACGCAAAATGCAACAAGAACTTTGTCCTCTAAAGGAGCACTAAAGAGAGAAGCAATGTTAATGAGGTTATAGGTGTGTTTTTGACACTGATCATTATAAGGCAAATGGCTAAAAGTAATAACAATGATAATAATAAATATAGCCGCAAGCGGCGATGATCGGCCCTCGCTTGCTCTCGCAGAACTCCCAGGGGGCGCTAACGCGCCCTATTCCTCCCCCCCCCCCCCTTTTCTTAGGCCAGTTTGGCTATGGTGATTTTTTGTTGGGCAGTGTTATTTTGTCTATTATTTAGTATTTATTTAATTTTTATGTCAGTCTCAACTTTGACCAGTTGGGGGTTCTTTTGAAGATGCGCCCACATTTGAGGTTGTAGCTGTTTTTACAGTTTCATAAATGAAAATGTGGCAGAATTAAATGTCTACATAGGATTACATTATGACGTTTAATCCAAGATGGCGGACTTCCGGTTTGGCAGGGGGCGTGGTCACAATATATTTTTATGTTCCTATTCCCATGATGCATCTGTGTACCAAATTTGGTTTGGCTACAGCAAAGTTTTTGTTGGGAGTCCTATTGACGAGGACAGATGTTTGGGCTGTTGCCATGGCAACACAATAAGAAATGGTGTGGTGGTGGCACTTACTTTATTGATCAAGACCAGGTCACAAACGTGTGTACCAAATTTTATATGTCTACGACAAAGTAAAATTTTGCTGTCCCACGCAATCTCCCTAGGGGGCGCTAAAGTGCCCATGTGAGATGTACTTATATTATTCTGTTCAGGGTCGGGGTGTCCACCAACGCTTAAAGTTTGAATGAAAAATGAACCCGAAATTTGAGCCATTGTCACGGCAACACTGCTAAATTTTTTTTAAAAAGCTTTTAACAACTTTTAATGTCCCACTCGTCGAGATGACACAGAATGATTCTGGTGAGGCTGCGTCAAAAACCCTAGGACGAGTTCGTTAAAGTACAAGGACAGAAAAATGCGCCTTTGCCACCAGGTTACACGGTCTATCCAATATGGCCGACTTCCTGTTGGTTGCCTAGTAACCGCGTAATATACTTTTTTGTTCCTATTCCCATGATGCATCTGTGTACAGAATTTGGTTCGGCTACGCCAAAGTTTTTGTCGCCTGTCCTATTTGCAAGGACAGATGTTTGCCCTGTTACCATGGCAACACGATGGGAAATGGCATGAGGGCATCATTGACTTTTTTGATCGAGACCCTGTCATGAACATATGTACCAAATTTTATAGGTCTACGACAAAGTAAATTTTTGCTGTCCCATGCAATCTCCCTAGGGGGCGCTATAGTGCACATTTTGGATTTTCTAATAAAAATCTGTTCAGGGTCGGGGTATCCACCAACGAGTAAAGTTTGAGTGAAATCAGCCAAAGTTTGTGCGAATTATTGCTCGTTGAGGTTTGATGGCGAGCCGCAAAAACGAACCCGAAATTTCAGCCGTTGTCACGGCAACACCGCTAAAATGTTTAAAAAACTTTTAACAACTTTTAATGTTCCACTTGTCAAGAAGACACAGAATGATTCTGGTGAGGCTATGTCAAAAACCCTAGGGCGAGTACAACGACAGGAAAAATGAGCCTTTGCCACCAGGTTACATGGTCTATCCAATATGTCCGACTTCCTGTTGGTTGCCTAGCAACCGCGTAATATATACTTTTTGTTCCTATTCCCATGATGCATCTGTGTACCAAATTTGGTTCGGCTACGCCAAAGTTTTTTGTCGGGCGTCCTATTGACGAGGACAGATGTTTGGGCTGTTGCCATGGCAACACGATGGCAAATGGCGTGGGGCGTCATTGACTTTTTTGATCGAGACCAGGTCACGAACGTGTGTACCAAATTTTATATGTCTACGACAAAGTAAATTTTAGCTGTTCCATGCAATCTCCTAGGGGGCGCTATAGTGCCCATGTGAGATTTTCCTATATTATTCTGTTCAGGGTCGGGGTGTCCACCAACGCTTAAAGTTTGAATAAAATCGGCGAACATTTGTACGAATTATCGCTCTTCGAAATTTGATGGCGAGCTGCAAAAACGTACCCGAAATTTGAGCCGTTGTCATGGCAACACCGTTACATTTTTTAAAAAGCTTTTAACAACTTTTAATGTCCCACTCGTCGAGATGACACAGAATGATTCTGGTGAGGCTGCGTCAAAAACCCTAGGACGAGTTCGTTAAAGTATGAGGACATGGAAATGCGCCTTCGGCGCCACATCGGTCCAAAATGGCTGACTTCCTGTTGGTTGCCTAGCAACCGCGTAATATATTTTTTTGTTTGGAACCACAAGACCCATCCACCACCCGAATTTCGTTTGTCTACGACAAAGTTCATTTTTCGGGTATAGCCATAGGCGCAATGTATTTTGATTTTGCAGGGGGCGCTGTCGCGCCACTTTTGAATTTTTGGATGTGGAGTATTTGTAAATTCCTACTTTGGCGTTCTTGAATTTTGTGCAAAATTTCGTGAGTTTTCGTCGGCGGGAAGTTGCCGAACTGTGTTCGGGGGGCGGAGGAAAATAATAATAATAAGAAAAAAAAAAAAAAAATTTCTGCAGAACAATAACAATATAGCGCCAGGAATGGGGGCACATATCATTTTAAAGCACTCGCGTCCAGTAACGCACCCGTGGGGTCAAATGTCAATTACGAGCGCATTGCGCTCGTCATTGACCTCTTCGGTTTCTCACATACCCAGTGCACGTTTTTGGCGTTTGCCCGCGTTAACGATTACAATTATGCCGCTGTCGCGGCAATGGGCAGTGCCAGTCTGTACTACTGGATGCCATGAGTGTCACTGATGAGTGGCATTGAGTGTTTGATAAGGGGGCGAGCGCTTCGCGCTCGGTTTTCATGACATCATGCACTTCGTGCATGATGTCATGTGCGCCCTACGTTTTGGGTGAACGATTACACTATGCCGCTGGCGCCATGCCATGGCGATGCCACCGTGCCAGGTCAGCGGGCACCAGTCAGTGACATGGTGATGCCAGTGTGCTTGGAAAGGGAGAGCGCTTCGCGCTCAGTTTCGTGGCCCGCTCGCTCCGCGCACTCAGCGCAGCAGTGCTTCGCACTGCTGAACAATCACAAGAGGCCCTTCGCCGCCTAGGCGCTCGGGCCTAATAATAATAATAATAATAATAATAATAATAATAATAATAATAATAATAATAATAATAATACAATCTGCATTGGAGATATTTTAATTTGAATTATACTATACTATACTATGCTACACTATACTACAGTGTTAAGTGTTGCTAGGTAATATGTTAATGTATAATATTTCTATTCTATTTGTATTTATTCAAAATTCCATAACTTAATTTGTATTTATTTATTTAAACTGTAAATACAAAGAAATCAAATCATGGCACATACTCTATGCCATCTTTTTGTCTTTTCTTTTACGCCATTTCTTTTCTTTTCTTTTTACAAACTTTTTCTAGCTAAAACAGTCAGTGAGGCATCCTAACAGTGTCTGGTTCTGCGAGGCACCTGATGATATAAAATGTGAAGTTAAATCAAGACTCATTCTTTCAAGATGGCTGCTTAAGAGGCTCACCTAACCACGCTGGTGCAGGGCCTTGAATGACCTGAATTGACTTTTCTCTATAAGACTTAATAACGGCCATTATGAAATACCTCTATAGATTTGAAGAGGAACACCAATATTAGTGGGGGGCCTTTAAATCGATTGTAAAAAATGTGAGTTAGAAAACCGCTTAAAGGTCATGTCATATAGTACTTTTCTTTCTATAACAGGCACTGGAAGCATTTTACATCAAGGGACAAGTATTCACTTTACACATTCATAAAACAGTGGAAGACAAGGCAGGGGAAAAGTCTTGCTCAAGGGCACTACGACATTGGCAGTTTTGGCGATTACATCATCAGTCTTTGGGGTCAGTGAGTTGACATCTGTGCTAACTGTGCCTCCCAAACTTACAGAGGAGATTATGGATATCTTCTTTAGTATTTAAGTAAACTAAAACTGACTGAAAATTGACCTAAAAATTCAAATTTCAACTTTTTTTTTCAGTTAAAACATGAATAAATCAGACTCATTTTTCAGTGCAGAGTGGACAGCTTTGTTGTTTCCACATGAAAGATTTATAAGCCGAGACCAAACTGACTAAAAAAATTAAAAAGAGTTTTCCCTGCAGTGTCTCGCCTTAATCATTAACAGTCATCAACATTTCTTGGGAGGTTCATCTAACTAGAGACACTACTCCGTCTGAAGCACCATTACTCAAATTAGACTTTGTACATAACAACATAATCTGACCATTAAAAAAAAAAAAGATTTACCTGGAACTACAACTGTGAGCTGATTTGAGCTGCTGACAAAACAAGTCCCTCTCAAATAACATCACAATCACAAATTAGCATTACTCTATTGTTTTCTGTCTCACCTTTTTGTTGAGACTCAAACAGGACCATGATCACTTACAGAAAATGCTGTTTAAATCCATTTTGTATATTTTTTGGCGTTTTAAAACCATCTAAAAACGTACCTGCTGCATTCCCTAATCTGGCTGTGTCCTTAAAAACTATCAATAGGGGCTAAACATCAGTTGGGATTAAGCAAAGAGGAGATGGTGAATTTTCCCATCATGCCTCGCTGCCCACCTCCAGTTTAGACATTTTTCTTTTGGGGAGATCTTCTTTTATTTATTTTCAGTTGGAGTGTCTGTTTGAGCAGCCCGAGAGCACAGACGCTGAGTGCACCGTAGACAAGTACAGTAAAGATGTGGATGCAATAGGTGTGAACAAAGAAAAGTCATTCACGTTTTAAGATTCTGTGAGCCTGACTTTCCACACTATTTCTGTTTTGTTATGGACTATGGCTCAAGTTACACAACCAGAAAACTGTAGTCAGCAAGATTTGTCAAATTTAATTAGGTTTTCTTTTCTTTAGGTTCTTATTTTAAATATAAATCATTTTTTCTAACAGTAGCCTACAGTATTTAATTATTTTTGTACACTTTTTGCGCTCTTATTGTTTTTATAAAGGTACTATAATCACAACTGGCCCTATAGGTTGCTCCACTGTGTTTTTAAACGTCATACACCTTCACTAGAATCATTTGGATGATTTCAGCTCTGGAATTGCCCATTTTTACTAAACAAAAGGTAAAAGGTAATTGTTAATTTGAAAACTATGAATTGATGACATCAGAAGGTGGAACAGAGCATTTGATCTTAGGAATTGCACTGACAAATGCTAAAGGGTTACTCCGTGAATACAACAAAAACAAAACACAACTCTAGGTATGTCTGTGATGAGTTTTAAAGATTATAACATAGCTTAAAGAACACAGAAGAACAGAAGAAGAGTATTTTTTTGCATAATAGGCACTTTAACTTGTATATAGAGGACACACACACACGTTTGTTTTTGTTTTTCATTCTCAGTATCTGGACAGCATATACTCCCGCTGCACAGGCCCTGGTTAATGACTGTCTGCAGAGGCTGGGCTTTAGGTAGTAAGGATTCAGATCAGAGCGGGTCCAACTGCATTACAGCATTGAAAGTGGCAGCCCAAATGAGAGACTCATTCTGCTTTCTGATTGAATTATCGTATGGGGAACCAAAACACCAAATTAAAGCAAAGAATGTGGACATCTGCTGCTAGACGGCTCGCTATTTTCTTGTCTCCGAGGAAATGTTATTGCTTAGGCAGGAATCTTTCACGCTAGGGGTTTATGGCATTAATGTTCTCTTTTGTCATGGAGGCAAACACTGGGTGAAATCAGGCACAGTTACAGGTCATTATGTGGTACACAAACAGGTTGTGGTCCCCCTTCCAGAAAAGATACACAATGCGTGTTTAACTGCAAAGGAAAAACATCTCATAGTAATAAAGGGCCACTCAACAAAACATGTGTTCTTAACCACCAGTTTTATATATCTTGCATGAGGCTTAAATATGAAAATAAATATATTAACAATCTGGAATTTGCAATAAAAAGCAAATTCATTTATAATAGAAGAACCACTCAAAAACACTCAAAAACACAAGAGCAGGTTTGTGTTCCACTTACATAAAGTAAGTAAGAATGAGGTGTATCTTGGTATCAAAGACTTGCATAACACTTTCTAATGACTTTAATTTGTCTTTAATAAAGCCCGAGCAAAGAAAATAAATTAAGTGCAGTTATTATAAAGTCTTACCATCAGTTCGTGTCTAACTTTGCCAAAGTATTTCATAACTTGTCTGTGATATCCAGATTTCCAGTGAGATATTCAGCAGTGGTAGAATAGTCTTCTGCCGGAGGAGGTTAAAGGTCACTGCTCGGAGCTGTCACACAGAGGTCGTGATGTCGCGGTATCTTTTCTGCTACAAGATCGCAGAAGGGGAGTAGCAAGGGGCACCAAAAACAAGCAAATCATCTTATTCTCAGCATGCAGTCCACACAGGGCAATAGCGAAATGTACAAAATCTAAAAGAGGAAAGAAAGGACTGAAAATTAAGTAGGACGACTCTGTACTTAATTAAGTAAAACATCCACATGATGAATACTACTAAAACGTAATTAACACAATTTTGATAGCATTTTAGATCATTTTATTCAAAGCAATCAATTAAAATATGAACTGAATACTTGAGCTCAGTGCTGTTTTGTCTGCGTAGAAAGGAGAAGAGAAAGTCCTCTTGAATTCTGCTCAGTATAAGTACAGGTTTCAAAATCTACTTCAACCCAGATGTACTTCAAAGTTGTAATTAGTTACTTTCCATCCCTGGCAAAATCTTATGTCCAGCGAATCCTGTGAAAGGGTGAGCTCTGGTGCTCTTTATGTTCTGACGCGCACAAATAAAGCAAGCTTACATAGAGACGATATAGATTTTAATATCCACAGACGTGAGTTATGGTGATTAAAAACTGGAGGATCACTAACAGTGTGTGTGTCTGCTCGCTCTCACAGTGCAATCTGAAGCGAACTTGTTCCAACTTGTAAATTTAGACTTGAACACACATCCATCTAGGAATTCCTACTTGGAAAGAGGAGCAGTGCTGGACATTTTGGTTGCAGGAGCTACAGGGGGGCACACTTAATATATGAGTGCTCCCCACCCCCTTCTTCACTCTTTAAACTTATTTAAATGTAGTTAGCCCCTGTAGTGATTTATAAAACTTGTTCTGGAGTTATGGTTTTATTATAGTTTCATTCTGAACATTGTAGTTGCCATTTGACAGCTTTTTATCGAGATTGAGTGGCAGAATAGTTTGGGGGGGCTGAGGGGGCGCGTTGGTCATTCTAGGAGAAGCTAGTGCCCACTCAAACCTTACTGAACTGAAAGGTGCATTATGCAGCTTTTTGGTTGGAGCCGTCACCTGGTTGTTTCTATGGATATGTCATTGCTCTGCCTGGAACGTTCCACAGTACGACATTAAGCATTTTTGTTTTGTTTTTTTGTTTGTTTTTTTAGCTGAAAATACCTAGAAAAACAGGCATTCTGACTGTGAGCGGGGTCGCCTCTCCGCAGATCTGACCTGTAACTTGTCCTGGATGGAAACTTTTCAGGTTTGGTCTCTATAAAATATGAGTTTAATACCCTACTGTGAAACATTCCAGACAAAGCAATAACATGGAGAAAAGCATTTGACGGACCCTGCACCAGAAGGTTACACAGTGCAGCTTTAAGTTCATTTTTGTACACTTGTTTTTATTACTGCTTCTGTCATTTAAATACATGAACTATAATTTCATGTCATTCTTTTTCTGTTTTTGTTTATATTTGTCTTTGTTGGTATTTAGTCTGTAAGTGATCGTATAATATTAGCTGTTTGGTTACAAGTAATCATAAGAAAATCAGACTAAATATTCTATTGTTAATATTTAAAACACACATGTATGACCCTCCAGTAGATCTGGCCTTCAGAAATCTCAAAATAAGGAGCAGGGACCAATGTGATGTTTTTCTTTCTGTTTTATCCTTGTCATGAGATTGTGCTTGTGTTTCATTCTGGGTTATTTACACGTCTTTCAGTTTCAAAATTAGCATTGATTTAGTCCAATCTTGTCCTTGTTATGACCATAGTTTCCTGTATTTTTTGTTTTTCATTTTTTTTGGCTAATTTGAATATAACAATAGCTCTTGTATTTTATAAGGTGCTTATGAGTTTCAGATTCCGGTTCATTTGTAACATTTTGAAGCCTTTCAATTTCCCATTCAAAAGATATTTGTTTTAAATTGTTGATTGTTATTGGCAACGCTCCTAACACACATTGTGCTGTTTTCTATGTTGTAATGTTGTTACAAATACATGGGGTTGTGTTTCGTTTCATATAACATGGCTTAAAGCTCACAAGAGTCATTTTTCGATAATATGGGACCTTTAATCATTCGGAAACATGGCTAAGTTCAAGAATCAGTTTTATTTCTGCCTTTATTATCTTTGAGTTTCATGTTGTAAAGATTCCTTAGTGCGGCGTGCGTCCTCTGTCCAGCAGCTCCAGTGGGCAGTACCACAGTCCCGCCATACGTCTCAATAACAACAGCATCAGTGGCCTGGCGGACACTACCTTCCTCCTGGGGCACCTGCCGTCCAAACCCTCCCAACTGGGCAGACTCGACCTGTCCTTTAATAAACTGGAGCACACTGACACCTCTCTCTGTGATACAAATACCACACAGGTGTAAATTTGGGTTTCAGTTTTAAATCTAACATAAGGCTCGAAGAGTTTGTTATACAGATACAGTCGCTAGAGTGTTTGTCCACTGATCCCAAGGCTGGCGGATCGAATCTCACTCTCGACATAAACATCATTGATTGAGCGTTCAGAACCGCTGACGCACACGTTGGCGTTGGTGTGATTCCAGATCCCACAGATGAATGCTGTTGTTGTGTCCTTGGGCATGTTACTCACCTCTTTCGATTATATTTCTTACACACTTTATTACTAATAGTAGATAAGGGGATTAGCTCAAGAAGAGATTGAATAATATTTTAATTTTGCAAATTTCGATACAACCTTTGAAATCACTGCTGTAATTTGTCTGGTGGGAAGTCTGCCTCATACCAAACATGCCAACACTAAAAACTTTTCATTTATTGTATTTTCTTGTTCTTTGTGTGTATCATATATTTAAAATGTTACTGCTTCTACAAAATTTACTTTTTTTCATGAATTTCTCACTATATTAGTATTATTATTGTGTATTTTTGTGACTTATTTTTAGGATATCTATTAACATCTGGCAGGGGGACTACGGATGAAAAATAGCGGCTAACTCGGGTATATTTACATTTGTGGTCATGTTTATTAATGTACATTGTCCCTGTTACCAAATAAATAAAAAATGAAATGAATGAGTACCTGCTTATTCTGGTTACAAAAGAGGAATAATGCGTTAAAGGGTAAAAGTTAATGCTAATATTTGGAGACACAACAACACGGTAAACTCCCTATTGACACTTTTCAGCTGATGTCATCAATGTGTGATGCTAACTGTAGGCACTGCTCTATCTGAGGCTTGTTAAACTTTAATCTGAGCTTTTTATTTACTTATTTATGATGTGTGTTGTTTAACATTTCTCTCACACATGAAATTACAGTCACACTTGTATTGGTTACAGGCTATTTAAATCCATTTTGTACTTTTTGTTTTCAGTCAATCTTAAAACTTTTTTGACTGTGTTTACTAGTGCGTGCATTGTGTCACCATAGTAACACCCCTAGCCCTGTATGTCTTGTACATGTGAAGGAATTGACAAATAAAGGCTCCCACTACTTCTAACTCATAATGCAACACGTCCTTGTAGCCAGTGACGACCACATCCTTTCTTAGAGTTCACAGTGCTTGAACGTTGCTGTCCTCTATATCCTGTGTATCTATTAACACTAGTGATCTGTTTATGCTGAAGGTTTTGTGTGGGATGCAAGGCTGCATGTATTGTATCTCCACGGTAACAGTATCTGGAACCAGTCTGAGGTGGAAAAAATGTGCCTTACCTCACCTAACTTGAAAACATTCTAGACTGCCAAAGGATACAGGTGACATTATTAACACACTATTGCTAACACTGTAGTTTCAGAGACACATACTGTATTCACTGCAAACAAAGTGGTAATTGATCTGCTAATTAGTGATTATTCAGTTGGTAACTACTACTAATGGTGAGATGAATGCTGTTAAACAAGTTCTCACACATAAAATTTCTCTCACAACAGTTTTTCACCATTCTTACCATTTAAAAAATTTTTTTTTTTTTTAAATCACAATCCCCGCAACCCAGCCGGATTAAGCGGGAGAAGATGGATGGATGGATGAAATCACATTCCTAAACAGGACCGTGAATGTTTGTTATCACAAGCTCCTGTAAATGTGCTGTTTAAATACATTTTTTGTCTTTTTTTCTTGAGTTATTTCTTTCTTGAGTTTCTAAAAACTTTTTTGGTAATTATTGCTAATGTGCATTGTGTCACCATGGTCACTGATGATGAGGAATGAGGAATACACCCCCAGCATGTCACTGCCAGGTATCAATTCTTAAAATATTATATTAATAAAATATGACCTTAAACAAAACGTATTAAGTACTTTATAAATACTAACAGAGGAACAATTAAGCATAAGCATTAGAATACCCTTTGCTGTTAATTAGCGATGGTTCCTAAACTAAAGCCACAAATTTAATGGAAATGTTTGCCTAGAATGTTCCAGTGTGCTAAAAAGACAAGCAGAAGACAGCACCAAGTATTTCTGAGGAGCAAAAGTACATGGAATTAAACAAATAGTCAAGTTGACTGCCATACTGTGGAAGAACTTCTGTTCAGCGGTGCATATTTATTAATGTTGCATATTAAAAGTAATTCAAAATGTATTTGTGTACAGAGGTCATATAATAGCCGTCCTACCACAGCTGAAGACGATGGACCTCAGTGCAGTCACAAAGCAGGAGCAGGTCCTGTCCAAAAGAAAGTTCACTGGTGTCATGTGTCATGACAGACACAGAGGCACCGAGGACTAAAAGTGTCTCTCCAGTGTGGTTTTCTCATGAAATCAGGTGGGTAGAGTTGGCACAAACTTTCAAAATATTATGGTTAATCTAGAAGTAACATGTAGAAAGAAAAAGTCAGGGGTTGGACAAGTTTGTACAAAACTTCAAATATAGTAATCCAGTGGTTGTCAATATTTTTCTCTCAGTAACCTATTTTTTACCTATACAGATAAGTTGGTCATCCTAATTTCTCTCTTCTGATAAGGTATTGTCTAAGGCAAGGTCAAAAATAATGATAACAGTAATGGTACTTAAATACTTGTTAGAAGCAAATAAGATCTGTTGTCTGACAGTTGTAAGTGAACAGAGAAGACCCTAAATAATAAACACATTGTGGTCATTCCAAAGTCATATCTGACAGTGCAAAAACACAAATGTTCAAATCTTGTAATATACTCTACATGAGGCTTTTCTTACTTATGCTGCGTTCTATTGAATCCAGCATGACTTTTTAATGTTGTATAATCGGCCGCGGGCGGGCGGGTGTTATGAGGTTTTAACAGCACAAATCAGCTCATCTATTGTAGTTGAGGCTAAATCAATTCTGTTTTATTTATTTTATTTAACCTTTATTTAACCAGGTAAGCTATTAAGAACATGTTCTTCTGCTCAGTTTGTGTTTAAAAAAAGACCAGATCAAAGTCACAGAGCTTCAGACAGAGCAGAGCCTACAGTTAGCTTCACCCCCTCAGGGAATGTTGGTGACATCAGCTGCAAAGTAAAGACAAAGTAACCAACATCTTGAAAGAGTTCTGTCACATCAATAACATATTACTCAAGTGCAAGTGAAAATGTGATTGTGAGATTGAGAAGTACAGATGACCATCCACCTGTTATTCTATAAAAGGTATGGATATGGAATACAGTGCTATTCAAAGCCGGTGCTGTACACAGAGATGGCACTGGGTCAGGATGCACAGAGGCACATTGTAAAGTGTCCAGCTGCAAACAGCATGAGCCTCTGCTGCCTCTGCCGCCTTCTATTACACAGGAAATGTGCTCCATAAATCAACACAGGCCCAGCCACACGTATTTAGTCTTTGGTGGTACATTTATGTGTTTTCTCTGAGCTGATGGGGTGGGCATAGAGCTGTGTCAGTACATACAGTGCGTTACATCAAATGACATTGATAACTGCAATATGGAATACTGTCTGTCTGGGTATGAAATACACGTTTTTATTTTACCTTTATTTTACCAGGAAGTCCCTTAAGATAAAATCTGGCCAAGAGGCATTGACACACATAAAATATAAGATCATGAAGATTAGACAAATTTACAATCAGCTCAAGAATAACATGTCCACTCTTCACTTACACACTCAGAAAGCTTTGAAGGAACTAAGGGAGATGTATTCTGGGTGTTTAAACATGAACATAACATTACTAGCATAACATAAACATTATTAGTTTGGTGGTCAGTGTTTTTCATTCAGTAATAGTCCTTAAAGATCTATTGCGGAACATTTCACTCAATAAATAGACTAAAATACAACATGTATTTTGTCACATGTTTTTATTGTTGGAAAACACCTTTGTGGATTTCAGCTTCAGGTTTATCCATGGTTTTCAGAATGACAAAAGATTAGGCTCATGGCCATAGCCTTTTGCAATTTCATGTAACAATTGTGATTTGCTATGGTTAAAGTGAAACATTTTCAAAACTCTGATATAGTTTTTAATATCGCTGGACTCACCTTTCCCCAGACATGACACAAAACTTTTTTTTGATAATATGATTCTCATTTTGATAATCCCTAGTAAAATTTGCTTTGAGGGTGTATAGTCTTTATAAGTATTGATTCATAACTTGATATCTTGTAATGTTCCAGATTAGGGCTTTAATACAGTATATGATTTCAGAAGTTTTTGTTATTTTATTTCATTAGTATTCCAGTTTCATTAAAAAACAACACTCTATTGAAATAATTTTAATTAACAATTGTCAGGGACTTCTTGTTGTAACTTTTAATGAATGCTGTCCTACTCTTTCTCAGCCTAATAAAATGACTCAGCGCATTTAGAGAGAGCCGACTCACTCCAGTAAATCCAAATATTACTGTGTTATCTTGTAGCTACAGAATGTCAATATAAAATTATGCATTCTGTTTTTTTTTCATCTAAGAATTATCTTTATACATGCAGATCTTTTTGGTAACTTTTGAAAGGGAAAATGTATTATGCACACACAAGCAAATACAGAGGGACAGTAGCACAGTTGTGTTTGTCCACTGATCTGGCGGTTGGCAGTGCAATTCCTGCTCCCTCAGATGAATGCTGTTGTTGTGTCCTTGGACAAGACACTTAACTCGTCTGACCTCCAGTGTAGAGAAGTTTGCCTAGAATTTTTCACAGAATTTCAAAAGAAAGTCAGAATGTTATAAAATGATGTGCTTTTTATTTAGTTTTTTCATCCAAGAACTACCTTTGTACGTACAGATCTTTCCGGTAATGTTTGAAAAGGAAAATTTATAATGCACACACACACAGACACAGAGCTAAATAAATAAATAAATAATGGCCCAAATTGGAGCTATTGGTGTCACATGATGGAGTTATTATGAATGGGATTTGGTGTTGGCAGGTCGTGCTGTGCAGCTGGTGACTGAGGCAGCTGGAGCAGACTTCAGCCAATAAACTTTCCTCTTTGCTGTTCTGACAAAGACCCATTGTTTAGGATTTTGTTTCTGAGGTTGGTTGACAGGTAGGTAATTTTACCAGAAAATTGCCCAAAGAGTGGACTCGCCATCTGTTCGAGTGGAAAAATGGTCTTTAAATGATCCGCTGGGGTAAGCATCACTCATCAAGTTCACAATTTTAACATAATTTGGACAAGGTTGTCTGTCAGTCTTGGGATGCTACTGTCCATGTTGTATTGTAACTCTATAGTACCTATAGAAAATTATGGTATTGTCATTGTAGGAAGTAGGCCTGATGCCGTAGGTCAAATTACAAGGTCTTGAGCTGGCTGTGTCCTTTACCATAGACTGCACACACACACACACATATATATATATATATATATATACATATATATATATATATACACACACCATATTTTCTGGACTATAAGCCTCTACTTTTTTCCCAGGCTTTGAACCAAACCATTCTGTGGATTTTTCTTCCACCGCTAGGGGCGCTCTAACCGGAATTTCAAAACCAAGATAGACGAAAAATTAATGCAAAGAATAATATGCTACTTTTTATTTAGCAGATATAACATGCACAACAAATTACTAACTTTTAATTATTTTCAAATCCTCACCCCTTCATGAAAAGCACACAAAGGAGTTTGTATGATGCAAGTTTTAAGTTGAAGGCATCAATCTTGCTCCAGGACGGAAACCGAGCCCTGCACCTGCGGGACCCAACACAAAACAGTGCGGCGCGACATACTCTGAAAGCGTATTGCGGGCGGGAGCAGGGCTGAAAATTGTGTCCCGTGCAGACCTCTACCGTGCTGCCGCACGTAAGCTTGGGTCAATGGTTTCAGCGAAGATGATTAAAGTGACTTGTGGTTTCACGGCACAGGAGAAATGAAGGTAAATCAATTACCGGTTTTTGACCTCGTTTTAATCAGCACAGTTGCTGCCGTGTTAAAAGGAAAGAATCTGTTCAGGTACATAAATGTACATTTACAGTACAAAATCATTCTGTATATGCAGTAAATATCTCATTTTTCAACATGGATATCAGCGGCTTATAGCCCGGTAGAGGCTTGTATATACTTTTTTTTTAAATATAGTGGATGCAGCTTATATACAGGTGCGCTTTATAGTCCGGAAAATACGGTATATATATGGATATAGCAAACCCACTAGCCGTCGTGTTCCATATAGGAAGTGACCATGAGTGTGTTTCCTGCTCAATCGACTTCAGCCCCAGTTCACTTTGCATTGAAAAACTATCACCCCCTCTGTAACTGCTGTAGTGAGTCTTGTTATTTTGTTATTGAAATGTTCATATTAACCCACTCTACATGATCCTGGTGTTTTTATTCCACTATTTTGTCTGTAAATCAATTTCTATTCCTAATATGGCTCCAAATTAGCTATAATAGCTAGTGTGTGATCTTCATTTGATTGGAGCCAAACACTATGGGTGATGTTACACCCACTTAGTCCACTTCTTTATACAGCCTATGATCTTCAGGATGGTATGATGCTAGATGGTGCGGATGGAGTAGTCAGCCTCACTTGTTTTTGAATGACGTCTACTATCTGAAAGTGCAGGAGGTTTTTGGGGTATCTCCATTGGATAAGCCCTGCAGCACATAGTGAGCACAGCCAGGAAGATCACCGGTGCACCACTCTCCTCCCAGCAAGACATATACACCACCCGCCTCACCCGCAGAGCCATCACAACTGTGAGTGATGCAAGTCACTCCGCACACAATCTGTTCAGCTTCCTGCCTGGGAGGAGGTACAGGAGCCTCCATTCCTGCACCACCAGACTCACTAACAGCTTCATCCACCAGGCTGTTAGGATGCTGAACTCGCTCTAACCACCAGGCTGTCTCCCTAAAGACAAACTTTGGACTTTCCCTTTTATTTTATTATTACTTAATTTAGAAGATTTAGAAAATAATTTAAAATAAATAATTTAAAATGAATAATTTAAAAATAAAATAATACATTTTTTCATATGTTATGGACATTTGATTATACATTTTTGAATTTGAATTTAATTTGAATAAGGTCTATTGGTGAGGACAAATGTATCCACTGATTGGACATTTTAAGCCTGTGTTAAGAGTACCTGGAGGAGGTTTATTGTGCATGTTTTAGCCCTTCAGTTGCTTATCAGTGAACTCTAGTCATTTTTGAGGAGATACACTTTCAACCACCTTAAATGTGTCTTATATGCCAAAGAACATACACAAACATTCTATGCAATTTTGCAGTGACATTACACTGGGGGTGTTCTACATGCATCTCTATATGGTGGAATGTTCAACAGTTACCATGGTGACACAATGCACACATTAGAAAACACAGTCGAAAAGATTCAAGAAACTCAAAGATAAAGAAAAATTATATTCTTCCAGCTGGACAAAAGTTTGTTTTTTTGAGTGAAGATGATTTAAACAGCACATTTTCAGGAGCTTGTGATCAGTACAAGCGTTCGTGGTCCTGTTTACGAGTTTGATTTTCAACAACAAGGCAAGAGTGACCAAATGAAAAACTGAAAATTGTGACTGTAATTTTACATGGGAGAGACAGCACAAATCATTTCATTTGTTCCAGTGGTTCCAACTAAGGCAGCTCAATCTGGTTAGATTGTGTTAAAATAAAGATTAAATGATTAAGTATAATAAAGCTTCAGACAGAGCAGTGCTTACAGTTAGTACCACACCTCCATGGAATGTCGATGGCATCAGTTGTAAAGTATCATCTGATGGACCGTTTTATTTTTGCATTCAAACTCCGTAAAGTCAACAAGGGTGTTTATAGTTTCCTCCTATTGTCACCTTATTTGTTATTTCCCCAGATTGGCATTCTGGTCACACACATATATATTGTCAGGGGAAATTTCAGTTATCCTTTCTTTTTCCTTTGTGATTGTAATGCCAAAGTGAGGTCGCAGCATGTAGGAGGAAGCCAGCACAGATCACCCTTTGGAGCCCTGTGGTGCAAGACAGGCGACACACACACACACAAATCCCAGTAATCCCCAACTCCGAACTGGGCTGTGCTGTGTGATTGTGACCGACAGCTCCCCGCCAGGACCCTCCCCCATACCCGCCCTTCTGGATCTAGAAGGATAGGTGACATTATCCTTTGTTGTTGTCCTTAAAAAAAGTTATTGTTGTTTAAATTTTACATCATCTGTTTTCAAATGTTAAACATGGACTGTGTAACTTTATGGTTGGAGTTTGCCACATGAGAAGTCTTCACTGAGATAATATTTCTTTGCATGCAATGTTTCACAATATGGCATTCAATTTATCAAATATATATAAAATGCATGTGATTTTATTGCACAAATTTTAAATCCTATCCCTAACCCTAACCTTGAAAATCCACAGATCCAACCTGTAACATGGCCTATTGGTGTCATCTGTTTAAGTAAGTTTATTGTCACACTCCATAAAATTGCCATAAAACTCTAGGCAAAGCAATGACATCTCCATAGAGACAGGAAGAGGAGGCAGACCTTCCACACAAAAATTTACACAATTACATTTAAAATACACCAAAATGTGTTCTTGAGTTTCAAATTCTGTGTGGTTTCATTGGTTAAAGAATTATGAAAAAATTAGGGCCGTTGCCATAGTGAATAACAACTAAAACAAAATGTTATGTCATGTGGAAACGTGCTCAAAATAACAATAAGATAACTCATTAGGGCAGCAGTAGCTCAGCTGATAAGAGTGTTTGTCCACTGATCTGAAGGTTCGTGATTTGATTCCCGTTCTTGACATAGACATCACTGGGGAAGCAATCAGAAGCACTAACTCACAGGTTGGTGCAATTCCAGCTCCCACAGATGAATGCTGTGATTGTGTTTTTGGGCAAGACACTTAATACTACTGTCTGTGTACAATGGTGTATGAATGTGTATGTGAATGGGTGAGTGGTTCCTCAATGGCTTTGAGTGCCTTGAAGGTGGAAAAGTGCTGTACGAAAATGTGACCTTTTACCATAGAAATTGTTCATCACTATGGCAATGCTCCTCATTTTGCTTCATTCTGAAACCTATGGATAGACGCAGACTGCAATCATGTGCATCACCACTATGAGTCAACTTGACCTACATGCAAACCAAGAGAACAGGTAAACGTCATATAAAAAAAAGCCAGGTTTGGTCTAGGATCATTCAAAACCCAGGACCTTCCCGTTATGAAGCAAGTCTCTTAACCACTGTTTTATCGTATAATTATTGTAATTGTATGTATTTACTTTTTAATTTTAAAATGAAAGATAATTATGAAAACACACCATTCTACACGTGGAAAATCTTTCATCATCATCATTCAAAAAGACAAATGAGCTATTATGCTTTGTAATGACACCACAACCCTTCCTAGTATTGTTTTTGAGACTAGAGAATTGGAAAAAACAACATCCTCAAACCGCATCTGGTTTGTTTTTAATGTGCAACAACTTTATAGCTTTGTCAAAATCTCACAAAAGTTAATTTTGCATGATATGTCAACTTTACTCTTAGGTCTAGGGGGGTTCTAGTCCGAAGAGCCATAAATTGTGTGGTCCGGAGAGGGTTATTTTATGGACCAGATGTGTTGAATAAATCATTCTCCACACACCTAATTAAACACTTACTGCCTCGCCCCTTTCAGCTATTAACATCTGCTCATCCAAATGAACCAGGACGCTTTGAGTGCAGGCCTGGTGTAACAATGACAGCCCAGGAAATACACCGCTCCATTCATGTTGTTTTCTCTATGTCTGATTTATGGATGCATTTATCTATTGGAAAACAGGATTAATTGCATAGTCCGGGGGTAAAAGCTCTACTATATAAATTAAAGGTGCACAATATAAGTTTTAGGTGAAGTGTACGATGCCTGCTTGTCTCCATGGTTTAGTTATTGCTTGGCCTGGAATGTTCCACAGCATGGCATTAAAGGCATCTTTGATAGTTGATAGTTGATAGTTCACCAGACTAAGTTACAGGTCAGATATATGCAGCTCAACATTTACTGCCTGCTTTAGCCCTGGAACTAAATGTTCTGTTTATTTTTCACATAGACTTCAAAAACACAGTTGTTTTAAGACCAAAAAGGCCTTTTAAAATGCAGGTCTGGATGAAATGCTTTGATAATTTTGTGGTTTATAACCTTAGATCTTACATAAAAATACCTTGTGGTCATTAGATCCCGCATCGATGAGTATAGCCCTGAGCATTGAGTATGCTATTAAGTCTTTTTTTTTTTTTGAAAGTCTATGAAAAAAAAGAGAAATTTTGTTCTCATTTGTTAAGCTCCAAATGTGTAAGATTGCAAGATTTTCAAGGTATTTGGGAAATAATTTCCTTTGTGGATCAATCAAGTTTAAAGTCTATTTTTAAGCAATAAAAACATCCACAATAAAAACTAATCTAATGCTATAAAAACTAATTTAATACTTTGGTTAATTCCAGGCAAAACATCTCCATAGAGAAAGCAGAAAAGAAGAAAAGGAACATAGTGTACCTTTAACAACTGCGCACATTATTAAAGATGAATGGGACAATGTCAGTTTAAGAAAAAAGAAAGTTTGTATAAAGGAGATTTGTAGTAAAGATGCACTGCATAATTTTTCTAGTGATGGACATCTCTTTGCTCATCTCCATGTTATTGGTTTGCCTTGCATTTCTACCTTCATAAAGACTCCAACCAGATTAAGTTACAGGTCAGATCTGTGGAAAGGCAAACCTGCTCAGAGTAAGAATGCATGTTTTTCTGGGACAAAAACACTTGTAATTGCCATACAAGCAGCTGGCAGCCCCTAACTATCATTATTGTTATTATTTGCCTATTATTACCACAGCACTGCTATTTCCAATGGCTTATGATGTGCTTTCCATTGTGTTTTTTTCTTATTCAAAGTGCCACCATTATGCTATTAACATCTGTTGGCCCATAGGAAACGCTTGAACTGGGTTCCTATATCTCAGACAGAAGGTAAATAAAGCCTTTACTTTCATGTTGTTTTGTGCACTCTGTTTATGACGCTTTCCTGTAATTGCCTTTGTGCTTTTGCTCAGCATCTGCCTCTCATTCAAATTCTTCTGTTTGATTTCCTTGATAAATACCTCCTCAACCATTTATTTTCACCAGCCGTACTTCCGCCACAGACTTGGTTGTTATTTTGTTACAACAGGTGAGATGTGTAGGTAGAGTATTGTTTAAATTATTGGCATAGTATTTCTATTCTAGTTTTAAAAGCACTGTACCTGATGTACTGTTTGACTGTTTCATTTTAAATAGTTTGCAGTGGTTCAAAGTTATTCCCAACTTACCTTATGCATTCTAAACTTCCTAATTTTCCTTATTATGACCTAGAGCTTCTTATACAATATATCTGTAAAGGGGCAAGACATTTTTTGCTGAATTACATGAAAAAATATGAGTGCAGGGGCTTTAAGTCTTGCCAATGCTTATGCTGACATGGCCAGTGAAAATCACTTAACTAGAATAGTCGCATAACAAAATAATTGATCTGATTTTTGTTTTGTAGATGCACAAAAAATCATCAAAAACAGGCGGGGAGCAATGGCGGCTGGTCAATAGAGGTGCAAGTGTGTCGCACTCCCTAACTTTACCTAGACAAAAATATATATATTTAAAAAGGCATTATTTTGTATTAGGCTGTATTTTTCATATTTTGTTTAAAACTGAATGTGTATCTGCCTAGACACATTTTTATCATGGTAAATGTTATTTGATTTGATGTTTGCTCACTGAGTTTGCTGGGTCAGAGTGACCTAATGGAAGAGCCTGAAGTTTGGAGAAAATTTGTACGTTGTTTCTGCCCATTACTTTACATTACAGCCCTAAAGTACGTCTTGGGGTGCAGGGTGGGGGCGAACTCAAATCAAGTGATTGGTCTTCATAAAAGTTATCACACGCCTGACCTGTGATTCAGATTCAGTTAGCTCTCTCCCACCCAGCCCCAACTCTCCACAGCATCAAGTTACTACTACAGGCCATACCGGCTTGTCAAAGTCTGATCCCGTCAGATCTCAGAAGCTAAGCAGGGCCGGGCCTGGTTAGTACTTGGATGGGAGACCACTGGGAATTCCAGGTGCCACACCCAGCTCGTTGCTGAAAATGAGAATTGGTTCTCAACCCACCTACCTGGTAAAATAAAGGTTAAATAAAATAAATATAGGCTAATGCATGGATAACTACAGAGCTGTGTGCTATACGAGTTATGGCGAGTTCAAGTTCAAGTCAAAATGCATCAGAGGAACAGTTTTTAGGGAGCAGACACACTGACACAGACCCACCGCCGGGACCCGGGGGCACTCGCTCGTTATGCTATCAGGGCTTAAGTCTAAGTCTAAGTTTAAGTCTCGTGCCCTAGCGCTAATATGGACTGGTGTAACTTCCCCATTTAAAACCTCATACCACCCACCCGCCCGCGGGCAATTACAAAACATTAAAAAGTCAAGCCAGATATTCACCTTAATTATTTCTCCACTATTGACATGTTTGAAAGCTTAATTTCTCAGTAAAGCAACCATATCATTCAATTTATGCCACACAGCGAGGCCAAAGAGCAATAACTTATAATTCCCGGGGGGACATTTATTGCTTGTTTTAAGTTTTTATCTTGAGAAAACATGCCTAAAGTTCAGAAGAAGACTTACTTATTACACATTACATCTTATTACAGTTTGGAACATTTGGTACATATTTGGAAACTTGTGCCGAGTTGTCATATTTTTACAAAAAGGGTCACAGCATCCAAACCCTTAGTCCTAGAGGTCTGAAATTTTACACAGTTGTTGCCAACAACTTCAGCAGTGAGTGTAGTGAGCCACAAACGTCTAGGATGAAGTATACCCAAGTTAGAGCCTTTATTATTTTGTATTTTTTCTGAGGCAAAAAATTAAATTTTTTGACATTTTTGAATGTCTGCACTGTAAGTGAGCCTGCGCTCACAGTCTTCATATGCATATCTACAGAAACTAGAAGGTCTAAGGTTTAAAATGATGCATCACACGAGCATGTGGGGTCTAAGATTTTCTTTTAATAAGCTATGACATTTGGGTATGTGTTACTGTTGTGCACGGACAAAATGAGGTGGGTGGCTACCCTAACCCTAACAGATTTAGAGGGAAGTGGGATTAAGACTAGTTTTACAAGCAGCTCGTGCATCCGGCTCCCGGACCTCAGGCCGTGGATCTGACTGGACCAGGACTTGGACCAGTTTCATCTCTTCATATTGGACAACAACACATTTGTGGAGACAGAACCAACATGACAGCAGACAGAGAAAACACTCTGCTTCAGTCCTCTGGAGAAGGTTAGATGCTTCTTTTAGTTTTGGGCAAATCTGAGGACTGAGCCTCACAGGTAAATAGTGTTATAGTGTTATAGTGTTATAGTGTTATAGTGTTATAGTGTCATAGTGTTAATAGTGTCATAGTGTTATAGTGTTAATAGTGTCATAGTGTTATAGTGTTAATAGTGTTAATAGTGTTAATAGTGTTATAGTGTTATAGTGTTAATAGTGTCATAGTGTTATAGTGTTAATAGTGTTAATAGTGTTAATAGTGTTATAGTGTTAATAGTGTCATAGTGTTATAGTGTTAATAGTGTTAATAGTGTTAATAGTGTTATAGTGTTAATAGTGTCATAGTGTTAATAGTGTTAATAGTGTCATAGTGTTATAGTGTTAATAGTGGTAATAGTGTTAATAGTGTTATAGTGTTCATAGTGTTAATAGTGTTAATAGTGTTATAGTGTTATAGTGTTAATAGTGTTATAGTGTTAATAGTGTTAATAGTGTTAATAGTTAAATAGTGTTATAGTGTTAATAGTTAAATAGTGTTATAGTGTTAATAGTGTCATAGTGTTATAGTGTTAATAGTTAAATAGTGTTATAGTGTTAATAGTTAAATAGTGTTATAGTGTTAATAGGTAAATAGTGTTATAGTGTTAATAGGTAAATAGTGTTATAGTGTTAATAGTTAAATAGTGTTATAGTGTTAATAGGTAAATAGTCTTATAGTGTTAATAGTTAAATAGTGTTATAGTGTTAATAGTGTTAATAGTGTTATAGTGTTAATAGTGTTAATAGTGTTAATAGTGTTAATAGTGTTATAGTGTTAATAGTTAAATAGTGTTAATAGTGTTATAGTGTTAATAGTTAAATAGTGTTAATAGTGTTAATAGTGTTATAGTGTTAATAGTGTTATAATGTTAATAGTTAAATAGTGTTATAGTGTTATAGTGTTAATAGTGTTATAGTGTTAATAGTGTTATAATGTTAATAGTTAAATAGTGTTATAGTGTTATAGTGTTCATAGTGTTAATAGTGTTAATAGTGTTAATAGTGTTAATAGTTAAATAGTGTTATAGTGTTAATAGTTAAATAGTGTTATAGTGTTAATAGTTAAATAGTGTTATAGTGTTAATAGTTAAATAGTGTTATAGTGTTAATAGTTAAATAGTGTTATAGTGTTAATAGGTAAATAGTGTTATAGTGTTAATAGTTGTATCTGTTTTTTGTTTACATGACATTTCATATTCAGAAATCAGACAATGATCAGATTGTGGAGTGCATTAAAACATATCCAGTGATTCCAATCCAAGGCTTTCATCTATTTACCTTAGATTGGATACTTGGCTGTAGTATGGACCACTTCAAGTATTTCATGGTTATCTTACATAAAGCATTAGCTGATGGGGTCACACAATGCACAATAGCACAGAGGAAGCTAAATGCTGTGTGTTTTTTTTTTAATAGGTAAATAGTGTTATAGTGTTAATAGTTAAATAGTGTTATAGTGTTAATAGTTAAATAGTGTTATAGTGTTAATAGGTAAATAGTGTTATAGTGTTAATAGGTAAATAGTGTTATAGTGTTAATAGTTAAATAGTGTTATAGTGTTAATAGGTAAATAGTCTTATAGTGTTAATAGTTAAATAGTGTTATAGTGTTAATAGTGTTATAGTGTTAATAGTGTTAATAGTGTTAATAGTGTTAATAGTGTTATAGTGTTAATAGTTAAATAGTGTTAATAGTGTTATAGTGTTAATAGTTAAATAGTGTTATAGTGTTAATAGTTAAATAGTGTTATAGTGTTAATAGTTAAATAGTGTTATAGTGTTAATAGTTAAATAGTGTTATAGTGTTAATAGTTAAATAGTGTTATAGTGTTAATAGTTAAATAGTGTTATAGTGTTAATAGTTAAATAGTGTTATAGTGTTAATAGGTAAATATTGTTATAGTGTTAATAGTTAAATAGTGTTATAGTGTTAATAGGTAAATATTGTTATAGTGTTAATAGTTAAATAGTGTTATAGTGTTAATAGTTAAATAGTGTTATAGTGTTAATAGGTAAATAGTCTTATAGTGTTAATAGTTAAATAGTGTTATAGTGTTAATAGGTAAATAGTGTTATAGTGTTAATAGTGTTAATAGTGTTATAGTGTTAATAGTGTTAATAGTGTTAATAGTGTTAATAGTTAAATAGTGTTAATAGTTAAATAGTGTTAATAGTGTTATAGTGTTAATAGTTAAATAGTGTTATAGTGTTAATAGTTAAATAGTGTTATAGTGTTAATAGTTAAATAGTGTTATAGTGTTAATAGTTAAATAGTGTTATAGTGTTAATAGGTAAATAGTGTTATAGTGTTATAGTGTTAATAGTTAAATAGTGTTATAGTGTTAATAGTTAAATAGTGTTATAGTGTTAATAGGTAAATAGTGTTATAGTGTTAATAGTGTTAATAGTGTTATAGTGTTAATAGTGTTAATAGTGTTAATAGTGTTATAGTGTTAATAGTGTTAATAGTGTTATAGTGTTAATAGTGTTATAGTGTTAATAGTGTTATAATGTTAATAGTTAAATAGTGTTATAGTGTTATAGTGTTAATAGTTAAATAGTGTTATAGTGTTAATAGTTAAATAGTGTTATAGTGTTAATAGGTAAATAGTGTTATAGTGTTAATAGGTAAATATTGTTATAGTGTTAATAGTTAAATAGTGTTATAGTGTTAATAGTTAAATAGTGTTATAGTGTTAATAGGTAAATAGTCTTATAGTGTTAATAGTTAAATAGTGTTATAGTGTTAATAGTGTTAATAGTGTTATAGTGTTAATAGTGTTAATAGTGTTAATAGTGTTATAGTGTTAATAGTGTTAATAGTGTAATAGTGTTAATAGTGTTATAGTGTTAATAGTGTTATAGTGTTAATAGTGTTATAGTGTTAATAGTGTTAATAGTGTTAATAGTGTTATAGTGTTAATAGTGTTAATAGTGTTATAGTGTTAATAGTTAAATAGTGTTATAGTGTTAATAGTTAAATAGTGTTATAGTGTTAATAGTTAAATAGTGTTATAGTGTTAATAGGTAAATAGTGTTATAGTGTTAATAGTGTTAATAGTGTTATAGTGTTAATAGTGTTAATAGTGTTAATAGTGTTATAGTGTTAATAGTGTTAATAGTGTTATAGTGTTAATAGTTAAATAGTTATAATGTTAATAGTTAAATAGTGTTATAGTGTTAATAGTGTTATAGTGTTAATAGTGTTATAATGTTAATAGTTAAATAGTGTTATAGTGTTATAGTGTTAATAGTGTTAATAGTGTTAATAGTGTTAATAGTGTTAATGGTTAAATAGCGTTATAGTGTTAATAGTTAAATAGTGTTATAGTGTTAATGGTTAAATAGTGTTATAGTGTTAATAGTTAAATAGTGTTATAGTGTTAATGGTTAAATAGTGTTATAGTGTTAATAGTTAAATAGTGTTATAGTGTTAATAGTTAAATAGTGTTATAGTGTTAATAGTTAAATAGTGTTATAGTGTTAATAGTTAAATAGTGTTATAGTGTTAATAGGTAAATAGTGTTATAGTGTTAATAGTTAAATAGTGTTATAGTGTTAATAGGTAAATAGTGTTATAGTGTTAATAGGTAAATATTGTTATAGTGTTAATAGTTAAATAGTGTTATAGTGTTAATAGTTAAATAGTGTTATAGTGTTAATAGGTAAATAGTCTTATAGTGTTAATAGTTAAATAGTGTTATAGTGTTAATAGTGTTAATAGTGTTATAGTGTTAATAGTGTTAATAGTGTTAATAGTGTTATAGTGTTAATAGTGTTAATAGTGTTATAGTGTTAATAGTGTTATAGTGTTAATAGTGTTATAGTGTTAATAGTTAAATAGTGTTATAGTGTTAATAGTTAAATAGTGTTATAGTGTTAATAGGTAAATAGTGTTATAGTGTTAATAGGTAAATAGTGTTATAGTGTTAATAGTTAAATAGTGTTATAGTGTTAATAGGTAAATAGTGTTATAGTGTTAATAGGTAAATAGTGTTATAGTGTTAATAGGTAAATAGTGTTATAGTGTTAATAGTTAAATAGTGTTATACTGTTAATAGGTAAATAGTGTTATAGTGTTAATAGTTAAATAGTGTTATAGTGTTAATAGTTAAATAGTGTTATAGTGTTAATAGGTAAATAGTGTTATAGTGTTAATAGTTAAATAGTGTTATAGTGTTAATAGTTAAATAGTGTTATAGTGTATACCCCCCCCCCAAAAAAAAAAAGATACCACCCACCACTGCTGGGGAGTCCATGTGTCAGTTAATCAATCCAATGAATTTTAAGTGCTGTATCTGGAAGACAATAAACAAACATGGAAGTACAATCCAATTCAAAATATCTCATCCTGCAATCTGACATGTTCTCTTTCTTTCTCTTTTTCACATTAATTGGCTAATTTTTGCATAATTTTCCTTGTCACAACCTCCACAAGTATAAACACTCGCATCAGTTGTATCTGTTTTTTGTTTACATGACATTTCATATTCAGAAATCAGACAATGATCAGATTGTGGAGTGCATTAAAACATATCCAGTGATTCCAATCCAAGGCTTTCATCTATTTACCTTAGATTGGATACTTGGCTGTAGTATGGACCACTTCAAGTATTTCATGGTTATCTTACATAAAGCATTAGCTGATGGGGTCACACAATGCACAATAGCACAGAGGAAGCTAAATGCTGTGTGTATTTTTCTCTTCGCTCCAACAATAGTTTTAAATTGGACAGAAACATTGAACTCACTGTCTGCCTCAGCTGCTCTTAAATAAATGTTATATTTCTGAAGCCATTTCATTTCCTTTCTAGCATTATGTACACCAAAAGGACAGTGTAGTGTATAGTAGTAGAAATAATTAGATTTTTCAGTAAAAAAAAAAAAAAAAAGTTGTATACTGACTTTTCTAAGAGTACACCTATATACTATTAATGAATTGAGTCAATAAATAAACAAATTCACATTATGGAACATTTTCTCTTGTTCCAAAATAAAATGAGTATTTGCAAATATATTTGGGTGTACTTGTACTTTGGTTGCTACAACATCATCAACATTTTACTGTGGTTTATTGTCATGAAAAAGGTACAATAACCTTTCTGATGGAGGGTCTGTCATTGTCCCCATGGTGACAAGCAGAAGACACCACTAGGCCTGTAGTTGCAGTCAGATCTGTGGAGTGGCGAGCTCAGTCACAGTAAGACTGTATATTTTTTACTAGAGACAAGATGGATAAGTTTAATTTGTTTATTGTTGTAAAACATTCCAGACAAATCAGTCGCATCCTCATGGAGACAAGCAGCTGGCCAACCTCCTAACAGAAAAGTGAGTGCACCTTTAAATATTGATGATAATATTCCCATTAATAGAATGATAAAAGAAAAAAAGTTCAAAGCCTAATGCAAAGTTTAAAAAGGATAATAATTTAATTCTCAACTGCTTCTTGTGGCGTGGTACTAGTATCTATGTAATTATTCACAAATGACTGCACCAACTCTTCTATACAAATACAAATACAAATGTTACTGTTGTCACTAAGATGTAGCAGATCCAGTGTCCTATAACACACTCCTGTTAGATCAATTCTAATAAAACACAAACCCTCCCTTTGTCTTCTGATAAAGACATAATACTTAATGACATATATTCTCACGGCGATAACCCATTTCTAATCTCTTTCCCATCTAATCCCATGTGCATTGATAATCCCTGTGATAATTCTTTGTGTTCCTTGGATACAAAAGACAGTGCTCTCCTGTGATGGGGGCTTGTCATTAGTTCAGGACTACTGATCTTGGCTGGCATTCCGAGCACTCAATAGGATTTGGTGTAATCCACGGAGCAGGGCAGATGGACACACAGGTAAGATGACTGGAGTTATTATTGGACTGGCCCTCTGCCCACCAGCCCCTCTGATAGCTACTCATTCATTACGTAGGCCTAATCAGATTAATGTTGAATTAGGTTATGAATGCCCACGTCAAGCAACAAAAGCAACGCATTTTGTACTCTTTTATTTCTGTCCAAAAACTTCCATTTTGTTTGGTACAGTTATGGATTAAGTGTTGGATACAGTAAGTGCACTGGAGTCCCAAGGCAATAGGTCAGATTGGCAGGAAAGAGACTGGCATTGAGGCTGCCCTTCAAGTATAGAGACACTAAAATAAAGCGAGTTTTCTGGAGAATCTGCTGTATATCTTCACTGACAACAAAAACAAAAAAAAAAGTTTTTCCAGGCATTTTTTTGCTGATGTATGTTTCTCTCAGTGAGACCTTTACATGCACTGGACATAATAAAACATCAGTAGTTGTAATATAAACTCTTTTTTACTTACATTTGGGCTCTTAAATTGTTGGTAAATTAAAGTTTGGGGAAACCTTTTGATTCAAAGAAGATGCATGCGTATAAAATGAAAATAAAAATGAAAGGAGTCCCATACATGCTGTACTTGTATACAGTTACTGTACAGGGTTATTGGCAAGCACAAACTAATCTGACATATCATCTTTGGGAGCTATTTTTGAGCCCATTTACATTAGGCTAATATCTGTTATGATGGTTTGATTTTGATCATTAGGTAGCCAATTTAGTCTCTTACCACTTTTAAGTTTGTGATGGAGTAGTCCTGTCAGCCAGTGCGAGGAGACCACAGTGCTGACATACATGCACACCCACATGCTCACTCACGCGCACTCATTCTGGGGTTCACTTACCTGTACCCGTTTACCACTATCCCCAAATTTTCCTCACAGCCATCGCAGCAGTCAGAGGTGGACACTTGATGGCTGCTCAAACATTCCTCTCGCCGTAGCCATAGTTCCACTTCCAAACTTTTCTTCATGTTCGCTGTACCCTGAGTGTGTTAGTCATTTATTACAGATCCATGGTGTCAGTCGAGTAATCGTGACCAACCCATGGACCAACCTGAGCGTCGCAGTCTCCCGGATTATACTGCGTCACACATATGGCGCACACACGATGCAATTAACACCATGTGACTTGCCATTTTTGTATAAGATAATTTGTTTTAAAAAATTTTCTATTTTTGCTTAGAGCCTATTATTACGGTATTTTGTTTATGGCAGTATTTGTGATTTTTCTATGGGAGAATGTATCTATTAGAGAAATAACCATTTTTCTGCGTTAATTGATGAGGGGGAGGAGCCTCGTACTATAAAGGGGGCCTCCCACCTCCAGAGAGGCAGTGTGTGTTAAGGGGAAGAGCTGTGTACACCTCAGGCACCTGCTCCAGAGATATCCCACGGCTGCTCAGTGTTTTTGCTGCTAAAGACAGTAAATATATCTATTCTTTATTGTTTTCATTATTTTGTGCACTTTTGGGAATAAAATCACCAACCGTTTTTGACTGCCTTATCATTTCCTTTTCTTCAATAAGAACCCAGGACAATGTTCATTGTGCATGTTTTAAATAGGCCTGTAGGATGTTCATAGCTGTATTTAAATGTGCAAATGCACGGAGGCACTTTATTCATGTGAGTGTAGGTCTGCGCTTACTGGGAGCCTGACTGAAAATCTTCATGTGAGTTTCACACACTTTGGCTTTTTGGAACCACTCATTGGCCTCACATAAAATTCCACCTGTGGCGGACTGTAAGCTGAGATGCCTCCTCCCGCTGCTGTATTTGGCTTTTGAACTAATTATCCTCTTTAATTAGTTAACAATGAAAGCTTTCAACATAGAGGTGGTGGCCCTGTGCGCACCTCGTTCTTCCACTTGGCACTTGTTACGTGTGGGTTAGCCGCTGGTGTAGTGCCCCACAGCTGACACTCCACCGCGGGGCGCGCTGAGCTGCACTGGGAAACCCGCAGGTCGCCTACCGCGGCGGGCGGGGGCTAATTAGATTACTGTGGAGCAACTGCTGCCTTCCTGCGCTGAATGCACGACTGCCTTACGACAAAACCCTCCCTTTCCGACTCCGCAGCGGCTCTCTCCCTCACCGGCTGCTGTCACTGTGCCCGCCCCCTCCCTCCCCGCTCCTCCCTGGACTCTCCGAGCTGAGGGGACGCTGGAGCAGAGCCGGTTTACAGTTACACCGCGTCTACTGCGCTTACCCTTCACTTCAAGACGTGCACCGGAGCCGTACAACTCTACAACAACACTTCAAACCGGGAACTCTAATTCTTTACACGGACACTGGCGCCTTTTCTGTGACTCGCGCACACATCCGCTTTCTTCACGTGGCGCTGGCGTCTCCCCTCAGAAGTGGGGAGCATTTCTTGGCTGGTCTCGGGAGGAGTTGTATGGATGTTATATCGTGCCTTTTCGGTTCGGGCTGTGTCTTTCCGCGGCCCAGAGACACAGGCAAGAGTGTGTGGAAAAGTGCATCTGAATGTTAAACGTATGGCTTCACCGAGGATAACACGGTAAGTCCGACTGCTCAGCCTTTTTGGGACTCGCTTTTGCCGATCCAAATGACGCGTAACGCATTCTTACTGGTCGTTTTTGTTGGAATATTTGATTCAAACTGCTTGTAAAATGTAAATACATGTGATAATCCCCGAACTAGTATGCAGACAGTACGCTTTACAGTGTTATATAGCCTACTTCAGACAAGCCAAGAAGTTGTGCATTACAATTAAGGGGAAAGGGGTTGGCTAATTCTCTGTCCATGGTGCTGAAATCTTATTCCTCCGTAGGGTTCACGCTTTTTAAGTTGAAATAGACGTTTAAATCCACACTTTACATCATTCTGGATATGATACCAGCTATCCCCTCTTTAAAACTGAAAATTCAACAGTTTTGATAGAGAAAATAGGTTGAATCTATAGTATACGTCCTCGTTTATGCGTTATTCTCTATAGTGCATTTTCAACTGGTGTTTCCCGTCTTTCACAAAGCAGGTTACCCATAGCAGCCTGTTTGTCTAGGATTATAAAGACAGGGAGAGTTATCCGATTACTTTGAATTACGGCAAGCTGTCGCCTCACCACCACACTGCACCGACACGGGGAAAGTCAAAGGTTGGACGTACTGGTCGTCAGGGCTATGGTAAATAAACAGAAGCTTCATTGTGCATTTCAGGAGGTGTCTTGATATTTGGCCTTGTGTTTAGAGGAATGTGTAAACACTTTCGTCGATTGAATGAGGAGATAGGGCACAAGTGTTAAGTGTTTAGTGAACCTATGTACGACCCTTACTCAAGACGCCATGTTTAATCCTTCTGGGCGCACTGGGAGACAGAGGGCACAGAAATGTCTGATTTGTTTTTCACTCACTGATTATTTGTTCCTTAAGTTTGAAATGAGAGGAATAATTTATGAATGCAGTGATGTAACTTAAGGGTTTCGTAACACAATGAATGGTTCTTATTCGTACAGTAATAATATACAAGTTTTGCTGATTCTGTAGGTCTACACAGTGTTTATTACTCAGATGTGTAATGCAGCCTTAAAGATACACCATTAAAGGTGCATTCTGAAACTTTTCTTCAGCTGTCTCCATGAAGATGTCATTGCTCTACCTAAAAATGTTCAGCAGTTTAGCTATAAACTTGTCTATCTCCACAGCAACAAGCTAGTGATGCCAGCAGGCCAAGTTACGAGTCAGATCTAGGGATAGTCGATCCTGCTCAAAGGAAAAATACATCTCTTTTGAGGTATTTTCTATATTGCAAAATAGATAACTGTGGAATATGCCAAGCAAAGCAATGAAATCTCCATGGAAACAAGCAGAAATGTTACACAGTGCATCTTTAACAGTACATATTATACTTACATTTGATTGTAAGTTGGGTAGGTCTAAAAAATCAACTTCTCAAATAATATCTCAAAAAGCAGTTACGGCTATGGATGTCATTGCATTGAAGTCAAATATTTGTTCACCTTTAGTCCGTTTTCAAGATTGTTTTTATATTACTTTTGGTTTAATCCTGCTGGAGGTTTTGTTGACAGATCTCCCCAATACTTCCTGTTTTTTCTTATCTTCTTATAACTCTAAATTCTCTGATTTAACCAGTGGAATTTTCTCTTTGACACTTGGATAAGTGTGAAACTGTTGCAATAACCCCACTCTATACATATATCTTACTTCAACATAGAGAGGAGAGGCCCACTACTGTTATGATCTGTGCCATTATCCTCTAGACTGGAAAGGAGTCATCATAAAAACATAGAAACGGCGCATACGACACTGACAGAAGGACCTCGGTGTGTTACAATGACAATGATAAGTGCCTTGACCACTTTACATGAAAGCTACAGGTCAATTTACAGACTTTTTCAACATGGGTAATTATATAGCAGCAAATATAGCAGTTTCTCAGACTGTATCTGTTGGAATTCATTTTCAAATAAGGATACAGCGAACATGCATTTTTAAAGGTGCTTTATGGAAGTTTTCAGCTTGTGAGGATGATACAGATGTTTTTGGAGTATTTTTTTATTGATGAATAATTAAAACATATTCTTACTGGGAACCGGGATCTCCCCTCCAAAGATCTGACCTATAACTGGTCCTATATGAACTAATCTCTCTAGAAACACTGCCATAATCATCTTCATAGGGAGACTTGTTATAAATCTTGTTTAAAGTCTTGCAAGTCTCTGCACTCACATGCTCAGTGTCAATTGTATGTACACTTAAAGGCCGAATAAACACCAAAATCACATTTTTTCCCTACTGATTAGCTGTGTAAATGGGTCTAAAATAGAAATGTATAACTATCCCTGGCCTTATTTTTGCATATTTGTTAAAAACTGGACTTTTAGATCAAAAGTCTGTGTTCGTGTGTGCCTCTTTAGGATCAACTACAGGCAGTACATTTTAATTTTTGGGTTGGACTAACAGCCGCCAGTGAGTCAGATGGTTATTACGTGATGAGCCCCTCTCAGTCCCGCCCCTACCTGGCACTTCTGGTCACTGCGATGTCCCGCCGTGTCTGGAGGAAAGGGAAACAGTGTGATCCAAGCACAAATGTCCGCTCTATTTCAAAGACTGGAGTGCACCGGTCCAGCCATGTTGGATTGTTGTGGCTGTCAGTCGGCTGTCAATCATCACTCCAGAGCCCGCCCCACACCCGCTCCCTCCAACCCGCCCGGCACCACCCACTCTGGAGGATTTTTCAGACTTTGCTTAGGGGCGGAGTAAAGCTTCGGGAGGATGTTTAATGACTCTTTAACATAATCAGTCTGCAGCATTTGGGCACATTTGATTAAAGGATTCCCAAATGGTAGAATACATTGGATCCTATTGTTTTGTATGTAGAAAGTAGCGCAGCAGTCTTTTAGCAAACTATTTAAAGGCATCTACAGGGACAGATTTTTCCAGCAGTCACTCTCGACAGTATATAATTCAATGTAATTCACAATAGAAGAGAGTATGCACATTACTATTATCAAACTAGGAAGGCTGCAACTATTTCCATAGCGTGTCCTCTGCATTGAAAGACTTTGTAAAACCTCTACTGTTTAGTTTATCAGTTCAAATTCCAGATGAGCTGTTTAGAATGTGCACTAAAAACTGAATCCTACCTTTTATACAAATTGAATTGCAATATTGGTCAGAAAAAAAGAACTGTGCAGCCCTAACTCAGATTTACAAATATCCCCAGGTCAGCTCAGGATTAGAGCACAAGTTAATTTTAAACATTTTTTACTTGTTAATTTATCCACATAATGCCCCTATGGAGTTGAAAACACTTATAATATTATGCTAACACATGCAATAGTTTTTAGGGCATGTAGTTCACAGTGGTCTAAGCAAAATAGGTCTTTGTTAGTTGTCCGATCTTTAAGTATTCTGTTCTCATAAACCAAACTGCTCATCAGCCGATAATGTCCCATCTGTGGCGCTGTAAACTCCCCCTTTAGATACTTTGCTTTATTTATTCAGCGATATGGGTGTTTGGACGCTCTGGGCTACCGTCCTTAGTCCTTTATGAGCTTGTGGGTTGGGTTGCCAGGTGCCTCTATGTATGGGATTGAGTTTACATTGAACAATACCGCTGAATTAATTGTGCCTAACAAGATTACGTGCCTGTTGGCCAAAACACCGCTTGAGATCTGCATATCTGGCATAGCAGAGCGAGGAAGGGAAACAGGGAAACGGGGAGGCAAATTAGTATGAGACACCAAAGTTATTTTTCCACTTTGCATTTTGAGTTTGTTTTTTCTGATTGTGGAGGACAATAGAATATAATTAGGCAATGATAACGCTGTCAATAAATAAATGCATATGCAGATTATAAATGCAGGGATGAAAACCGTCAGAAGGTTATTGCAAGAACTACAAGACGTACAGTTAACACCTGAAGAATACAGCAATACTTTTAAAGGGCCCGTATTGTCTATATTCTGATCTATGTTATAATGTTCATTAAAAACACTGGAGTTGTGTTTCATCCACACATGTTTAACACACACATTCTGCATTTTAAACAGAAAACACTCTGTTCCTCCTTGTGAGGTCGCGTGGTAATACTTTACCAAGAATTAACACACTATTAATAGACTTATTTGGACATGTAGCCTAATAAATCTGTTTTTGAGGAGGTAACAATATTCTAACATGTCTTAAAGCTCACAATTTTGTCAGTATTGTGCAATATAGAACCTTCAAAGCTGCTTACAATAGTTTTTTACATCTCAAGAACATTTTAGCAGATGCATCTTATTTCTTGGTTGGTAATTTACAACAGAGGTGTCAGATTGAACTATCCATCCATCCATCCATCTTCTCCTGCTTAATCCGGCTGGGTCGCGGGGGCAGTTTGCTGCCCAATACTCATAGCACCTGACTACCCCCTATGAACCCCTCTGCAGGTGGTGAGCCCACAGGAGGGTGGACAACATGGTCCTTGATGTTAGTTCATAGGGGTGCTGCATGTTTTAGGTTGATGGGGAAACCGGAGCACCCGGAGGAAACCCATCCAGACACGGGGAGGAACATGCAAACTCCACACAGAAAGGCCCGGGCGACCCGGATCGAACCCGCAACCTTCTTGCTGTGAGGCCTGAGTGTTGCCACTCAGCCACCGTGCAGATTGAACTAAATAATAATAATTTGCCCCTAAATTACTGATTCCTGACCATTTCAGACAAGACAGTCATGTGTTACTGTACGTCTACCACCTGCTTGTCTCCCTGGAAATGTTCATGCTTTATCTGGCATGTTTCACACTGCATTTTTTCCGAAACAGGGACGTTTATTCCAAAGTCTGAAAAAATTCTTACATTCTTTTTTGTGAGTGGTCGTCTCACCACAGATCTGACCTGTGACATGGCCTGGTGACGTCCCCTGCTTGTCTTCATGTACATCGATTTGCTTTGCTAAGATATAGACTACTCTATGTCTCAATCATTTTTTAAGCTTTCACTTGACCAGCAGCCATATTGCTTCAGGTAATCCACATACAATATATATCAGTCTATATTGTTGTATAAATAATTCATCCACAATGTGTCCAGTGTTGGAAGAATGAGGGATGGCAATGTTTATGCGTTACGCCTTTTTAAGAAGTAGTTTAGCAAAGTTTTCCCTCGGTGGGATGAGTGGACTTCATTTTAATCTTGTGTAGTCTCACTTCCTCGAGCCCGTGGCCCAGTTAATAGAGGAAGCCGCTTTCAAGAGCCCCATAAAACAGAGCGACCTCCTGAGAATTACAGCAGCAAGTGTTTGGACTAACTTACAGTGCATGTGAAAGTGGGGCATGGCCAGTGGGCAGTGAGGCAATCAAGTTTCATGTTTTCATCAGTGTTACTCCAATCTGCCCGTGTCCAGCTTAGTACATTCACTTAATTGGAAAGAGGGAACTTGTTTATGACATACAATTCCTCTTATGGGTCAGTGGATGAAGTAATGGTCATATTTTACGGTGCAGATTGAAATACTACCGGGGCAGCCTTTGGGTTGTCATAAAATTTGACACCGTGATACTAATTAATATGGCTATTGAAACTCATCTGAAGATTTGTAACGGGTCTGAAAGAAAATATCACTGAAGTGGACCTTTTTTGGAATAGTTTTAGAATCTAAAGCAAAACTAGCAATTATTAAGACCCATTATTTTGTGTTTGAAGGGCCTATATTGTGCTATTTTCTGTTGTAATGTTGTTTCCTCACATGTTTGTTTCATTCACACGTTTCACACACAAAGTTTCTGAGTTTTTATCTCAAACAGAAAACACTCAGTTCCACCTTGTGATGTCATTTGTGTCATGTGTGTCCATACACCTTCACTAGAATCATTTGGATGATTTCAGACCTGGAATTGCCAATCTCTGCTGAACTAAAGGTTAAAAAAGCAGTTGTTTACTTCAAAACTACCACTACATGACATCACAAGGTGGAATAGAACATTTTTGAGCTTTGGAGATGTAGACAGACTAATAATAACGGCTTACTCAAACATTATGCTCAACATTATAGCATAACACACAAATATACAACCTTTAAGTGCAAGTGGATTAATATTGTGCTGTGGCATCTTATTTTGGTTGATAATAAGTCAATTGATATTTTGCAGGAACATTGTTCTGATGGTGTCCTACATTATTCTCTATGGTGGAATGTTCAGTAGTCACCATGGGGACGATGCACACTGGCAAAAAAAGTGTTAAGCTTGTTTGAAAATTCAAGAAAAATTACAAAATAGATTTAAACAACACATTCTCAGGGGTTTCTGATCAATATGAGCGTTCTTGGTCTTGTTTAGGAGTTTGCGAGACTCTTTTCATTTGAAGCATTGGTACCGGAAACAATATAAATACACTGGACTTTTTCAGAATATTTATTAGAATGGTGGTGAGCTAAAGAAGATCTTGCAGAAGACCAATTATTTTGTGTTTATGTTGCATTTTACTGCCTAAAAATCCTCTCTTTATTATCCTTGTGGTACTGAAATCTGTAACAAGTACTGTATGAAGACTTTTTTAGTACTGAAATCACCTTCGCAATGTTACTAACCAGGACACACCATCAGATTTGCACTGCTACATTGCCTCATTATTTTGTTCGCAAAGACCCGGAATTGAGAAAGCGAGTAAAAAGTATTTTTGTGTTTTACTTTTGGTCATTCAGCTTAACGTTTCAATTAAAATCTGCTTTATAGTCCCACATTTGAAGTCTTCTACAAACAAAATCTTTTTAAAAAATATCAAAACACACCATTTGGAGAGATAATATTTCCCTGTTGATAATGACATGCCGAGTATTTTTAAAGTTGAGTGAAATAGCTGCAAGTTTAATGTTAATTGGTAAAAAAAATCATTACATTATTATCATACATGGATAACTGCAATTATGTGGCCAAAGTTGTGTACAAAATAACCCAGTGAACCAAATGAAACCACAAAAGAATGTTTTTAAATGCTGTGCTGCTTTTACATGTTTATGATTATATTAAAGGGCCCATGTTCTGATCTATGTTATAACGTTTCTTCATCAAAAACATACCTGAAAACACCTTGTGATGTCACGTAGTAATACAGAAATTCCACCAGACCTGCACAGGTTCGGGTACCCGCGGATACACGACGGGTGAACCGCAAATTTGAATGAAATGGGTGAAAAATGTGCTGTGTTCAGGTCAGCTCAGGTCTAATCTGCGATTTACAAAACGAACAAATGTGCGAACAAAAAACAGGGCTGTATTTTAGTGAACTGCAAAAATGCCAGTGTTTTTACAAGATGATTAAATGTCAAACCCATATGGTTTTGCCTGCACATGCGCATTCTCAGAAATCTCTACCACTTTCATTTTCAATCCTCGCATGAGACATGTCGTTCAAAATGACTCCCGAAGAGCTGAAAAGAAAATTAGTGAGTGGAGAGAACAAAGTTGTGGCTTTTTTTTGGCTCTTGGACTGATTTTCATTTGGGTGCAGTTCGGATGTTTGTATGTATTAATAGCAGATCGGATGCAGAATTTTATTTCAATTTTGTCAGAAAACAGGTTGGGTGCAGATTGAGGTATGATGGGTACAGGCGGGTGCAGTTTGTTAAAATCAGACCTGTGCAGGACTCTAAACTCCACTGTGCTTTTGAACTGCATATTAACTAGAATCACTTTGGCAATTCCAGAGCAAAAATGATCAATCTTTCCAGATGAAAAGGTCAAAGGTTGCTGTTAACATGACAAATACTGCTTCACGACATCACAAGGTGGAACAGAGCATTTTGAGATTTGGAGATGTAGACAGATTAATAATAAAAGATTACTCAAACACGTGAGAATGAAACAAAACACAACTTTAGATATGTTTTTGAGGACAATATTATATATGGCTTAAAGCTCACAGGAGACAATTTGCATAATATAGGACCTTTAAAGGGGAATGGTCAGTATTTTTAGTATTTCACGTTATATGTGCTTTGCTTAGCTCTGCCTTTCCCTGTATTTCCTATAGACAGCTGCTATTAAGTCTAACTGCTTTAGAATAAAAGTCGGTGCTAACAAACTGTGGCGTGTTCACAAATGAGTGACTTTGTGAGCTACAACATCTGCTCACTTTAAGACCCTCAGTAACTAACTTGAGCAAGCAGGAAACAACAGAGTAAAGTGTGGAGCTGAATACAAAGCACAGACCACTTTGTCGGTTTGAGTAGCACTTTATTACTGTGGAACAAGCTGAACTTTTTCACTAGGTAATGTCATACATGTTTTGTGGTATGTTTTTGTTCACAAAGTCAATTTTGCAGAATATTGGACCTTTATGTGCCACAAATTTCATCATTTTAATACATTTGTTTACAAGTAGATGATGTTTGGGCATATCCGATTCTCCCTTTAGCCAAGGCTGTGACAGTTCTTCCAAAATTCCAACAGACATGGCAGTGGGCAAAGAGCGAACCAAGCGCTCTATTTTGCCCATTAATCTGGTCACATCACACTTTCAATTAGAAAACTACAACTTACATTTGACTTACAGTTCCAGTATTAAGTTTGGCATTAAAAGCCAGGAGCTGCAAAATGAAGCAATAATTCGCCAAAAAGTAATTTATTCGACCCTCTACAGCTCAAATCTTATCATAAAACTAAAAATCTACACAAAAAATGGCTAAAATCTCCACATTATGGCATTGGAACTGTACACCTGATAAATACTGATGCCCAGAATATAGTCGATATAGTAATTATTGTGACGGTCTGTGTGGGTTTACTGAATGTTTATCTCCCTCAGTCATGACAATATATAGTACTTTTACACCACTTGTCAAACCATCAGGTCAAACACACTTATATCTTGTGTGTGAAGGTGTGTGAGTCTAGATATGTGTGTGTGTGTTTTTCCTGAGGGCTGCGAGTGGAGCAGGTGGTGAGCAGAGTGGACCTGTCAAGTATGTTTAAAGGTCAACATACATTATAATTAGCCTAGACGTTTAGCTGTTTTGAGCTAGTTTGAGAAGACTTATAGAAAAAAAATCTGTTCTTAAATTAAGTTTATCATTTTGGCCTCATGCAAATAAATGTGTAATTCTGCAAAGATAAATTGTGTCTGTCTGTTTATCTCTCCGCTTGGTCTCTTACTCTCTGTCTCTCTCTCTGTGTCTTTATCTCTCGCTCCTCTCTCTGTCTTTGTCTGTCTGTCTGTCTGTGTCTCTCTCTGTCTCTCTCTTTCTCTGTCTTGTCCTCTCTTTCTCTGTCTTTCTCTGTCTGTCTCTCTCTTTCTCTGTCTTGTCCTCTTTCTCTGTCTTTCTCTCTCTCTGTCTCTCTCTCTTTGTGTCTTTCTCCCTCTCTCCTCTCTTTCTCTGTCTCGTCCTCTCTCTGTCTTTGTCTGTCTGTCTCTTTCTCTCTCTCTCTGTCTTTCTCTGTCTGTCTCTCTCTTTCTCTGTCTCGTCCTCTCTTTCTCTGTCTTTGTCTGTCAGTCTCTCTCTCTGTCTCTCTCTCTTTGTGTCTTTCTCCCTCTCTCCTCTCTTTCTCTGTCTCTTCCCCTCTCTCTATCTCTCTTTCTCTGTCTCTTCCCCTCTCTCTATCTCTCTTTCTCTGTCTCTTCCCCTCTCTCTATCTCTCTTTCTCTGTCTCTTTCTCCATCTCTCTGTCTCTCTCTGTCTTTCTCTATCTCTCTCTCTGTCTCTCTCTCTGTCTTTCTTTGTCTCTCTCTCTTTCTTTGTCTCTTTCTCTCTCTCTTTCTCTGTCTATCTCTCTGTGTCTTTCTCTCTCTCTTTCTCTTCCTCTCTCTCTGTCTCTCTCTCTTTGCCTCCCTCTGTCTCTCCATGTGTCTCTCTCTTTTTCTCTCTCTGTCTTTCTGTCTCTCTGTTTTTGTCTCCCTGTCTCTTCCTCTGTCTGTTTGTGTCTCTCTTTGTCTAACTCTCTCTGTGTCTTTCTGTCTCTCTGTTTTTGCCTCCCTCTCTCTCTCTCTGTCTCTTCCACTCTCTCTCTCTGTCTTTGTCTCCCTCCATCTCTCTCTCTCTCTCCCTTTCTTTTTCTAGCCCTAAAACAATATCTTTTTGCCATCCATCATAAATGTGTCTTGGTTGAGGTTCAAGTCCTGCACCAGAAGTGAATGGAGTGTGAAATGAAACACAAAAGTAAAATTCTCTTTTTGTACATTCTTTGAAAACAGTCAAATCTGTGACCTGTGACCACTTGTTGCCTGCTTTACAACACCAGCATGTCCTTGTTCCCGACTTCATGCATATTGGAGAATCCCAGATCACTTGAGTTCAGGAGCTGTGTCTCTGGCTCTCCCGTAATACTTTCCCGTTTTGATTTGCAATTTTATCTAAAAGGACTCAGGCGATTTCATTTCGAATCTCCATAATGTGGTATTTACAGGCAAATGAGAATTTTTCTGGTGGCTGGAACAGGCAGGTTTGTGGGAGTTAGGAGTAGACTATGTATTGCAATCGAAAATTTCAGTTTGCATAATTATCAAGTCACAAAGGCTGCGATTATTTAGACAATAGAACCCGACGCAAATTATTTTTAATATTAAAGAATATTGTAGTTTAGATCTCACCCTATGCCCTGTCAATTATATTATCTTTGCATTGTTTTTCTTTACATTTCTTGTATATTGCTGAGATATATTTGTATTACTATATTTAATGTTTACTTGTACATATAAATTTGTATAATTATGCCTTGCTTGACACCAGTCTCGTCTTATATTTGCAACTCATTTAGAATTTATTTTTACCATTTACCATTTTTTTTATAATCATAATATATTGTGATGTGTGAGATACTGTGTCCCAATAATTTCCCTTGTGGATCAATAAAGTTCTTCAAACATGTTCTGAAATACATGAGATTCTTGTATTTGTTTATCATCTCAAATTTCAGTCTTATCCAAAATTTAAACACTCCTGGAGTTATTTACAATGTACAAACTGAACAGATTCCTAAAAACGTTGCATTTTTAGCTGTAATCCTATTCCAAAATGGGGCACCCCTATATCGTTGCCATGGTATTTCACTTGCCCCATGCGAAGCGACAGTGGGTGGCCCGTGTTAACTCTGACCGCGAGCTCTGTTTTTCTCTCTGCGCGTATGTGAACCACAAATTATAGCTGTTACTTCAAAGTGTTGGTGTTTGCTCACACAACAGAGACATGGACCCCTCAAGTGCAGTCAGAACAGAAGCCCCCCTAGACTGGCCGTGGTGTAATCAGACTCGTTGCTCTGCTCGTGGCGTCGACCATCTCTCCCCTATCTCCTTCTTCTTCTCTAATGCTGTCTCACTCGGTCCCCGCACAGTTAAATATATATTACCAGACTTGAAAAAAGTTTCAGAAAGTTGAAACTTGATCTCTGGAGGCTCCAAAAAACTTTAAAAGCAGGAATTGCTCTGCTTCATTCAAGTTTGTGATTGGATGGATTAAGAGCCTGTTGGCGACTGGCATGAGCGTTTAGTGTGGTAGGGTAATATAGGTAGAAATAAGGGTGGGAAATATTGACAAAAATGATGACTTATGGGGATCAACAGCAGATTTGTTGTAATGTCTCCTTTGCCATGCAGAATCTGTGTTGAGGCACTGTAAGATTTTAGGAGGAGACTGAAAACCTTTTGTTTATATTTGCCTGGTACAAAACACTGAACATCTGAACATCTCTTTTATATTTAAATATATATGTAAATTCATATCATTATGTAGAATCATTGCGGGCAGTGCAATGTTTTCATGAGACAAGCCCTAAAAACCCTCCACCAGAAAGCACTTTAAAGAAGTGCTTGTGTCTGCTGTATAACTAGAATCTGTGACACCCCACATTTACTTCACCAGAAACAAGTCCACTGACATGCATGGTAGAAAAATGTGGTGCCCAGCGGGATCTGACGTCGCTGTAAATGTCATCACAACAAACAGTCGGCCTCTCTGATGGATAGCTGCAGATCACACTAATGAATGGCGACCTACACACAGAGCAGTGGGTGTATGCTGGTCAAAACAGGGGTTGATCAGCAATTTGGTGTCTTGAAAATAAGCAATTTAAGATCCAAACATCCACAAATCACTCCAAATACAACTTGAGTGAGTAAATGGCGAGGGGGAAATAGCTATAACATGGTTAAAAGCTCTGAAAAGCTCCATTCTGCATAATAGGCCTGCTTTAATGAAAAGGCCTTAGATGTGTTTTTGATGTGGCCAGTGGCAAAGTTGGACTCTAAAGACACAATCCATTGTGTTTAATGCACCACAAACCTTCACTAGAATCATTTGGATAATTTCAACCCTGGAATTGCCACTACTACTGAACAAAAGGTAAAAGGAGCTGTTAACTTAAAAACTACCACTATATGACATCACAAGGTGGAACAGAGCATTTTGTGGTTACTGGATGCAGACAGACTAATAATAAAGAATTACTCATAAACTAAACACAGCTCCAGGTACATTTTTGATGAGGTAACAACATTCTAACATGGCTAAAAGCTCACGGGAGTCAATGCTGCATAAAATTGCACATTTAACAGCGATGAAAGAGATTAAGGGTAAACCAAGCGTAGTAAGAAGTGGGCATTAGAATAGTATTTACGCGTCTGAATTCACTTAGAGGTGTTTTTGTGACCACAGTATCTTGTTTGTATTCTTGCCTTGGCTAAACATTGTTGTGACTATGTGATTGTGTCGTCTGTATTCATGTCTGATAAGGAGTGTTTAGAGGTGTCTAACTATAGTCCCTGCAGGTGGAAATGAGCTGATTATTCACCAGTGGAGCTCTGTTACCACAACTCAGTCAGAGCCTGGCAACACAAGGAGACCTAATGCACAAATCAAGACAGCTGATGTAAAAAGAGTCACTAATAGAATAAAGAGTCATTGTATATTTATTCATTAAATTCACTGTCGCAAAATATGTTCACTGTTTGACTATTTGCTTAAAGTTCCTATATAGTGCAAAGCTGACTCTTGTAACCTTTAAGCCGTGTTAGAATGTTGCCTCCTCAGAAACATACCTGGAGTTGTGTTTTATTTATGAGTAATTCCTTATTATTAGTCTGTCTGCATCTCCAGAGCTCAAAATGCTCTGCTCCACCTTGTGATGTCACATAGTGGTAGTCAAATTAACAGCTCCTTTTACCTTTTACATTATCCAAATGCATTTGGTCATTTCATTTGGCCACTTTGCTGAAACATGCATTTTGAAATACAAACCTTTCTAGCTTGTTGACTGGCTGGCAATAATGATTCATAATGATTGTCAGCTACCTGCTTGTTTCCATGGAGATGTTATTGCGTTGCCTGGATTGTTCCGCAATATGGCATTCAAACATAAGTCTAGCATTTATTTCATTAACTTCTCTATGGAGACAAGCATGTGGTGGATCCTCTGTTACAGAAGTTACATTGTGCACTGCTAAATGTAAGTTACATCTCAATACCATTTACTCTGAAAAACTTTAATTTAATTTTTTTTTTTTTTACATTATGTTTTTAAAATATATGTAACAAAACTTTGTCACCCTATGTACCAACTATTGCTTTGGATGAACCATTTTGTAAAAAAAAAAAAAAAAAAACACATTTTAAATCCTCGACAAGCAGGGAGATTTTAGGGATCAGCGCTGTTTTGTGAAATGTTTTGTCAGCTGTTAAGGCTTTGAATGCTTTCTGTTTTTTTCTGCCTTATGGGATAAAAACATATTTTTGCAGAATTTGCATGGCACATGTGTCAAATGGGCTGATTCCTCTCTGTCCTCCTCCAGATTTTCCTCAAAAGTTTGTGATAGGAAATTTTGCAACTAGTTATTATCATTTCTTACAGTATGCTGTTAGATTATTTTCTCAATATTTTTACTTTTAAGTGTCAAATATTTCCTTTTCCTAGGTGTATTACGGTAGCTCCAGGACTGCCATTCAAGACAATTACTTGTCCAATCATTTTTCTAACGTGTGCAAATCCACTTTGCTCTTAAGGCTGTTGCGTGTGGATGGTTGCCGCGGAGATCATGGGCTCAGCAGATTTGCAGCCAAATGCAGTGACGACGTCTAAGTGGAGTTGGCAGCTTTGAACTGCGGTCACACTTTAAAGACTGACCAGGGGCAGTATGTCAGAATGAGGGGAGGCATTACACCATGGGCCTGTCATTACCACCACTGATACAACAAGAGACAGCTCGTCTGTGCATCAGAGAACATTTAGTGATGAAGGTGATGAAGATGGTGCATTAAACATGAATGTACCAATACAAGTATTGGATCGGATATCAGTTCCATGATATCCTGGTAGGGCTTGAATTTGATGTAATATGAGTATTTACAGGATAATTTTGGCCTAGACGTCTCATAATATTTGCAGTGTTATTCACATAAAACTGCTCAGTACTTAGTACTGCTCAGTACTTGCTCAGTAGAGATCCACTTGTGTGATGTAACTGTCATTTATCCTTCAAGTACGTACTTGAAGGATAAATGACAGTTACATCACACAAGTGGATCTCATGTTTAATAAGGTAACTGTGTTTTAAGAAAATAAGTGTCATTTTCTTTCCATGCTACACTGGTATTAGGTAATACTGGGTATCAGTAGATACTTAAATTCAAAGTATTGAAATCAGTATCGATATCAGTTTTTGAACTGAAAAATCTGGAACTAGTGGAGTTGGGTAAAGATTTAAGACAATTGGTCAAGGTCCAGATTTTGATGGGCTCTGATTTGCAAACTTTCAGTGTGCAGGTCTGTGGTCAGTGGATTATTCCCTGATACACGGTGAGACAGAGCTGATGTTAGGGCTGGTCAGTGTGGCAAAAATGTAATAATGATCATTAACCTAATAAATAAAGTAAATTAATAAATAAGACAGATCACAGTTTAAATTTTATGTTAAACTGTGATCTGTCTGTCTTAGTGTAATATTATGTTATTAAACCAACCAATCACTTGGGGTCTTACAGAGGGTGACCAATAGGAGAACAGGGTGAGAAAAAAGTGCCTGTTTGAGCAGACAGATGTATTATAATAGAGAAAAAATAACTTGCTCTTATATAAAAATGACATCAGCAAAGGTTAAAGCAATCAAAAATGTCCAGAGCACATATAGTGCCGGACATCTAACTCCAAAAAGGTTGTGCTGTTTCTTCTCATTATGCAGTGAATATGCATTTTGAATGTAATAATTAGCATTTTATACCTTGTGATTAGGGACATACAAATAGAAATGATCCTACTGTATTTTATAAATATGCACATATACATACAGTATATTGAAATGCATTCTGAAGTCATGACAAAACGAAATCAGAAGTGAATGAGTGGGCTGGATGAATTATTCATCAAACCCCAATATTCTCATCAAACGCTCTTGTTCAATGCTTCATTAAAGTGTGTATCAAAAAATGATAAAGCCAAAGGGAATAAATAAATGAATAAAGCAGACTTCTTGGCTCTTCGGCACACTAATATTAGCTCTGTGTTGAAGGAGTCCACAGAAGGAAAGTGTTTTTGGGGTAAATTCTGACAAACGATGACATCTGGCTGGTTCATTAGAAAGTCATATTTGCTTATACCCTGCAACTCAGGGCACTGACAAATAAATGAATAAATGAATAAATGACTCCTCTGGTGCTTTAGAACTTTTTCACATGAAACTTAAGTGCCACTAGTTGAATAATGCATTTAAAGTTACAGTACTTAACCTTTGGTGGAGGGTGTGTGACCTGCTGTCTCCATGGAGATGTTATTGCTTTTCCGGAAATCAAGATAGATTAGTTTAATGCTATACCATGGGACATTCCAGCTAAAGCAATAACAATCAGTGACAGACGTCTTGCTAGAAAAAAATTACATAGTGCAACTTTAGGAAGAAAATGTCCAGTATTCTGCAGATCCAGTGACTTAGCTTTGCTCTATAGAGAGAGTTAGTCAAAGCCATACTTTCATAGGAAGTAGCATAACATAGCGGTATTAAAAAACATTATTTATTTATTTTGACCTTTGCAAACAGGCCGTAGGTGTATTTGAAAAGCTTGTCCAAATCTGACTAATTTTCTCCGACTCGAGCTTTGAATAAATGTCCCCAGAAGACGTATATACATGCTGGCATTTCAGCCCATTGCGATCAGTCAGGTATTTCCAGTTCTTACCTTTTACGATAATGCACTGTTCCACACACTCGTCTATAGAAGTCCTTGTGTTGTATTCCTTATGGGGCTTGTCAAGGCTCACTAGACACTTGTGTAGGACAGATGGCGCTTGACGTCCTCTCCCGTACCTTTGATTGACAGCTGCTTTCCGTCCTCCGAGAATGATACCAGGCATTGTTATAGTCTATTAGATGAGTTCACTTCTCACTTCAGGTCTCTGGGAATTTCTGCCAATTTTCAAGATGGCTGCTTGTGACGGCCAGGCTCCAAATGTCAATATTCTCCTGAACTGCAAAATAGTTTGAGGGAGAAGCCAGTTTGGGTCACTCTGACTTGTAGAGATTATCTGTGGAGAATGTGAGATGGAGCTGGTGCTCTGTGTAACTTTAAAGATGGCTCCAGCTCGTTGTCATGACAGTGGAGTAACAGGTTAGCCTCACGCTGTCAGACTAATGGACTTATTTAGCTGTTCATTGCACCAGGATCTGACTGGGCTGCCGCTGTGTGTATTCTCATTTGTTTGAATTGTGTTTCAGTAAAAATACGTCATTGGATAAGGATTAATTCAACAAAGGACATAAAAATAAAAATGCTATATCGTGATTCTCTGCTTTTCTGATCTGGCTCTTTTATATCGCCCACTTGCATTGTAGAGCTTTAGAACTGCTTTTTTGAGAAGACAAAATGAAGCAGGAATGAGAAGTGCCAACGCAACAGTCAAAAATATACTTAATTATTCCAGACAGACAGTCACAAAGGGCTGTTTTTACAATATACTCTATGGGGAAATAACATTTGTTCAAAGTGTACGCCAATACACTAGGTCACCCCTCCTTTAACATTGCAACCATTTCTATTAAAAGCACTTAGAGGTGCCTGGAGCCTATCTCAGCAAGTAACTGCTGCCCTTTGCTATATTTTTTCTATGATGTTTCATATATTTTGTCCATGTGATGCAAATATGAGCGTTACTGTTTATTGCATATGTGCCGCACTGATGTCTTTGTTGTGCTAATGTTTACACGGTTACTATGAGGTTATTGGATGGGGTCATGCACCTTTGGTATTGTACGCTACATCAAAACTATGCACTGGTTGCTCCTCTCAACCAGGTATGCACCAATCTATCTTTTTCAGCTCAAATTCCAATATTGATACTTTGACTTAAAGTATGTGCCAATGTCATGATGATACAAACTGATGACAATGTAGAGACTGAAAATGTCCCCTTTTCTCATAAAAAACATGGTTAACTCTTACAAAACGGATCCAACTGTGGTATGTAATTCTTTAGCATTCAAGTAACTATTGAACAGCTTTGAGTGAATAAAGATTTAAAGATTATGAAGCATCCTAAGCCTAAATCAGTACATAGTGTTATTACATCAAATTAAAGACCCAACCAGGATATCAGATGAACCTTCCATCCATCCATCTTCTCCCGCTTAATCCGGCTGGGTCGCGGGGGCAGCTTGCTGCCCAATCCTCATAGCACCTGACCCCCCCAATGAACCCCTCTGCAGGTGGTGAGCCCACAGGAGGGTGGACGTCATGGTCCTTGATGTTAGTTCATAGGGGTGCGGGCATGTTTTAGGTTGATGGGGGAAACCGGAGTACCCGGAGGAAACCCATCCAGACATGGGGAGAACATGCAAACTCCACACAGAAAGGCCCGGGCGACCCGGGGATCGAACCCGCATCAGCTGAACCTATCACGGGGAAACATAATTTCATTGTTGTTGTTTTTTTATGACAGTTTTGAATCTTGAATCTACTCCCATCTTCAGACAGACCATATATAATAGATCTTATTATAGTTTTATCTTGACTTTGCTGACACTGCAGATTCCCTCCCATACCATACTATTTCTGTTGACCTCGAGTCAGGTAGTTGACAGTCCCTATGTACATGTCACTGTACTTGGTGTTGTCAGCCGCTGTCACCTCCGTGTCCGTACCACGTAACACCCCTGAAAACTGTCACCCATCACATTTTTACCCCGATTGGTCTCCATGTTCCTCTGCTTCCCTTTGATCGACATATACAGACAGCTGACAGCACCTCTCTCCCATTGTCAACCACAGATCTGCTCACATCATCATCGGAATAGAAACCCAAGCCAAATCAAGCAAGCGGGATGAGATCTGAGATTCATGGGAGTATGAAAGCCCACCAAAACCATGGAGTGTTTTGTTTCATTCACACGTTTGAGTAATCCTTTATTATTAGTCTCTTTACATCTGCAAAGCTCAAAATGCTCTACCTTGCTGTCATCAAGTTGTAGCTTTTAAGTTAACAGCTGTTTTACCTTTTCTTTTATAGAGACTGGTGATTCCAGGTCTGAAATAATCTCTTTTTTTGCGATGAGGAATAAATAGATCAGAGAATAACGTAATGAAATAAGTGTTACCCATTGTTTTTCATCAAAACACAATTAACGCTACAATCACAAAGTATATGACTACATAAATGCATACAAAGTTTAACCATTTTGAGATATTTTGGGCCAACAGCTGCCAGTATATAGTCTTATCACATTGACCATGAAGAATATTATGGAACTGAGTCAGCCTGGACTAAACACCATAATCTCTGCTCCCATTTGATCCACGTATACAGCGGACAGCGCCTCTCCCTCGTGTTGTCAACCGCGGATCTCCTCTCATCATCATCGGAACAGAAACCCGGGCCAAATCAAACCAACGGAATGAGACCTGAGGTTTATGGGCGTACGTGCAATTATGCAAGCGTGGAATAATTGCGAGAGGTGAGGGGCTATCGGGCCGATCAAGCGTGTTTCACCGCTGGCAGCATGATCTGTCATAGTTAGCATCTACTTAGGGGCATGTTAACCGCTAGCTATGGTTCATTATTCACAATCCCGCAATGCTAATCCTACATTCACCAAACACACCAGCATTAGAGAGAGCCTCAAGTGTCACCAGCTCCAGCTTGCACTCACTCAAACGGGGAGACGGCCGGAAATGAACCAGGAAATATATTATTATGCGCTTTTACTGAGGTTTTCCATGAAGTATAAAATGATATAGTAGTCATGAAATAGCCGTGATTGTTGCTGAGGTTATCTGTGGAAGATATCTAGGGAAAATGACAGGACAAAGAATGTGCAATAAAAGACTTGCAATATGGGTGGGTGCCAGATTGTAATTTCGATTTTATCATGATTTATGAAAGTAGATGTTCCGGTACCACTTTATAATAACTACAGTTTATTTAGTCTTACTAAAGTATGAATTAAACAAATAGTTCAGGAAAAATGGTCCAAACTTAGCAACTGTAAGGTTAGGAGTTAGGGTTATGGTATTAAAGAAGACATATTATGCTTGAGTCTGCTATACAGTTAAAATAAGTGGTGTAGTGGGGATTTTTTGAAGTGGGGGCACGCAATTTGTGACATCAACTTGACATACACACTGGTGTTACATAGATTGTTTGTTTATTTGAAAAAAAAAACAACAACTCACTTTCAGTACAAACATAAAGGTGTCAGCCCAGTAAAAATCAGTAATATTTGATGTTTTTTACCCAAAATGGTGCGGAATCATGTTATTAACAAATTACAGAATGTACGGGAGCCGGGAGGAGACGTGGTCACTGCGGCATGGTTTAGTCTTGGTTAAATCCTGTTTTAGTCCAGGTTTAGTCCTGGTTTTAGATCTGGTTTAGACCATGTTTTTGTCCTGGCGGCGTTCACAAGAAGAGGGAGGAGACGTGGGTTGTGCGTCAGGTTGATGACGATCATGAAGGTGGGTGTTTGTGTGCGTGTCCCCTCATGTCGCAGGTCACTATAAGACAGTACTGGAGATATTATAAGCCTATGCATGCTGTTTTTGCCATTGCCAGTAGCTCCGGTTTGACATTTAAGTTGTCGGCTATTTTATATTTGTTATTTTTTTCTATCTCACGTCGGGAGAAGTGGGTGGACGGCGTACTCCTATGTACCACGCCCACTACACCCCTGGTTCAAATGACAAAGATGGACCATTACCTTATAGTTTGCACATTTAAAAACTAAAATGACATAATAGAAGAAAGTCCGCTCACTTACACGTTAGAAATCTGGGGTGTCCAGTGTGAGCTGACGTCACTGTAAACGTCATCACAACAAAGAGTCAGTGCCTCCAATGGATAGCGGGTCACACTAGCGAGTAGCATTGCATTAAGCATTGCTACTGAATCCTACACGTATCACTAATTAAGAACATTTAAATCGAGATTGAATTAAGTACAGAGTGGTGCGTGTATGGTGGTGCCGGTGAAAATATGGGGTCTTGAAAATAACTGATTAAAGGTTGCTCAAACATGCACAAATCACTCCAAATACAACTTCAGGTGAATAAATGAGAAGGGGAAATATTTTTACCACTATAACAACAAACTCTGTAGTTCTTTGATTAAGCGGTTACTTAGCCTGAATCATTCTATTTGTACATTATGAAATAAGTGTTGCCAATATTCTTTTAATTAAAACACAATCACAAAGAAAGTTCAACCATTTTGAAATATTTTGGGTCGGTATGTAGTCTTACTGCATTATTTGACCATGGACAATATTTCAGAACTGATATCCAATCTAGACTAAACCCCAGTATCAGTGCACCCGTAACACCAAACACAAATTATTACTACCCTGTATCTGTTTCATATAGGCCTGTAACATCTTTGCTAGCTCCATTTTCCAGTTAAGTTGTGGTTTTCCTGCTACCCTTTCAGCTTAACTGTGTTGTTCAGCACTCTATATACCCACTGCTGCTTAATGCTTTTCCAGGGCACAGTGGTGACTTCTGGCTATAAAAGATTTTCTAAAAAACCTTTTGTAGCACTTGCATTACCTGCTCACTGTTCAGAGACGCAAGGATAAGTGGACCGGGCGACCAGTGGTTAAAGGGAACCATTGTACACAAGGACTTTCCCATTGACTGTACAGTTTGAAACACATTAATCATTGCGGTGACACTATACCTCAGTGTTTGAGCAGCCAGCCAATCCGAAGGTCCCTCGATAGAGTATAACAGTTATTGTTATCTGTGAACCCATTATAATCACTAAATGAATACCTTTGCAGTATTTGAGGTCAGAATACTGCCTTTGTTTGGGTCTATAAGTGTACAAAGCGCTGCGTTCGACCTTTTGTTTAGTGGTCAGTTGGGAAAATTGTGAAATAAGTGAAAAACTATGTCCTCAGTGGTAAGAGAAATCAATGCTCCTGATCTGTACTGTGTGAAGAGAAACAGACAGAGATGTGTGGGGCTGTGGTGCAGTGGGAGATCGATCACCCATGAACATGAAGGTGAGAGGTTTGAGCCTAGCTCCAAGCACCAGTGTATGCTGCTGTTGTGTCCTTGAGCAAAGCACTTATGAACTTGTAAGCGTGTCAATTTTCTCTTGTTTGTTGACATTAATTGAATGCGATATTGTGTTGTGTTTAAAGGTGCATTGTATAACTTCTTGTGCAGGGTCCCTCAGCTGCCTCCATGGAGTTTTTATTGTTATGTCTGTAATGTTCCATAGTACTGAATTTAATCATCCAATTGCAAGTGTTTTAGTGCCCACAAAACCTCGAAAAACCTGTAGTATTTCAAAAAATTTCCTGTGAAAAATATAGTTTTGTTACCATCATTTTACAGATATTATCTAGTGGATTTTGTCATGGAGGGATGGGGTAATGTAATTGCAGTCATATACGAGATATTAAAAAACATTTTTGAGGATCCTGCAAGGTTTGATTCCATTTTAAATGGTCCTTACATATTTTTGCCATAGACTGTGTAAAGCAGTGCACTGTGAGTATATGACATCACTCATAGTGTGCAGCTCCAGTCAAATGAAGCTCACTGAGGCTGATAATGTTAAGTTTATATTCGAATAAACTTAAATCTGAATAAACATTAGGAATTAAGTGTTTACATGGTCTTTTTAAATTGTAATTAACTTTTATTCCAAATGAATGTATTTTTAATCAGATTTAAAGGTCTCATGTAAAAAATATTAGGAATAGGAACTGATTTACCAACAAAACAACGAAATAAAAACACCAGGATCATGTAGAGCGAGTTATGGAGAGAGGGGCAATAGTTTTTCAATATAAAGTGAATTGGAGTCAGTAGGCTCAGAAGCACCCCCATGCTTACTTCCTATTTGGAACGCGGTGGCTAGAGGGCTAGCTAGGTCTCATCTCTCCATTGATCCAAATCCTCTTCCAGAAAAGTTACATAGTGCAGCTTTAACTTCTCAAAACTATTTTACATGTTGTTTACTTCAAAGGAAACATTGCTTAAGTCATGTTGCTGTCCTCACCAGACCCCACCTCTCCTTTCACTCTCTCTATGATAATGTGAGACGCCAGTCTTTACTTTAAATGTATTTTTCATAATCGTAGCTAATAAATAAAGGAATATTGTCGAGACACTTTGAGAAACTACATCAAAACCTAATATTTCCACTTTGCTGCTTCTGGCTCTTTTATTGCTTATTCTTTTATAAGAAATACCCAGGGATATTTACTGTTCTCCCCACTGCTCTTTAACTATTAATCATATATTTGTCTTCCTTCAACCATTCCTCTTTTTATGCTCCCATTTGTATTTCCTTCGTTCTGCCTTACAATTCTTTTTATGCTAAACTTGCGGTCTGAATCAATACTTTTTTCTTTTTTTTACTGTCTGGCTCATACTTCATCTAAGTTCTTGAAAATAGTTCCACCAAAATATTTTTCTATAAAATTAAAACTGTTGCCATGGTGAATTAAAACAAATGTTAACAAAATTGAAAAAAAAAAAACTCAAAATGTTTAATTTAACAGAGCGTTAACACACATGAATTCCGGCTGTAACACTGTCTCCCAAAAAAAAAAAATCCCAGCTAATATATTCCGTTACAAGAGAGAAACCACTTTCCTTTATTTACCTGTGAATTTCCAACATACAGTTATCCATTTTCATTTGGCCCTAAAAGTTGGTTATGTCAGAAAAGCAGCGCTGGAGCTTTTAGACCTGAGGGTTTAAACTCTTGTATAATTCATGCTCTGCTCACTTCTCTGCATTCGTTTCTGTCACAGTCACAAAACTTTCTTTGTACATTAGTAAAGTTTTGCATTTAGCCCTTCATCCAGTCTGTGGATGCACTGATATTGGAGTCAATACTGGACAATTAGCTGGAACGGATATTGGCTTCCAAACACTGATTCATCTGATTTCCTAGTTGGACATATGATTTGATGTAATAAGACGATTTCTACTAAACTAAAGGTAAAAGGAGCTGTTAACTTGAGAACTACCACTTCATGACATCACAAGGTGGGACAGAGTATTTTGAACTTTGGTGACTATTATTATTATAGATTATTTGCCAATGTAGACGGACTATATAGACAGACTGAGGGTTACTCACACGTGTGAATGAAACAAAACACAGCTCCAGCTATGTTTTTGATGAGATAACCTTTGAACATGGCTTAAAGGTCACATGAGTGAATTTTGCGTTATATAGGCCCTTCAAAGGAAATGAATGCAGTTTTCAGTTTCTACACTAGTGTCTGTTTGGGAATCGACAGATACTTAAAGCCACAGTATCGAAATCGGAACTAAAAAGCTGGATCGTGCATGCCTAATCCACACATATTGGTGGGCTATACATTATAGTTCATCAACTAAGGCAAATACTGATGAATTACACTTTTTTGCTGTACATTTAAAAAAATATATCAATTCAGTCAATCAGGGTATTTGATTATACAGTAAGTTACACTGGCAGAGATGTTAATGTTAGTCTTTAGACGACCTGTAAAACATTTAGACTTTTGCATTCATACTCGACAAATAGGTAAAAGGTCCGACATTACACAAAACTGACTCTTGTGAGCTTGTAATGTTATAATGTATTTGCCTCATCACAGAGTTTTGTTAAGATAAGTTAAACTTTATTGTCCCCAAGGGAAAATTTGTTTTGGGCACAGCCCGCAGCTTAAATAAAACACTTAAAAAACACAACAGTCACAAGATACATGTAGTCCATTTGTGCCCTGGACACATGTTTGTCTAATCCTTTATTATTAGTCTAAACTCAAAATGCTCTTTTCCACCTTGTGATGTCATGAACTGGTAGTTTTTGAATTCTCAGTTACCTTTTGCCTTCAGTTCAGTAGGTGGCAGTTACAGGGCTGACCTCATCCAAATGATTCTAATGAAGGTATATGGAGTTTAAAAACACAGTGGAGCAGGGCCACTGGAAGTCATTTTTAACAGGGGATGTTGTGAAGCTAACTAGCTAGCAAAAGATTTTATTGCATTAAAAAAAAAAAAAATCTCCCTATTGCTACTAGGCAGCACCCCCCACTTCCCGAGGACATGAAGTGGAGCACTTCCTTTGTAGCCACATGACATCACAAGGTGGAACAGAGTGTTTTCATTTGACAGAAGAACTCAGCCCCAATATGCAGGCTTTGTGTGTTAAACATGTGTGAATGAAACAAAACACAACTCCAGGTAAGTTTGTGATGAGGACACAACATTATAACAGGGGTAATATGGGCCATTTAAGAATGATTCAGGCTTGGTCATTCTTAACACTTAATTTAAGTAGTTATTAAGCTTGAATAATAATAATAATAATAATAATAATAATAATAATAATAATAATAATAATAATAATAATAATAATAATAATAATAGTGTCTTTCCTCATGCTTCATTCAGCTAATGAAGTTGTATTTATTACGCAGTGTACTCAAAACATCAGTCTTAAACTATATCTTTATTTGTCCTGAAATAAAAATTAAAACTGAAGTAATTAAAAAGTCATCACCGTTTTATTGTTCATGTAAAATGTGAGTGACTAATTGGCCAGCAACATCTGAGTCGACTTAGACGATATTGACTAATTAGATGAGAGTCAATCCCCTGGGTAGGACCACAGTTTATGTATTTAACTCTGCACACGAACTCCCATAAAGACCATTCTGAAAGTAGATAAGATAATTAGGCATGTCTGAAACTTTCACGTAGTCACAGTCTTAAAGAGCAGGTAGTGCATTTTTATATGCACCTCTATAAGGGCCCAGCTCATGCTATTTGCTCCATACAGCTTCACTAAAATCATTTGGATCATTTCAGTCCTGGAATTGCCCATTTCTAGTGATCTAAAGGTAAAATGTAGCTGTCAACTTGAAAACTACCACTGCTTGACATCAAAAGGTGGAACAGAGCGTTGTGAGCTTTGGAGACAGACTAATAATGCAGAATTACTCAAACATGTGTGAATGAAGCAAAACACAACTCTAACTTTATGATGAGGTATCAACATTCTAACATGAATAAATTGCGTGCATTACAGGACCTTTGGGATTAAATGCATGACATATATTTTGCCATGTTAGCTTTTATTCTTTTAAAAACACTTTTCACCAACATAATAAAACATTGAATTAGTTTCAGTTTTGTTTTTGACTCTTGCTAAATCTGATTGCAAAATTCATGCATGGGTGACATCTAAAATCACAGACATGTTTTTGATGAGGGAACAACATTATAACAGTAGAAAGCTCCAAAAACCTCATCTCGCATAATACCCCCTCATTATCATTGTTTTACCTGTGATTCCACTCTTTGTTCAATATACATTTTCTTTGTCAAACGGTGAAGAGAAAGGGACATTTGAAGTTTAGCTGCTGGGTAATTGGTAAGCACCATTCACACCCCTCTTCAAACAGTATGCACTAAGCCTCTCCAAAACAAGCTCATCTGAAAAGTGGGACATGACATTCTCCAACTTGTACTTGACAACTACCGCCCACTCTCTCCACATATGTACAACTATAATCAACCATAATCAAGTATTATCAAATTAGCATAAAACTGGGTCGCTGCGTCTTCATTTTCTCTCATGTAATTAGCAGTTTAAAGGCCTATCTTAAGCTATTTTCTGGTCTATATTATATTCTGGTTTCTTCATCACCAACATACCCAGAGGTGTGTTTTGTTTCAGTCACACTTGTTTAAACACACAAACACTGCGTATTTAGGCTGAGTTCTTCCCTCAAACAGAAAACTCTGTTGTTCCTTGTGATATGGTAATGCAGGAAGTTCTCCACTGTGTTTTTAAACTCCATACAGCTTCACTAGAGTCATTTGGATCATTTCAGCCCTGAAATTACCACTCTCTAGTGAACAAAAAGCAAAAGGCAGCTGTTGGCATCCCGTCCTCGACAAAAACATGCAATTCTTGGTCCCACAGATGAATGTTGTCGTTTTGTCCTTGGGCAAGACACTTACCCCAGCTCGTCCCTAGTGTCTGCGTACATGAGTATGAGTATGTGACTACGTGTATATGAATGGGTGAATGGTTCCTTAATGTAAAGCACTTTGAGTTCCTTGAAGGGGGAAAGGCACTATATAAAAACGTGACCATTTACTTGAAAACTACCACTTTGTATCCAAAAAGTGGATCAGAGCATTTTGAGCTTTAAAGCCGTAGACAAAACACAACTTCAGATATGTTTTGGAGGAGGTAAAAACATTCTAACATGAGTCAATTTAGTGTGATATAAGACCTCCAAGTTCAGATAATGTATACATCTAAGTAAACCCAAGGCCTGGCAGTATAAAGTGCAATAACAGAATGTCCTGAAAAGGATTGAAAGCTGTTTTCTTCAAAAGTAAAAAAAATCACAATTTCTCAACTTGTTTTTGGCACTGGTAGGAGCTGTGAATGACATGGTTTTCAGACAGACGACTAGCTGACAACACAAACAAAAAGCAAAATAATAGAAAAAAATAGCAAAGGGAGAAAGAGAGAGAGAAAGACAGATGTCGGAGATGACACTACAAGTGAAATATTTTTACATCTTAGGAAAATGCATGCAAACGTAAGCAGCAACTGTAAAGAGGAGTCATCATTCAAACTCTGACAGCAGAAGAACGCTGTGTGGAGTTAAAATAGAACATCACCTCTGACTCTGCGCATTGGTCTAGTCTCCATTTGCTTTTATTTAGGCCTATTTTGGAACAACTGATGAGAGGAATTACTAATAAAGTTATTTTTAAAACGTTTGACACAAAACACAACATTTTACTGTTTTTGAACAATTGCTGAAATGGCTGGCTCAGGTGCTTTAACAAAGAGTGGCTCTGCTTTCTTGCATAACAAAAATGTGATCTTTCTACATTTATCCAATTAGTGAAATGTCATGTGCAGGTTTTGACAGGAATATGATGCAAAAAGGGCAAACTAATGTGGCAAAAACAAAATTAGAGAATTGAATTAATTTTACATTGTCTTCTAAATACAACAGTTGCTCACATGTTTTTTGCATGTAGCATAACCAAAACTATTGGGCTAATTAAAGAATGAATTAACGTGAGGTGATGAGCAGATTTTGACCATGTTGTTCTGAGACTTCACTTTGTGTGTTAAACTGCATAGGTCACGCCTCCTTGTTTAATCCTGCTGTATAGGCCATTGGTTCCCAAACAGATTTATGTATTTAAAGATGCTCTGTGTGACTTTTCTGGTGTGGGGTATGTCTGGGGACGCATCGATACGATACTGGACATTTTGGTGGATCGGAGATAGGCTTCCAAGCTATTGGTTTAGCCGATATCTCATTTTGATCTATAAATTGGTGTAATAAGATGATTTACCGGCCAATTCTCACCCAGCCTGTCTCATAACATTAAACTAGTATTTTTACAAAGCTGTTCTGTACTTACAAAACATGGGACATAAAAGCTGTTTTCAGTCTCTGCACCAGTATGGATTGGTGCATCCCTAGGTAACCTTGTCTCCATGGAGATGTTATTACAATGTCTCAAATTGTTGCATGGTTATTTTGAGGGTGCAGGTTTGGGGACCCTGGTACAGACTAAGAGAAGCCATGTTGTGTTAATATTACATTACCATTTTGGTAAATGAGATGATATAAAGATGGATTACTTCTTGAATTTCAGCACCAAACCAGAATTTCACTGAAAATATAACTCTTCACTATCAGGGCCTGATCTTATTTTCAATTAATTTTTGGAGCTATCCTTTCCCAGATATCCTTTGATTTCTGACATGCCATTTGGAATAAATGAAGTTCTAACTCTCAGTTGGTCTTTCACTCAATTTGCTAATGGCTTCCACCAATAGCAGATGAAGAAGAGATAAAGAGGGAATATGTTAATATCTCACTTACCCTTTTCTGCCTATTACCCTCTCTATCTGAAATATAAGAGGAAATAGCATTGCTTTTATCATCAGCCTATTCAACACATTCTTTTCATATAATTCCAATGATGATTACATTTTCAACAAAAAAAAAAAGAAACAGTGAGGCTTGAATGAACAGAATCAATATAAAAAGAGCCATTTAGACTTTCAGACAGGTGCAGAGATCTGCAAACAAAAACTCTCATTCTCTATTTTCAGGGTCCCAAAACCTGCATCCCCAAAATAACCATGCACCCTGAAAATACTGTGTGTAATTGATTAAATGCAATAATAACATACTGTGCAAAATTTCAGGCATATTAATCTTCATGGAAACAAGAAGGTGACATACCCTCCAGAATGGTTACATAGTGCATCTTTAAATACATAAATGTCTTTGGGAAGAAGTGCTCTATTTACCCTGCCCGACATCTTCTCACTTGCTGCATTGTCCATCATTGTCACCAGTCCATTCACCTCCGAACGCAGGTTTACTCAGATAAGGCACTTCGTATTTGTCCGTCAGCAGACACATCCGCTTTGAGATTAAAGGTCCTATATTAAACAAAACTGACTCTTGTGAGCCATGTTACACTGTATTTTAACTATGAGAGAAGAACTCAGCCAATATATGCAGGATTTGCGTGTTAAACATGTCTGAATGAAACTACACACAACTCCAGGTATATATTATAACATACATCAGAGTAGTGTATAGCGTAATATGCACCCTTTAAGCAGAAGACTTAAAGGTACATTTCCAGTGAACATTCAGCTAATCAAATCCAAGGCCGTCCACATATTTCCGAGTTTTCAACATGTCTGAACTGTCCTCAATAGAAGAGCTATGGAGCGTCCGAAAGAAGTGACCTTTCCCACAAGCTAAAGTGTGAAAGTAGCACTCATTCAGAACACAGTGGTATTGAAAGCTGAGTATGTCAAATGTTTTTACAGTACTTCTAGTGAATATGTTAGCTATGTCTGGGCAATGGCATGTTTAGCTTCTGTGATAAATGTGGTTATAAATGATTGAATAGGGCAACACTGAGATTCTTGAATACAGCAGGTTCTTTGTCATTCTGAGGTACCAATTCCACTGTTGATGTTAAATAATAATAAACAGAAGGAAGGTTTTTGCTTAGTCATTTCATTTATCTTTAAACTTTAAGATCCTTAGTTTCAGTTTGGTTATGGAGACTTTATTTGTCATTGCGAGATAGGGATAAGACCTTGATATTGTATCTAATGAAACTTTAACAAGATAATAGAGCAAGATCTAAAGATATGTGTGTGTGTGTTTGATTTATTTATTTGAAAGTAGCTACTTTTATTTTAGCTAGAAACCGCACAATATCTGACTTCAGTGATACCCTTTTTGTGATAAGATTTTTCTTTCACAATATTGCCATCATTGAACCCACTTTCATGCACATTCTCCAGATCACCATTCTTCTCCTATGTGTCCAGCTACAAGAAATCAAACTTCCTGAATGATGAAGTAAAGTTCCAAAGTGACATTTACTGTAGATTATAAACTGTCACAGCTATTATTACATCTGATTATATTATGATCACATATAATTATGATCCCTACACTTCGCATGTGTCCATTTTGTTGTGTCTTTACTACAACAAGTAAAATATAAATAATAATGACCCGACTCGGAGGCAGATGAATTTGTGAATTCTTCATTTTTACTTTGCTTAACGGTAACAGAACATATCAGTGTGCAGGCAGATAACCTATAGGTAAAACCAATAACTCAGGGAATGATTCTGCTTAAACAAATAGCTCCACCTCGATGCTACACCTTTCATAGTGCAGTCTAAGCACTCATAGTCATTCACGTGTTCACTTGCATGCTCTAGTTTGCATATGACAGGTTTTTATGTTTTTTATATTTTCTTCTTATACTTGGTTTGGTGGTTTTGTACCTGATAAATATTTATCATAGTTTTACATCAGTTAAATGGAAAAATGTTAAGAAGAAAAGCACAAAAATACAGAAAGTTGCAAACAGAATACTTCTATCTATGGCTGCATTCACACTGCAGCCTGAAGTGACCCAGATCTGATTTTTTCACCCCTGTGCGACCTGTATCTGATCTTTTAATGACTATCTGAGCGAAACAGATCCGTTTTTTTCAAATGCGACCAAGGCCGCTTGGATATGTGGTCCTAAAACTGAAACATAACCGATCTTTTAACATGCAACCTTAGTCTGAACGGTCAGGTCGCATTCATCTGACCTACACGCCATCAACAAATGTACACAAACGTGCCACTGAACTCAGTGTCAGTGAAGCAGGGAAGCACATAGCAATCCCACCACTCTTGGCTGCGTCTCTGCTCCCACACGTTCCTTTCTACGGACATTGCTGCCACTGCCCCGCAAAAATGGCAAAAAACCCTTGTTCTTCTCCTTCTCAATCTCCTTAAAACATATAAGCTGTACATGTTCTGCCTCTGGTACGACAACAACTTTAAAATCTCCAGGTGCTCAGTATTACCATCCATGAGGGACATTTTTGGGACATTTAAAGTTCATATTGGAGATCACAGGCAAGTCGCATTTAATTGGAAATGTGAACGACGTCGCAAAAAAAATGGATTTCACAAAAAAATCCAAATTGAGCATTAAGCCCTGCAGTCTGAATGTAGCATTTGTCATTGAGTTCACATCATGGTGGAACTTTTTTTTTTTTTTTTGCCATCATTTATTTTTATTAGACTAATCATAACTATAGTGTAATTTAAAAAAGTTTGGGCTTGTTGCTATGTGACAAATATAGAATTATATTTATACAGAGTTCAATTTGTGGTTTGCCTGTCCATCTCTCGTCCCCCTCTCTGCTTTATTCTTGGGGTGATAAAACTTAATAACCAGTGTTTTTTTGTGTTTTAAATTTTTCACTTCATTTGCAGCTCAGACTTGTCACATCCGTCAGGCTGCACACAAAGCTGCTATGGTCACAAAAGCTCTGCTCTGCTGGGGTTTCATAAGGAGAGGTTGTCCTGCTTAAACCAGTGTGTCTCAGAGCTTTTGTGTGCCGTATTCTCCTCTCCACATGCAGAGTTTCATGCTCACAGTAAAAGGTCCGGACGCAGTAGCCTACCTCGCAGCTAAAGTGGTGGTGACGGGTTTCTTGCACAGGACTCATCATATAAAAGGAGAAAAGTGTCTTGACTCCACAGCCCTGTTAACGGCAGACTGCACTTATGATATGTTATGATACCGGGATTCAACGTTGGCCATTGCTTTCCTATGTGCAAAGAAAGAGATCCTATTTAACATAATAATAACAAAATGTAATATGATGAAAAAATATGAAAAAAACCTTCCTTCTTTTTGAACAAATCACATACTGTGTCATATCTTCTGTCTGCGCCAATTCATGAAGTAAAAAAAAAAAAAACATAGACTAGACTAGACTTTTTTTGTTAAATAAATCTTAAAAATGCATTGTTTAACATTTCTGGATGTAGAGTCCGCTGCCTACTTGTTTCTATGGATATGTCATTGTTCTTACTTCACGTTTTTTGTTGTTTTTTTCAGTTGCACGTGGTTTTGCAGCTCAGAAATACCTGCATTCTGACTGTGAACGGGGTGGCCTCTTAACAATAGTTACTCAACGTACATTTAAACATATAATTTCAGTTTTTTAAGGAAATGAGCAGTCTAACGTGTCTTTTTCGCAGTTATCGCTACACATCAATGGGAGCCTGTTGATATCAGTTAAACTTCACAATCTCCCGTGTTTGGTTCAACCTCCGCCACGCTCTCATCTGCCGTTGTGCCTTTGATTTTGTGTCCTGTCACTCGTAGCGCTTCTTCCTTTTGTCTTCCTTGCGTGGCTCTCATCTTCCTCCCCCTCATCGTCTCTGTTCTCTCTGCTCCTGCGCAACTCCTGTTTTCGCTCATCTCCAGAGGAATATACAAGTTTTTTGAAGTTCAAGCAAAGCCGGAGTGCCTTCAGCCCCGATGCACTCTCGACATCAGTCTATGGTTACTCAAGCTTACAGCATGGCCTACTATTGTGCAAGGCAAGTGAGGGAGAGTTTCATCAGAGCAGAGTAAAGCAGGTTTGAACTGACGTGTAACATAAAATCATAATCAAGAGAAAAACATGTAGCACGACTTTGATGGGCACATGAGAGCTTTCATCAGACTTTGGTTCAGCTAAGGGGCAATATTATCATCAAGTCGGTATGGTCAGAGGTACTGGACAATATTGCCAAATCTCAGTTATTTTTTTGATTATAGCCAGATAACAATCAGTGGTCACATTTTTATATCACACTTTTCCACCTTGTTCATGTCGAGAGCGTTATTTGAACCACCAACCTTCGGATCAGTGAATAAACACTCAAAAAATTAAAAAAACTATCAACTGAGCTCCTGTCAGTTATCAGATTTAGTTAAATAAAGACTTACTATGAAACATTTTAGGTAGAAGCAATTGTCTCCATAAACATGCATTGTTATTCTGAGGCTTGATCTGATATTTAACTACGCATGGACCTGCCTGTCTCCCTGGAGATAGAGTTTAATGTCATACTGTGTAACATTCCAGATAAGCAAATCAAATCAAATGAACAGCAAAAGAGCATTTTTTATATGTTTCCCAACTCTAGTTAGAAGAAAGAAAAATGGTTAAGTATTTAAGCAAGTTTGATATGAGCCAGATGGTGATGGCTGTCAGACAGTTGTAATGTTCTGGACGATTTCTGTACAGTTTAAGAGAAACGCTGAAATCTTAAATACTGCACAACAACTTATCTTACTAATAACTCTTTGGAGTCCATTCACATTCACAGGCATGTCTTTTCGCTGATCAATAAGACTACAATCAATAAGCATCCCGAGTGACAAAACATTGTTCATCTAGAAATGCTCTACTTTAGATTAAAGTATAATGATGTAATTTGTAAAGTACATAAACATACATTATAAACTACTGTTTATTTAAAAGAAAATACGACCGCTAAATATCCCTTTTACTTTCTATCTTATTATGCATTTGTTAGTTTTGTTTTTAATTAGTAATGCTTTATATATATCATTCATCTCAAAAGGCAATGGCTCTAAGATTGACCTCTGAGGGACACCGGGCATATATGGCTGCGAAGTGCCATAAATAATTGTCAATCATTTTCAATCCGAAAGATGAGTCTGTATACACAATCGCCCTAGCAACTTTTTTGAGCATCTGAAATGAAAGGTTATTTAGGTAATTTTCTGGTCACAAAAAGCAGAATTCAGACACAAAGACATTCTGTTGAAAAAGTACTTGGTTAAAGTGGAGAGGCAAATGTTCTGATAATGGCCTGAAAGCACCAAAAGGCTTCAGCTCAAGGTGAAACTTCTATTTGTCCGACTGGATCAAAATCACCATTTGCCTGTGTGCCGGAGTCAAGCCAGGAAACCTTTTGTCTCCCCGGCTGCTCTGCTCGCTGATAGTGCTACAGAGCACCTGCATGGCATTTCAGACGGCAAAGACCAGCACATTAAACTCAATTATAAGCTGTTATGAGCTTCCCATGCCACTATAGGGTTCTCAGCATGTGAACTGTTCAAATCACCATAGTAATAAGGTGTGTTTACATTACAAAATTCCCAGATTCCATGATTTCAGATTAGGCCTTTCACAATAACACATTTTAAAGTGATATATTGCTACAGGGATATACTGTGATAAACGATGATACTGAAACTACTTTATGGCACTGATACAATAACAATAAAGCAGGATAATCCCAGTAAATTGTTTTTAAATAGACAATATCATTAAAAGACATGAGCTGCAACAAATAAATAGCAAATGAAATGTAATTATCCACAGATATGACTTTTTCAGCCACCCACAGCTCATATCTTTTTGTATTGCAACACAAACAATATCAAAAATCTCCCAACTCTTGCAAAGAAAATGTACACATAATAAATATATTGATTCAGCTTTCATATACTGAACGACACATCGATGTAGTGATTATTGTGATAGGCCTGTTTCAGAGGGAAAGCAGAGGTCTATATAACTATGAGAGATTCACTGTTTTGAAAGATATATAATAGGGTGCATCAGTTGCCCCCTTTTTTTTTTTAAAATCGAGAACTTGCAAACGGCCCTAATGTTTTAGTGTTCCATTCAACTAGAAAAAATTCCTGGTAAATTTTTTTGTAATTCGAATGTCATCTACCGGGTCCACATCCCTTGTAAAATTCTGGAAATTTCTAAAAAAAATCGTTAAAAATGAGAGATCAACAGAAATGACAAACAAGGTCAAAAATGTTTAATTCCAAGCATATATTGGTATATCAAAGATATTAAGAACATTTAGAAAGGAAATACTATACTTTTGTGTAAGCTGCCTGTTGAGCTGGTGTCATTTTGATGCGAGTAGCGAGAGAAACCAAACGGGGTGAGCGAAGAATATCGTGAGGTATGAAGGTTGACGTACCCGAACGCACAGTCCGACGATGACGTCGATCTGAACGGGCTCCTGCAGTATCTGGGACCGGGTTGTCCTCTTCTTCAGTATCCTCACTGCTGTTGGCAAGCTCTGCCCGCAAGTACGTGGATCGCAGTTCTTCCGTGACTTTTGCTTTCTATCCATTTCCTGCTGTTTTCGTGCTTCTCTCCGAGCAATCTGATCAGCCAAAACCTTATCACGAGAACCAAAAGAAGCTTTTCTGTCTGTTTGCATGGAAATCAAGAACGCAAGGTCTTCTGGATTTTTAATAGTATTTTGTGCGTCCCGCGACCATAGGGGGAACGTTTTCTTTAACTCAACTTCAGCGTCTCGCAATTTAGTTTCAACCGCCTGTGATGAACGCCTTTCCATGGGAATTTCACGCAGTTTTCGTTCCGGTCAGCAAGCTGGATTATAGGCCTATACTGTTTTATACATTGGGACATTGGCCAAACTTTGACCTCGATGTGGACCCGGTAGATCAACTCGGAATTTCATAATTTTTTTTCTAAATTTTTTCTCAGCAAATGGAACACGAAAAGTATAGGGCCGTTGTAAAGTTCTGATATCGGGGCAACTGATGCACCCTAATATATAACCACGAATATTATCATTATTTGTTAGCGATGGCTCCACAAACTTGGTCTCAAATCTTAGGGCTCAAAGTCATTTCAGCAATCACATCTTTGGAACTGAATAATGATACCACTTTTGTCAAAAAAATGTGAATGTGTGCTAACAAAAAATTATTGAAAACACTGAATTTGTGCCAGATTTTGCTTCATGCGGATAGACCCAGTAAAGAGAGACACCATAAACCAGGTCAACAATCTGACAATTAAACAGCAAATTCTCCCATAGAATTCATACCTGTCCTCCAGCTCAGTGTTAAACTATAGGGATTCTACAATGTTGTGACGTCTTGTAAAATTAATAGCGGATTTTTTTTTTCCTATGGGATTTGGTCCAACATCACCACTTGCCCACAGCCGACTCTCCCTCAGTAGAATTGGACATTTGACGTCCTCCAGTCGCTGCCGTGGGGATATTCACATTTCACTTTTAATTAACAGGTGGCAGCGTTTGCATAGCCACAAAGCACTTAATGCTGTTTTTTTTACTAGAAAGAGCCTGGGTGCTGTGTCCAATATTAGAGTTTCAATATAATCACCAAAATGGCTCTTAAGACTGAGACGAAATAAAGATCCATGCACTTGCTTACTCCAGAATCCCCTAATTGATTTGTATAAAACGTATCACACGGCGGGTGGCACCAGATTTATACAGGCTGTCGTAGACATGAAGTACTTTGAACGCTGCTGTGTAATCATTTTGAAATACTGCACACTGGGGAGCGTTTGGGAATGGGGAGGGGGATATTTAGGGCTACATTTTGTCCTTGAGCAAGGCACTCGACCACTGCGCACCAGCTGTGGAGCGGGGACAAATGATAGCTTCTCTTTCCATGTCCTCATTTCACTGCACAAAGAAATGATCTTTGGAGGGTTAAGACTGAATGCATAAACAGGATATTCGGCCTGTAGTGGAGAATTGGCACTAGAAAAGAATTAATACATCTATTTTGCATGAGATTTGTTAGGGGCAATGTTCTATAATTGGTCTAGTGTCTCAAATTTCCCTGTGATTCATAGGTGTAATTTTGGACTTTTTAGTGGTAGATTTCTATGATTCTCTCATTTTTACTTAATTTGGTGGGACAATAACTATTGTAAATATAAATTATAGTTTTCACCAATCAAGAAGCAATTTGCAAAGAAAAGTTGAAAAATATGTTGAAAATTACAGGAAGTAGAGAGTTCTAAATACACATCAGGGAGGATTCGTTCCATAAATTCAGCACAATTTACACGTAAGAAACACATTTTTGTTGATACTTTAAACATTAATTCTACACACTAAAGGTGTTTTTCTTATATGTGTATTTGTCAGATATTCCTCTGCACATTAGAGGAGTAAGGTATAGAAGTCCCTAGTGGGATGTCATCATTTCTAGGAAGTAGAAGGAAGTCAAATTTTAAATCTAAAAATTGTCAAATTGGGAAAACGAATGAACATTTTTGCACAAATCTTAAAAAAAAAAAAATTCTTAACTGTGTTTTAGTGTAATTAACCTGTCATGGGCAGTTTAAATACTGCAGAGGCAATGTTTTGTTTTCGTTGTTTTTTTCCCCTCAAAATTACAAGAGGTAACTGCAGAAAACACGACTACATTGCTCTGTTGAGGGTTTGTGTTATGCGGGTGAGTTTGTAGTGAATTTAAATTACAGATTTTGGGGGGAAACAATCAAAATCAGAGAGAAAATATCAGCAGAGGCCATGGTTTTCTCAGAATTCTACACAAACACATCTGTTATGAAAAAAAAAAAAAAAACATTGGTTGATCTCTATGGTCCACCACTGGCTTGTCTCCATGGAGATGTTATTACTTTGTCTGGAAGGTTTTGCAGTGGCATTAAAGTTAATCCGCCTATGGCCATAAGGATACATATAGAAGTTGATCATCACTGTGCACACCAAAGCAATAAAATCACAAATTTGAACCATTAGCCCAGCAAAGACAGAAATTGTTGCCACTTTGCTATAGACTTTTTGATTACTCTTTAGCCTTTTTATACCTCCTCCGTTACTTTGAAGACCTCATCTATTGTTCATGTTCATCTCGACTGGTTCACGACTTGCTGTGAACAGAAGAGCATCGTGTCCTCTTTGGGTCAGACAGAGAAACTTTCCTTCAGCCGTAGCAAAGAAATAGACCATGACACACACGCCATTACTACACACACCACGTTTCCAGCCTCCTCCTCCTCAGTGGGCCTGCCCCTGGTTCATCCCCTCTGTCTCTGCCAGCCCTTTACACACTTTTCAAGGATTTCAAGCTTTCCTAAAGTCTAAGCTGAGTGGGTGGGAATCCTGCTGCAGCCTGTGGTGCATTTGAGTGCTTGTAGGAAAAAACCAACACTGACACAGGTACAGTCTTAACCCAATGGGACCGAGGAGTGGGTCTGGATAACAGCTCAACCGCATCGTTCATATTTGTTAAACGTTCTATTTACAGGTGCATTGTGTGATTCTTCTGGTGGAGGATCTGTCACCTGCTTGTTTCTATGGATATGTCACTGCTCTGCCATGACATTAAACAGCTCTACCTTTCATTTATTCAATTACAGGTGGTTTTACAGCTAAAAAATACCTAGAAAAACAGGTTTTCTGACTGTGAGTGGAGTTACCTCTCCACAGATCTGGCCTGTAACTTGGTCTAGTTGGGCTCCATGATACCATACTGTAAAACATTCCAGACAAAGCAATAACACCTCCATAGAGACAAGCATTTGACGGACCCTCCACCAGAAAAAGTTACACAATGCACCTGCAAATAAAGAAGTAGCTTTTGACTGATTTAAAAGAATGAAGGATGGTATAATAGTTAGGGTTGTAATCAACTAAAAAAAACTTCTTTGTCGATTAAAGACTGAAAACTATTGTGTATTGTATGTATCTGACCCAAACTACACAGGCGTACATTCAAAAACAGCAATTTCTACAGAAAAGTACTTGGAAAAATTAATTTCTATATAAAAAGGTAGATTATTGCAGGCAGCTAAACTGAAATCGATGTTCTAGGGCGTAGTCACTAATAAACATCAGGTTCAACATTTGTGAATTTACCTTTTGGATATTTTATGGCAGTGTTCAGTGTAATCAATAGGAAAAACAGTGTCTTGCCCCCATCTAGGAGTAGGACCATCTTGAAACCTCCAAATCCAAATGACAACACACACCATACCTTCTGCTGCTGTCGCATATAAATCTAAACTCTACTAAGAGAAATTCTGGTCCAGTAAGACATCATCGACCGATTAAACGACAAAAGGCCTCCAGCAGTAAGAATAATTCATTCTAAAAACACTAAAGTAAAAACATTCCAAAAATATATCACAAAAACATGAAAAAAATTGTCAAATTGAATGTGTTACGAAGGTGCTCTTTGAGGATCTAGGATGTGAAGGGAAGGAAGACACTTTGACCTGATAGCAACAAAGTAGTAGTAGTAGGTATATTAAATTAAAATTAGTGGTGTAAATTATAAAATTATGTTATAATAGCCACTGATGTCATAGTACATTAGAAAAAGAATAAAATAGCTACTTATAAAACACATTTATTTCTTGAAGTTTTAAGTTTCTGTCTCACTGGCTGCAATTTCTGAGGATAAGCACCTCATTCGACCTCTCTTTAACAGACTATTACTTCTTTCATTTAGACTTGAATTTGATATCGTACCATTTCAAGGTCAATCAGACAAGTTTTGGAGTATTTATGTAAGTGGACAGAGTGACGAGAGGTGTAACTTCAGTCTAATTTAAAAAGGACTGTACTCAAATGGCCTGAGAACTTCAAAGTATCTCTCTCTTTTCCCTCTCCATCTTTAATAAGTAATTAATCCAGGGCTAAGGGACACACACACGCACAGTTATTTTCAACACTGATTTACGTAATCCAAGTTTAAAGTATTTGAGTGTGAAACATCCTGTAATTAAATGTAATAGAAATGGTAATGTACTGTAACTTGTAGCTTCAATATAATGATGTTATTTCAACTATAGGCCACTCAGACACAGGCAGAACATGCAAACCCTAAAACTCGCTATATTGAATCAAAGAGTTTCTTGTTGTGAGACTGATGCCACCCACAAAATGTCCATTGTTGTATTCTTTATTGCCAGATGATGCACACCTTAATGATATAGTAAAAAGTCAAATACTAAATAAATATCTGCAGATTTTCAAAAAAGCTATTTTCTGATCTGTTATAATGTTTCCCTATCCACATCTTGTTGGATTCACACATGTTTAAAGGTGGACTATGTAACTTTTTGGTTGGGGGTCTGTTACCTGCTTGTTTCTAAGGAGATTACTCTGCCTGAAATATTCCACAGTATGAAATTAAACAGCTCTACCTTACATTTGTTTAATTACAGTTGGTTTTATAGCTCAAAACTACCTAGAAAAACACGTGTGTAGAATCCCTTGTTTGACCAGGTAGAATCCATGGCAACAGGTAGAGTGCAATTTGAAGAACTGGTTTGAACGTGGAGTTAAAGAAGACATCTTTGTTAAAAAAGAGAGGACTCAGACACCATCTGTCACCTATTTATAACTCCATTTTCAAACCTAAATCAAAACAAATTAAGAATACAGAAGGTGTAGCCAGGTCAGGTCCAGAGATGTGAAAACACCCATGTATGATTATGCTAATTTGACCCAACACCCAAGTCTATTTCAAGAGGCCTAGCCAACAACAGAAACTGTAAACAAGTAGGGTTAGTTTCTAAGTAACCGGGGGATCTAACTCCTCCCTCTTGCAGGCAGATATAAGTCAGTGTTCTCCAGCATTCTGACCAGAACTGAAGAAGCAGCTTGGATGAGCGGCGAAACGTCTTCTATCAAAAACTCTTGTCCAAACTGAACTCTACGTGTTGCCACCTAGAAAAACAGGCATTCTGACAGTGAATGGGGTCGCCTCTCCACAGATCTGAGCTGTAACTTAGTCTAGTTTGGTCTCCATGAAGATAGAAATGTTTAATACTGTACTGTGAAACATTCCACACAAAGCAATAATCACCAGGAAAGTTACACAATGCACCTTTAACACACAAAGCCTGCATATCTTCTTCAAACAGAAACCACTCTTGTGATGTCATGTGGTAATACAGGAACGGGCCATTGTGTTTTAATTTCCATACACCTTCTTTAGAAACATTTGGATGAGTTGGAATTACCAGTCTTGACTGAATAAAAGGTAAAAAAAAATAGCTGTGAACTTCAAAATTACCACTACATGACATCACAAGGTGGAACAGAGCATTTTGCGCTTCGAAGATGCAGACAAACTAAAAATGCAGGATTATCCAAATGTGTGTGAATGCAACACTCAGGCCTCCCAGCAAGAAGGTTGCGGGTTCGATCCCCGGGTCGCCCGGGCCTTTCTGTGTGGAGTTTGCATGTTCTCCCCGTGTCTGGATGGGTTTCCTCCAGGTCCCCCGGTTTCCCCCATCAACCCAAAACATGCCCACACCCACACCACCTGCAGAGGGGCTCATATGGGGGGTCAGGTACTGAGTATTGGGCAGCAAACTGCCCCCGTGACCCAGCCGGATTAAGCGGGAGAAGATGGATGGTACAATGTGTAAAGGTCAATCTATAAGTTTCTTTCAAATGCCATGTTGTGGTCCAACATGTCCCCTACAGATGTCTTGGTATTTTTTTTTGTTTTGTTGTGATGTTAGTTGTTGCTTTGTTGCCTCAGTATTAGGTTTTCAAATAGTCAGCTGTCTCACTTCTCTTGAAGGGAGGGGGGCTTTGAAGCAGCCCCCGAGACGGACCAAAGAAGCTCCATTATGACATAGGTTCCATTACTCACAAGCACAAAGTAAATACCATATGTCAGCTGTTCATTATAGGAGCTAATACACCTCATAGGCGAGCCCTATATATGCAAAATATGTGAGATGGGTTTCTACCGGCCATGGTATCTAATGCAGATAAGGGGGGATAAAAATTCATGTTTTTCTTTGCAGATTTTTATTAAAAGCACTCATAGTACACTGCTCTCTGATCTATGTTATAATGTCGATTCATCATCATCATCATTCAAAAACTGACCCAGAGTTGTGTTTTGTTTCGTTTACACATGTAACACACAAACCCTTAGGATAAGTTCACACTCTGCTCCACCTTGGGATGTCATGTGGTAATACAGGAAGTGCTCCACTGTGTTTTTAAACTCCATACACCTTCACTATAATCTCTATTGAACAAAAAGTAGAAGGTAGCTGTTAACTTGAAAACTACCACATGACATCACAAGGTGGAACAGTGTTTTGAGCTTTGCAGATGTAAACAGACTAATAATGGAGGATTATTCAAACATGTGTCAGTGGAACAAAACACAACTCCAGGTATGTTTCTGATGAGGTAACAAGATTATAACATGACTTTGTAAGGCTGCTGCTAACCACAGCATTGGTGGAATAACTCACATTGTTCATTGTTGCTTAACCTATGCCATATGATCCACACCAAGGACAACTATCTGTACTTTTTCGACTTTAGACATTCTTGCCTGTAATGTTCCATAGTATGGCATTAAACTTTAAACCCATATCTAGCATTTATTTCATTACAGATGCTTATAAAAAAAAAACACACACACACACACTGTCCAGAGATCTGACCTGTAACTCGCTCTGGTGGCACCATGCTTGTCTTTATGAGATAGAAAATTAACATTTCTTGTGGAGGGGCTGCCACCTTCTTGTCTCCATGGAAATGCTATTTCTTTGTCTAGAATGTTCCACAGTACAGACTACACCTATCACGAGGGAGACAAGCAGGCTACAGCACTACACTACCTTACAATTCAGATCTCTGGAGAGTCGCCCCTATTCACAGAAGGAATAATTGTATTTTTGAGCAATAGAAACACCTGTAATGAATAAATGCTGTATATGTTTAATGTCATACCATGGAACATTCCAGGCAAAGCACTAACATCTCCATGGAGACACGAAGGTAGCGGACTCTCCACCAGAAAATGTTCACAGTGCACCATTAATAAAAGAAATATGTAACTTTTCTGGTGGACAATCTCCCATCTGCCTGGATTGTTCCACAGCAAAGCATTAAACTTATCTGCCCCTATGCAGAAAAGCAAATGTCATTAGCAATAAAACACCTGTAATTGAATTAATACGAGATAGATAAGTGAAATGTTATACTGTGGTGCATTCAGGGCAAAGCAATTACATCCCCATGACGATAAGCAAGTGCCACATATACCCTCTACTAGATAAGCTCCATATAGTGAACCTTAAACCTTCCAGTCCGCAGGTACATTTTGTAGTTTGACGGATAGCTAGAGAAGTGAACCCTGTATTTAAGCCACCTCACATCCTGTAGCTGCTGTGCGCCCCGGCAACTGTCATCCTTCAAGTACATATGACTAATGTACACTTCCACAGCGTTCACTAAACCCTAACTGCAGTTTTGAAAGTATACCTGAATATACCTCAGTATGCCTGAGTATACTGCACTAAACAGTACTTCCTCTGTACTACTGTGAGGTCACCAGAAGGCTGTACAAAACATAGATTTGTGATTAACCTGTGTCTCCCTTGTTGGTTGCAGCTGGGTGCAGTGTGAGGCGAGGTGCTGAAGATGGTCCAAATGCACTTAATGGGGCCACAGTGTTGGGGCCAGGTCAAATGCCAGAGAATAATTGGAGCGGGAGCCCTCTATGTATTACTGCTACTACTGCTGTCCACCTGCCTGGGACAAGACTCAGAAGGTAAGGACGGACTATTCTGTGTTTTTCTGTTGAGGATTTTCATGGTTAAAGGTGCATTGTGTAACTTTTCCGGTGAAGGGTCCGTCACCTGCTTGTTTCTATGGATATGTTATTGCTCTGCTAAGAAAGTCCCACAGCATGACATTAAATAGCTCTATCTTACATGTCATACTTTTTATCGTTTTATAGCTCAAAGATAGCGAGAAGAACAGGCATTCTAACTGTGACTGGGGTCGCCTCTTCACAGATCTGATCTGTAACTTTGTCTGGTTTGATCTCCATGAAGATAGAAAGGTTTAATATCATGCTGTGAAATATTCCAGACAAAACAATAACATCTCCATAGAAAAGGAGATCTTCCACCAGAAAAGTTTAACTATGTAGGCAAAAAATAAATAAATAAATAAAACAAATTCAGATATTATGGATTCCTTTTGACTTCATTATTATCACTGGTATTATGCTCCTTCGCTGCTGCTTACAGTGTACAGCGTGCCAAAATAAAGGATATATCGCTCAGCATGGATCGAACTCCTACTGGGCAGAGTTTGCAAGTAGCAGAATGTTTGTAAGTTGTAAAGAACTGTTTCAAAGTTAAAGATTATATATTATGTCAAATTGACTCTTACGAGCTTTAAGCCGTGGTAGAAATGTTGTTACCTCCACAAAAACATGCCTGGAGTTGTGTTTCATTCACACATGTTTGAGTAACCACATTATGATGTCATGAAGAGGTGGTTTTCAAGTTAACCACTACTTTTTACCTTTTGTTTGTGTAGAAATGGGCAATTCCAGGTCTGAAATCATCCAAATGATGTTAGTGAAGGTATATAGAGTTTAGAAAACACAGTGGAGCAAGGTGCATTTTAGTTTGTAGCTTAAATACACAACATACTGTACAACTCCAGGTATGTTTTTGATGAGGAAACAACATTATAACAGATCAGAAAATGGGATATGTTCCCTTTAAGAACTTTTATGTAGTGTCTTTAAAATGTGCATTATGGAATTTGCACCCAGCTGAGTCCGCTGAACTAGGAACTGAAAAGATTCATTATTTGGGTCATATGTGAGAACCAAGGCGCACATTATAATTTACTCATTAAATTCTTTTGTTGAATTGTGCTGCCATAGCCAAGCTGTCAGCAGTTCTCAAAGCCATTTTCTAATTTTGGCCTGTGTGACAATAAATGGGTAAAAAACTGAGAAATGTTGATTTAACTGCAGTGAAAAGTGAATGAAGCAAGCTCAGACAGGAATGAAGTCATCACCACGGGAACGCTCAGTCTAACACTCTCTTGACTTTCTGCTCAATTTGTCAGAATATTAATACAGCGTTTAGCTCCGAGTCCTTGAGATTTATCTGTTTGGCATTTAGCTGATAAGAGACATTGACAAGGGCGTCACCTGCCAGATTCACGTGATTTTGTGTACTCTTTTGCAGTATTGTTTGTGCTAAAATTGTTGACACACGTTAGACTTGGTAGTATAGTAGTAGTTGTATAGAAGTATGGTCCTACACAGTTTTATACAGCGTTTTTCCACCTTCAAAGCTCTCTAAATCAAGGAAATACTCACCCATTCACACGCACATTCATACACTAGTGTACGAAGACACTGGGGATGAGGGGGGGTGAATTGTCTTGCCCAAGGACACAACAACAGCATTCATCTGTGGGCGCAGGAATCGCACTGCCAACCTGTAGTGGTAATATTAGTGTAATTAATCACAGTTTTATCATCAAAATCCAATCCAATTTTTGGTTATTCATCCTTGATTCGTTTTTAATCAACAGGTTTACAGCCAGTTAGCAAAAGTTGAGAATTTGGGGGAATAAATTTGAAGATATGTTTGCAATTAATTAATTCCATGGTTGAAATTATCCAAATGATTCTAGTGAAGGTGTAAAGAGTTTAAAAACCCAGTGGAGCTCTTCCTGTATTATGACATGATATCACAAACTTAAAATGAATTGATTCGCTGATTCAAAATCTGTATTCCGTATGTTTTGGAAATTGAAATGAAATCTTTTTTATGTGTTTTTAATAAGAAAAGGATAATAGTTTTTTTTTTTTTCCATATCAAACATTAGTGGTGTTCACAGTGTATGAACCTCAAACTCCACTTTTTTATTCATACTAAAATCTATTCTCTTGCATCTAAAATCTTCCGAGCAGCACTCCGATTAGAATAAAGCCACTCTCAAATAACCAAAATAGTTCTCTAATGGGGATTTCAAAATTGGACACTTGAAATTGTCCTCCAAGTTCTTCTCATGACAGGCCTGTTTTAATGAGTGGGTCCCAGTCAGATCCAGCTGTTGGGCTCTCACAATGACAGGAGCCCTAGCATGTTTTTAATCAGCCCAAGGTAACGCCATTCATTCAGGAAGACGTTTAGCCATTCGAGCATTCACCAGTGTATTTTAACAAGATTTGGACACCTGGGAAACTGTAACCTGTTTTTAGCAGATTTAACTCTTGGGTTTTTGCACATAGTATGACCGCGTTTCTACTGATTAGAGTGTTCGCCCACCAGCTTCAAGGTTCAATCCTGATTACAATGAATACATACTGGCATTGTGTCCATGGGCAAGGCACTTCACCCACTTCCGTTGGTCTACCCCAGGGCAGTTGTGGCTACAGAGTTTGTCATCAGCAGGTCTGGAATGAATGAATAATGATCTAATAATTATTGGGCAATGCACGTAATCAAATGAATGAAAAATATATATTGAATGCCATACTGTGCTGAACATTCCAGACAAAAAAAATTACATTTTTAGGAGACAAACTGGTGACTAACCCACCTCTGGAAAAGTACTTACTGCATTTTTAATTATAGGCTTGAATTTGCTTCCTCCTTGTCTACAGGAGTTATGTGTGCAGAGAAAGTCAGTATAACCTTAAAAGAACAGGTATCTTTATAAAAACGAAGATAAGAACTAACAAAAAAGTGACTGTATTTCTGTTAGAGGGATTAGTATATGGAACAACCTGAGTAATGATTTTAAAAAGTCTAACAGAAGCCTGTAACAAAGGATATAAAGCTCTATGTTTTCAAAGCTCTGGAATGAATGAATCATGCACTCAAATTTGTCTGTTTTAATGTGTATTTGTCTTTTATATATACAGTAAGCCAATTTGCTGTTCATACGCTCATACTTAGGCTTGGACTTGATCCACATGGGAAATGATTTGGACACAGCAGCTCACATATCACAATATATTATAATAACAAAGAGCGACAATATAAATGGTTATGATAAATTCAAAATATGGGTTTCCTCCGGGTACTCCGGTTTCCCCCATCAGCTCAAAACATGCCCGCACCCCTATGAGCTAACATCAAGGACCATGTTGCCCACCCTCCTGTGGGCTCACCACCTGCAGAGGGGTTCATAGGGGAGGTCAGGTGCTATGAGTATTGGGCAGCAAACTGCCCCCGCGACCCAGCCGGATTAAGCGGGAGAAGATGGATGGATGGATGGAAATTCAAAATAAGGAAAAATAGCAACAGACTGGTGTCAAATAAGGCATAATTATGCAAATGTACAAGTAAATATAACATATAGAAATAGAAATACAAAATATACCTGGGCTAGAAGTGAGTAAGGAGAAACGGTGCAAAGATCGTGATTGACAGGACAGTGTTATCTATTACATATGGGTAAGTGTTAGTACAGTTGTATGGAGAATGGTATGAATGTAGTCCTCTATCTCTTTGTCTGAGTGGAGCTGCAGGAGCCTGTTGAAGAATGAGCTTCTCTGTCCTTCTTTATTCTCTATACAGTATCTTGATTTCAGTCTGATATTAACCTCATACATTTAATATAGTTTTTTCTCTTTTTAATTAGTGCCCTTGTAAATCATACTTTGAAATGGCACTACTTTTCAATCCAAAATTATGCTTAAATCCTTACAAATTGCTTTGATTTGATCCATCAGGTAATATTGTCATCTTTCAAAAAGTAATTAACGGATGCGAGGCTTGTTTACTTGACAGATCTGGAGGTGATAAGTAAAAATGGCTCTTTTCAGATCATCTTTTAATAGCTCATCGTCTCCTTTACACTGATTATAAATGCATGAAGATGTGGTGTAGGCGGTGCATTACTGGTACAGCTAATTCAATGTGACTTGATCTGAGGTGCGAGCGGGACATCAGCAAACAGGAAAAGAGTTACAGAAGAGACCAGAGGTGGACTACATAAGTTATCTTTGAAAATAGCAGGAGTAGTAAAAGCCCTAGCAGTAAGTACAAGTACAAGTTCAAGTATGTAAATATTAAAAGACACATTAAGCAAAATTGAGCTTTAAACCATGTTAGATTGTTGTTCCCTCATCAACACTTCTCACTTGTTTCATGAATTCATTCATCCTAAAATGCCCAAATTGTTGCATCACAGGGAAAGAAACAAAAAAACAAAAACTTCTTTTGTACAATTTTTAAGTCTAGAAATCACTCCCAGACTCGTTCTACAATTCTTTTCGCAATGACGGCCTATTAACTGACTGTTTACTTTACGTAATTGCTCAAGTATGTTCCATCCTCTTGAACATTTTGACAGGATTGGGCTTGAGTGACAGTTGATGTTTGATTGTCCACTGTTTTTTGTGTAGTTTTGTGTGTTTTGAGTGCGGAGACGAGTGATTGCATTTCCAAACTGGAAAAAAATATCCATCCAAGTTGTCCAGGCCCTTTAGAGACCTCATTCATATATGTGCAGATGTTTCTTTGCATTTCCTGAAATCATTAACAATTTTGTTATGTCCTGAGCAAATTTCTGAACCAGAAAAAAGAACAACAACAAAAAAAAAACACAAAAGCGGTGCCAAATCCAGGCACAGTAGCATGGTCAATATTCACACCACATTACCTTCAAAACGGTGCGATTTGAAAAAGATTAGTGCCTGATGTGGGGCAGAATCTTTTGAAAAACTGTGCCATATCTCACAAAAGGTCTCGCAAAAGTATTGGTTTACGTCACAGCATTTATTTGGTAGCATGGTACGTTCCACATTTCTGTTTTAAAAGTAATTATTTGTAGTAATAGTAGTTGTAAGAGTAGCATAATCACATAGCACTACTTTGAACTGAGAAAAAGAGGCTCATTTCAATCTGATGTCCTGCAATTACTCTCACTAACTCACCGGCATTCATACCCCTGTGTACTTCAACAGTGGAAGCACGGTGACTGAAGTGTCTTGCCAAAGGGTACAACAGCAGCAACAGTAAATCCTCTTTGTGCAATACCTGAAGACGTCTTGGAATCTCCGCTGGACTGGCTGGTCTTTTTCATAATTATTGCTCATGAATTGGCTGATTGTAATAATTAAATCATTTTACACTTATTTTCAGTGGGCACAAAAGTCTTTTCTGAAGCACAACTTAATTGCTCAAGGACGCTTAAGCTTAACACTACTATTTTCAGAGAACTTATCTTGATTAAAGTATAGCACGCCCTTGACACAGCGACTTGTCACCTCTTCATCTCAATAAGTACAACTGGCAATAACACATAAACTAATATCTTTAAACGTTATCCTCAGTCCTTGTTAGCACTTAGCGCTAATGGGCAATTGTGCATAAATATTCGCACAGTTGTTGCTGGATACTCTCATAATAGTTTAATCTCTGTGCACAGACGTTATGTATATGAGGGTTGGGAGGATTGTATTTTTATAATTGTGTTACTTTCACATAAGCACATAAAATGCCTTGTTCCTTGTTGGCTGGAATGTTCCACAGGGCCACAAGTTTTAGGCCAATAAAAATCCATGTTATTGAGTCAATGCAAGATGAATATGTTTAATGCCTGACCGGAACATTCCAGAGAAGGCAAAAACATCTCCAAGACGGAATATCCGCCAGAAAAGTTACATAGTGCACCTTTAAATCATCTACAGCCCTTTTATAGAAGGCCTTATCATTTTTTCCACGTAGTTTGGCAAAATTTGTCATGTCCCAAACACTGAAATAATATATCAGCAGCTCTTGAGTCTTGAGTGAGAATAAGTCTGCTGTGTACTGTCTGCATCTAATTCTAAAGCATGTTTTGTCCGCTAATCTGGAAGTGCACGTTAGCTTTACTGTGACTATAAAACTCTGCTCTGGACTCTTAAAGATGTCTGTAATGACAGTGAAGGATGATAGGATTTTTTGATGGGAACTATGTATTGCACTTTTGTTGAGGTCATTTAAGGTTTCTTCTTTTTTGCATATTTTGATTTGACTTGTCCTTATTTTCTCTGTCAAGGATTCAATACAGTCTGACCAGTTTCTGTGGGGTCATTGGATATATGTGGAATTTGCACATATAGTAGTAAAGGTTTAGCAATCATTTCCAATGTCATTTTAATATTTATTACCCTGAGTCTTTATTATAAGTCTGTCCTCAGTTAGACCTTCTCCTCTCACTCTGTTTTTGTTCATTTTTTACATCTCTCGTTCTTGCCCTTCCTCCTCATGAGCATCTGTCCTCTTCTGCTCCTCACTAATATTATGTTATTTCACAGGCTCCGTCTGATTCAGACCTCCCAGTGCTGTTAGAACTTTTCCATTGCTCCTCTCCTCTATCCCTTCATATTTAAGTACAAGATAACTTTATATGACACTATAAATAAGTCAGCATATAATAATAACAATAACAATGCATCACTTTTATATAGCGCTTTTCTGGACACTTAAAGATGCTTTACAGAGCATTATTCATTCTTAAAGGTGCGCTGTGTAACTTTTTGGTTGGGGGAATTAATAGAGTTGGTTGCCAGTGCTGTTTCTTCAGATTTAAAATGGATGGATAGAAATTTTGAACTTGAGATCGGATTGGTTTGCAAATGGTTTTCAATCTGACAGATTCTATGACAGAAGTGCAAATCTAAGCCAGAACTGGTGATACCAAGAGTTATAACCTTAGGGATTCAGATTTTTTGACAGAAGATTTTTCTGCATTCCAAAAAAAAAACTTTATTTTCTCCATGGAGATGTTATTTTGCCTGGAATAGATTTTTCATAAAATCACATTTACACTTAAAGAGCCTATCTTATGCTATTTTCTGAGCTATGTAATGATCTTGTTTTTTTTGGGTTTTTGCATTTTTAAACTCCATACACCAGAATTACCATTAACATGTGTGAATGAAACAAAAAACACAACTCTGGGTATGTTTTTGATAAAGTAACAACATGACTGAATGCTCACATGAGTCAGTGTGTAATATAGGACCTTTAAACCAGATAAATTGACTCCACCAAACTAAGTATTTGAATAACTGAAAGCTACATAAATTTAGAACATACTGTGGAACATTTCAGGCAACGCAATAGCAAAGCCATGAGCCCAACACCAGGAAAACTGTAGTGGAACTGTAGAGAAACTATTATTTTATGTTAAATATGTCATTCTATTGTCCAAAATGTGTATTATGGAATTACGATATTAAAATCTGTATTCAGCATCAAGCCGTTTTCTTAGTGTTAAAATCAAATCAAAACTCTCTGATGCCACTCACCTTTGCAACGGGTGATCACCTGACAATCCTCAAATACATCAGACCTGCTCAATGACAAACTGTTGACTCCCTACACCCAACCAGAAATCCCCATGCACCCTCAGGATACATCAATCTAACACAAGGTCACTACTGTGCCAATGGCTTTTCCCCTTACGCTATACCACGTACCATCCATCGCTTCTTGGAGTCTCCTTACAATCCTCTCCCCCCTCTCTCTCTCCCTCTCTCTGTCCTGTCCTCCACGGCTGAATAGATGCAGGGGGAGAGGATGGATAGATGAGAGGGTGATGGATGTGGAGAAGTGGGGTAGGAGGGGTGGGACTTAGAGGGATAGGACCCCGGGGACAGGCGTGGAGATGCGTGGAGAGGCTCTAGACCTGCTGATGGAAGCTTAAAAAGGACACGACATGAGAGAACATAGAACCATCCGTCTTAACGTTAAAACATGCCTTGATTTTCAATTCGAGACAGTTGGTATGCACGTTGGATTTGTCTTTGGAGGACATGGCAGGTTCATGCATCTCTATTTTCATGATATACTGTAGGGTTGTTTGAAAACTTAGTAGGTGTTTTTGTTTATTTCTGGCTTCAGTGTTTTTATCACTGCAAACCAACTTCAGTTTGATTAATGGCACTTTCGCAAATGATCCCAAACCAGATAGAAGTCACTTGTCGAGTTCAGTCTATTCATATGCTAAGGCCATTAATCATCTATCTGCAAACCTGCTCCCCCTTAATATTAACTTTATTTTTAGATATTTACAATGAGATTTCTTCTAGCCATACTTGTTGTTAAAGGTCCTATATTATGCAAAACTGACTCTTCTGAGCTTTAAGCCATGTTAGAATGTTGTAACCTCATCAAAAACATAACTGAAGTTGTGTTTTTGTTTCATGTTTGAATAATTCTGCATTATTAGTCTACATCTCTACATCTTCAAAATTCTCTGTTCCACCTTGTGATGTCATGTAGTCGTAGTTTTGAAGTTAACAGCTCCCTTTTCTCTTTATTCTCGTGAATGTCTGTGCTCAGACATGGAATGAAGGTGGAATAGACTGTTTTCTGTTTGAGACAAGAACTCCAATAACCCTGAATATGAAAGGTTTGTGTGTTAAATGTGTGTGAATGAAACAAAACACAACTCCAGGTATGTTTATGATGAGGAAACAACATTATAACATCAAAAAAGGGTGTAATATGGGCCCTTTACTCCACTACCCATTAATATTTACAGGTAATGTCAGAGATATAAATATATTTTATAGTTTTGAAAATGTGAAAAACAGAACTAGTAGTGGTGAGAGTTACTCCTCACTTACCTTATGCATTCCAGGCGTCCTAATTATTCACCTAAATGAGTTTATAAGTGCTTTCCACAACTTTCAAGCCCAGAGAGGAGTTTTGCCCTAATGATATAGTGAACAAACATTAGCATGCTAACAGCAAACTTCCTGATAAGACACTCAGGTCACAGAGGTCTCATTTAGACTCTTAAGAGCTGCTTTTAGCATCCATCTGTTAAACTACTTTTGACTGGTGTTTGGTCATGACCTCAATAATCCTAAATAATCCTAAAATGAAGGCGTCACATTACAATTTGACCATCAACTATCATCGAATTACTGTCAAATAAAAAGAGGGCAGGCCATACAAACTACTTATACTACAGTCCTTTGATGTGTGTGTACATTTTTCAGTTATAAAGTACTGAATTGTTCCAGCTGGGCTCCCTCTTCTAACATTTTCATTAGCAAGCGTTCAGAATGTGCTTTTAATAAGTAATTATCACAAAAGGCTTTTTGCACAATAATTAATTTGCATCAAAAGGCCGAATATGTAATTAACTTAGCAGTCTCTGGAGCATTATAATGGCGACGCCCATGCACTGTACGCTTGCCATGTTATCTAACTATGACACATATGTACTGTTAGCGTCGGGTCACTTTGAACTCATCACATGTAAATCATAATTAAATCTGTTCATCGGGAATCCCAAACAGAAACACAGTGGAGCAAAAGCTTTGACTGGCACATGGGCCTATCCTCCACTCACTTTTCAGTCACATTATCCTCTTCCTCCTTTCATCGTAGCAGACGTCTTCATCACCAAATGTTTACTTGGAATCTTTCGACCAAGAGCGCGCTATCAAAATTCGGGAGCTGTCAGTCAAGTCGGGAAAAATATCGTAGTCTCTCCAAAGCACTTTACGTCAAGGACCAGATGTACACTACTTTTTATGTTTTTCAGCTCTTGAAACTTTGCAGCCTTTGCAGCATCAGCCTTTCCTGGGGTGGGATCCTAATTGTAAGCACTGCTCTGTCTGACCAGAAAGTGTTGACTTAGTTGGAGCTACAACAGATGAGCTGATTTGTGCTGTTACAGTCAAGGTTTTTCAGTTAGTAACTCTGCCTAAACAGGACCATGAACAGGACAGCATTGATCACAGGCTCCAAAAATGAGTTTAAATCCATTTTATTCTATTGTTTTTTCTTAAAACTTTTTGCTAATGTGTGCATTGTGTCACCATGGTAACATTCCACCATAGAGATACATGTAGAACACCCCCAGCATGATAGGGTATTCAATAGAAACCAAAAGTTTACTATTACGATAGTTTAAGGTGAGCATTAAACGTACGGCAGTTACTAACTACTACAACTAATTCTGAAATATACACTAGCAGAAGAGAAAGCTTAAAGGCGCACTATGTAACTTTCCTAGTTGATAGTTCGCTATCTGCTTGTCCCCATGGAGATGTTATTGTTTTGCCTTGGTTAATCTCACTCCATAGAGACACACTAAGAACTGCATTTTTAGCAATATAAAAATACATTTCATTTAAGTTTTATTCAATACTGTGAAACATTCCAGGCAAAGTAATAACATCTCCATGGCGACAATCGGTTGGTGGATCCTTTACCAGAGAAATTACATCTTTTCAAACCTGTAAAACCCCACAAGCTTTGAAGGATGGCGAATATTTCCTTATGGGGACAATAAAGGATAACTGATTGGTATAGTGAACATGCTACTGACAGCCTGATAAACTTTCAGTTTTCTCATTCAAATTTTATACTCCTATATTTCACTTTCCCACCACTATTCGGTTCCTCTTATTCTTAATCTCCACTCGAGGCAAAGTAACCAAGCGAAAACTTCACAGATGGTAACAGGCAGAAAGAATTCAAGTACGACGCATCCCCCAATGAGCACAAATTCCTCACAATATGGCGAGGTAACAATTGATTAAAACTCTTCAAAAAACTTCTGTGATCTGCTAATGGCTAGGTATTAATCTCGAAATTAAAGTTTGCATAATTGAACATGTTTCAGAATTATTGCAGATATTTTGTTGTAATCTATGGCCAATTGCATGCCTCTTTTTGGTGCTTGTGAAATGGCTTCTTTGTGCTAAGCCAATATGAAAAATCATCAGGCAAAATGGCTCAATTTTTTCAGTGGATAGAGGCCAGTTTGGGATCACAACGCCTTGAAATATCTGGCAACCCGACGAGCCATAATGCATGCCAATCATGTCAGGTTTGAGATGCCAAGGATGTATACTGAGCTCCTTGCGACGTTTGATTTTATACAAGCTTCATAGTGAAAGTATTTGCTGATATATTCTGCTATATGTCCTCTGGGCTTTTTGCCAACTGCTTACTGGAATTATTTTAGGGGGGAAAAAGTCGAGATAAGCCAAAAGTAAATATGCAACAGCGGTGACAGTCCGCACTGAACTGAAGCTGATAAGTTTTTGAAAAATGCAAAAGCGCTTCATAATATAAACATTAGAAACTATTAAAGGCACGCTCAGATTTGTCATCTTTATGCTATTAAAAAGTGAAATGGGACTGAGGGGGCTGTAGTTTTTCTCTTTTCCGAAACACATGTAAATTTTAGTGTCTTTTCACCAAGTAGTTCCGGATGATTTGTGCCCTGGGGCTTTACCAGGATGTGGGTTGAATCAAAGAAGTTTGTCATGTACACAGTCAAAACACAGGGCAAAGCTGGATGAATCTTTCACTTTTCCATCAACTGATCTGAACAACTGAATATCTTCAAATTCCCATGTAATTTCTGGGACAAGCTCTCACTATCTGCTCCCACTCATCTGTTTTGTAGAAGTTTCTTCCATTTCCACTACTCGCAGTGTAGCTCTGATAAGTGTTTTAACAACCATTTGCAAAATGGATCTTGCAGGACCCACATTACGTTACTTTCTGGTCTATGTTATAATGTGGTTTCCTCATCACAAACAAACCTCGTGTTGTGTTTTCTCTCAAACTGAAAACACTCTGTTCTAACCTGTGATGCCATGTGGCAATACAGGAAGTGCTCCAGTGTGTTTTTAAACTCCATACACCTTCAATAAAATCATTTGAATAATTGCAGCTTTCTAATTGCCTGTCTCTACTAAACAAAATGTGAAAATGACTACATGACATCAGAGAGAGCATCAAACATGTGAATGAAACATAGTTCCAGGTATGTTTTTGAGGAGGTAACAACATATTAACATGGCTTAAAGCTCACAATTTCTATTTTTGCAGAGTCAGTTTGGCGTAGTAGAATATTCCTTGTGTCTCTATAGTTTGTTGTTCTCTTGGAAACCTGCCATTTTTAAACCAAAGACCCGATTCATCATTGACAGAAATGATGTCACCTGGACTAAACAAACCAGCACACTCTTAAAGCAGTAGCTGCTGTAATGGAAATGTATATTGTGGAAAGATTTCTCTCAGTCTTTGTGTAAATGAATGTGATACCAGAGACCAGAGCAGGCATTAGGTTGTGTAAAAGCTCAGCACACACACCCGCCCCCATCCCACAGGAAACTCTGTGTTGTCTTACCTGTCCTCAAATGTTAGTCAAGTTGATTAGCACAAGTCTGAAACAGAAGTCACTCTGCTTTGATATGTAAGTAACTTGTATTTCTGTATAAATACTCTGTGGGGAGATGGACAGAAGAGGGACTGGAGAGAGGATACGGAAGTTGGTCTCTGACAAAAAAACTCATCAGTCTTCTCAAATTGATTAATTATTTATCATCAAGAGATATATTTTTTCCACACCGCTGCCAAGGGGGAATCCCTTGTAAACAGCAGTCTGAATACATGCGCTCTAGCTGCTAACACCAGTGTGCTTGGTCATGAGAACAGACTGACTCACAGCGCAGCATGTATTTTTAATGGAAACTGGACTCGGTCTGAGTGGAGTATCACACCTCTTCTCCACGTGGGGCTCTTAACCTGGTGTGAATGTGTCAGGCTTGTATCATCCATGGCCAGGCTCTGTCACTTACTGGAAACTGTGGGTTCTTTTCTCGTGGAGACAGTTGCTATGGAGGCAACAAGGGCTAAACATCGGGCTTGGCTAATGGTGTGATAGTTGTTTCTAAAGGTCCTATATTACACGAAATTGACTTATGAGCTTTACGCCAATGTTATAATGTTGTTACCTCATCGAAAACATATCCAGAATTGCATTAAGTTTCATTCACACATGTTTGAGTAATCCTGCAGAATAGGACACCATACTTGGCCACATAATTTTCACTCGACGTATGCTTTAGACCAGGGGTGCCCAAACTTTTTTCATCTAGGGCCATATATTAAAACACAGAGCAGCGTAAGGGCCGATCGACGGTCATAGACTGGAGGTCAAAACAGTGAGTAATTAAAAACTGTGCATTTATAACAGGTTTAAATGACCCTCCAGACCTTTGTTCATGCTTAGACCCTCAAAAGGACAAACTACATTTGCTTGATCAAGGTAGATTTCAAAAACATGCAGTAAAAAGTACTACTTGTGGTAGTATGGGCCAATTCACCTGGAAGCCTGAGGGCCAAAAACAACTGGTCTGAGGGCCACATTTGGCCCCCGGGCCATAGTTTGGACATGCCTGCTTTAGACTATAGGTTGTGTTATTTAATGCTATTTTGTAATTATATGGGTTGTATTTGTCTGACCTTGTGTGAGTTATTTGTGTGTTACTCAATAAGATGAGTTAATGCAATGGCCAGTGTCGTCTGGAATGCTCAGTAATTGGTTTGATTCAGGGAGATTATTCAGTTCCACTGAGAAATATCACAGTCTGATGCACATGAACAAATGCTCACAGCCCAGAGAATATATTTGAAGAATGTACACACCCGGCTTTTGTAACACACATTTACATGCTTTTTCCTTTCAAAGATTTTAAATAAGTGCTTTATAACTGTCAATCAGACTCAAGATATATTAAAGTTTCTCTATCTTGTTTTATCAAGTAGTGCACTATAAGTTTTCTGGCGAAAGGGTCATCACCTGCTTGTCTGCACGGAGATGCTACTGTCTGGAGTCTTATACAGTACGGCATTAAACTAGAGAGCATAAAGTACCTTAAACTAATTTAGGTTTTCAGGAATACAATTAAACCGAAGTACATAGCCAATTTGACAGAACTGTAGAGGGTTACAATTAGCCTTTATAGGACCCTTAGGGAAAATGTGTTAGTGCTGCATCTAGGGACCCATCTCCTCCGGATTAACTTAATACAGGAATTACTTCACTGTGTTTTTAAACATACACCTTCACTTGAATCATTTGAGTGATTTCAGCCCTGGAATTGGCAATCTCTTCTGAACAAAAGGGAAAAGGTAGCTTCTAAAAGGTGGCCAAACCCCCTTGTCGAAGCCAAAGTCAAAGCCTGATCTCGTCAGATCTCAGAAGCTAAACAGGGCTGAACCTGGTTAGTACTTGAATGGGCGACTGCTGGGAAAAACAGGTGCCACAGTGGGGTGCCAGTGGCAAAAACGTTGTTGCAAGGCACTTCATCCACATTGCCTAATATGAAAGTGGTGATGACTAATAAAAATAAAAATGGTTTCTTAAACATGTGAATGAAACAAAACACAACTCCAGGTATGTGTTTGAGGAACTAACAGCATTATGACGTGGCTAAGAGCTCACAAGAGTCAATTTCTCATAATATAGGACCATTAACTCAAGAATTATACCTATTGTGCATGGTTTGTGTTGATGGGGGAAACCAGAGTGCCCAGAGGAAACCCACCCAGACAAACAGAGGAACATTCAAACACGGAAAGGCCCTGGACCATCTTGCTGTTAGTAGCAGCCACTGAAAAGACTACTTCATTCCCAGATTAAAATCTCACCACGGTTGATCAGTCTGAAATAGTGCTCTTTACTCCACTTCCTCCTTGATATTGTCTGTTTAAGGGCACAGATTTTTCCCCTTAACAGTACATCCTCTGCAGCCTTCATCTGTCTGTTCCTCGCCCTGACAGTGACCCGGCATTATGTGGATTTACTCATCCTCTTCATGTGCAAATGCTTTCCCTGTGATTGTTTTGTCTCACAAAACTTAACAATAAAAGGTGTATACTTATGCATGCAGTGAGTTCTCGGAGCGGATGAGAGCGGACAGATGCAGATACGAAATGCTTGAGGAAAACTTTAGAGAGGAATGAGGAGAGGGTCCAAGTGGTGTCCAGGACATGTTGGAGATGTTTGCTTTTACCGACAAGTGGGCTCAGAAATAATTAAATATGCCAAAGTATGGAGAGGTTGTGTACTTGAGGTGTATACAGGAAGTTGCAGCAGGCGTTTTGAGAGGTCTTCATGGCTTGGTAAAGAGGCTGTGGTCTATATAGTGACTGGAGTTCATTTAAGGTGAAATTGTGTTTCATTTAATCAAGACTGAGATTCAGACATTTGTAATAGTCAATGATATGCTTGGTGCGTTTTAATCAAGAGGTCTATAGTCAATCTGAGCAGAGTCAGACTCAGGGACAAAAAAAGTCTTTTTATGTGTAAATGCCGAAGATGACTGGTGGTGATAATATATTGTAGTTTCTAATGGACTGATTGTTGAAAATATGGCTGTCAATATGCAAAGTGAGTCAAATGTCTTGCCCAAGGACACAACAACATGTGGTCAGAACATCAATAAGTTAAAATGCAGCAATGTCACCCAAAAAACTTGTTGACTGCATTCATTTAGTATGTCGCCTGTAGCTACAGATTTTAATTTAACCCTAACACTCTTAATACCTTAACAATTGCATTCACCTTTAAACAAAAAAACAAAAAAATCACTTACAGCTCTACCTTACATATATTCAGTTACAGCTTGTTTTATAGCTAAAAAATACCTAGAAAAACAGGCATTCTGACTGTGAGCGATGTCGCCTCTCCACAGATCTGACCTGCAACTGGTCTGGTTTATGAAGATAGAAAGGTTTAATGCCATACTGTGCAACATTCCAGATAAAGATGAAGCAGTACACGGTGCACCTTTAAATTCATGCCCAAGCCTCACATTTCATGCAGTAATAATTTAAAATCTACCAGAATACATCAAAACCACACTGTTTACCGCTTCATCCTTTTTAATTTGGACCATGCGGAGTTCAAACAGATGCTGACAGGTAGAGGAGAGTCGCAGGAGCCTTATGTGAGCGGACAGGAGCGGCCCGGCCCGCACTCGGATGCCCCGCGGAGAACAAATGGATGTTTAGTAATAGATGAGGGGCTTCAGCTTACACTCAAGGATAGAGAGCCAGTGGAGCAGAGGCTATGCACCTGTCATCTGCTGCGTATACACTCACACAGACCAGCTGCTCCATCTAGAAGTAACTACTGGCTATGAACTGTGGCCAGGTTCTTCAATACACTGATGTGATGCAAGTGGAGCTGAAATGACTTATGCCGTAACTGCTGCCATGTTTTCTGCGATGTTAAATGTTCATTAGTTTCCCAAAGGGCGCTTTATAAAACAGACATTGCGAATTATGTAAAGCCGTTCACTAGTGCAAGTGCAATGCTACTGTTATGGGCTGATAAAGATGCACTTTTCTGTTTGCCTCCATGGAGATGTTGCCTAAAATGTCCCACAGTATGGTATTAAACTTACTCATCGTTATAGAGGCAATCAGGGGTTACAGCGTTTTATATTTTATTGCAGTTTTGCCCATGTGTTTGCCTTCCACAAACCTGTAAATCCAATGACACAAAACTCAATTTACAAAAAAATTATAAATTACAATTCTGAAATAAAGAACAATATTTAGGTTGACCTTTAACACTAGTAGTGATACTAAGATAATACTAAATATATCTGCAAATTTTCATGTAAAAAATGAGCTCGTGAACTTGAATTTTTGTTTTTTTAGCCAACAAAATCATCTTATTTTGATAATGGCCCAGGCCTAACTGAATAAATAAGTTTAATAGCAAACAGATGAAGCAATATTGTCTCCAAGCAAACTAATGGCAGACCCACCACCAGAAAAGTTACACAGTGTGCCTTTAATGTTTGTGAATTAGTTTTTGAAAAGTTGTATATGACAAGTCAAAGATGATCATTTTATGACAATACATGTGTGTGACAGGGCCTAACATGATTACCTGTAGAGGGCGCTTTAACAGCATTTTCTGCAGGGAAGAAGAAGAAGCAGTTTGTTGCTTGCTTAAAGCTTTAGCAGTTAAACTTTCTAAAATGTGCAGTGGAGGTAATTTGTTGGAGAAGAATAATGGATTTTAAAATCATAGAAGAGTCTTGTGTTTTTCATCGTGCCGACAGAGAGCAGAGAGAGACAAAAAATAAATCACACAGGATTATTGATGAAACAAAACACAGCTCCAGTCCTGGTATGTTTTCGGTAAGGATTCAACTGTAAGTACATTTTGCCATAGTATAACTTTTGTGAGAAATAAGCTGGTTTCTTTTGACATCAGCAGGCCAGGTTACAGGTCAGATCTGTGTAGAGTAGGGTGAGCAGATGTCCCTGTTTACCCGGGACAGTCCTAATTTTGAGTCCTGTGTCCCCTGTGCCAGTACATTTATACAAAACCACTGATTTGTCCCAGTTTTATACAAGAAATGTTCCATGTGTCGCTATTTTTGACCAGTCTGATCCCTGCCAACAGGAAAGAGAGGCGTAAGAAAAGCTGCTTAAAAATTACCAAAACACAAAGCAAATGTGACTATACTGACTTACATGTTAGTCGTGAATAAGTCAGGAATGAGCTGAGTGCAGAGCAATTTTTCTTAATTGCGCCCTCGTTTCACAATTTTACTATTTTCAGTCCAAACTGGTGTGTCCCAGTTTTTGATTTTGAAAACCTGCTCACCCAAGTGCAGAGGCAAGAATGTAAGAATACATTTTTTTCCCCAATATCTTTTAGAACTGATTTGCACGATAGATAAGTTGAAGCACGTTAAGCATTGACATTTTCTTGGAGACAAACTGATGGTGGACACTCCAACAGAAAAATGCTTAGTGCGTCTTATTTTAGATCCTGTCAGATTTGAGAAAGTGTTGCATGATGAATCAGAACACTGAAAAACAAAGATACAGGCTGCAAACCAGTACAGCAGACATATCTGTTTGGGCTTTTTAAGTATTTTAGTCAGTACTGCTGGTACAGTTTGCCCCCTTTGAGTACCAAAGTCACTACAGCGCGTTCTTACACAAAGTATTATCGTATTTCATAGGGGATTACATATACTAATAACAGAAATAAATTAAAGCTATAGAGTCTACATTTCTCTTTTCAATGGCATTAAAGTGGCTGCACCCATTTTATTTCCATTTATTTGAGCGAAATTTGCTCTAATACATACATTGTCATAAAAAAAACCTTTTGGGGTCAAAATTAGATCGCTGTGTCATACATAATTATACAGTATTCAAGTTTTATTGTCCGGGAATCAGGAAGTACGCGGTTTGCATGCTTGTTAACTTTGGACCCTTTAACACAGTAAAGAGCGCCTTTAACTTGTCACTGATGTAAATAATTTCCCAGAGAGAACTATGTTTTATCTTTTATCTTATTGTATTTATCTTATCTTATTTTTTAAACTTGATTCTATCTACATGCTCTTGGTCGGTTGCATCTGTAACGAAGAAAATTTCCCCTCGGGTATGAATAAAAGTAATTCTGATTCTGAACTTTCAAGACTGGCACTCTGAACTGTGATGTAGTACCTTGATATTTTAGCTCCTTAATCTTTGTATCTTATTTATTTAATTGTCGATATGCTGTCTGTAGTGGTCATGTCTCATGTGGACATACCGGCTTGTCAAAGCCTGATCTCGTCAGATCTCAGAAGCTCAGCAGAGCCAGGCCTGGTTAGTACTTTGATGGGAGACCACTGCTGGGAAAATCAGGTGCCACAGCGGGGCGCCAGTCACAAAACTGTTGTTGTGTCCTTAGGCAAGGCACTTTACCCACATTGCCTAGTATGAAAGTGGTGTCTTATTATTATTATTATCCATCCATCCATCTTCTCCCGCTTAATCCAGCTGGGTCGTGGGGGCAGCTTGTTGCCCAGTCCTCATAGCACCTGACTCCCCCTATGAACCCCTCTGCAGGTGGTGAGCCCACAGGAGGGTGGGCATTATGGTCTTGATGTTAGTTCATAGGGGTGCTGCATGTTTTGGGTTGATGGGGGAAACTGGAGCACCCGGAGGAAACCCATCCAGAAACGGGGAGGAACATGCAACCTTCTTGCTGTGAGGCCTGAGTGTTGCCACTCAGCCACCGTGCCGCCAATTATATATTATTATTATTATTATTATTATTATTATTATTATTATTATTATTATTAATATTATTATTATTTTTATTATTATGTGCACTTCGAGCTTTTTACATGTTTTTTCCGATGTGGTTTTTAACCACAAATGCCAAATGAGATGCCATGAGAGTTAACCTCCATCCTTGTGCACACTGTTCAAGAAAATTTGCTTATGAAAATAAATTGAAACACAGCACTTTTTTTGGCCAGAAAAGCAATCTCTGCGTTCTTCCCACCATAATGGGATAAGATACTTCAGAGACCCTGATAGTCGTTTGATCTATATTTGCCGATGTTTAAGAATTCATCTCCCACTGCACATTCCTGGAAACAATAGCTGTGGATGGAGAGAGGATGTATGATGTCATGGGGCTGTAATACTTAATCAGAGGAGAGAGAGAGAAAGGGAGGGAGCTGAGGAGATACCGTATGTGATCAGTGTTCCATAACGCTGGTTTTCTAGGTGAGCAAATATGTGTGCTCAAACTCTACTGGGACCTTCCTGAATATTCTCTGGAGAGGTAGTGGTGTTATGCATGATTATATCTGTATAGACAGCACATATGGAGAGAAATGTGGAGGAAGAGAATTTTTCCCAAGCAGTTTTTTTGGAATTTGAGTAGATTAATTGGAGTAGCCAGTAAAAATGCAAGATGTGCTAAATTAGGCAAGAGAGTGTACCCAACGTGGTTCTCAAACTGTGGTATGGGTAGACAGGGTGTGCAAAAATATTGAAATATCAATATATCACGAGCATAGGGGCTCTTCCGGCTCCATCTTGTCACCTCTCTCTCTCTGTAACTGCTGCAATCAGGCTTTAAAATGGTTTTAAAATGTGTGTATTAACCCACACTACATGATGTTTTTATTTAGCTTATGTTTTTATATGTAAATAAATTCCAATTCCTAATATGAACCTGGCTCTAAATTTGCCTCTAAAACTGTTAGCACTCCCTTAGTCTACTTCTTTATAGTCTATGATCGTGACACTAAATTTACGATACAGTATCGTTGTGGGTGGCTGTATCAATATATCGCCAAGAGTATTTTTTGGTATCTTTTAGCATTTTTTTGTGTGACCGCGCTGCCATTTTGTTGCGTTTTTTAATTTATTTATCACTTGTTTATCCAATACACTTGATATATTTGCTGTTTGGATGATTAAAGTAGATGTATTTCATATTATTGTTGCTAAAATGTTTTGGTTCTTAAAAAACAGTGATAAACTGTATCACAGGGTATCTTGTGCAATAGTTTGATTGTATCGCCATATCGTGATGAGATCGTATTGTGAGAAATGTGTCGAGTATCGAAATTGTGAGGGTCCCTGTGATTCTCAGCCCTATTATGCAAAAAGAGTTATGCAAAATAAAGAAATTGCCATCTTTTTTTATTTGAGGGATTTGGATTATTTGTATCTCCCAGGCTAGCAAGAGCTTCTAAATGTAATACATTTGCTTCATTATAATATGAACTATTGGTGGGCAACTGATCATCCATGTTGTGGCCAATATGATATCGATAAAATGGGGGTTGGAGCTGCCGATAGCCGATATATTTGCATATATATATATTGCATATAGATATATTTATGACGTAAAAATTCACTGTAAATCTTCAATTGTTTATAAAACTTAGGTTTTTCTCTATTGGATTTTCAGTTGGGTTTATTTAGGCGACATTTATTGTTATTCTGCCTCTTTATGTCATATTTAAAGACAGTAGGTTGGCCTAATGGCATTTTTGTATGATATTCTAGCTAGTAAAGAAAGTGCTGTGAGTAAACCACCGCTATCAGATTTTAACGGTAAATGTGTGTGCACCGCGGTAATTAATGATCTGCTAAATGCCGATAATTCACACCTCTATTTACAGCTCATTTACATATCAATGTGTGTCCTGTAACATATATACAGCCACTATAGTCACTTTACAGTCGCTAACAGAAGAGAAAACAGCCTGTTTATGTGTGCGAGCTACAGCAGCTAATCGCTAACCAATGAAAAAGAACCAAAAGTAGCTTCAAAACTGCCACATGTACAGCACTGATCACAAGTCTGCACTAAGAACTGTCCTTTTAATCCAGAATCAAACCGATCGTCCGTAAAAAGAATTTAATCTCAGTGTTCTGCACTTGGATCTATGGCTGCAGCTAAAATGCAGGGGCAGTACACCACAGACACAGACATATGACTCTGCATATAAACACTGATGCGGAGCCACATATGAGGATATTTATCTGTCTGTAAATTTGATTAAATGGACATAATATAAAGAGTCTAAACTTTATAACAAGGTAAAACATGTCCACGTGGACAGTCGGCCCATACCGGGAAGATTTAGGCCGATACGCGATATGTTTCCAAGTGCCCATATCGGCCAACTGATATACCGGTCGGGCCCTAGTCTAGTCTGTAACTCTGAAATGTGAAAGAACCTCTGGACTACAGTAATTTGGAAAAGTGCATAGATCATCTGAAATTGTTTTCATTGCCTCTTGCACAAAATGGATTCGGCCCAACTCTTGTCCAAAACATTCCAGCCTGGGGGAGATGAGAATATTCAAATTAATGATGATTTTGATATAATTTGGTTGGTAATAAAAAGTTTGGTGCATGGAATTTGGCAGGAAGTGGTCTTCACTGTAAGAGCCTGCTGAATGCTGAGAGACTGAGGAAGAAGATATGACTGAAGATTAGATATAATAGAATGAGTCGAGTGGAACACAGCATGCCATTACTCTTAGTATTGACTGGCTTTAGTGTTATGCAGAATTGACTCTTGTGAGCTTTCAGCCATATTTGAAATGTTGTCGCCTCCTGAAAAACATACCTGGAGTTTTATTTTGTTTGAATAACCCTTTATATTAGTCTGTCTACATCTCCAAAGCTCAAAATGCCCTGTTCCACCTTGCCATATCATGAAGTTAACAGTTACATTTGACCTTTTGCTTAGCAGAGATTGTTAATTTCAGAGTTGAAAACATCCAAATGATTTTAGTGAAGGCCTATGGAGTTTAAAGACACAGCAGAGCACTTTCTGCATTACTACATGATATCACAAGGTATAGAAGAGGAGAACTCAGCCTAAATATGCCAGATTTGTGTGTTAAACATGTGTGAATGAAACAAAACTCCAGGTATGTGTGCGATGAGGAAACAACAGAAAATAGCGCGATATAAACACTTCCCTATATGAAAAGTGCGCTTAAGTCATATGGGAAAAGTATATAGGTTGTAAGACCGGATAGTTGGTTTAATAAAAATACTAAATGCATGTCAGCTCACAATGTCTTTATTCCTTTTTTTCACAAAACCTAAAAATGTTTCTCGAATTGAGTAACCTATTGCTTTTTAACTGTTTTCCCAGCTTCCACACTGTTCCTATGTTTGCTGCTTGATCTTGTTCTGAAAGTGCCATTCACGGTTTTCTCTTTTTTTCTCTCCTCTGCTCTTCCCCGTGGCTGCTGCCTTCCTTATCTCTTCCTCCTCCTCCCGATGGAACGTGCTTGTCTGTTACTGCAGATTGGCAATATGAGGGTAAGACCTGCCTAGACTTAGACAAAATCAGCACTTTGAAGTAGAAATGAAACATCAGAATTGTGTTATTTTCTGTGATCATATGTATAGATGGACACTATACCGTTTCCAATATCGGTATCAGTGATATCGAAGGGTTTTGGTCTGATATTGAAAAATGTGCAGATATTTGACATCAATAGGTTAAGTCTGTGTGTGCCCATGTGTTATTCTCAGTTTTTCTTCAGTGTATCAGAACAGACCAAGGAATCAAAATGGAAACAGAAGAGTAATTATGCAAAAATTATGGGTTTGGGTTTACACAATCCTGCAACTAATTATTTTACATCCCAGATAATTATGTTTTGTCTTTTTTTTTTTTTTTTTACAATAAGTCAGACTTGAAATTTACTATATTCGAACTTAACATAAAATGGTAGGAATTGCTATGGGATTTTTATCAGTTATCAGCAGCAAGACAAATATCAAATATCGGTATCGGCTCAAATAATTTATATTGGTCCATCCTTAAAGGGTCCATATTACACTATTTTCTGATCATGTTGTTTCCTCATCAAAAACATACCTGGTGCTGTGTTGTGTTTCATTTACACATGTTGAACACACAAACCCTGCATATTTTGGCTTGAGTTCGTCTCTCAAACAGAAGACGCTCTGTTCCACCTTGTGATGTCATGCAGTAATACAGGAAGTGCTCCACTGTGCTATTAAACGCTATACACCTTCACTAGAATCATTTCAGCCCTGGAATGGCCAAACTTTACTGAACTAAAGGTGAAAGGTAGCGAAAAATAAAATCTAAAAAATAAAATATACCACTACCTGACATCACAAGGTGGAACAGAGGATTTTGAACTTTATTTGATGTAGACAACTAAGTAATATAGGATTACTCAAACATGTCTGAATGAAACAAAACATAACTCTAAGCAGCAACATTCTAACATGGCTTGAAGCGCACATGATTAATTTTTTCTTAACATTTTTTTAATAGCACTGACTAAATCTGTGTTGTCTCCTTGCTTTTTCAGAATGCAAACTTGCTCGATCCGGCCCTCCAGCTACTATCGTTGCCATAGACGAGGAGAGTCCCAATGGTGAGTCCTTTATTTGCTTTTGTGGAGTGCTCTCGATCATTGAAGACTTTAGTTTCTCAGATAAGCATCACCTAATGCCACTAGTCTAAACAAAGACGATCTTGACCTTTGGAACACTTTGGGATTTGCATGTAACCTAGCCTCATTATTATGCATTAGCTATAGGCCAGAGTGTCAGGGCTGAGTCAGAGGGCGGCTCTCTGTAAATGTGGTCAGACACGGGGAGGCTTTGTTTATGGCGGTTGCTAAGATCCTCATCAGTGAACTTTGACCCCATTGTAGGGCATTTGTTATTGTTTTAATAGTCAGTGTAGTTTTGTAGACGTACAACATTAGCATATAAAAGTCACTTTGTTTGTGAGAAATTTTATTGTGTTAAGAAGTGTAGAAATCTCAGAAGACAAAGTTAAATGGGACGTAATATGGATTGGCGGAGAGGGTCAGGGTAGAGATACAAAGTTCATCTTAAAGAGGGGACATTGCACTTCTATGGGGTATTCATTACTAAAACATACCATATTGAGATCACCATGTTATCTTTTATTGTTTTGAAAATACTATATTCACCAAAAACAATGTATTAACATGCTGCTCTCTACGCTAAGTCACTCCCTCTTCAGTGCTATAGTGTAGTATATTGTTTTGTATCACACTTTTGTATATGTATGACATAAAACCACATCAGACTTTTTTTTTTAACATGGTAAAAAGCTCAAAAAAGTTGATTTTGCATAATTCCCTGTCTTTAATGATATATTTTTTGCTCATTTCATCATATTTAAGCACATGAACTACTTCTAGTTAGAGCAAAATGTACTTTTTAATAAGGTAAAAAGTATTAACTTAAAGCGAATATTAGAAAAGAAATTTTGTCTTCTTCTTTGCCATCTCTGGTTAACATCCGGTCAGTAAAATGAGGCACTCTAGTATAATTTCCTTATAACTCACAGAATTTATTACCTAAATGTCAACAAAAGGGCATAAACAAAGAAAATAAAACCTTACGTGGAAAAACTATAGCCTAGGCCTTGTCTGGAAATAAAATGGCCATTCACATAAACTTCAGAGTGAGTCATTTGCATAGAAAACAACCAAATGAAAGCTTCTTTTCCACCTTGGAGGGGTCTCTAGACACAACAAAAATAAGTGTCTGAGTATATTTTGCCTAGCGCTGATAGTCCTTCAGCGTTCATGTCTCTAGAGTTGGACCAAACAGTTTAAACTGTTCTCTAAGAGCTAATTAGAGGCTTCTGAGGCGCATGGAGAGGACTGAGGCTATATGCAAACACACAGTCCCACTGAGGGTATATAAGACAGATGTAAGCAAGCTTAATACTGCGTTCAGGGCTCTACGCTAACTTTTTTTTCAGGAGCACATGTGCCCCTAAGTCAAAAATTTTAGGAGCACAGAAAAACAAATGGGGGCACAAATAGGTTTTAGTTTTGAACGTTTATTACAGTGCAGAACTTGCGCACACCAACTTATTGGAATTCATTTTATACAAAAAACACAAAAGAATTATGACTGTACTTTTCCTGCACAATCACTGTGTTTTTAATCAGTCTGTCTCCATTTTATCTGATTAATATTCATTTAGACTTAAAATAAGCCAAACAGACTGTACTGCACTGAAACACTCTGCGCCCCTTTTTGGACCTAAGCTAACATACAAGAACATTCACACAGACAGTGGCTCCTCTTTTCTGCATCACTCGAGGAAAAACTAAAACTAAAACACAACACTACCCACAGTTTGAGAACCTCTTCTTTAAGAGAACTTCCACTGGCACTTTACACAAAACTGCTTCGATGTGAATAAAGTGGGTAGAATTTTTAAACCTGTATTTTCAAATTCCTGGAGTTGTGACAAACAGATTAATTTGGCATTTTCTTTGGCAAACTTCAGTCCACATATCGCCTGCTCTGTGCCGTAGCTCTGCTCTGTGCCGTAGCTCTGCTCTGTGTGGACACTGACATAAAATTAGTCTTTTTCACAGGGCAGATGTTTAACCTGCCCTGTGACGCACGCTGAGGGTGGCGCTGTGGACAAGCCGCGCGCTGGCGGAGCAGTGTCCACGGGCTCCAGCGCACAGGTCCCGCACACTGGTACAACTTTATTGGCGACAGCAGCGGCCGTAATGAAATATGATGCACTCAGTATTCAGACATCGAGTCCGTGACGTGACCGAGTCCAAATGCGCTCGAGTCCTAGACAAGACCAAGACAAAGCTCTCGCTTTAGAGAGGGAAGTCCAGCGGCACAGGGGAATCTACTGAGTCTGGGACAGGTGTGGGTCCTGCTGCGGTGCCGCTCCTCGTTTAAGGGGGCGTGGGTGTGTTTTGAAGCGGAGTTTGTTCGTATGAGTGATATCGCCGCAAACCCGGAGTTCGTATGCTGGGGTCTGCGAGGTCGGAGGTGTCGTGCCCGGGCACAGTTCAGTTGCGCTCGCGCTGGGCGTGTCGCGCTTTAGGGGCTCCAGGCTTGGGCACGATTCTAAAGTCCTAGTGTGAGTTTGCCCCAAATGTTTGATACATGTAGAACGTTTAACTCGTCACGTTGCGTCTGTGCGCAGCTCCTTATTGTGGCTGCAGAAGCACTCGCACTGGTGCGACTGTTTTATTTTCCTCGTTCGCACGACGAAATATTTGCTCGCAAATGCGAGTGAAATGGGCGCACTGTAGAGCCCTGACTGCGTTTGAATACATGAGACTGGGTTACATGTGTGGAAAAGTGTGATTAAAGAGGGGCTATTACACTGAATCTTTTTTTTTTTTTCTGCTTTCTACCATGTTATAACATTGTTCCCTCCTCAAAAACATCTATAACGTCTGAAGAGGTTTTCGATGTCATCCCTACATGTTTCAGTAATTCAGCGATCTCTCCCGGGCCCTATTTAAACCCTCCTTACAATTAGCTGTAAGACTCTGTTTCGTACTCAGCCCACATGCTGATTGTGTTGTCATAGCGCTTTGTAGGGGAAGTGACTTAGCGTGGAGAGCAAAGGGAAGGGAGCCTCAGAGCATCTAAAAGGAAAGTGAATCTTATAAAACATGATAATATGTTGATAAAATGTTGATCTAAACATGTTATGTGTTAGCAGTTAATACCCCATAGAACTAAAATGTAAGTTCTAACAGTATTTTGCCATCTGTTGTGGTCAGTTGTTGTGGATCCTAAAAATATTGAAGTTGAATAATCTGTTTTAATGTATCAAATGTGAAAAACAAGTTCATTTGAAATGGTTTGCAGCAATCCAAAGTTATTCCTCACTTGCGTCATCCATTCCGAGACTCCTAATTGTTCATTGCGATAAGTTTATTAGCACTTTTCACAACTTTAAGAGACTAGAGCTGAGTTTTGTTGACATGTTAATGGAAAAGAATGAAAATACTTGATCAGATAATGTAAGGCTTAGATGCAGACAGCGCACAGCAGGCATATCTTGTCCTTTAGAGCTGCTTACATACAATATACCTGTACTGATGGGATATCAGCACCACTTATCTTTCTATTTACCTTGTTTAATTAAAAACATCAGTAGTTAGATAAATTACTGTAATGGTCAGTATCATAGAATGTTTTAATTGATTAGATTTGATTAGAAGAAAAAGAAATAATGAAAGAATAAATACAGTAAATACAAAACAAGATGCTATAATCTTTTAAATATTAATATTTAGTCATTACCATCACCCATTGTACCCATATTGTTTCTATTGTGTACTTATAATAGTTGTAGTTGTTTCCATTTGTTTCCATTTTACATATTAAAGACTCCCTTATCTGTAGTAGTTAGACATCCCATGTCACACGTTTAAATAAGTCCTCCTTCCATGATAATGAAATGCAGATTTGTGTCGGTCATACATGATGAAATTAATTACATTTTAAAAGCAGTTCCTGATTGAAAGGCTCAAGGGCTTTTCAAGGATAATTAAAAATCACATGTTTCATTCAGCGAGCACATTACAGTTATGAGTTCTTGTTTATTCTAATCTGAATACATGCATAGTGTTTTTGAACAGCATACAACAACATCCCTGTTTGATTTCTGCATTATCATATAGACAGCATTTAGCATTTCAAGACTAAATATTCTATCTGCCGTGTCATTCACGTTGAGACAAGCACACATCTGTATCATGGATCTTTCTGCTGGATCACTGGATTCAGTGAGATTCAGTGGTGGAAATCTATTATCTTCTCTTCTAAATCCCTTGCGCCGGCATGGTCCCCTCAGGTATAGTGATAAATATAGGCCTACTGTGAGAAGGTACATGGTTCAAGTGTTGACATCTGTTTTATGAGGCTTTGAGCAATAGCGCGTTAAAAGAATGAGCAGTTCACTGTGTACCCAGCCTGTCCACGGGTTTCAGAGTGGCGAAAAATGGGACCATTGTCATAGCAATTAACAATTCAAAACTAAATATTCTATCTTTTGAATGATCTAAAGTTCACAAAATTAAGTTTTTGTTACTCATTACTCATATCTAAACACTATGGCTAATGCTAAACCACAGACTAAATTAAAGATATGCAAAGATGTGTATGTCCAACATTTCAAATAACAGAATATTGCAAATTTGTCACAGTTTTTCTTGAAAGAGAAGTAGGAATCCTCGCAGACTATCTCCCAGTTCACAAGTGGGAATTATCAGTTGGAGCGGCATTCCAGGGCAAGTGGGAGGTGGCAAATATCCCTGTTACCACATGCTTGGAATGCACCATTAGGCACAAAATTGCTAATTAGCTCCATTTGAGTTCTTTAATAGTAAAAAAAAATGTTATTTTGATGTCACAGAGTTGCATCATTACTAATCAGTGTAGAGTGTTTATATTTTAGAGGGCCCATATCACACTATCTTCTCTTCTTTTGTTGTTTTGTTTCATTCTCACACATTTATCACACAAACTTGAGCCTTGCAATTGCCAGTCTCCACAAAGGTAATTATTAGCTAAAAAAAAAAACCATAGCATGACATCAGAGCGTCATGAAAGCTCACAAGAATCCAATGTGTAAAATATGGCTTAGGTTTATTTAGATTTCACAGGGTTGTGTCAATCCTAAGGTATGTACAGCATTGTGCATTTACATTTACTTGCATGTAGAATGAATTCATAGTTGTATTTTATTTGTATGTGTGACAGATGTTTCATAAAAATAGCTGCATGTACTTTTTTCACAGCTTGTGCCTCATAACAGCTCCCTTTAAAGATTAAATCAATAATTTAAAACCACATTAGCATATCTCATTGTCTGTAAAAAAGAACACAATCACCATAGCTTACACCGCTCAAATGTTATAAGAGCGCGGCTGCTGAAAATATACCGCGATTCGCTAATCTAGCCTGGCCACTGATAATGGGACGCAGGTCTCTAAGCCAAATTAAAGTGTTATTATTCTGAACACGGACCGACCAGGCTCCGAGCGGCAAAATATATTACCCAAAGTGCAAGCTGGAGTGGTGTTACAAACTTCAGCCCGCATAAAGGATAATGTCATTGTCCAAATAGCGCTTACAAGAGGAGAATGTAATCACGGGGACATGCTAGGTTTTAACATGGCTTCATTGTGTGGTCAACATGTTTTTCTGACCCTCACGCATGCCAGGGTCAGGATGGGGGGTAGTCACTGAGGTAGAGTGCTGCTGATATTTTCAAGCTGTTGATGATGTTGCCATGGTCTATGTGGTAAATTAAATTGCAGTGTTTACACACAAAAAAGAGAAAAAAAAGGAGGAAAAACGTCATTGCTCTGCTTAGAATATTCCTTTAAACAGCTTTATCTTACATTTATTCAATTACAGGTGGTTTTACAGCTCAAAAATACCTAGGAAAAACAGGCATTCTGACTGTGAGCGACATCTCTATGAAGAAAATCATTTGACCTTCACTCCCTCACAATGCACCTTTAGAAACTTCAAAATTGGAAACTGAAATCTATGTTGCTTCAAAATTTACTGATGATTTCAAATAGAAGCCTACCCAATGTTTTCCCAAGCATTTGAGCAAAATTTGTTCTACCCCAGTGCAGATATATTGTACGAGCAGCTCTTCAGAGAATCAGGAAGTGTACTGTTAGCATGCACATTGTTGTTATCTTCACCATGACAGCAAAATTCTGGTTTCTGAAAGTTGTGAAAAGCTTATAAACGCCTTGTGGTGCAAAATGACGATGCTCAGAATGCATAAGGTGAGTGAGGAGACATTTTAGACCACTGCAAATCCTTTAAAATGAACTAGCTCTGTTTTTCACGTTTATGAAACACTAAAAATCGGGTACAGCACCTTTAAAACTAGCATAGAGGGACTCAATATTTGTAAAAAGTTTATTGTCCAATAGAGAAATTTGACCTTTGCAGGATCTTGAAAACACAGACTCCCTACAAAACAGCCCACATAATAACCCCAAAGTAATACAAGTAGGTGCTGAGACTGAATACATTTTTACCGAAGTAGAAAAGGTACCGTAATTATGCATCATTACTGCTTCTAATTGTTTCGTACTTAATTACATAGATTAACAAGAAGAACAAGAATATATAACTTTCTGCGCTGGTGTAGAAATATTGAGGTCAGATATAATGCTTGTATGAAACATCACCACCATTATTTTGTTGTCAGTTGAAGAGTCAGTATTTTTCTGTTGTTTCCTGGTTGTACCTGAGAGCCTCTAAAATGCAGTTCTTCCTTCAGTGAGTGAGCGGAGCAGCAGGAGCCATGATTACTCCTGTGTGCGGCTTGTACCTGGCCCCAGTCGAGCTAATGGCCTGTAAAAAATCTATTAATGCACCTTCAACTCTTCATTTTCTAACCGTTTCCTCCTCACATTCTCTTAACGCTTTATTTCAGATTCTGTTTCACAAAGTCTTTCTTACACCGTTTTAGATCTACCTGTTTTCTTTGGTACTTCTCCAATCTGCTGTAATAATAAAAAGTATGGATAATTTGCAATGACATCACACTGGGGGTTTATCTTTATGGTTAAAACATATTGGTGCTGAAATTTTGTTACTGGTATTGACATGCATTTTTGGTGCTATAGTTGTATACTTTATTCATTGCATCTTTGTTGAATGCAGCGCTATGCTCCTATATTACACAAAATTGACTCTTGTGAGCTTTAAGCCATGTTATACTCTTGTTACCTTCTCAGACATTTACCTGGAGTTTATTTCATTCATTTCCATTTGAGTTATTAGTCTGTCTATATTTCCAAAGCTCCAAATGCTCTCTTTCACCAGTTAACTGCTACCTGACAAAGAGACTGACAAATCCAGACCTGAAATGATCCAAATGATTCAAGTGAAAGTGTATGGACTTTAAAGAAGTAAAAACGTAGTGGGGCACTTCCTGTATTACCACATGACATCACAAAGTGGAACAGAATACTTTCAGTTTTAGAGAAGTCAGTCTAAATATGCTTAATTTGTGTGTTAAGCAAATGAAACAAAACAAGTCCAGGTACGTTTATGAGGAGGAAACAAGATCATAACATGGATCAGAAAATAGTGTAATCTGGCCTCTTTAAAGTAAAATATTTTACTTACACCTCGTATTGGTCAGCCTCTCTGTCAAGCTTTGAGTGGCAGGTGGAGTCAGCCAATCACAGCGAAGTGTATACTGCAGGCATTGTACGTGAGTTGTGCTCAAATTGCGATCTAGGCTCTAAGAAAATCTATATTAAAATAAGAATATTGTTTTTTTTTCAGGTCACCTAGCTCTATATATAGTAGTGAACTCTGAACAGTGGTCACTTTAATAACTTCACACTGTAACAGACTGTAAAACAAGCCTATCGTATTTAATGCTCGATGGATTAAATTAGCTACAGCAGATCAAGGTGCAGCCTCTATCTTTCTAATGCTTTTCTGCCCATACGTTTCTCACTAGAGCAGAGATAGTTTAAAGATGGAATAGAATCAAACCATCTTAATGAATTCCATTTTCTATTCCATTTCTCATATGAAGAAGCCAATTTCATTAAATTTCCCCGTTTATTTAGGATCGACGAATCACGGGGCTGGCGCTTGACACGGTTTCCATAGCAGCGCAGAAGGCCGTGACCCAATTTGATTTGTGGCAGATCAGATATGAGATTGTTCAAAGTGCCACTGGCCCCGTGTGTTGTTTCTGTCCGTGCGTGGTGGAGTAAAGCATGTTTACTACAAGAACCATGACAAGATTGACAGGCAGACAGCACCTCCAGAACGTCAATCACCCATCACTGTGTTTGCAATAAAATGGGTTAATTGGAAAATACTACATCACAAGGCAAGGCTATTTTGATTGATTTTGTAGGATTGTTATGACCCCAGGTACTGTATTGTTAACTATTGAAGGGTCCATATTATGATAGTATAATAGTTTGTGATCTCCCACAACAAAAACATGAAAACTACCACTACATGACATCACAAGGTGGAACAAAGTATTCTTTGGACATGTAGACAGTTATTCAAACGTGTGTAAATGAAACAAAACACACATCCGGTATATTTTTGATGAGGTAACAACATTCTCGCATAGCTTATAACTCACACAAGTAAATTTTGCACAATACAGGAGCTTTAAAGATTTTTTATGACGTCAGACATCAATATGAGACGCTCTGATTGGCTGTTGAGTGACGGCTGCAAAGGGGCAAAGTTTTAACACTATATATGCTGGATATGACATAGTGACATGCTAAACCTTTGGCTAAACCATGCTAGAAATCTACTATAATCTGAAAAGGATGTTGTTAATTTGTACTTATTATGCAAAATGTCATAAATGTCATAAATATATCTCTCTGTTTCAAATTTCCCTGGATAGTTACGTCACAGATGCAAAATCCGAAGGTTTACATTGTTTTTAAATCCATAAACTATTGCCAGGCCTAACCTCAAACCAGGCCTAACCTCAAATTGTGTTCACTAAGAGTGTATGGCTCAATTATCATAGCTGTCACAGTTCTTAATGGCTCCATTCCTTTATTTTTTCATAGTTCATTCCCAGTCGAGAGAGGCCAGTGCCTAAAAAGTGTAGGTGTATAAACTCAAGTCTGTTTTCCAAATTATTCCATTATTTGAAAGTTGAAAAAACAAAATACTGACCAAGCTTCACACTGTTGTTTTTTTTTCTACTAACCTTCAAAGATGCTGTTTTTTTAAATAAATCATTCCTCCTCGAGGTTTAAACACATTTTTTTAATGAATTGCTTCTTGTTTGTGATAAATCAAAAAGGCTGAACCTTTTTGTGTTGTTGTTTTTCTCTCTGCACTAATTCCACAATAAAAAAGCAATGGAAGAATTTACAAATGTTAGGTGAAACTAAATTCTAGCAGTTTATTGGGTCCGTCTGACTTACAGTTTTAGTGATAAAAGATCACAAACATTATAGCATAAATATTACAGTGAATCACAAATAAAGAAATGTAATACTAGTCACTTTTTTCTGTCAGAGTCCATTTCCTTGTCTCCATGTTTTGCCTGGAATTTCGTGTTTCACAAACTCCAAAAACATGGATTGTGAGCGGCCTCTCCACACATCTGACCTGTAACTTGCACATTTGCATATCTATCTAGATAAGTTTAATATCACCCTGTGGAATATTCCAGAAAAAAGCATCTCCGTGGAGACAAGTGGATGGGGCGAACCTTTCACCAGAAAAGTCACACTGTGGCACGGATGGCAATATTTCAGGTATAAACTTGTTACACCAACAGAAGGTGTTACATCACATGTCTTGGCCTGTCACAATAACACATTTTGGAGCACAATATATTGCTACAGAAAAATACTGTGATCCCAGTAAACTTACTTAAATATACTGCATCATTAAAAGCCATGAACTGCAACTAATAATTAACAATATAAGGTGCTTATTCAACCCACTACAGCTCATATCTTACCTTATTACATAAAAATGGCAAATATCTCACCACGATTGCAAAAAAAATTGTACCCACAATAAATATCGAATCCCCAAACACATTGTCCCAGCTTTCATATATTGAACCATAAGTCATGACAGGCCTATATATATCTACAGGTTGGGTTTTATTTTCTACTTTTAGGTTTTCTAAATAATTATAACGCATAGTAACAAAGGCTCCAAAGCAGACTCAGAGCTTTTTTCACTCCAGGAGACACTTTGATCTGATAGTTGCACTTTTCTGTCTTCTCAGGTCACTAACTTGTGCCAGTCGTGTCACCCTGTCTGTCTGCCTTTTACTTACCCTGCCTGTCTGCCTTTTACTTACCCTGCCTGTCTGCCATTTACTTACCCTCTGTCAGAAAACACAAAAAGACTTTAAGACCATTTATTATATTGACCTATTACTAAAGCTGCACTATGTATTATTTCTTCATCGATTTTGAGTTTAATAGTATGCTTGAATGTTAAACAGTATTGCATTTATTCAACCGGTCCTTTTATTGCTAGAAAATAACAAAAAGCATGCATTCAAGTGAGTGGGCTCTTGAATGTGTAACGTGGCATTATCATCTTTTATGCCCTCAAGCCTCATTTATAAAACTTCATGTAAAATTCTTAGTAAAATTGTACGCACAGACAAAATAAATACATATTTGTGGAATACAATCAATACATTTCCATAAACTTCATCAGACTTGCGCACTTGGAGTCCATTTGAGAGCGAATTTGAGCCGTTTGATTCTTCTTCCTCGTCTCTGAAGCCCCCGACGTCCAAAGTTCAATCTTTCTAGTAGAATGCTCATTTCCACCTCAAGTTGTCACTAACTTAAACACAAAAAGGTGCACAGTGTAATTTTTCTGGTAGAGCGTCCGTCACTTGCTTCTGTCCATAGCGATGTTGCCTGGATTGCTCCACAGTATGGCATTACACGTATTTATCTCCACAGAGACAGCAATTGACGCCTCAGGGCCAAGTCACATGCCAGATTTGCATGTTTTTAGGTTAATAAAAGCCCATATTTTGGAGTAAATGCAAGATGGACATGTTTAATGCCATACCGGGACATTCCAGATAAAGGAATTACATCTCCACCCTCCACCAGAAAAGTTACACACATCTTTAACGCTGAAAGTCACATGTGCACCATTTTGTACGTACACCGGCTTTATAAATAAGATTCCTGAACATTCTAAGCAAAGCAATAGGGGAAAAAGTGAAATACTGTATTTTTTAAAGGTGTATTGTGTACATTTTTTTCTGGTTGAGGGTCTGTCAAATGCTTTTTTTCATGGAGATTTTATTGCTTTGTCTGGACCGTGTGGTATTAACCCTTTCTATCATCATGGAGATCAAACTGGACCAAGTTACAGGTCAGATCTGTGGAGAGGCGACTCCTTTCACAGTTAGAATGCCTGTTTTTCTAGAATTTTTTTTAGATAGAAATCCACCTGTATTTCTATAAATATGTTTATTGTAGAACTATTGAATGTCATATGTGGAACAAACAAGCAGGTGAGGGACCCCCAACCAAAAAGTTACACAGTGCACCTTTAATTGTGTGAATATATGTTCTGTATGGTATCCACACTACTTGATCAATAATATATGTAAATGCAAGTTACAATATTCAACTTTGTCAGTAAAATTTTTGGTTCAGATTTGATTTTAGTCTTGGGTTATCCTTTTGTGTTCATTTCTGAGTTGTTCCACTTTCCACAGACCTGGTTTAGCTAGTTTGTTTCTGGTTGAGCCCTCCCATAATCCTGGTTTAATTTCTTCCTCTTTTTAATTGTTTCCATGTATTGTCTGGCTGCTTCTCACTGTGTCACATTATCCCTCACGACTTCCCCAGTGAAACTTACCTTTTAATTCCCATTTTGTTTTCTCAAATCCTTTTCGGCTCAGCCTTAATTGAAAGATTATATGCAGCTTCACTACAAACACATCCATTCTTCTTCGCCTGGATTTAGCTTGGCATGTCTCGCTCCAAACTACGCCCCCTGTTTATTCTTTTGGAGCTCAATAAACCTTTACTTCTTCCACTGTCTGCCTCTACATACAAATTACTTTTACTTCTTTTCTTTCTTTTTTTTTGTTTTTACAGATGAAAGATTCAAAGTTATTAGAGCGTTATTGCATCCAACCAGGCCAGCATGACTCCTGCCTGTCTTTTTGAATTTCCATTTTGAGTCAATCTCAGAATGTTTTAAAAATTGGTTTAAGAAAAGAAGAGAGTTGGATATTTGGTCCATAAATTGAATTTGTTGGTCTCACAGTCGCATGACCTTGGCCCAGCCCACATAATATTCTGAAAATCAATATTGCCGAAAGGAAAACTGAAGCTGTAGTTCTCAAACTGTGGTCTGGGTAACAGTGGGGGCTCATTTGGGGTTGTAAAGGAGTAGCTTGGTTTATTTTTATTCTGTTTGCTTGTGATCTACTATTGTGTTACTTGTGTTACTATTCCAGACTGGGCTCATTTTAAGTCATTTTAATTTGGCTTTTTAAAATCATTTTTTCCCCTGTTTAGTTCTGGTGTAGTTCATTCTTATTCAGTAATACAATGTAATTTGGATTTTAGGAATTGAATTTTTCCTAGGCTTAATCTGGCTAATTCTTGTTTTGTGGTTCAGTCATGGTTAGAGTTATGAAATGTATTAAAAATCAGATATTAATTCATATTAAAACTTGTATTTTAACTAGCTATTCATGTGAGCAGGTACTACAAACGTCACATTCACAGGACAGAAATGAACCTTCCTGAATAGTTTTAGAACAATCTTTAGCTGTATTAGAACAAGTATAAGAGCACATAGACTAGTATACACTAATGGGCTTCTATGAAACACTAATGGGCTTCTATGGAACATACCTGGACAACTGAGAGATTACACAGATATAAGACCACAAAGTGATATAAAAGAAAGTACTTTTATTTTTTGTTGAAAATCACACTTGAGTGTCAAAAGAATGTGTTTTTTATGATCATTGCAGTATTGGAATTGGTATTGAATATAGAGTATATTCTTTAGTATCGAAATCAAGTTTAAAATGCTGTCGTTTATCAGGACATGGGAAATCAAGTTTAAAATGCTGTCGTTTATCAGGACATGGGTTCAGACCTGGTTTAGTTTCCTCTTAAAGGTTTATATTTAAAGGTGCACTATATAACTTTTCTGGTGGACATGCCTTTTCTTCACCTAAAATGCATTTATAGCATTAAATTAATATTTTTTGCCACTTTTCTTGCTAAAATATCTTGCAATTAAGTCATTACATACTTGTTCAATGCTCTTGTCCTATTTTTGCCTTCATTAAGTATTCTGTATTCAGTCTTGTCACATTGTAATACGTGATTTGAACCTAATCTTTTCTTCTTCCTTTGTACCACAGTTTTGAAAAGAGCTTTAATACAGATTCAGTTGAAGTACTTACTGCTCCATTTCTCCTCAGGTACTATACTGGTGGAGAACATGAGAATCAACGGAATAGCCGCCGGCCCCAACCGCACCATCTCCCTTTCCTTACGGGACAACTACGACTACTGGGTGCTCCTCGATCCCGCCAAGCAAGCCCTGTACCTCAACAGCACCGGACGCCTCTTGGATCGAGACGTAATGAGGATATTTTGATTTCATTTTTAGCTCAAGTACATCCCCAGTGCCGTACAAACTTTCCATGTTCAGCCAAGAAATGTTTTTGATTGGCTTTTTTCTATCCCGCAATGATTTAATTTACTTTTTTGGCATCTGTTTTAGCAAATAGAACGTTATCTCAAGACTCCTGCTGTTTTTTATTTTCCGTAAAGTCGTTCAGCTTATTTGGAGCATTTCTGATGAAGTCGCAGAAGTTATTAGACAAACTTTTGATGTGATTTACTTAATTTAGTTCTGTGTTTTTGGTGTGTTTCAGCCACCATTGCTAATCCACTCCATAGTTGTTCAAGTCCAGTGCTACAACATGCTAATCGGGACTGTGATTCTCCATGAAGTTCGGATCGTGGTACGGGATAAGAACGACAACGCTCCGGTTTTCCAAAAGCCGAGATACTACAAGGCCATCAGCGAGGTAAATGCACACGCATGTACTAGGCAATGTACTTTTTATAAGGGAAGTTTTGTGTTGGCTATGAAAACTAAAAAACTATACTATACTAAAGTGGTCTGGTGCAGGGACGTCACCGGGGGGCTATAGGGGCATCCCTATAGCTACCTCAAAGATTTTTGCACCAAGGATTGCCCCATTTTCATTGGACATTCAGTCTTAACTGGCAACCACAGAGCGTTCAAAAGGAGAGTACAGTGAAACAACAATTTTCTATCAGGTTTTATAAATCACTGCAGGGGCCAAATACATTTAATCTTGTTTAAAACTGCAAAGCAAACATAGTAGGGGGTGGGACTGCGCTCATTATATATTAAGTGAGCACCCACATAGCTCCTCCAACCAAAATGTCTGGTACCGCACCTGGTTTAGTGGTTTCTAGATTCAAGATTAATTTGCGCACAAGATAGATTAGGGATGCTACGATTGTTGTAAGAAGAAACATCACAGTTTTAATGATTAATTAAAATTATTCACACTAACCAAACAACCGTCAAGTCGTTCACCTTCATTCAAATTCACCTTGTATGCGATTAGCTTCATGAAATTAAACTCTGAATGATTAAATAAACACATTGTCCATATAAAAACAGCTATTTATAGAGAAAAGTACTCAGAAAAGGTGTCTTTATATGAAAAAAGGCAGACACACACAGGAGTCACACCCGCTAAACCTTCTCCTTTCTTCTGTTTTGCATATAATTCCTTTCAATCTAAATAAAATAGTCTACCTAAGATACATTTTGGCCACTCTATTGACCGACTAAATATCTACAGGACTAGCCCTACTGTTCTGATTACCTTTTTGTTGTATATATACTATCAATTTCTTTATCACTCACCAACTGAACAAATGAGCTACTGTAGACTGTAGATTTCTTTGGTTTAATATGTGTTTACTTTTTTTAACTGACTCGAAAAAGAATAGCGCATGACATTAAGATCCCACTAAGACCCGTAGGGCAATAAGTAAGTGTCCTGTACACAAACATTATAATCTATTAGCACGTTTGTGTTAGCATAATGTATTCTTGTATTGATTCTTTATGCACACACAGTACACAACACTTTTGCTAGCCTCTGAAACTAAAATCTACATCTTTGGTACTTTATTCAAATTATTCAGATGGACAAGTGCAATTAAATATGCACATTATCATGATAAAATGTCTACTAACTTTTATAATAACTTTTTAGAACTAGAAATGACACACATATAATTAACTACTTTTTCTTGCAGTAGACGTCAGTGTTTTAGAAAAGCAGTAGTTGCTATAGTTTCCACTTCAAGATTCTTCTCATTATGGTGACTGCAGTTCAGTCAGTGACACTTTTGCATAGCACACCAAAATACATTTAGGTAAATCTTTTTTCACCTTATAGAGTTGTCACTTAAAATGTACAGAAGATGCAATACGCTGCGTAAAAACGAAGCTTACCCTGCCACTTTTGCTTTCTAAATCTTTGAACTGTCAATCCTTCCGTAATGTTCTAGCACGGGGGGAGCCAGATTTAACCAGCTTGACTTCTAAACTGGACAGGGACGCTTGTAGCCTGCTGCTAGCTCAGAGCCAGGCAAAACCCAACTCCAATATCTCATTATAGAGTTTCCCAAGGCCTGTCCTGCCCAATCTGTCTCCGCTAGCATCCCTTTCATTCCTGTTTTGGGATCCTCTCTGCTGCTCTCCTCCAGCTCTCCATAATGGCACCTTTCCTCTCGCCTTAGCCACTCTTTCCTGCCACACTTCAAACCCTTCCATTTTATCTTGCTTACAAGCCAACAGAGCGTGCGGTTTCCTCATTACTCCAAATGAAATAATTGCCTCTGATTCATTTTAAGAGTGCAAAACAACTGAAAGTAGGCCCTGATTTATGCCCCCATGGCTTACGTACGGTCAAGTGAAGATTGAATTGGATTTTCAAGAATGGTGACTGTGAGGTGTGGAAATTTAAAAGGGAAGTCCGGCACGTTTGAAGCTAAAGTCCATTGCTAGAGGTGGTCGAATACTGTCAGAAGCCAAAAAACAGCACAGATCAGTGTTGCCTCGGCGGAGATCTCACTGTGGCAGTGACTCTGTCAAGGCACCAGGCTTGAGTAGTGATTGGGGCAAGGTCTTTACTTCCACGTAAAACACTAATTTGCACAGAAGAGGCTTAATACCACTTTCTATGATACAGTACATTTACAGTACTGGTATAATCTTTTTCAGTTCCAAAAAGCAGTACTAAAATGGCAACAAAAATATGAAATCAAATAAAAAATTTAGGTCAAAATTGTAAAAGGAATTGTGAAATTTATATATTAGGAATTCTCATCTTGTCTCCTTCTTGTAGACCTAATCTCATATTGTCTTGTGGAATTTGTGTTGGAATATTTAAGTGATTATATAAGTATTTAAAGTGAGAACGAAATGCACGTCTTGTTAAAGATGCATTATGTGACTTTTTGGTTGGGGGTCCGTCACCTGCTTGTTTCTATGGATATGTAACTGCTGTGCCTGGAATGTTCCACAGTATGACATTAAACAGCTCTGCCTTACATTTATTAAACTACTGGTGGTCTTATACCTCAAAAATGCCTATAGAATAATATAGAATAGGCAGACTGTGATTGGGGTTGCCTCTTCACAGATCTGACCTGGTTTAGTTTGGTCTCCACAAGAAAAGTTACACAGTGCATCTTTAAGTGGTGAAGGCTCAAGCTGATTAAGACAATTATCATCATGGTTTGTTGTGTATATGAAATACTTTTATAGCTAGAGATCCATCTGTACTGCTGTTTTCAGTTCCAAATACAAATACTCTGGCTTCAGTCTTAACCAGTAAAGACGATATTCCTGTCCTTTAAACACAAATAGTTAATTGCCAATTGGATCCTATGTTTTAATGTATCCTATTCAAGTAAGTAGTACTGGACATGATTATACTGTGAGTTCAAACATTATTATTACTGGTCATGAGCCAACAATGAACACTAAATAGTGTTGAAGTTATTACATCATTTAATATCCGTACTTTGAACCCATCCAGTACATTTCCCAGGATCGTGCTTGGAATGGGTGCATTCTTATTAGCACTGGGTACTCTTTTTTCCGCTGCAAAGTGAAATAAACATATATTAGGGCTATTTTATCATGTTTTTATTTCTTGGATTTTGTAGTGCAATAATATGAACCATCAAATTGCTTAGAAAATACTAGTACTTAAATTTAAAACAATCATGAGAACACCAATTTTCTACATCAGTTTTTTTTAGGAAGAGCATGGCAATCCCTGAGGCCTAAGTCCTGATCTGGCACCACCAAACTCTTTTTTAATATTGGAAACAAATCCCCCAAAAATTGTCAGAGTGTCATGCGTGCACGTTCATAAGACCATTGTGGCTTAAGTGGGAGGCAGAGATAACCCTGTTGAGGAAAATGATGTAACAAATTATCGCTGCTGCAACTTAATCGGGCTTAATCTGCAGCGTACGGTGGTGTCGTCTGGAGATTAGACCTCCGCACTCTGACATGTCCCCCGGGCGAGAGAGGCGGAGAGAGAAAGTGCGCTCACAATCCACCCAATTTGAACTGGTGGAACTCGTGGCTTTCATGTTCTGTGGCAGTAGTTCAAATTCACTGAAGCAAAGTGCAGTATTTTTGAACCAAGTGAGGCTGGCTGGAGAAATACTACAGAGACGTGTTGGGAAAGACAAGAAACTGTCACTGACAATGACTTAAATTACAACACACAATTATTAAAACTTCTGACTTCACTAAAGCATTCATTTAACAATATACTTAACGTTTCATAGAAATTATTTTATTAGGGGGTCTACTGTTTATTTTTAGTAGAAAATATCCTTCTATTGATACTGTGGGGGTGGATACTAATCATAAGCACTGCTTTATCTGAGGATTGTTAAGAAGCTGATTTTGTATTGCTAAACAAGTCACCCTCAAATAACACTACTGTCATGGTTTGAGTGTGGTTGAGGACCCCAAAGCAGAGACATAGGCGCAGGTAGATGTTTAACAGGTTTATTGCCGGGAATGAAGGATGTGGTGATGGAAACAGGCTGGAGACATAGACGGAGGGAAGACACTGGGGTAGACTCACGGGTAGACAGACTGGACAACAAGGTCAGGCAGGACGACGTGGACAAGCAGGACGACGACGTGGACGTGGACATGGACAAGCAGGACGAGGACGTAGACGAGGGATAGAGGAGGAATGAACTGACAAAGAACAAAGGATGAGGACAGAACTAAATAGTGGGGCTGATTAGACAATTAGCTGCAGGTGAACCACCGAGCAGGTGATCCACACTGCAGCATTAGCCCAGCCACACCCCCAGAGGAGCAGACAGACACAGAAGGGAGGGGGAACACACAACAAACACCAAACCCTGACAGTACCCCCCCTCAAGGGACGGCTCTCAGATGTCCCAAACAGCAACACAAACACGGGAGGGTGGAGGGGGCCTGGACGGAGGGACACAGGTAAACTGGCACCCAGGATGGAGAGGGGCGACCAGCAGCAGCCCAGGAAGGAACACAGCCACCCCAAACGGAAACGAGTGTCCAGCAGCGGCCGAAGAAGTGATACGGCCACCCCAGACGGAGAACAGTGTCCAGCGGCGGCCCAGGAAGGGAATCTACCACCCCGGATGGAGAACAGTATCCAGCGGCGGCCCAGGAAGGGAGTTGACCACCCCAGACGGAGAACAGTGTCCAGCGGTGGCCCAGGAAGGGAGTTGACCACCCCAGACGGAGAACAGTGTCCAGCGGTGGCCCAGGAAGGGAGTTGACCACCCCAGACGGAGAACAGTGTCCAGCGGTGGCCCAGGAAGGGAGTTGACCACCCCAGACGGAGAACAATGTCCAGCGGTGGTCCACCAAACCCAAGGGACATGGAGGCAGAGAAAACAGGAACTGGGACAGGAGCAGGGCTAGCGGCTGCTGCAGAACGCTCCAGAGGAACAGGTGAGAACATACGAGGCAGCCGGGAACCGGAGCCTGCCGACGCTCCACACTCTGCGGGGTCCAAGTGGTCAGTTCATTCTGTCAAGGTTTGAGTGTGGTTGAGGACCCCAAAGCAGAGACATAGGCGCAGGTAGATGTTTAACAGGTTTATTGCCGGGAATGAAGGATGTGGTGATGGAAACAGGCTGGAGACATAGACGGAGGGAAGACACTGGGGTAGACTCACGGGTAGACTCACGGGTAGACTCACAGGTAGACAGACTGGGCAACAAGGTCAGGCAGGACAACGTGGACAAGCAGGACGTGGACATGGACATGGACAAGTAGGATGAGGACGTAGACGAGGGATAGAGGAGGAATGAACTGACAAAGAACAAAGGATAAGGACAGAACTAAGTAGTGGAGCTGATTAGACAATTAGCCGCAGGTGAACCACCGAGCAGGTGATCCACACTGCAGCATTAGCCCAGCCACACCCCCAGAGGAGCAGACAGACACAGAAGGGAGGGGGAACACACAACAAACACCAAACCCTGACAACTACAGTTTTTCAGTTAGGCACTCCCACCTCTTTGTTGAAAACACCTAAACAGGACCATGAATGGTCATTTAAATCTTTTGCATTATTTGCTCATGACCGGAGCAGGAGCTGTGTTTGCATTGTCGGCAGTAAGTCAGACCTGTTCCTGGTGCATGTTGGACTGTGCCAGGGCTGCCCTTTGTCACCGGTTCTGTTCATTGTATTTATGGACAGAATTTCTAGGCACTGTCAGGGGCTGGAGGGGGGCCGGTTTGGGGACCACAGGATCTCATCCATGCTCTTTGCGGATGATATTGTCCTGTTGGTTTCATCGAGCCAGGACCTGTAGCGTGCACTGGGGCGGTTGGGATGAGAATCAGCTGTTCCAAAATCTGAGACCATGGTTCTCGACTGGAAAAATGTGGATTGCCCTCTTCAGGTGGGTGGAGAGTCCTTGCCTCAAGCAGAAGAGTTCAAGTATCTCAGGGTCTTGTTCACGAGTGTGGAGAGGATGGAGCGTGAGATTGACAAGAGGATAGGTGCAGCGTCGGCAGTGATGCGGTTGTTGTATCAGACCGTTGTGGTGAAGAGGGAGCTGAGCCAAAAGGCAAAGCTCTCGATTTACCGGTCAATCTACGTTCCTACCCTCACCTGTGGTCATGAGCTTTGGGTAATGACCGAAAGGACGAGAACGCAGATACAAGCGGTCGAAATTAGTTTCCGCCGCAGAGCCCTTAGAGATAGGGTGAGGAGCTCGGAGTAGAGCCGCTGCTCCTCCACATCGAGAGGAGCAGCTGAGGTGGCTCGGGCATCTGTTCCAGATGCCTCCTGGACGCCTCCCTTGGGAGATGTTGCCAGAATGTCCCACTGGAAGGAGGCCCCGGGGAAGACCCAGGACACGAGACTATGTCTCTTGGCTGGCCTGTGAACTCCTCGGGATCCCCCCAGAGGAGCTGGAGGAAGAGTCTGCAGTGAAGAAAGTCTGGGAGTCCGTGCTTAGACTGCTGCCCCCACGACCCAGCCCTGGATAAGCGGAAGAAAATGGATGGATGCTAATGTGTGCATTGTGTCTCCATGCCAACTTCTGAAAGTTCCACCCTAGAAATACATGTACACCCCCAGTCAGATGTCACTGCAAAGTACCAATCAACACATGTCAAGCTGAAGAATACAACTACTATTAAAGTTGCACTGTGACATTTCTGATGGGGTCCATTGTATGTTTGTCTCTGTGGAGATGTTATTGCTCTATCATGAAAGTTACACACTATGGCATTAAACTATCTGGTATTTATTCAGTTACAGTTCAATTGTATTTATTCATGCATGTTACCTGCTTGCAATTTAATGCCATACTGTGGATCATTCCAAGCAAATCAAAAACATGTCCGTAGAGACAAACAGGTGGTGGACCAGAAAAGTTTTATGCATGGCATTACATCATTTTATTCTTTTTCCAACACAGAACTAGTCTTACTCTAAAATGTTTGTATTAAAGAATGTAATAATAATGCAATAGAAATATCTATGAAACAACGTCTTGCATATTTCTTCTTATGTCTGAAGTTGACTTGGCACCTCTCAAATAGTTTATTCTGAGAAAAGAAGAAGAAAAACTTATCTCCATGCTCACAGTTCTCTTGAACTTGGAAAATCTGACAGAAAAGAGGCTCAAAAAACACCACTGTATAATAATTTGTTGCATCATGGAGTAGGAGAGCTGGAACAAACAGCTGTGAAACTTTAAAATTTCAACTTTTTTGTGGTGTCTAATTTGTCCAAAAAGCTCTGGTGGAGCAGCCATGCGCTCTCTAACTGTATTTTGTCTAAACAAACCCAACCCAATTAGTGCTATTTGTTTTCAACACTGCATAGGCTCAAATCCACCTGGGACACAAGTGCACTGCCAGCGTTCTGTGAAAACATGGTGAACAATTTCACCTTAGGCCTTGGAAATTAAACAAGAAGTAAGAACTTCTCATGAAAATGAAATGTGCTGTTTAAAAAGATTTAAAAGAGCATAATTACTTTTGAAAACAATAATTAAATGTAATGAGCGACAAGCATATGCACTCAAATGAAACACTACCTTATTTCCACAGTAAAATATGTTCTGTATCTAGAGTCACATAGCCCTTTCGTTTAATGCTGTAATTGTATAGTAATTGTAAAATTTTGCTTGATTTAAATATTGATATTCCTTATTTGGTAAAGACATGGTGCAGTTCTGTGAGGATCATAACTATATCCTGTCTAGCAAACTGCTGCAGCCAGAACATAGTTACACCTATATCAGTGAGGCGTGGCATACTACTTCGTGGCTAGACCATTGTATTTGTACAGCTGATGTGCATGCCTCCCTTGGGTCTATGGAAATATTGTACAGTGTGGTGACAGGGGACAACATCCCAATCTCCTTTTCAATTAATGTTGAACAATTACCTGTACTGTCTATGAATACCATCCCTATGAAACCAGGGAAGCTGGACTGGTCTGCCTGAACAAAGGAAGACCTCATGTCCTATTTTATTAAAACTGACAAATTGTTAAGCAATATAAAGTTACCATATGACACAATCAGATGTACTGATGCAAACTGTATTAACTTGAACCACAAGATGGATATTTGTACTTTTTATGATAACATAATATATGCTTTAGATCAGAGTGTTGAATCTTTCCGGAAGTGTGTTAAAAATAACCATGTTAGATGACCAGGTTGGAATACTTATGTAGCTGGGCATTATGAACTGGCTCAGGAAGCTACAAGGGAGTGGGCTTTGGCTGGTAGACCAAGGTATGGTCCCATCTTTGAAAACAAGAAACTTACAAATGCTAGATACAAATATGCCATTAGGGTTATCTTAAAGAATGAACAAAGTATGAGGTCTAATTCCTTGGCCAGTAAACTTTTATGCAACAATGTTTTGGACTTCTGGAAAGAAGTGTGTGTTCTTAACAGTAATAAGACATCCCTGCCCTGCACTGTAGATGGCATTTCTGGAACAGAGAATATAGTAGAATACTGGAGACAACATTATAGTTGTCTTTTAATAGTGTTCATTGTAATGGTTTTAATGTTGATTTAATTGATAAAAATGAATGTATGGCTGTAACTGCCCATGAGGTGTACCAGGCAATACAAAGGTTACCAGCTAATAAGACCTGTGGAGCTGATGGGATTTATGCTGAGCACCTAAAACATGCCAGCACAAGGCTTTCTCCTCTCCTGGCCCTTTGCTTCTCTAGCTGTGTGACACACGGTGTACTTCCTGACCCACTCCTCCCTATCACTCTTGTCCCAATCAGAAAGAATGAGGCTGGTAGAATGGGCAGTGTGGAAAATTATAGGCCTATTGCACTGGCAAGCATATTGTCCAAAGTTATGGAAAGAATAGTGTTGGGTTGAATACAAAATATCATCAGTTCTTCAGACAACCAGTTTGGCTTTAAATCAAAACATAGTACAGATTTATGTATATTTGCTCTAAAAGAAATCATTAGAAATTATAAAAATAAAAATGCATCTGTGCTAATGTGCTTTATTGATGCATCTAAAGCATTTGACCATGTCAAGGGGGGTGCCTCAGTATATATTGAGAATTTTAGCCTACTGGTATAGCCACCAGGTAATGCAGGTGAAATGGAGCAACAGTGTGTCAGACCATTTCACTGTCAGTAATGGAGTTAAGCAAGGAGGAATTCTGTCTCCCATTCTGTTTTGTTTGTATATGGATGACTTGTCACAAGAGTTAAATGCATGCAGAACGGGCTGTATGATTGGGTCGACCCAAGTGAACCATCTGATGTATGCAGATGATCTTGTTGTGTTCAGCCCGAGCAGTGCAGGTCTACAGGAACTACCGAATGTGTGTACCAAGTATGGGGTGACATTTGATATAAAATATAATGCTAGTAAAAGTATAATAATGGTCTGCAGAACTAAGGAGGATAAGTATGTAAAGTTTCCTCAGTTTGCACTTTGCGGTAATGTTTTAACTGTATGTAACAAATATAAATATTTGGGTCATCGGACGATCTGTCAGATGATGAGGACATCTATAGACAGTGCTGCATGTTGTATGTGCAGGCGAACATGCTCACACGCAGGTTTGGTGCCTGTACAGTGGAAGTGAAGAAGACACTTTTTAAAATGTACCATACTGCATTATATACGGCACACCTTTGGTCAAACTACAAAAAGGGGAGCATATACAAACTCAATGTGGCATATAATGACTGCCTGAGGATTTCATTGAAAAGGCCGAGATGGGAAAGTGCAAGTAACCTGTTCATCAGAACTTTTCATGCAAATTTGCGCTGTTTAATGTACAGATTCATTTGTCGCCTTAATGACTGTGAGAACAGCTTTATCATGAGCCTAACAAATGGCAAACTCAGCACCATGAGGTACCAGTCCCAACTGTGGAGGCACTGGTACTGCATTTTGTTGTGAATATTGTGTTTTTTCTTTGTTTTTGGAGTGTGTGTTTGTTCATTGTATCTTTTTAAATTCTGTGCGAAGAGTCTGTAATAAAAGTTTGATGATGATGATGATGATGATTGACATTGAATTTTTACTTTATTTTCTGCTGTGCTTGTTGTGGTAGCATGAAATAGTTTTAACGTTGAAGGTTAGTGTTGTAAAAAAAAATGTGTACACAGAATGATTTAAACTAGAATTGAAACTAGAAACGATTTTGAGGACGTTTTCAGATAAATGACAGATATGACAAAATATACAAACATGTTTATTGCTTTACAGTGTCCTTGAACTGCTACATCTAGTGTAACACCACATGTAAATACTAAAGAAACTTGAAAATGATCTTAAAAATGAGACATTCTATGGTCTAGAAAGTAAATGAATTATCAAGCATTGTCCTTAGTAAAAAAAAAAACACTATTGATGCACTATTCTCACTCTGTGCGCCATTATTATCGTTACCATACATTTTTTCCTTCCATGTTCCATTAGAAAGTATCTTATTTCCAGTCTTTGCTCCTCAAGACTGTACTTGTGAAAGTTGCTCAGATATTGACAACTCGAGTGAGACAGACTGCAGTCGAAGTGTCCATGCTGCTCCCTTTTCATTCTAGTCCTTCATCGAACATGTGTGATGGCTCCTGGCTGCTTTCCCTTTCTCGCTCGCTGTTCCACCAAAATAAACACAAAATGCGTGAAGTTCTATGAATTTGCAGCAATTTCTTATGATACTAAAACTTAAAGGTGCAACTTTTCTGGTATAAAGTCCATCACCTGCTTGTTTCTACCGATATGTCACTGCTTTGTCTGGAATATTCCACAGTATAACGTTAAACACCCCACCTTACATTTATTAAATTACAGGTGGTTTTACAGATCAAAAATACTTAGAAAAACATGCATTCTGACTGTGAGCAGTGTGACTGTGTTTCTCCACAGATCTGACCTGTAACTTTTAGGTTTAGTCTCCATAGTGTGAAACATTCCAGAAAAAGCGACATTTCCTTGGAGAAAAGCATTTAACAGACCCTCCACCAGAAACGTTACACAATACACCGTTAACGTTGCCCTATAGATATGGTTTAACAACTACAATTTTATCAACAAAAGAGAAAAGGTTGGTTGATTTTGTGTTTGTTCTTGTCTTGCAGCTGACACCAGTAGGAACCACTGTTTTCTCTGATTTCTGGGGAAGCAATGGGGCAACGGACATTGACGATGGGCCAAATGGACAGATAGAGTACACCATTCAGTACAACAAGTCTGACCCAGTAAGTGGCATGCCGTCTATTCAGTCATGAAACAATGGATTGTTTTAGATTTATATACCTCAAGTTGTGTTTTGTTTCATTCACACTTTTAACACACAAACCCTGCATATTTTGGCTGAGTTCTTCTCTCAAACAGAAGACACTCTGTCCCACCTTGTGATGTCTTATGGTAATACAGGAAGTGCTCCATTATGTTTTTAACCACCATACACCAGTAGAATTATTTGGATGATTTCAGACCTGGAATTGCCAAGTTGTACTGAACAAAAGACAAAAGGGAGCTGTTAACTTGAAAACTACCGCTTCATGACATTACAAGGTGGAGCAGAGCATTTTGAGCTTCGGAGATGTAGACAGACTAATAATAAAGGGTTACTCAAACATGTGTGAATCAAATAAAACACAACACAACGCCGGGTATGTTTCTGAGAAGGTAACAACATTATAAAATTGCTGAAAGTGAGTCCATTTTGCGTAATAGGCTCTTAAAACCAATGTACTATATTGTAGTACTGTCAATTCTTGGATAATGACCAATACAGGTGAAGGAAACTGATCCAACTCGATTTTAAAGTTTTAAATTTGAAATCCAAAGTAAATATTTTTTGTATCATCTTTTTAATGCCATTCTAATCAATCTTTCTTGTGAAAAGGGGCTAACTGGATTTGTTAAATTCCAGATCGAGCTATACTAAATACACCAGTTTGTCGTTGGCACCCTCTAGCTTAAATTGTTACAGTCCCGTGAATCCACATTTCTTGATCTTCAACTTCTGCAGCCAGCAGCCAGGCTTAGTGTAGTCTAGTGTGGATCACTTAAGCCCTTTGTGGTTTGTGGTGGGAGAATGTATTTGCTGAAGTGAACAAAAGAATGTATGAATATGTGAATAAATACAGACGTCTGACCTCCTGACCCGAGGCTTAAGCAGTTTTGTTTACACTGTTTCAGAGCACCAGGACTTTTGACATTCCTCTCACACTGTTTGGATCTGTGGTACTTCGAGAGAGACTCAACTACGAAGAGGTCACACGCTACTTAATCGTCATACAGGCCAACGTGAGTACAGATGAAAAGACTACTTCATAACAGGGCATGGTTAATGCAGCAGATGATGATGAGCATGAGAAAAGGTTTGTTGTTGTTCAGTTTTGTTTGGCATTTGCTCTGTGTTTTCTTGAGTACTAGGATGAGAGCCAATAGGCCAGTCCAGCTCTTTTCCATGATTTGGTCCTGTTGGTTCTGTTGGGTCTTCTCCCAGTGAAGAACCTTCTCCTGTAGCTCCCAGAAGGCATCATTCAGAGTATTTGATTGAAGAAGAATTTTGTTCCAATTCAATTTCTAGATTCTATTTCTATTAAATTGGAAATCTTCAGAATGTGTTTTTAAAATGTAAAGTATAATTTCTTCCTCACTGGGTTGGTCAGTGTGTTCCACATTGGGCCATATTGCTCATTTATAATGAATTGATGTGCTTTTATTGATCTTGACCTGTCCTTGACGTGACTCACATATAGATTCGATCTCTGTAGACTCTAGGGTTTTAGCACATGTGAGCAGGAGCCACTGTAGACTGGACTCTCATCTCACTACTGTACTACTACTACTACTTCTGTACTGTACACACCACTACTACTGTACAAATGACCATCACTAATATTACAAAGGAGTCTTTGCTGTGTGCAGGATTTGTCTGAGAAACAAATCAATAGCTCAATGTGCTTCGAGATCAACTGGTATCCAGGTATCACCATTGTGAGATAGAAGGGCTCTGGGCCTCAATGAATAATGCAGTAAGCATTAAAGTGGAATCCCCCCATTTGAGTCCAGGTCTGGACCCTGTATCTTTACCAGTTTGAGATAGGGCCAGGGACAGAGAGGAGGGCTGCCTTCTCTGGTGACATATGCGTATCACTAAAAGACTGCAGCTACAGTGAATTTTATGATCGCCAAAATGTGACCCCTTTCGCCAAAGATAGCAATAACTTTATACTTTATATAGTTATAACTCCTGGCTTCATAAAGTTTGACTTCCACTTCTTAACAGTATTGCAATTTCCTACAGGCTATTGTTCTTTAGTCAGTGATCTTTCTTAGGTGACCATTTTACTCCTAACACTTTATTTTGATCCACTTTTTCATAAAACCCATTTTATTATTACTTTAATACCACTTTTATAACATCGTATTCTCAGTGCAGCTTTATCGTAATGCCATAGCAACCACCTACTGTTGTGATTTATTGGCCTTAAGGGAGCTGGCAGCATTCTATAATTACTATTAATGTCTTTTTAATACAATTGTTTGGTCCTCTTGTTCTGCATGCCATGTTTTATTCATACAGTAACACTCATATTTTCACTCAGACAGAGTAGTAGGGCCAAAGGCTGAGGGAGATCTGAACATTAGGCGCCACAGAAAATTGCTAAGTTTCCCATTAGGGATTGTGTGCTGACAGAGAAGGCTCTCTTACAAAAGCTTTAGTTCTCAACAAAGCATTTTTGGTTAATATTCATATTTCTCAAGACCCATTTAGCCTGAACACATTATTAAAAGTCAACAGCACTGGAGGGTGAATGCTGTCCTGAGTGCCTGAAAGCTTGACATATTCACAGTACAATATAAATTGAAATATTGTATTTTAACCGCGAGGAAAGGATGTGATGGAGACTTCTCAACAACATGAGAATCATACTGACCGTTGCTGACCCCTGTTCTCTGGAAATAGATTCTTTAAACTTTTAAATTTGGAAATATGTGTAAATTATTAGAAAAAAATTTAATCTTAGTAACTTAACTTAATCTTATTAACTTAACTTATGATAGTTGTTAAGATTACATATGACTGTCCCAAACCAAAATAAGTGAAAGATGATGTTGCATCCATTTAAACCAAAGATGTTAATTTTGTCTTCTTATGTACATTAAGGTCTTTGGTCCTTTTTTAAAGACTATACAGTAAAGTGTATTCACCTTGTTGACATGTTTCGGGTACTGGCTGCGAGCCATCTTCAGAACTGTCACCAGCATATCAGCTGTTGTTACTTCCTGTAGGCGTGGTCAGCCTGATGGATCTCGCAGGTCGCTCAGACTGACCACGCCTCCTGTTGCCCGGTGGTTTCTGGATGAGGGTGTCTCAGGTGTGTGAAAGGAGGAACGCTCAGTCATCATGGTTAATGCTGTCCATGCCTCCCTGATCCAGCGTTTGAACGTGTTGTTTCCTGATCCAATGACCCTTGCCCCGTTCCAGTCTGAGTGACCTTTCAGGTCCATCAGGCTGACCACGCCTCCAGGAAGTAACAACAGCTGATATACAACACATCACCACCAACACTGGTGACAGTACTGAAGATGACTTGCAGCTATCAGCCCAAACATGTCAACAGGGTAAATACACTTGACTGTATTGTCTTTAAAAAAGAACTTAAGAAGCTGAAGTTATTGCATCCATTTGTTTACCAATCATTAGTTGTTAAGATAATAGAAATCTCACATTCTATTCTTCTCCTCTGGCAATACAGATGATGAAAACTAGACCGTTCCATCATTCCTGTCTTGATCAGAATTAGATTTCAATTACCTCCTCCTGAATCAAGGAATCTATGGCCTCCTCTTGCCTGGTCGCAGATCATTAACACAACCCACACTATAGCTTTATTTGCTAAATTGCTTTGCCAATGAAACCAATCTCCCCCAAATAGCATCATTTTTTTGCTCCCTTTTAACACATTGCATAGTTCTATAAAGTGATTTCACACCATAACATCAACTTTGTCAACTTTGTAGCCTGTAATTACGTGAAGCCTACACGTGTACGTTTATGTAAATATCCTGACACTGATGTAATCTATTGGAGTTTTAATTAGAGCTATTATAGACTCGCGTGTTACCTCAAATCAGGCCTTGTCACTGTGATAAGAGGCATTACGCTGACAGGGAGGCCGTCTTAGTGATTCTTTCTGTCAGGTGAGGAACAGTATAAGCCTAGTGCAATAGAGCAGACACCATGGACTTCATACACACTGTCAGATGTAAAGCTGAAACCAGGTTTAATTAGCTTCATGCTTTCTTCACTTCCAGGCTATTTGTGAGTTCATGACTAAAGGGGGATGGACAATGCCTTTGTTCTCAACTGACGTCATAAGAAATTTGATCTGCGTTGTCAAGCAAAATATTGAGACTACCCGGACATGTTGCTGGTTTATCAGATGGCTGCAAAAATGAGAAAACTGGAGACATCCGATAACGCAATGGATTTATAGAGTAACTGTGGGTACAATGGCAGGAAACAGATGACTAAAAAAGATAATAATTAAATCTAATTTTCACTGTGTGCTTACACAGTATGATGACCTATAACCATAAACTGTACAAAGAAGCGGACTATCGGACCCTCACCATAGCATTTGGGCAAGTTCTGTATTACAAAATGGCAAAATAAAAACACCAGGATCATGGAGAGTGGGTTAATACAAACATTTTAATGACGAAGCTCAAAGCGGCAGTTTCAAAGAGAGGGGTGTCAATTTCTCAAGGTAAAGTCAATTGGAAACAGAGTTGATGGAGCCAGAAGCTCCTCCGTGAACACTTCCTATTCAGAACGTGACGGCTAGTGGGTTTGTTAGGTTCATTTATACATACAGCCTATACCCGCAACACATGTGACATGTTGTATTTTCAAGACAAAGTACAATTCATTTTAAAATAACTCTTTCAATCTTTACTTTCATTTTTGTGTTTGCCACATTAGTTTGCCCTTTTTGCATAATTTCTCTTGCAGAAGTGGAAAGGAATCAGATAAAATCACATAAAATGTTTACATGACATTTCCAGAATCTGATACCTCCATAAAGCCGATGATGTTTAGATTTTTGGTGTGTGTGTAAACATAGCCGGTTATATTTAGAAGTCAAAGTATATTCATTTAAAAGCAACATTTACTTTACATTATGTCTGTATCTTATCTTTTTTTGCCTTTTTGCTGTATCTTCCTCTTTAACACTTGTACATATGCGAACAGTCCAAAAGAAATCAGATTATTGAAGTTTGACGTTTACATTCCTTTTCAATAATCTGATAATTTAGAAAATGCAAAAACGATCAGATATCTGCTGTGCCATTGCCAAAAACTAGGGTAGATTCTACTAAAATGTAACACATCATCAACTTTTTTCACCAGCTGTATAACATATTTGACCTTGTTAGTGCCGTCCTGTGCCAGTCTCCACTCATAAATGGCCAACAGCAGCTCGGAAAATAGATCTACGAAATGTGCTTTTGAAGGAGCGCTAAGGCGTGTTTGCATATTAGAAAAACAAACATGTAATTGGCCTTTCACACTTTGCCCAAATAAACTTTTAGAATAAATGCATTTGGATGTCACTCAAACGTGAAAGATTTTTGAAACCTCTTATAATCTCAAACTAAACCTGTCATTTCCAGCTTGGGGTCTTTTCAAGGTTGTGGTCCTAAGAGATTACCAAGGATACAAAGAAGCTGTTTTTGTTTTGTCTCTTCCAAGGTCATCGTTTGGAGAAGAGTTTGAAAAGCTTTAAATACTGTAATTTCACTTTGTGAGGACAGGAAAATATGTTTTAAAAAAGGCTAAAACAATGAGAGTTGTGTTTTAAGCACAACACTGTTCATTTACTGGACTGTAACTGGTGACAGGAATACACTCTAAGCTTATTAATAATAGTTTTTTGTTTAAATACAACACAATAAAATACAAAAGCTAACCTGCTAGAGTCCATGTTCCAAATAGGAAGTGAATCTGGGCGTGGTTCTGGCTTCATCGACTCCAGTTTACTTTGTGTTAAAAAAACAACAAAAAAACAAAAACATCTTAAAATGTTTATATTAACCCCCTCAACACGGTCCTGGTGTTTTTGTTTAGTATGGAACTTAGCCCCCAAAAACTCCTATAACTGCTAGCCTCATGGGCTTCATTTGACTGGAGCCAAACGCCATGGATAATGTGATGTTATACAGTCTGTGGTTTGGTTGCAGTCTGTTAGCAAGCCAGGTAACATGCTTGGTTCTGAAAATTTGACAAATATCTTCAAAAAATGGTATTGTATTTGCTTTAATTCTTTGTTTTGTGAAAATATGTACATTATTGACTAATCTTCTCTAAAACTTTACCATGCACATTTTCTTTCAGAGTAATAGCACACTTGTCTCCCATAGGACCGTGCTGCTAACCTGAGCGAGCGCCGGACCACCACCACCACACTGACCGTAGATGTTTTGGACGGAGACGATCTGGGCCCTAAATTCTTACCCTGTACCCCTGTAGGCCGCACCAGGGACTGCAGCCCCATCACGTACAAGGCCACGGTGCTGGAGCTCACCGAACCTGTGAGTCACTGCTGCTTCACTATTCTCAGATCACATTCAGGGCATGGTCACTTCTGGGTTAGTTTTTACATTGGTCACATTTAGTGAATATGGCAGGTTTGACAGCTCTCTTCACTGAAATGTAGTTAACATAATTATTCTTAAGATTTGCCTTGTATTCCCTAGTCTCATAGAGATGGTTTAGAATAATATTTCCTGGTTGGACATTGGTAGTTGTGACTAGGGCCAGACTGATATGGATTTTGTTGTGGCCGATATGATACCATCGGTATGGGGAGTTGGAGCTGCCAATAGCCGATATAATCACCGATATATTTATGACCTAAAAATTCACTGTAAATCTTCAGTTGTTTATGAAACTTAAGTTTGGCTCTATTGGATTTTCAGTTGGGTTTATTTAGGCGACATTTATTGTTATTCTGCCTCTTTATGTCATATTTAAAGACAGTAGGTCGGCCTAATGGCATTTTTGTATGATATTTTAGCCAGTAAAAAAATAGCTGTAAGTAAACTACCGCTATTAGCTTTTAGCGGTAAATGCATGTGCGCCGCGGTATTCTCTATTCACAGCTCATTTACATATCATGGCGTGTCCAGTAACATATATACAGCCACTATAGTCACTTTACAGTCGCTAATAGAAGAAAAAACAGCCTGTTTATGTGTGGGAGCTACAGCAGCTAATCGCTAACCAATGAGAAAGAACCAAAAGTAGCTTCAAAACCAACACATTTTCCAACACTCACGGCTCCTCTCAGATCACAAGTCTGCACAAAGAAATGTCCTTTTAATCCAGACTCAAATTGATCTTCCATAAAAAGAATTTAATCTCAGTGTTGCGCACACATAGACCGTATATAACAAGCGCACATGGCGATGTGTTCAGGGGCGGGATGGACACAAAAAAATTACTCCGCAGATAAATACTGATGCGGGCCACATATTAGGATTTATTTATCTGTCAGTAAATTTGATTAATTGGGCATAATATAAAGTTTCATAGCAAGGTAAAACATCCACATAGGATATTGGCCCATATCGGCAAGATTTTGACAGATAGCCGATATGTTTCCAAGCGCAAATATTGCCCGATAATATCGGCCAACCCATATATCAGTCTGGCCCTAGTTGTGACATACATTGGTAATTACAGCTCTAGGCCTTTAGTCGATTTATCAGTCGACCAAAAGTTGTGTTCGTCAACTAATTATTTTATTTAGATTATACAGATTTACATGGGACAACAGCAGGAAGGAGAGCTGAGTGAGTGACTGAGTGTGGGAGGTAGCCGATGAATTGGTATTTTTTGGTATTTTTACCTAAACTCTCATGCAGTTGTATGAGTACAGTTTTGGTTTGGCAAGTACAAATACATGATCACACCTTACTTAGCTTGACTTTAAAATTCTAAGAAATGTGTTCCTTCACTTCCTTGTGCATAAATTATCCTGGCATTTTGAATAACCCTTAAGCTTTGAGTCATCAAATACAAGAGAAATGTCCTCCGATGTATATATATATATATATCTTCTCTCCTCTGCTCTTAGATTAAAATTGGACCTCATGATAGAATATAATACAAAAACTGGATGTAAGAAATATGTCTCAAATGTGATGAACCAAAATCAACCTGGAGGGACTCAGGCAGACGCAAAGACAAAGCATTAAAGGAGCTTTATTGAACATAATAAGCTTTTTGGTTCTCAGACTTCAACAGAATACTTTAAGACTGTGCTGTGATGAGAGGGGAATCATACACTATAATATTTGAAAGGGCATTAAAAGTATGGAGCTTGCTTGTATTCAGTATTGTCCTATATTACACACAATTGACTCCTGTGAACTTTAAGTCATGTTGGAATGCTGTTACCTCCTCAAAAACATACTTGGACAACATACCATGTTTTCCGGACTGTAGAGCGCACCTGTATATAAGCCGTACCCACGCTATTTAAAAAAAAATTAAGAAAAAAGTCGCAACCGGGCTATAAGCCGCTGATATAGTATATGTTGAAAAATGAGATATTTACTGCATATACAGAATGATTTTGTACTGTAAATGTACATTTATGTACCTGAACAGATTCTTTCTGAACAGTGCCTTTTAACACGGCAGCAACTGTGCTGATTAAAACGGGTCAAAAACAGAAAAGAACCGGTAATTGATTTACCTTCATTTCTCCTGTGCAGTGAAACCACAAGTCACTTTAATCATCTCCGCTGACGCCGAGCTTACGTGCAGCAGCACGGTAGAGGTCTGTGCGGGACACAATTTTTCCCGCTCTCGCCCGCTCCTGCAGTTTTCAGTACCGCTACCGCCTGCGCTCGCGTTGTGCGGCTGTGCTCCCGCCTGCTCCCGCAATAAGCTTTCAGAATGGTCCATGGTCCCGCGCCGCACTGTTTTGTGTTGGGTCCCGCGGGTGCAGGGCTCTACAGCACAGTTTCCTTCCTGGAGTAAGATCGATGCCTTCAACTTAAAACTTGCATCATACAAACTCCTTCGTGTGCTTTTCATGATGAAGGGGTGAGGATTTGAAAATAATTACTAGTTAGTAACTTGTCGTGCGTGTTATATCTGCTAAATAAAAAGTAGCATATTCTTCTCGTCTATCTTGTTTTTGAAATTCCGGTTAGAGCGCCCCTAGCGGTGGAAGAAAAAATCTAAATTTAGCCGCTCCGCACTAAAAGCCGCATGGTTCAAAGCCTGAGAAAAAAGTAGCGGCTTATAGTCCGGAAAATACGGTACTTTCATTCACACATGTTTAAGTAAACCTTTATTATTAGTCTGTCTGCATCTCCAAAGCACAAATGTCCTGTTCCACCTTGTGATTTCATAAAGTTGTAGCTTTTAAGTTACCTTTATTTCAGTAGAGATGGTCATTTCCAGGGTTATCTAGTATCCATATCGTCCAATCAATTTTAGTGAAGGAGTTTAAAAATATATTGGAGCACTTCTTTTGTGTTTTCCGAGAAGAACTCAGGCTTCATATGGAGGGTTTGTGTGTTAAATATGCATTAATGAAACAAAAAACACAACTCCAAGTATGTTTTTGATGAGGAAACAACATTACAACATCAGAAAATTTCATAATATGAACCTTTCAAAACACATGTTCTTTCACTGAGTTTCTTTCACTGGGTTTGTCTCTCCACATCTCCAGATCTGGACTGTAACTTGGCATGGTGGCGAGAGATATGTTAAAATCAGACAAGACCAAAAAAAGACTTTGAGTATTTTTTTAATCTAAATTTCTCCTGCTCTTGGTTCAAATCTGCACTGCTTGTTATAAATACCTGAGTTTAACTTTGATCAAAGGTTGGATTATTGTGATATTTGCTATGCTCCATTCTGCATATTTTTAACACATCCATATTTCACAGTTGAAAGTTGAGAGAATTCACTGCTGCTTGTGTGCACCAACTAATTTTCAGTAATCCAATACATTATTCATCAAATAGCTTGTCATTCCCTTAAAATCCCACAAAATAAAACTCATTTGGACTGCATTAAAAATGAATCCGTGTTCAGCTGCGGCGTTGGCCATTTTTCAGACCTCATTGCTTTTAAATAAGGTTTGCACGGTCCCAAATATCCAACATAGACTTTTATATACTCAAGTCAAGCTCTTGGTAATGCGTGATGAATAATGAGAATGGTACGCTTGCCCTTGTAAAGAAAGACATACGAGCTAACATGTCACCAATGTAAAATAAACAAGCTGCTTTCTCCAGTTCATGGTACAGATGTTGATATATGATTTTTGATCGTATTTTTAGTCTAGAGGTGATAATAGTGTTGTGTTAATATTGGTAGTAGTTTTAAATAAATTGACTTTACATTAAACTATCACATATGTAGATTATGATTTCAATTTTTGTTCATTGTAAGCTGCTATTTATCTAAAAAGGTTTCTAATAACAAATATTTTCATTGACTTCCTGTTAAAAACTGCAGAACTGATATTTATGTATAAAATTATTTAAATAATCACAAGCACTTGCGATAGGGATGTAACGATATCTCTTGATACGGCATTTTCACGAGATGCATCTTGTGGTAGGATATTTATTGCAATACTTTGTGGAGGGTAACGCAGTTGTGAATATGCTTCTTTTCTGTCATAATCGAAATAATTAAAAGGTACAAGTGCTTAATAACAGTTATTTCATCATGTAGATTGGAGTGAAACAGAGCAAAGGATCATGAGTGACATAATTCTCTCTGTTACTGCACCATCACAATGAATTTAAGAAAAGAAACTTGTAATTCGATATACTGTGATCGCTCACGATATTATTGTGAGACTTTTGACGATAGAATATCATGAAATTTTGGTTATTGTTACATCCCTACAAGTACATATAGAGCTATGGGATAGGTAAAAACAGAAATTTTCAAGCATTCAAGCCTCAAATTCACTTCAATCCAAGATTTAAATACAACTTGTTTGAAAGTCACACTTTTAATATTGAACCAAGTGACTACCGAAATTATTATTATTATTTTTTTTCAATATTTTGTTTAGACGAGAGCCTGACTACTTTATTGCTCCAGTCGGTACATTTGACCTGCAATTAGGCCTGTCAGGATAACACATTTTAAGGCATGATTTATTGGTACAGAGAAACATCACAATAAATAATATTGAAACTACTTATCCTGCCAGTGACACAAATAATAATTCCAGTAAAACTTTTTTAACTCATGCAGTTTCATTAAAGGGCATGAGCTGCAACAAAACTAACATAATTAGGCAAGGCAAGGCAAGTTTATTTGTATAGCACAATTCATACACAAAGTAATTCAAAGTGCTTTACAGAATAAGAAGTACATTAAAATCACAATACAAACAAATTAAAACATAAATAATCATCATACAATTTTAAAATAGAGATGCAACATTAAATTAGAGAGAATTAGAGAGAAGAGTAGAGTGCAGAATGGAGAATGAAAACCTTTCAGTCATAACTTAACCAATTAATTAACCAATAATAAGCTTTTTTTTCTCCATTTTTTTATTTAACCCTTTACAGCTCAAATATTATTGTATTACATAAACATGTACACATGATAAATATTGAGCTCCAGAATCTATTGTTCCACCACCATCATATATTGCATATGATATTGTATATTATATTTCATATATTGTATGCAGTAGTTATTGGGACAGGCCTATCTGCAATATCTGTCTTTATTTGTATACAACTTGTTTCCAAATTGCGTTAGTCTGTGCACAAATCGCACTAAACTCAAACTGAGCTACTGGCTATTATTATTCACGAACATGTAATCAAATCTGAAACATGTTTGGAACCATCAAACACAACCACCAAACACAACATCCTTTTTAATTTGTTTTCTCTCTCTGTTCTAACAAGGTCTGGGCCATCATTTCTCTCCTCATGACTTTGTAAATTACCCCATCACCGCTAGAGGCATAAAAAAACCTTTGCATGTGACAAGTCAGCAGAGCATTCATCTCTTCTTCACACTGTTTGCTTGTGATGGTGACAGTAACTCACAGCGCACCCGCCCACTCACTCTTCACTCCCTCTGCAGTCTGGGAGGCAGCAGAGCGCTCATGCCTGGCCCCACAACTTCTTGGGCTTGGACTGGGTTATTGTGGCGTTTGAGATCTTTGTCAGCCTGGCGCACTCTTCCGAGCTCCGTCTTATCTGTCCTCTGTGGAGACATTTACACACACTTATGTTTCGGTCACAGGAGACGCTAGGTGCTAAATCAGCTTTGCGCTGGCGTGGGCTGGAGAGCTGTGTAAGTGCACGGGCAAAGGCAGGATTTACAAGATGGCAGCCAGAGATACTCCAATGTGAGAAAGTCAGAGGTGGAAGGACTTTAATTCTCACTTCTTCTACTACATCTGCTACTTTTGCGAATATTACTAATCAATGCAATGCCACTGCTGTTGTTTATTGTATCTCTGGTAAAGTCATGGTGTATGTATGTACTAGCCTTAGACTGTATAAAGAAGTGGACTAAGGGAGTGTGACGTAACCCATAGCGTTCAGTCAAATGAAGCTCACATAGGCTAGCAGTTATGGGGCAAATTTGGAACTTCTATATTAGACATAGCAATTGATTTGGAGGCGAAAAAGCGAAATAAAAATACCAGGATCATGTAGAGCGGGGTAATACTAACATTTTAAGACCAAAACGGGGAGCCTGACAGGAGCAGCAGTCCTGGAAACTGGTGATGTTTTTTCACTACAAAGTAAATTGGAGCCAGAGCCGATGGAGCAGGAAGTGTGCCCATGCTCACTTCCTATTTGGAATGTCGGCTAGTTATGTCCAGTTATATATAGTCTGTTATACTAGCTGTCTCGAAAGCTAAGCAGGGTTGGGCCAGGTTAGTTTATCGATGGGAGACTGCGGGGAATACCACAGCCATAGGTGCCACAGTGGGGCAGCAGTGACTCTAGTGAAAACTGTTGTGGTGTCCATAAGTAAAACACCACCCGTCTTGCCTAGTATGAATGTGATGGTGCAGATTGGCAGCCTTATTGCCAGTCTACCTCTCTCAAAAAATGAAAAAGAAAGAATATAAGCAAGCAAATAATCAATAAATAATATGATGCCTCACTAGTTTCAACTCCAAATTTAAGTTCAACATCTTTCCCAACTTTTTAAGAAGTTTTGTACAGTCTCAACAGATAAAATAAGAAAATCAGTTACTTTTTGGACAATGTTTATGTAAACTAACCAAAGTGTACAATAAAATAAATGGCTTTGAACGGTTGCACACTGTAATGTTCTCACAGTACAGTAGCTGTTTATTTGCACTAACATCGTGTGTGCGCTTGTTTTCTCATTGTGTGTGTCTCATTATCTGCATCATCACGTGTCATGTTTGAGAAACTACACTTTTATGTTGTGGGGGAAGGTCATCCATCAAACGCATTACAATCTGTTCTTCTAAAGGAGCCACTTATGAATGTCATTTACCTGCTATAATTCATATTGAAAGTTTAATGACAACATCTGGATGCTTGCATTGCCAGACGTCCACAAACACTGCAGACTCCATAGAACTTATTTAAAACATTAAGTTAGTCAAACAGGCGCACTGGTGCTATGTCTGGTGCAGTTGGCAGTGTCAGTAAATCAGTTGTTAAGTTGAAAATCTAATTTGTAAAATGAACAGAGTGCTTTTCTCAACAGACTAGGTGCGATGTAATAGGGGCCAGCCTGTAGCACTAATGAATAGGTGTGATGATGCCAGGAGGGTCCAGGTCAGAGGTGCTGTTGGGAAATGTGAGTGACATGTTGGCACAATTAAACATGAGAATAGTGAACATCAGGGGCTTGTAAGTGCCATCACCTGTAAATAGATAAATGAGAATCGCAAATATAAATGAATTCATGTTTTCAGTTCAAAAAAGCTGTAGAAGGGCACAATTGAACAACAGCTTTCCACATGACAAGGAAACTACCTGCCTATATTGCAAACACCTGTATGAACCCAGTATCTTTTGTAAATATTCACATTAGGGCTGTCAAAGAATGAATGCCAGATACTGTTGATACTAAAACTAGCATGGGAACAGATACCGGTACTCTACAAGTGCCGATACTGGAAAAAATGCATTGGATAAAATTAGAAATTTTGTGAATAGCACTATATATTTCTTTCTAATTCAGTTTCAAATTGTGCTTGTTTTCTTGTAAGTGCATTCTTATTACAGTTTTATTGTTTAAGAGGTATTATTATTTTGTAGTTTTTTCCTTTTTTGTCTTTGTAATATTGTAACTGGTATTATGTATCAAGCTCTTTTCTTTGTTTTTCTTTTCTTTTGCATTTTTTAGTCAAATTAAGCTTGATTTGTTGTCATGGCAAACACATCAACATTCACATTACAGTAAGACCTTCCTAAGTGTATATTCCCTCGATCTATTAGATAAGCTACTTCGTTTTCTTAAACATTCATGCTGAGTTTATATCTTTCTTGAAATAGCGGCATTATGTCTCTGCCGAACATAATGCACTTTAATTTTATTCATTCTATCGCCGGGGCCCAGCTTGACTCTTCTTAACTAAATACATGCTTACCCCAACAGCGTGATGTGACCCATTAGCTGTGGCTGATTGGACCTGCTCCTCTGTTAGCCTGTGCCTCTCTGCGGGCCCCCTGTGATTGATTAAGACCCCACCTCAGAGCCATCTAACACAGATCTGCCCCGGTCCAGTGCACACCAGTAAACCACACCCCCGGGGCCACTCTGCTGCCACTGCTCTTTGATGGAGGACAGGACGCTAGTGAAGATGCTTCGATGAATTTATGGTGAGACAGAAGATAGGACAGATGGAACAAATAGGGAAATTGTTTTACTGGTCAGAGTCAGACCACGGTTTTATAGCATCACACGTAAAGGTCCTATATTATACAAAGCCATGCTATAATGTTGGTAGTTCCTCAGAAGCAGACCAGAAGTTGTGTTTTGATTCATTCACATGTTTGAGTAATCCTTTATGATCACTCTGTCTGCATCTCCAAAGCGCAAAAAGGTCCGTTCCACCTTGTGATGTCATGTGATGGTTGTTTTCAAATGAACAGTTACCTTTTACTTTTAGTTTAGCAGAGATGGGAAATTCCAGGGCTGAAATTGTCTAAATGATTATAGTGAAGGTGTTTGGAGGTTAAAAACACAGTCGAGCACTTCCTGTATTACCGCATGACATCACAAGGTGGAGTGTTTTCTATTTTAGAGAAGAACTTGGAAGGAAAGATGTGTGTGTGTGTTAAACAGTGTGAATGAAACAAAACACATCTCCAGGTATGTGTTTGATGAGGAAACACCATTAAGATAAGATAAGATAAGATAAGATATCCTTTATTTGTCCCGCAGTGGGGAAATTTCAATGTTGCAATGCACAGTTAAGAGAACAGTAAGAAAACAGTAGCAGCATAGAGGTACAGAATTACTTAGAAATAGACAAACTCTATAAAGATCTATAAAGATAAGAATTATAAAATAAAATAAAATTCTATATACAATACATTGCTATCTGAATACAGTGGCTACAGTTTGTACAGTATAAATATCATTAAATCTTTAAAGTGGCTACAGTATCTTACAGTAATAAATACATTTGTAATGGACAAAGTGACTGCTCGACATCTTATGTATTGCACCTGGTCCCAGTATTGCACAGGCAGCAGAGTTAGCAGTGTTCATTGTAAAGTCTGACAGCAGCAGGAAGGAACATGGATAGGAAATATATTGATAAAGCATTTACCTCTGAACTTGGATTTCTTGAATTTCAAATAAGACCGATCATGTCCTTCAAACTAAGTTGGGTTAGGCGATATGACAAAAACGGAATCATTTTATTTTCTGAAATTTTACAGACAAATGGTACAGTGCTACATAGTACAGTTGATTACAGAGCTGTAGTCGATGAAAGACATTGGTCAACTAAAGACATGCACCTCCCAGTTTGATTAGTAAACTAAAAGCTGACCATGTATTTGACCCAAACTACACTGACAGCAAGACAACAACTCTGTACTCAAATTATTAAACTCACAAACTCACTTCCACATCTTTAGCTAACTCATCTTGTTGTTACTGCTGTTGTCCCATACACATTCTTCAAATCAAGACATCAATTACTTTCAGCACTAACATGACACACAATCTGGAATTTAACAACTCTTCAAAAACTATATTAAAATTTTAGAAGCTGCAAATCAATCTGAAATATTTATTGACTAAACCACCACTTTATTATGGAAGGTTTTTCATTAAATTCTGAAATGAGAATAATGCCGACACTGAACATCTGATTGAATCCCATAGCAATTTGAGCAACGATTTAAGTTGCCAATTTTTGTATTCACATGCAGTGTTTTTCACAGCAGTTGCTTAAAGGTGAGGAAAGCATTGAAGTGCAATAATTGAGTTATAATGACACTGATAGAAAATGACAGCCTCCAAGACTTAGAAGCAACTTTTCTCATCGCATATGTTCCTTCCATCCTCTTACTCTCTAAAAGTTAAAACATTCCAAAATCAAACCTTTATAGCTGAATGAGAAACGGAATATTGAACAGCAGTGTAAACAAACCACTCATGACCGCCCAAATCATTTACTTTTAGGCTCTCTGCACAGCAATATACTGGCTAGCTCGCTGTGCCTTAAAGCTAACTTTAGGTCACTTTTATTAAAAAAAATTGTAAAATAAGATATAAACAACCTATTAAAATTCGAATAAATTAAAAGGTCTGTATTATGCTATGTTTGACCTATGCTATAATGTTGTTTTCTTGTCAAAAACATGCCTGGAGTTTGTTTTGTTTCATTCACATGTTTAACACATAAATCCTGCATATTTAGGCTGAGTTCTTCTCTCAAACAGAAAACACTCTATTCCACCTTGTGATGTCATGAGGTAATTAATGCAGGAAGTGCTCCACTATGTTTTAAACTCCATACACCTTCACTAGAATCGTTTGGATGATTTCAGCCTTTTCAGGACTTGTCAGTCTCGACTAAACTAAATGTAAAAGATAGCTGCTCACTTGAAAACTACAACTTCATGACATCACAACGTAAAACAAAGCATTTTGAGCTTTGGAAATGTAGACAGACTGATAATGTGGGATTACTCAAATGTGTGAATGAAACAAAACACAACTCCAGGTATGTTTTTAATGAGGTAACAACATTTTAACATGGATTAAAGCTTAAAGGGTCAATTCTGTGTAATATAGGACCTTTAAAGTCAAGACTACCCAATTTTTATTTTTATTTTTTTATTTTTTTTAATTACTTGCTTTTGTGGTGTTGTTTTAATATTTATTATGGCTCAAAATGACCATTACATTAGCACTGAGACACAAACATCTGTCTTTGAAAACAGAAAAGCCTCCGCTGAATTATTAATTTAATTTGTTTACTTTTTGGCATGTTTTCAGTCACATTCACTTGCAACTTGCTGTCTAATGTCTTATCTTTAACCGTGCTTTGTGTAACTTTTTGGTCGGGGGTTCGACATCTGTTTGTTTCTAGGGATATGTCATTGCCCTGGAATGTTCCACAGCATGACATTTCACAGTTCATTTATGCAGTTACAAATGGTTTAACTGCTCAATAGTACATAGAATAACAGACAAAGAAATAACATTTCCAGGTAGAAAAGCGTTTGACTGTCTCTCTGCCAGAAAAGTTACACAATGTACCTTTAAATATTTATTCATTTTAGCACAACTCAGCAAAAAACCCATCGATACACAACTGGACAGGAAGTAGCGACACTAACAGTGCTTAGATTGCATTGGAAAAACAAAATCCCCAAACTTTCAAAGACAAAGTTACACATCCATAACAAAGTAGATTGTGAGGCACATTGTGGAAATAACCATCTGCTATTTTGTCCGTTGATTGGAAAGTACATTACCTGATCACCTCGCGCACCCTTAGGCCCCGCGATTGATCACATGACCGCCGCGGGGATCAGCCACCTGCCCGTCCAACTGCTGCTGGTTTGCTCATTAGCCTCCTTCTCGCCGCATATAAAAAGCAGATTTCCCCGCACACACCGCCAGCTGGTGAGTCCTATAGTGGCGGGCAGAGACTGAACAGCTTGATACCTGTTGCTGGTTTGATTCCCTGCTGTGTTGGCATGCCCAGTTTTGCTCATCTTTCCCAGAATTCCCCAAATAGTGTGTCAATTTATGCACTTGGAGAGTTAGAGAATAGAAATGAGCTGAGTCTGAGAAAGATGGTCCCATATATAAGCGACGATTACGCTACATTTTGAGTTACACGACCTCTAAATATATACGTACAATGCCGCTGCCTCATCAGAAACAGACCTGGACTTGTGTTTTGTTTCATTCACACATGTTTGAGTAACCCTTTATTATTAGTCTGTCTACAGAATATCTCCAAAGCTCAAAATGCTCTCTTAGCTTTCCTGGAGGTCCAATACAAATATGGCAAATATATCTGTCTTGTGTTTATGAAATTACTTGTCCATTTCAATCCAACTTTATTTCTAATACACTTTAAAAACAATACAGTTGATCTAAGTGCAGCACACAACAATAATTATAAAAGGCAATAAAAATAGACACAAATTGAAAAATATAGGCACATAAAAACAGTGGACAGAAGTCAAAAACGCTGAAGAGGTCAGGGGAGTTTTAAGAGCTGATTTAAAGAAATGAAAGTGACTCAGCTTGTCGGTGCGGGGGCAGTGCACAGTTTTGGACCCATAACAGTGAAATATCATTTAATTTAATTATTGTTGATATTACTTTGAAAAACTGTGGTCGTTTCTCCACAGACGTGACTGGTAACTGGTGGTCTGTTGACGAATTATGCAGGGTAGCAGACTTGGCACGACCTCTTACCGACAACATCTTTGCTTGTCTCCGTGCTTGTTTACTGCTATACTGCGGAACATTCCAGGCAAAGCAATAACATCTCCATGGAGACAAGCAGGTGGCAGATCCTCTGACTGAAAAGTTACATAATGCTCCACTGTGTTTTTAAACTCCATACACCTTCACTAGAATCACTTGGATAATTTCAACCCTGGAATTGCCGATCTCTGCTGAACAAAAAGTAAAAGATAGCTCTAAGCTGACCACTACATGACATCACAAGGTGGAACTGAACCTTTTGAGAATCCATTTTGTGTTATATCGTACCTTTAATTGACAGTTTTGGCACATGTTGGACTTCCTTGTTTATATAATTGGTATACACAGTTACAGTAGCTTGGTAAACTGTATGATATTTTGGATAGCACTGGGACAATATGGCCTCCAATCTTTTCCAGTGCTCTTTATCATTTGCATCTTTGCTCTCTGTTTACCCATAACCCCTGGCAGATTGATCTTCCTCCATATATTCAGCCCCTGTTTTACTCCTCTTCATTACCCGCCATAACTTCTGGTTTCTCTGGCTTCGTCACCCCCCCTTCCTCCCTTCAGTTCTCCTCTCCCTGACAGAAAAGCAGGAGATATGGCTTGTGTGGGGGCCAGTGGGGGTTTTAAGTGCTGCTGTCAGGTGCGCCCCTGTAAACCATTGTATCATGGCAGGTGCTGGGGAATCTGGGATGTCTTGCTTGTGTGCGCTTCGTTGGGTTTTTATAGCCAGTGTGATTGTGGATTTTCGCCCATAGACATGTTATATTCATCCCGTTGGGGGGTCTCAGTGGGCCAGGGTCTCAGCATATTGGACTATTATACGTCAACATTACAGCCCAGCGTTTTATTGTGCACTTTCACTTACACGTGCACACCGGAGGTCTGACTGTGTCTTTTACCATCGTGAAAAGACTATAAAAGAGTTTAATGTCTTGTGTCCCATTATGTCTATTAAAAAAATGAATCTTGTGTAGCTGGCTATTTGTTCCACTTACACTCACTTACATTACATCAGTGTGGGTGCCATGTTGTTACAAAACATTCGATGCACAGGAAAATATTTTACTGAAGTGAATATGTTGCATTGGTTTCATTGAGTTTTTGATTCAGCAATTAGGCTTAATGCAGCTTCAATTAGCACTTCAAACTCTACGAATATTATTTTCTCTGTAAAAAAAAGAGTCATATTTGTAGTTGGGTGAAGCGATAAAAACAAAAAACTTAAAGATCACAACTTTTCATTTAATTTAAATATTTTGAATGAGAAAATTTTACCAGCACAAAGCCCTAATGGAGAGTTGCACCAGACTGCATACATATTTGTAGTTGGGCAAGGTGATAAAAAAGCACACACAAAAATAAAGATCACAGTTTTTTTTTTATTTTGTCTTATTTAAAACAAAATTAAAATCTCTTCACTGTTAATTTCCGTAATATAATAAACGCAGAATAACACAAAATAGTCAAAGTTCTTGCTCTAATGTCCAAACTCTGCTCTAAACCACACTTTTCCTGAGAAATGGCTGAGGACCTCTCACTTAGAAAAGCACCAAGCATATCATTAATGGTTAGAAATGACTGAATCTCCCACTAATTGTAGCTTTTTATTTTTTTATTTAGAAACATATTTGTTACTTTAAATATCATTTGTGTTTAATTATACACTTTTAAATTGGCTGTTTAGCCTCTTGCTGCACTCACTGTGCACCATGAGTCAACAACACAAGCTACCAGTTTATTTGCACATGTTCATTAGCCGTCTCTGATCATATGCTTATAACGAACTACTGTGTAAAAGGCTTAAAGGTTTTATACCAGTTTTTTCCCATGCATTTGAGAAAAAAATGTCTTTCCCCATAAGAGGTACATTATATTAGCAACTCTTGAGGTCAAAAAGTCAGTTGTGCACTGTCTGTATCTAATTAGAAAGCTTTTTTGTCCATTCAGGAAGTGTGTGTTAGCATGCTAGTTGTTGTTAGTTTTACTGTGACAGCAAAACTCCACTTTGGTTTTAAACTCTTGCTTACACTTGCTTATAAACTCATTTTGGTGAATAATTGGGATGCTCAGAAAGACAAATGAGGAATAACTGTGGCCTACTACAAAATGATGGTTCTGTTTTTCACACAGTTTGAGTGACTTTATGTGATAAGATGGGGTTTCTATATGATTCAGATTATACTGAATCATGATTTTATTGTTTCCTTGTCCAGGTTACACTCTGCTCCCTCAGGCCTGACTCAAAATATGAGTGTATTAATGAGCGGGATACAGGAACAGCTAAGTGCTTTTATTACAAATGCAGATGGCAGACCCGCCCTGTTGTTTTTTGGAAGGTGATCAAGTTTGCTTCCTTGTTTACCTGCTAGAATGCAACGGCCTCATCTCATTTCATACACAAGGGGAAAAAAGTTTAGCTAAATCAATCTTGCTTGTTTTTTGTCTGTCAACAGAGTAAGGTGAATCCACTGAATGTGACTCCACCTATACAAGCCGTGGACCAAGACGAAAACATTCAGCCGCCCTCCGACAGACCTGGTATCCTCTACTCCATCCTGCTCGGTAAGTAAGGGCTCTGGATAGACGTTCTGTGCAAACGTCATGACAGTTACTAATATTTAAAGTGCATTGCCAACCTTGCTCACAAAAGTTTAGCAGTATGGGAGTTCCCCCTGTTGTATGGCTAATTAGACCTTGTAGAATTTGTAGAAGGTAAGTGCTTTGTCCGTTTGTGGACAGTGATGGTTTTCTCTCAACGAAATGCAACAAAATAGATGTTTCGACTTGTTCCGCTGTTCTGACACTTTGACCAATCAGGTTCAAATAATCGTCATGATGCTTCTCGTTTTCCGATCGCTTTTGTGAACCATTCCAGATAATTAGAATGTGTAGCACTTAACTCACAGCGACACATATCAGTGAGGCCTGAGCCGGGCTAGAACATTCCAGGTAAAACAGAACCATCTCCCTAGAGACAACAGGTTATACAGGGCACCTTTAAAACATATGTTATAATGGTTGGATGCAGCACTGAATCAAATTGGGAACCTTTTGTTTTCCTCATAGCTGTACTTCAACAATACCAGATCAACTTTTTTGTATCTATGCTATGTAGTCATATCTAGAACCATAAACAATTTGTCATATATTCATATATTATTGTTAGTACCAGTTTTCAACACATTATTTTCTGAAACAGTTAAGTTAGTTCAGATTGCATGATTATCTTTGTTGCTTTGTTATTACAAAGCCAGGTGGCTTGACAGCAAATGTTGAGAGTCTAATAATACATTTACATTAACATAATGATTTAGCTTCAAGTGACTGACTAGCAGAAGCAAACCTCTAATTGTGTTGTCAAAACTGCTACAAAGTGAAAAGATGCTAACTTATTGAGAAATTTGCCTGGATTCAGACACAGACTCCATGTAACTTTTTGAAAACTGATTCAATATTCACTTTATGTTGAGTTTTCATGCTGTAAAAATGAGAGGAATTGCTTTTAGCTGGTTTGAATAATTTTTTCAGAAAGTTTACAGAAGTTGGTTCCTACACAACTTCCAAAGGAGCAGATCTCAGCAGAAGCCAATCAAAGCAGTTTACTGTAAAGCCACTGCTCACTGGGGTAGCGTGATTGTCCACTACTTGATTCCCACCACTGGCCTTCAAAAACTACAGTACTTCAATGTGTCTGTGCTCCTATGTGTTGGAATACCACCTGTGGAGAGCTGAGATAGGAAAACTGGGAGCATTATCCACGCCTCTTTTTCCTCACTCTCTTGATTCAGGGAGCAATTACTCATGCAACCTCCAACATTTGTGTGATTTGACTTTTTCAATGTGTTTTTTTTTCCCAGGAAAACCAGACTCATACGGACAATATTTCAGTCTGAACAGAACCACGGCGGAGCTGCTGCTACTGAAGCCCATTGACAGGGAGCTGTACCACAAATTTGATCTTGTTATAAAGGTGAGAGGCAGCGGGGGGGTCCCTGCTGTTGGCCTTCTCTTTATATTGATTCTGCTCACATGAAAATGTGATTAGCATAGCCTTTCAGCTGCCACCAAACATGTTTTCATTTAGCAATTTCCTGTGACATTGCTTTGACTATTGAAGGTTTCTAAAGAATGTTTTTGGTGCTTTCCTGTGATGAATTGAACATTTCTTTATTTGAAAAGTGTGCAAGTGTAATTTCAAGTTTGATTTACAGATGTAGTCATACTGTGATTTCAAAACATGCTGGAATACTAAGATAAATTTATCACAAATAAGATATTAAAGTTGTAAGTAAATGTGAACTTTATTTACTTGACCTCCTTGGGTTTTTAATAATGATAATAATGCATCAGTTTTATATAGCGCTTTTCAGGACACTCAAAGACGCTTTACAGAGCATTATTCATTCACTCCAGACCCAGTGGTGGTAAACTACTATTGTAGCCACAGCTGCCCTGGGGCAGACTGATGGAAGCGAGGCTGCCAATCTGCACCATCGGCCCCTCCGACCACCACCAACACACACACACCACTTTCATACTAGGCAATGTGGGTGATGTGCCTTGCCTAAGGACACTATGACAGTTTTAGCGACTGGCGCCCCACTGTGGCACCTGGAATTCCCAGTGGTCTCCCATCTAAGTATTAACCAGGCCCGGCCCTGCTTAGCTTCTGAGAGCTGACGGGATCAGGTTTGACAAGCCGGTATGGCTTTTTATTTACTTTTAAGTAAAGTTGTTCTAATGCTGTGCACAGTCCCAAACTATGCTTGTGAAGACTCGCAAAGTGCCACGGAGTTTGTGAACTAATTATATCTTTTTAAAACCTACTTCTATTTATGTGGTTTGAAAATTATGTAATACAGCTGCAACTTATCTTAAAGCCATAGTGTGTAACTTTTTGATAAAAAATTGACTAAAAAATAAAAAAATAATCATTTCTTATGTTTATTGCACTAAAAAACATGCATCTTTACTATGACAGGGCAAACCTGATTACTATTTGGTCTGCTTGTTCACATGGAAATGTTCTTCCTTTGGCTATAATATTCCACAGTGTGGCATGTCTATATTCATATGGCATGTTTATATCCATGAAGAATGTTCCAAAGTATGGTTTTAACTCTCTATTTCCATGGAATCATAAAGTTGACTTTCCACCTCCAGAAAGTTACACACTATCACTTTAACATTGCATGATGTTTTCCAAAACCCAACAGATATGTTTTATTTTTCCTGTTAGATTTTCTCTGTGTACAGTGTGAAGCCTTTGTAGGCACATCATGTTAATCCCTCTGAGACATGATGCTGCACAACTCTATAAACCCTTTGGATTCTGTGTGAAAGAAGAGGGACATTAGGGAACACAATGGAACTGAATGAGACACAGAAGCAACAAGCGTGAGATGAAGCCAGGAGTTAGATGGAAAGAAGATACGGATAAAGCAGGAAAGAAAAGCTCAAATGAATTGAAAAACAAAATAAAAGAAACAGACACATAAGCAATCAGACAGCACCAGACACTTGTTTAAAGAGGCAGACTTCAATATATTGCACTTTCCCCAAATCAATACATGACTTATTCTCTGAAATGACAAGCAGAGAAAAAAAGATTCATATTTTTTGGTTTATAACTTGGATGCTATTGACGTAACAAATACATCTTGAGTTTTATCAGTATGTAAGACTTTGAGTGGCGTAATTGTCAAACCTGCTTTCACTGGATGATGCATGGCTCGTAAATATGAACTACAAAAGCAGGATTAGTGGATGAGGTTCAGGCTCTGATTCATTACAGCCAAATACGTATCTTTTTTTCTTCTCCCCTCAAGGCAGAGCAGGACAACGGACACCCCCTGCCAGCTTTTGCCAACCTCCAAATCGAAATCTTGGACGAAAACAATCAGGCTCCTTACTTCCTGGAGACGAGTTACCGTGGTTACATCAGCGAGGCATCGCCGGTGGGGACGACCATAGCGAGCAACGTGAGCCTGTCTGCCCCGCTCGCTGTCATAGCGCTGGACAATGACGTGGAAGAGGTGAGGATGGGGATTATAAAAGAATTACAGTGGTTACATACGCTACCAGTCAAATGTTTGGTTATACCCTCTTATTCAGTGTTTTTATATACATATTACAGTTATTTGAAGCAAGAAATATGGAATTATGTAGTTTATGGAATTTAAACAAGTTAAACATCTCACCAAAATATTTTTCGACAAAGCAACGGGTGGCTACTTTAAGGTTATTCAATTCAATTCAGTTGCTTTATTGTCATTGTGCTATAAAAACAGAATGAAATTATGTTAGAGCATCAGGACAAACTGCATAGTATGGTGCCAGTTGTACCTCCAAGCCGATGAGTCTATTTTTCTTTTGTAATATAAATTATAAAAGAAAGATAGTAGAGTACCTTTCTTCTTTGGTACATAATTCCATATTTCTTCATAAATTTGATGTCTTCTGTATGTATATCAAATGTAGAAAGTAGTAAAAATAGAATAAAACTTCTGACTGGCAACTGAATGGTATAATAATAAACATCAATATATAGTACTACGTGTAAATCGTCTATTTTTTCTAATTCTGTGTAACTTGTAATCTGGGTTTTACTCAGGAGTTTTCCTTGAGCTTTGTGGAACTTTTCGCATACAAAAGATATAATATTTAACTTAAGTTGTATTATTGCTATGGAAACAGTCCTAATTTTAGACTGACTTGCCCTAATTGTCTTTTCTAGGTGCCACAAAATAAGACTCCAGTAGGTATCCCCAGAACTGATTTGTGTGTTTCCTCCTTCACTTTATATTTTCTTTTTAATGGTTAATCTTAGGTTCATTTTAGAAAAAGTTAGTTTTAATGTTTACTTGGAACTCTTGTAAACCTGTGTGCTTCTTCTGGTTTTCCTAATTATAAACCATATTAGCGTCTACTCTTGGGAAAACACTGTTGTAGTGGTGTCACAGCTACATGGACATTTTTTCCCAAAATTTTCAGAAAAATTGTTATTAATGAATAAAGCAGACATTGGTTCCTTGTTGTTGGTGACTTAGGTATACATTTTAAAACCCTTTGCCCACCAACTGATTAGTTTCATTGTATTGGCTGAATTTCTGATTAACCCTTCGCTAGCTCATTACTCCACACCTAAATTATAAATAAACATCTGCTTCTTGAATCAAGGCCAGTCCAATTGCAATTACCTCGATTTTTTTTCCAAGAACACAGCGCACTAATTAACACGGTTTATCAGTCTATCAGGAATTCAGAGTCCACCTTTTGCACATATTCTCATCTTTTATGTAGGCTGCAGTCAGGTATTTAATAATGCATTTAATTAAACCGCATTGTAAACAACGCAACATGGCGATTCTCTTCATCAAAAATTAAGAGCCTCTCCATTCTCTTCTCCGTCTTCTGCTAGTCCTATTTTTGCTCTGTTTGCAGCGTATGCGTGTGAAGTGCTCTGTCTAATTTCTTTCACCATCTGATAGTAAAGCCATTGCACCCTTTGAATTGGCTCTCGGTGATAATGCCAGAATTTACAGTGGGGCGCCATTGTTATCTCTAATGTATTCACCAAAGCTCGGTTAGTTTAAAGAGCCCATATTACTCTATTTTCTGATCTGTGTTATAATGCAGTTTCCTTATCAAATACATACTCAAATCCTGCGTATTTAGGGTTTTTCTCTCAAAATAGTACAACATTTAACAGCTCTTCTTTATATTTATTCAGTTACAGGTTTTATTGCTCAAAAATACCTGGAAAAACGCACTGTGAAACATTCCAGACAAAGTAATAATAATTTCCATGGACAAAAGCATTTGACGGATCCTCCACCAGAAAAAGTTACACAATGCACCTTTAAGCTCCATAGACTTGAAGACGTCGGAGATGCACACAGATTTATAATAGAGGGTTACTCAAACATGTGTGAATGAAACACAGCACAACTCCAGGTCTGTTTTTGATGAAGTAACAGTATTATGACCTGACTAAAAGCTCACAAGACTCAATTTTGCCTAATATAGGAGCTTTAAGCTGCAGCGTGGACATTCTCATCAAAACAGGTCTTTCTTCAATGCTTTTCCAAAACACCCTGATGACCAAAATAGGCGCCGTAAGTTGTTATTTAAAGAACTATAATATTGTAACTAAATAAAGTAAATAAAATGATTGTGGAATATCAAAACAGTAGTCTAAGCCAGCTCCGATATGTCTTGCAAATGACGCTTTCCCCCATGGTGCTGTTTTGGGTTGTTACGCACATACACCCGCAGAGTGTAACCTGAAATACTTTTTGTGGAGACTGCATATACATTTATTAAGCACTGGCTTGCAATACTGACGCTTATGAATCAACAAGATATTTTGGTACATAGAAAACAGTTGGGTACTGGGGGCTATTGTTAGCGACGGTTATTTCATTTCTGTGATAGCGAAATTTGAGCTGTAAAGCAGTGGTGAAAGAAATACTCAGATTTGTTGCTCAAGTAAAAGTACAGATGCTGAAAAATAAAAATAAAACAATAAAAAAAATACTCTATTAATACTCTATTAAAAAAAAACTCTAAAAAAAAAAAAAATACTCTATTGATAAAAAAAAAAATACTCTATTGCTCCAGTAAGTATTAAAGTACCTGTTTAAAATGTACTTAAAGAGTAAAAAGTATTTATTGCAAATTTTGAGATCTAATAAAGCTTTAAATGTAGTGATTTTGATTTGTGCTGAATTTCGTTGAACAGAAACAAACAGCTAAAGTTAGAATAAAATATATATTTTTCCTGTCTGTGTTTATTTGTATATTTGCTCAAACTAGGAATGTGTTAAAATAAACCTTCAGGCTTTTTAGCACATCTCATATACAAGATACACAAGTACAAGCACAAGCACAAGTACAGTACCTGCTCACAGATGTAGTGTAGTGAAGTAAAAGTAAAAAGTACCCACTTTAAATATACTTAAGTAAAGGACAGATACCTAAATTTAAGTACAGCACTTTATTACTTTTACTTTGTTACGTTCCACCACTGCTGTAATGTACAACATATTTAACAATGTGCAGCATGTTTGATTTTATTTATGCTGTAGTATAAAAAAATATGCTTGGAATCAAAGACTAAAGTGAACGAATCCATAGGTGAAAATCTTTTCTCAAGTAAAATCACTGCTTCATCAGAGCAATATCACAGCTAGAAGTTACTTGACTTAAATGCAAGTTTTAGGCTTTCAGACGGTCTACAAATGGTTCTTTTCAATGCACACGGCCATTGTACGTAACACCTTCCATTACCACTACACACAACAAACCATCAGCTTCAGTAAGCCTTCTGCTACTGTGGTAAAAGTACTTAAAGAGTGGGTATTGCTAAATCTGATTTTTTGAGCTTTCTACTATGTTAAAACAACATGTAATAATGTTGTTTCCTCATCAAAAACATACTTAGCATTGTGTTTTGTTCCATTCACACACATTTAACAAACAAATCCTGCATATTAAGGCTGTGTTTTTCTTTCAGACAGAAAATACTCCACTTTGTGATGTCATGTGGTTATACAGGAAGTGCTCCACTGTGTTTTTAGACTCCATGCACCTTCACTAGAATCATTTAGAGGGTCTCAGCCCTGGAATTACCCATCGCCACAGAACTAAAGGTAAAAGGAGCTGTTAACTCTACCACTACATGGCATCACAAGGTGGAACAGAGCATTTTGAGCTTTGGAGATGTAGACATCATGTATGAATGAAACAAAGCACAATAGTGGGTATGTTTTGAAGCGGTAAGAGCATTATAACATGGCTTAAAGCTCTCAATAATCCATTGTTTGTAATATAGGACCTTTACATTTACTCCAATATGTGCTGGAGGCTTTTTTGACTATAGTAGCCTGGCACATTGGCTTGTATTGTCTCATCAAACTGTCCTCCTTCCATCTGTTGTTTTAACCATGTGGACGTGGGATTCACTGTGCATTAAAGGCAGTGGAGCTCCATCTGGTTGGTTCAATAATACAGACTTGGTTAGACATGGCGGATTAGTTAGTGCCACTGTTATTGAATCAGTGATTTGCAAGCCCTACCTATGTTTTTCCATTTACAGGACATACAACATAGTGCGTGGAGTGTTTTTTTAATGCATGCCAAGAATGTGTTTGTGTATTTAAATCTGGCTTGCCCCGGTCCCCAGCCCTCCAAATAATGATTACTCCTAATTGCATTTATGTTGTGTCTAGGCCTGTTTATTTATGGCTGTGCAAACGCTATGACCAGGAGTGTCCTTAACCGCGAGCTGCTCTGTATTTATGAGTCTATATCCACACAGGCTACATCGACAATATTATCAAGTGTGCTGAGCCAGCCTTATCTGGAATGAGGGCCCGGTCACAAACAACACTAGCTGGAGCGTTGCCTCTTCATCAACCCAGGGCTGCACACACACTTTTACATAGCGGGGCGGTGTGAGAGTGTAGTGCTTGGAGATTTTATGTGGGGAAAAAGCTAAGATGAGATGCGTTTCATTCACTATGTCTTCCGATGTCTATCAAGGTTCTGTCCGTAGTGTACATTTTCATTACTTCACTTCATCTGTAGTATTTTCCCTCGAGGTAAAGGTGATGAGGAAAGGTGGCCATATAGTGGTTAGTGCTTAAAGATTCAAGTGTATTATAACAACTTTACATGAGTACAGTGAAATATCTTTTTGTTTCAAGTGGAAGTGAAGGAAAATTACTCCAGATGCACTTTCAGTACACTGTGTACAAGTTGTGGAATTACATGATATTAAAACCTCAGATAAAGCAAATTGGAAAGTGTAGCTCTGTTTGTAAGCCACATTTTAATTTTTAAGATTTCTGCAAAAACAAAAAGTCCTCTCATTTGGAACCCAATATTTTTGCTGAGCATTGGGACCATAATATCACAAATTAGAATTTTTGTCGCCCAAAACCTGTTATTCGTATGTGATTTAAAATACAAATGCTTTTCAGGCTTTGGTAAAGAAGTTATTTCACTGCATGTTAATTATTTTAGAAATAACAGTAATGAAAGTTTTGAGAAAGTTGCTTTCTGACTGTTAAATAACCAATTCTTCCAAATAATTATTAGCTGTCCTCCACCTCTGTTGAACATATGGGCTCTTTAGAATATTGTCTTGTTCCAAAATCCTGCACAATGGAGTTGAATTTACTAAAACCAATTGTCAGCCAAATAAACATCATATTTTTGTGTCTATTATAGCAACATAATAGTGGTCTTAAGCGAAACATTTAAACTCTTAAGTCAATATAGTTACTAGTACAGCAGTCACCATACAGTTGTGCTCATATGTTTACATACCCTGACAGAATTTGATTGATTTCTTGGCCATCTTTCAGAGAATATGAATGTTAACACAAAATTTTTTCTTTCACTCATGGTTAGTGCTTAGTTGAAGCCATTTCTTATCTGTGTTTCCTCTTTTTAAATTATTTTGACAACAGAAACTACACAAATGACCCAGTGACAGCTTGGAGTCTTTTGGGATAGTTGTGGATGTGTTATTTTCGCTGATGGTAAATCTGCCCATTCTTTTTGGCAAAAGGCTCCAGTTCCTGTAAATTCTTGGGCTCTTGTCTGAACTGCAGCTTGAATCTCCCCAGAAGCTCAGTGATACTGAGGTCAGAAGAGGCGAACACTCCAGAACCTTCACTTTATTCAGGTCCACTTGCCTTTGTGTTTTGGATCATTATCATGTTGGAATATCCAAGTACAGCTCATGTGCAGCTTCTGGACCAAGAAATCATAAATTCTGCTGGGGGATATAAACTTATGAGCACAACTGTATGTTCGGTGTTTTGCCAATAGAAGAAGGGGGTATTTTGTTCATTGTAAATTGCAATATTAATATTGCATATTAACAGCATCACTGAGCACTTTTGATCAAAACCTCTTCATAGTGTAGATAGCAGCAGATTTTGATTTACATGTTATTAGTGTTGAAAAATGACATTTATAACCCAACATTGATGACCCAGAGTCTAATTAAGTAAGTACAGCGATGTGGGTGGGGGTAGGGGGTAGATGAAAATGAAAACAGACATTTGAATAACAACTCAAACATGCATTCATCAAATGAAAATCAACTGAACTTGAGATAAGGAAACATCATTATAAAAGCCCATTAAAGTTGATTTGACAAATTATTTCCTCTTTAAATACAAATCCATGGTGTTTTTCCTATTCAGTAAAACGTTAATGATCTGAATCCTTTTCTGCGCAGACCAAAGACCCTCAACTGCACTTCTCATTGGACAGTTACTCGAGTGTTTTCGCCGTGACGCCAGCTGGAATCAGACGTCATCTAATCCTGGCGCAGCCCCTGGACAGAGAGACCCAGGACACCTACACATTCACGGTATTCATACACCTACTACATTATTACACTGTGTGCTAGCACTTTATATACTGAGTGTGAGGAAAATTACAAGAAGTACTTTTCTCAGCAAAAGTGCCTCAAATGAAAAGGTTGTGCTGAAGTAAATACTAGCTTAAACATAGTATAGAAAAATACATAAATCATGCCATGAAAAAGGATTTTGGTGTGTATTTAATTTATTCATTGTAGCCGTTGACCTGGTGCAGTGAAGTTGCAGTACTTTTGTTTTGGTTTATGATTTACTGTTTTTAAAGTACATAGGTATAACTGGGTGGCAGTGGCTCATTAATCAGAGCAGTCATCCATTAACCTAAAGGTCAGTGGTTTGATCCAAGCTCCAAGCAGTGTATTTTGTTGCTGTGTTCTTTAGCAGGACACCTCACCTCACAAATGTAATGAGTGTGTGTGTGCTTGGTGGTCCGAGGAACTGATAGCTCAGATTTGGCAGGCTTACTTAGATCAGTTAATTGTGAAATGACTGAATTATACAATGTAAACAGCGTTCTTCAAAGACTCTATAAAAATCCAAGAGATTAATCTGATCTTATCTCAATATTTGACTCCATAACCTCATAAAAAGTATTCATGAGGCGACGAAGTCATTTCCAGTACAATATGAGGTTTAGTCAGATTTGCATGGATCCAATAATGAAAAATGAACACATGTCAGACTTATAAATGTCTGACCTATTTTTAAAAAGCTGTACCCAAAGCATCTTTATTGTCAATTGTATTGTCCTGGTTAATATTAACTCTAGCTCTGTTTATAATTTTTATAAAGGTTCTATTAAAAAAACGGATTCTTGTGAGCCATGTTATAATGTTGTTACCGCCCCAAAAACATACCTTGTTTCATTCACACGTCTGAGTAATCTTTCATTCCTTCATCTTATCTCCTTATCTCTTTATATCTCAATGCTCAAAATGCTCTTTTCCACTTTGTGATGTCATGAAACTGTAGTTTTTACATTTAGTACTAGAGATGGGCAATTCCAGGGTTGAAATGATTGAAATGATTCTGGTAAAGGTGTGGAGTTTAAAAACACAGTGTAGCACTTCCTGTATTAGCCCCTGACATCACAAGGTGCAACAGAGTGTTTTCTGTTTGAGAAAAGAACACAGCCTAAATAATATTTATTTATCTTTGTTGTGTTCACACAAGTGTTATACCTGTGTGAATGCAACTAAACTCCAGGTTATTACATAGACCGGAAATAAAACAATATGGACCCTTTAGGATGGTAAAAATCAGGTACAGCATTTCAATTTGCATTTCTTTAAATAAGTAGTCAATTCCATCTATTCAAAGTCTTATAGCCGCCTTTCCCGTATATGGTTGTGTATTGTTCCTTGTTTTCTCTATACAAGCTAGGTGCTTGTTATAGTGAAATATGACACTGCTCCTTGTGCCATGTTTATGATAACTCTAGTGCTTCCTCTTGTCGCAATCTCAGGCATATTGTGTATTTTCTTCTAGTGATTGTTAGCTCTTCACTCCTCACTCTGCATTGCAACAGGGCCTTTGATAGGATGCAGTTCCCACACAGCATACCCTTTTCTTGTTATGGCCAATTGCAATGTGGGCATACGCTGAAATGCTATCTCATGTGAATACCGTTCTGATTTTTTTTTTTTTTTTTTTTTTAAAGCAGATTGTTTATTGATTGAGAGGCAGAGGTTGGTGGTAATCATGATGAAAGCTTGGCAAGACAAATTAAAATCTAGAAGTGAGAGAGGTGATAATACATGTGAGATGGTTTTCATTTAAGGGAATCCTTTAGCTTCCTGTGAGATGTGTGGCAGATCTTTTATCAAGTGAGAATCTGCTGGCGATAAGCACTTTTCTACTCGGCGCAGGTTATTTCTGATTTGAACAAACGCGTTATCAAGATAGACTTTGTGGAAAGGCCGCATCAGCAGACGGCACAGGATTTTGGTTGGAATCGATGAAAAGCTCTAGAGAAATTTATGGGGAAAAGTCAACAGGCGTTAAGAGCATATTAAAAATCACAGAAAAAAACATGGATTTAATGTGCAAGATGCTAGATGTGAATGGGACATCAATTATTGTCTGAGCTAATCTGATGTATTGTGAATTAGTATTTGAGTAGGCAAAATATTAATGTGTTAAAGGGCTCATATTATGCTATTTTCTGGTCTATTTTAGAATGTTTACTCATACAAAACATACCTGGAGTTTTCTTTTGTTTCATTCACACATTTGAATTGAGTTCTTCTCTCAAACTGGAAACACTCCCCCCATGTGGTCTCATGTGGTCATACAGGAAGTGCTCCAATGTGTTTTTAAACTCCATACACTAGAATCTAGAATCATTGAGAAAATTTCAGCTCTGGAATTTCCATCTCTACTGAACAAAAGGTAAAAGTTACCTTGAAAACTACAGCTTCACAACATCTAAAGGTGGAACAGAGCACGACTTAAAGCTCACAAGAGGCAATTTTGCGTAATATAGGACCTTTAAAGACAATAAATCTTTCCTCTTGACCTGCTTGTCTCCTGAAATGTTCCACTGCATGTCATTAATCATAGCTGCCTAGCATTTATTTTACTAGGGGTGTTATAAATGCTCAAAATGCCTTGAACCTTGAATAGCCTGCATTCTTACTGTGCTCAGACCATGGTCACCTCTTCACAGATCTGACGTGTAACTTAGCCTGGTGAGGGTTTTGGTACCTGCTTGTTTTCACTGAGATAAATTGAACGCTTTACAGTGGAGCAATCCAGGCAAAGGAATCTCCAACATCTCCATGTCGGCAAGCAGGTGGCAATCCCTAACCCTAACCCTAACCAAAGAAAACCAAGACAATGCTTATGATTGACTAGTGGATCTCCAAAATTCTTGAGTGGGCACATCACTTCTATCACTTGTCTATAAAAAGCTACTATATGTAATTTATGTTTATGACTGCAAACTGCTGGTACTAAAACAGCTTAAGGAGTGAGATTAAATGGAGCAATTTACAGCTATCTTTGCGATGAAATAGTAGTTTTTGTTTAGACATTTTTCTAACACCTCAAAGCTGAGCTCTAGGCTGAAATGATATACTGTCTTTAAAACATTAGTGAGTATTAGAACTTATAGAAACCGAAATAAACATAGTACAAATATACCTCCAAGGATCAATATCAAAACAGCTGGAGTCAGGATTTATTTCTCTGAGTTTATGATGCTTTTTGTTGCCTAAACATAAACTTCCTATTTGTTTTCCGTTTCCTTCCACAGCTCCTGGCTTCAGACGGCGTCCAGCAGAGCGTACCCGTTACCGTGACAATAACCGTGCTGGATGCCAACGACAACACACCAACCTTCGGCAATGTGTCATATAATGTGAACCTGTTTACGGATATGAGGCCCGGAGAGACTGTGATCCAGGTAAGTATATAGAAACAGAAAAGCACTTTGAGATGGGGGCAGAATCAGAAGAGAATGCCAAAACTCAGGTTTACAACAATAAACTTACTCTGCCTTTTTTAATCTCTTCTCTACTTTTCTAAATCTAACATTTGTACTTAAAGAGAAAGAGTAAACTTGCTTACACTATGGAACTTTTTTGGTGGGGGGTTCACTTCCTGCTTCTATCCATGGAGATGATTTCCCTGGTTCCACATTATCGCATTAAACATATCTCTTTGACATTTATTCAATTGCAAATGTTTTTATTGGTCAGGAATTCCATAATTATTACTGTGAATGGGGTCGCCTATCCATAGATCTTACCCGTGTTCTTGTCCTGTTGGCATCACCTGCTTGAAATAGAAAAGTTTAACGTCATACTCTTCTCGGCAAACCAATAACAAAAGGCATGGAGACAAGCAAGTAGCAGATGCACCACCAGAAAAGTTTCATAGTACAACTTTAATGTAAATATACCCCCACGAGATACTGCCTGGTGAATGAATGCAGTGTGTATGTAGTGTGGCTGTGTGATATGAGTGCTTATGTGCAAGAGATGAGAGTCCAGCACAGAAGTACAGATTGTGCTGGATGATTCTGTCTGGGAAAGGAATGGCCAACAGCAGAATTCTGGGGAAGTTTGGACAACATAGTTAAGTTCCACCCAAGTTGGCCCAAGGCATGTTCCGAGTGCTTTAAAATATGTTCCCAATTTTAATTAATCAGATTTTGTTTTGTCTTCCAGCTTTCAGCCATCGACTATGATGCAGGACCCAATGGTCTGATTACATATCGGATCTTAGCCGGAGACCATGGACAGTTTATCATCAACAACAGGTACAAAAATACAACCATACTGCATTCTGAATACTTAGAAAGTCATACAGAGTTACATTTAAATGATAGTGTAAAGACGCAATATAGCACTAAAAAAACAAGCTTTCTGTTTGTTTTGCTGTTTGTTCTGCTGTTTGTGTTTTCTGTGACTAATTGAAGAAGGAAAAATTACACCTGAACACGCTATAAGAGCAATGTTTTCTATTCTTTTTCACTGATTATGAACACTTTAAAGCCTCAATTGTCAGATCAAGTACTGCAATGTATTCCTTTGAGTTTTAGAAAAGCAACTGTGTTCTCGGAACAGAGTTACTCAAAATGAGAATTCTGAATAAATATTTTCGGTACATGTACTTCCCAATACTGAAGATATTGCACTTTCATATTACTTTTGTAGCAGCCTTTGAGCACTATATTTACGGCAGTAAACATGCTCTTATTTGAGGAAATGGTTGGTTGGTTACTACTTTAGCTGCTATAAAATGTCTATACCCATATGTACCCAACAAGTGAAGGCATGATAAGTTCAATGTGTTACAAACCAAATCTTTATGTATTTTGCTATGTACTTTGAAATGATCATTTTTGGAGATGATTCCTCTTATTCAATGGGATAATTAGTGTAATAGTTGCAATTCATTCATCTTCATTACATAGAGGTAATAACAGTGCAGATGGTGGATTAAATTGTTAAATAATTTGACAACAGTATTCATTTTCTACTATTATCATTAGTAGTGGTACACAGGCTGCCTCCCGGGGTACATGGGGTCCTCTGCAGTTTAAGACCAATCCATCTATCCATGTTTTTGTCTTCTTTTAGGTTAATCATTATTTAGCACTACTGTATCCATGGTTAAGTCTCATTTTAAACTCAATTTACTCATATTTTGGCCTCATGAAGTCCAGGTTTAGTTCCGAAAGCCAAATATTATCTTCTGTGGTACTTGGTGTGAAAGGTTTGAGAATCAGTGTGTTAGTGTGTCTGTATCGTGGTGCCTTAGGCTTTGTGTTTGACCTAAAATTCCTCATTCCCCTCAGGTCAGGGGTCATCACTGTGGCGCCCGGCGTGGAGCTGTCGGTGGGCCGCAGCTACGCTCTGACAGTGGAAGCCATGGACAACGGACCAGAACTCCAAAGACGGTCAGACTTAGAGCTATTGTCCTTTCCAATCCCTCACTGCACTTTAGTTATGATACCACAATATATTATGATACATGATACTGAATCTACTTTTCCACTGACGCAGTAACTATAATGCCAGATAATCACAGTAAATTCTTTTCTTAATGTGTAATATTATTAAAAACATGAGCTGCAATAGATGAAAATACATATAAAATGTGGTGTATAATCCAAATGCAGCTCTTCATTTGAGGGTCGGCACTGATCCTTGAGGGTGGATTATTATCTTGATCACAGGACCTTTATTTTGTGCATATTTTAAAACTTAGTGTTCCACAAGCAAATTTTAATTTAAATTTTTGGTTGTGGTACACTAAGTTTAATTTAAATTTAAATTTAAATGCATTAGTTTAGTTTCATTAGTTTTTGGTTAAACAGATATTTTATGGTCTTGGTCTGTGGAGAATATTTAGAAATCTATCATTAAAACATGACCTACAATAAATGAATAAATGTATCATAAAACAATGATATACTTTGGTGCTTAATTAGTTTCTATAATTAGACATAGCAGTTACCTATTCAACCCTCCACAGCTCAGAAAATATTCTGTATTGTAATAATCATTCCACTGTACTGCCCATTAACCACAAGTTAACATGGAGCTTTTTCATTTCCAAAATCTTTTCACGGATTTAAATTCCCCGGTTGAAGAATTTGCAAAAAAAGTTTAAAAAAAAAGTATGGGTTAGGGTTAACCCTAACTAGTGTAGTCATTTGAAGTTGAAAAATGCAGGAGATGAAGTAGAAAAAGATGAATGAAAAATAAAAATAAAGCTTCACCTGTGTTACCTCATCTGGAGCGAAATAGAATTATATACTGTAGTATGAGACATGCGCCTCAAAAGAAGGCTATTTTTCACATCTTTTCACAAACTCAAATAAATGACAAATTATACATTATATTTTTACACGTCACGCCAGAATAGAGCTTGTCTGTTTCTTGTAATGTATAAATCAGTTATGCTATTCTGCAAAATCGGCTTTTCAGAGCTTTTAGCCTTGTTATTGCTGTTTTCAGTCACCATTTACTCACCTGATGTTGTACTGTATTTGGAGTGATTCATGCATGTTTGAGCAGTCTTTACTTGCTTATGTTCAAGACGCCATTTTTCAACCCCTGTTTTCACTGCCACCAGCATATGCCCACTGCTCTGTACGAACGTCGTCCTATTAGTTCTTAATCTGTGATACGGGTAGGATTCGTCAGCATGGCGTAGTCATTTTGGCACAAAAGAAGACAAATCTGCAGCTCGTAGCTTGACTTGCAGCTATATATAGACTTTGTTGTGATGACGTTTTTATTAAGTCATTTTAGACAAATATTGCAATTAAAAGTGTCTAAATTATAACATAATGATCCAGTGGGTGTCAGACACAAACACAATAGGTCTTCTTTAAGCCTATTTCTTTAGCTATTTTCTGAATTTAGCATTTCCCCCAAACAGCAAAATTCACATTGTTCCATATGCCTTTGTTTTCTATGAAGATTTGATTTTGCCTCTAGTCTCATTCCAAACTCGCCCACAAGGAGAGCCGAGGGAACAGTGATCAATGGAGACCAAAGGCACAAGGCATCCTTCTGTGTGGCAGCGCTGAACAAATGACTACTTTGCTTGAACTTGAGTGGGTTTTGTATTGAGACCAAAGGGAAAATCAAATATAATAATACATAAAGAAAAAACAGCAAACATTACGATAGAATAGAAGCTTATATGCAAAAAAGTAATAAAAAAGTTAATGGTTGAAATTAATACATTTTAGATGAAAATATATTGAGCCAATTAAAATTTAGTCATAGTCAGCCAATCTCACAAATGTTGAATCTATAAAAACGGGTTTATGCTGCTTTAAAATTGGAAAAACACATTTGGTCTTTAAGTGTTCGTATCAGTGTTTGATACTGGTGTTTTGTTTTTTTTTCGATTTTGTCCATAAATTGTGATATGAACATTAATAGCAGAGAAATCAGGCACCTTCTTTCCCCGAAGTCGCTCCAGCTTGCATTAGCAACAGGTTTGATTTACAAGTTTGTTTGACAGTGTTGCTCACAGCCTTCCTGCCCACACCGCTGGTTTAGCAGGGTGCAGACCTGAAGGGGCATAGCCTTCAACAGCCTCGCTCAGGATTGGCTCTTTGGTTGCTATGATACTTGCTGTTGAAATTTCAAATATAGAACTTGCCTCCAAATTTGTCCCTTTAACTGCTAGCCTCAAGGAGCTTCATTTGACTGGATCCAAACACTATGGGTGATGTCACACTCACTTCTTCTACATCTTTATACAGTCTGTATGTGGAACATTTTAGGGACGGCAATTACATCTCCATGGAGACGAGCAGAACAGTTCCATAATGACATATATACTAGTGGTGTTAAAAATATTGTGTTATTAATGAGTTAATGCGAAACAATTTTAACAGCGTTATTTTTTTTTATTGCAGACTCGTTTTTTCATAAGCTGTGGCCACTGCTAGCAATGTTAGAAAAACTACAAGCAGCAAAACAACTTGTACAACAATTGGCCCTGTCAGGTGTGCTGATGTTATTCATACGAGGAAAACACAAATAAAGTGCGCTCCAAAACATACAGTAAATCTGCTCTTACCTTCGATAAGGACTGTGACAGACACAGAAGTTCTGCAGCTCTCTCTTCTGGCCGTTCTCACTGCTCCGAGCTGTTGTTATATCCATAAACTCATAGAGGACTCATATCTGCCTCACTATTTAATAGATATTTCTGCGGCTGGTCTTATTTTCTCTGCTAAAAGCGTTAGCTTTGCTGCGCCACATGTAAACGAACTGTGATGACATCATCACCCGTAGTACAGCAGCGTTGGGGCGACAAACATGGTCACAAACAGAGTTGCAGTAAAAAAAAACATGTGCACAAAGCAAGCCTGTCCACTTCTCTATGTTGAGTATTAAAATTATTATTCAAGGGACAAAAACGTGTGATTAAATTGCGATTAATCATGAGTTAACGATGACATTCATGAGATTAAATATTGAAATTGATTGACAGCACTAATGTACACTCAAACACAAACTGCCAAACCGCCCTCTCCAGTCCCATCTCTTCCCCCTCACACTGACTCGACCCACCTGCCAGCACGCTCCTCCATGTCACTGCCAAATCACTACACCCCCTCCCCTCCCACACGCACCAAATGCTGATCCTCGCTCTTCCAGTGATCGGCTTCCAGATTGTACCCAAATTTCCCCAGACCCCCTGTTTATATGGGCTCAAAACATAACCCAACACAAATCACTCCCCTTTTCTGCAGCCCACTGTGTGCTAAAGCTGTCGGTCAGGGCCCCAGAAACCTCCTTCTTGGTGGGCTTCAACAACATGCCAATTGCAGCATTTTTTTTCTTCGTTTTTTTTTCCATGGACTTTGATCGTAGCCGTGGAGATATCCAAATGTGTGTGTGCTCTAGGAGCCCTGGAGAGGCATGTTTTCTTTCAGATTAGCAGTGCTTTTGCATGGCCTACATAGAAAATACTGCAAACAGTTTATGCTCGGGGGCTCTATCCTCACTTTTGGGGAGAATGGGAGAGAGGAAGAAGGGCATCTCCACGAAAAGGCGCTGTGCCAAAGATGAATCACCTGATGAATACACAATATGTAGTGGGGACAGGCATAATGATTTTAAAGCCTCAAGTAGCAGTACTTTTTTTTTTCTTTGTGATTGTGTCTTTCCTATATAGGGTTAAGTTGTATGCCCCACCAGACTTCACACTTGTTATGTTTTATGCAATTTTTTACCGGGAAGTAGTAGTGTAACCCTGTGTAGTTCAACTTTGATATGAATTCATTGAATAGAGTGCCGGCATTTGCAAAGAAATTAAGTTGAAAGCAAGTGCAATTTTAAAAGTAGTGGGTGCAACAGTCAAGAGAATCTGATCTAAATGTAAACTCAGCAAATAACTATTTAACTTTCCTGATTTATAGTATGTTAGAAAGATGTTTCTTCATCATAAACGTACCTAGAATTGGGTTTGTTTTATTCGCCCATGTTTAACACACAAGAAAAAAGCATCTTGAAAATATAACAAAGAAAAATAAGAAAACTCAAACCTATAATCTTATCGTTGATTGCATTACTATTAACAATTTCAGACTTACAATAATGTATACAGTAATGTGAAAGTATGCTAAATCGCTGTATTATTTTACCAGTTCGGGTGGTCATTAATCACATTACAGCTTATATCACCTTATTTTAGTCTGACTCCTTTTACTTCTTCTTTATTCTGTTACTTTCCTCAAGTTAGTAAAAACATCCTGCTTAATTGATTAGCGCAACTCTTATAGCTTAGACTTAATTAGACATGGCCTATTGAAAAAACGCACAGCAGCTCTTTAATGCTTGTTTGTGTGCTATCGATCTCAGGCAGCTGTGGGGTTTTATGAATGGCCACTATGTGTTTTGGTGTGAAACTGTAGACAAAAGACTGGGGATAAATGAGGAGCGGACAGACTCAGTGACCTATAACATGGTCAGGGTTAATTTGAAGGTGAATTTAGTTTGGGTATGGTCATGTACTGTGTTGAGCTTGAATAATTGCTACTTGCTATTGGATTCCTGCTACAAATTCAGCTGCATTTTTGCATATTGACTTGTGTATTATATTTCAGATGAACTCCAAAAGCTTTTTTTCCTGTTTAACCAGGCTTGGGACTGGTTCAGAGTAGTTAAAGTTAAAATGTATATGGCAAATTATAGTTAGTTTTACACCAATCAAAAAGCAATTTGTGAAGGAAAAATATACTAAAAATGACAGTAAGTGCAAAGTTCTAATTTAGAGAGGAAGAATGTTTTAAAAAGTCACAATTTACTCAAAAGAAAGACATTTTTTGTCATACTTTAATAAATAAAGGTGGTTTCTTATATTTTTTCTTGTCAAATCATAATACATTTGAGGAGTTTTTCTCAAGTGTATGATTGCTAATTAACAGTGCTGGAATTTCCTAGTCTGATGTCATGATTTCCAACCGGGAATTAAAATTTTAAACCAAGAAAAATTGCCAAACTTCGAATGAAATGGTAAAACTTTTTGTAAAATATAAAATAGAATACATAAATGGTAATAAATTTTCGGCAAAATTTGTCACAGTGGATGGCTATCATCAAAATTTTGAAATGCTAAAAGGAAATTTCATTAGTTTAGCTTTTGGATAAGATAGAACTAAAACTGAACATTTTTAGTTTTGGCCTGTGACGAGTATCTATTGTGATATTATCCAGTTAATCATCCTCTTATTATGAAAAGCTCATTTTCCTAATCCACGCCAAGGCAATAAGGCTGTAATCTAATCATGGAGAGAAAGTGTAAACCAGAGCTGCACCCGTCATAAATTACGCCATTTCATTGTAAGCACACACCGCTCAATTTGGAGAAAAACACCTCTTTTTGCCTTGCTCCCTGTCATTGTAGAATATATTTTGTATCATTATTGCTAGCCTGGAGATTTTTCTGCGATCTCAGTTACGAGATGAAGCCATTCACAAATAATTTATATGGCAGATGTCAGTTTACTTTCCATTAGTTGTTCAGTCAATTTGCCCAGAGCCCTAAACATGTATTTCTTCAAACCTGGCGAGTGATAAAATAGATATCTGCGGAAGAACAAGAGCTGACAGCACTGCAAATGAAGCGCTCTGACAAACGTGGGTCATTAATGTGATGCTGTTTCTGAATTAGTGTCATCTTGATTAAAAGATCAACAAACTGGTTACCGCGGAGATCACATCGCTTTGCCTTTGTCTGAGTAATTAAGACTACTTACTTCTGGGATCTATTATCTATTGTACATGTGATTGCATATACTTTACAGGTCCTATATTACACAAAATTGACTCTTGTGAGTTTTTAGCCACGTTATAATGTTGTTACCACATCAAAACATACCTAGTTGTGATTTGTTTCATTCACACATGTTTGAGTAACCCTTTATTTTTAGTCTTTGTTTAGTATTTGTCTACATCTCCAAAGCTCAAATGCTCTGTTCCACCTTGTGATGTAATAGTTTTCAAGTTCAACAGCTACCTTTTACTTTTAGTTCAGTAAAGATTATAAAATCCAGGGCTGAACTTCCCCAAATAATTGTAGTTAAGGTGTTTATGGAGTATAAAAACACGGTAGAACAAGATGGAGTGTTTTCTGTTTGAGGGAAGAACACAGCCTAAATATGTGAGATATGTGTGTTAAACTTGTGATCAGTGAGTCAAGTCAAGTCCGGTTTTGATGAGGAAACAACAGTATAACATAAAATTGTACAATATAGGCCCTTTAAATATATATATAGTCCTGGTCATGCATGTAATATAAAATGTCACATACACTTTTTTCAATAGCTAAAACGCGTAAATGAAAATCTTTTGTACATACTAGTATATTTAACGTTACATAGCTTTCTACCCCGTTTGTGATATTATACCCTAAGAACACAACAAGTACCTCTATTTCCTTTAAGTGCCAAATCAGAGCAGACGGACGTTTTAACTGCCTCTCTGGAGCAATGCTTGTCCTCAGCACTGTTGACTCCCATCGATTAGTTAAACTCGGCATGAAGCAAGCACTGACCAGCCATTCTTAACTTCAATAATGGACTGTTTCAGCTTCCCCACCGCCCCCTCCACTCTCTGTTTCTCTAATCTATTATTTCTTTCTCTCTCCTTAGGTCGTCCATTACTACAGTCTATATTGAAGTGTTCCCACCAAACAACCAAAGCCCGCCTCGCTTTCCAAGGCAACAGTACAGCTTAGAGATCAGCGAGGCCATGAGGACAGGAGCCACTCTGCTGAATTTACAGGTACAATGTGTTTTTGTTTTTTTTTCCCAGATTCTACAATGTGATAAGCAAGAGCCTCATTTGTCTACTGATTACACTGTATTCTCATTAAAATAATCAAAGCACTTTCATAGCTATTTAACCTGATCATTTCTTTTAATGATTGGACCCAAGAACTCACTATAGAGCAGCAACAATCTGCAACCGTATTCATGTTAGCTGCTCCATCTGTATGAAATATTATAGGTCTTTACTAGAATGTTGTGATGTCATGTGTAACCTAGCCATAACCCGATCAGCCACAACATTATGATCTGTACTAGGAGACAGCATTTCCAGACTGTTCAGTCTCTCCAACTAAGTCAGCGGTCTCTTTTTTTCTGAATACCAGGTACTGCAGTGGAGCTGTAGGGCTTTCTGTTTTTGTGTCCTTGGGCAAGATACTTCACCTTGCCTCCAGTATGGATTTTAATGTATGAATGAGAGTGTTTGTGAAAGTGAACCTGGACCAAAGTAAAGTTTGCCCACGGCTAGCGTCCAGCGTGCTCACAGCATGTTTATCAATGTATGTTCATTACGCTGCACCATCTGCTGCTAAATCAAACTCCAGCTAAAAGCTTCATCTGTAAGTCACAATGTCTTTGGGGAGATGCTGTAGCTAACCTTGAGTTTCAGGATGATATAAAGTGAGGACTGTTGACGAAGCGAATACCAATAAAAAAACAAAAACATAATATATCTTTTTAGTTTGAAAAAGTCCTCAAAATGTTGCATATAGTAACAGGAAATTGAAATATCATAGGAATGCACCAGTACAGCTTTTAAGTTCTGATATCGGTTTTGATACTGCAGCTTTAAGTGTCTGAAATATACCCAATATCAACTGATACCACAACAGAGACTGAGAATAAAACATATTTCCTGATTCAAATGTTATTTATCCCTCAAGTAACTACAGAACAGCTCTGTATAAATGCAAAATCGAATACAATCAGTGAGTCTAATAAGCTATTATCGATCCAGCAATTTTTTTCAGGATTGGCACCAATAAATAATGCCAGTGTTGGATCAGTGCATCTCTACTCATGAATTGGAATTCAATTGAATTGGAAATTCCAACTAATTCTAGCCATGAGTATTGCTTTTCATCAATATAGCATCACCAATCTATGCTCCCTGATCATACTGTTGGTGTTTTTAGGCTATAATTAAAATGTGGAGCAAGAAAAACATCCTGATAATGTGCAGATTGTGTGGTGTGTTTTAATACATATGGTTAATACTAATAACACTCAAAATTCCATATGCTTACCCCTTTTCCTTTTCACCTGTTTCTCAAAATATCCCAGTTTAACTAACAGGCACCACAGTGAAAAGCTAATAATACATAGATTATTGCTCACATTCCAGTGGTCTTCATGTTGGTGGATCGGTGGTGCATTTAGATTTCTCATTTGTGCATTTTCTGTTTTCTTTTGAAGGCTGTCGATCGTGAGCGAGATCCAATAGCTTATGAAATTACCAGCGGAGATCCCCATGGGCATTTCCAACTCCAGCACAAGTGAGTATTTATACACATTATAGGCACCATCCGCGAGCAGGAGAACGCACATTTCTCATACTTATTGCAGACTGAATTGAGAATGGGGTTTGAGAGTGGAAAGCCAGACTAAATGACTATTAGTATTATGCAAGGCTTGGCTCTGCTACAGGCAACATACAAATGCTCAGTTGCAATTTGATGTTTTGCTCATTAATTATGTATTTTCTAGTATAACCATCAGCAGAGTTTATGACAAAAAGGTTGGAGATTTTTTTTTTCTTTTGAATCTTCTCTCAAGAGGTAGTTAGTGAATCCAGTAAGAAGTGGTTTTAGACAAAAATAACTGACAAGAATAGGATCTCGGTAAATAATATACTAAAAAAAACCCGATATAATAGGCAGGACTAACCATTATTTTATTAACTTTTTCTTTTTTCTTTTTTTTTTATCATTACAATTGATTGACTATAATAGCTAAAACATATGCCAAAAGATGTTTTATAACAAAGATAGCCATGTTATTAAATCAATAGAGGCAAAATAGAATAAACTATTTCAAATGTTCATTTATAATACATTTTTTGTAAATATTCTTTATACACAAGCCTTCAAATCCCTTTTTTTGGTTTAAAATGTATCTGAACAAACTTAATGTGTAGGCAGTGTAGTTCTTCATTGTAGAGAAAGTTTCATCTGCGGTCATCTGGACTTTGGCACTGGCTTCAAGCACTTGAAGCCAGTGCCATCAATTAAAAATGGCTTTTGGATGAAAGCCGAAATGTCTTGATCGCAAAAACAGTGTCCAGATGACCACTGATGAAACGTTCCCCACATCTCAGTGTAATATAAATAATTACTCACTAGTTGACAACTACAGTCATTGTTCATTGTAGCTCAAGTGAAATGTCCAAACTTTAGATTAGACTATAAATGTTACACCACTGAGCCACTGATGTTAACTTTCTTTATATGTACTACTGTCTACATTTTATATACATACAGAAGACCTCAAATATATGATGCAAGATATGCAGAAAAAAAGATAAATAAATTATATATTAAGTTCAAATCCTCAAAGTTACAACCCTTTCCTTTGTGGAAAAACATTTAGTATAGTTATTATTAGAAAGTAGTAGAAATAAAGACATTGGATGAGAGGGTGTTGTTTAAACATACTGTACACTTAGGGTGACCAGACGTCCCTATTTACCCGGGACAGTCCCAGTTTTGAGCCCTGTGTCCCCTGTCCCAGCAGATTTATCCAAAACCATGGATTTGGTTTTAGTTTTATACAAGAAATGTCCCACATGTCCCTATTTTTGACCAATATGTTACCTGCCATCAGTAAAGAGAGGCATAAATTGTCATTTGTTTTGGTAAAATACAAAAAAACACAAAGAAAATTTGACTAAAATGACTCACATTGGGGTTAAGTGCATAACGATTTTTCTTAATCATTCACTATTTTCACAATTTTATTATTACTAACAACCAAAGACTAGGGATGCCCCAGTGTTTTTATTTTGAAAATCTGGTCACCCTACATACACTAAAAGTCAAAAGTTTGGACACTTTCTTTAATTTTTGTTTTTACTGTTTTTAATGTTTGGAATTAAGCAGTAAAGACAAAGCAAAGGGTGGCTACTTTTATTAATTATTATTATTTATTTGTATTATTATTTAACAATGCAATTCCATATATCTTACTTCATATATTTGATGTCTTGTATGTATGTAAAATGTAGAAATTAGTAGAAAAAAAACATTGAATGAGAGGGTGCGTCCAAACTTTTGACGGGTAGTGTAGTTTATAGCATTTCCCCAGCATTTCCAAACCCCACATTTGATTTTGATTTGATTTTCTTACACCCCTAAAACAGTTAATCCCCCTCTTCTCTGCACATGTGCGCTCTGCCCCACCACTGCTCCTCATTTGGCTTGGCATGGCTCTGTTTGCTATTGTTTTTGTGCCAGATTTGTCCCTTTCCAAACACCTCACCCGTTCAGTGGGGGGCACCCAGGCATGCTTCAGTCTGCGCGACGTTTGTAGAGCGGAGCAAGCATACGCTCGTCAAGCAGGAGAGGAAAACTAGCCTGCAGTGAGAACAGCGAGATTGGGCGAACACTGGCTTTGAGCTGTTGGATAACTTTGGCACAAATATGTTCTTGATTTTTTATCTCTGTTTGCAGCGGCTAATTGTGTGTGGCGCAGTAATAAACTTGAGCCTATGTGTATTTTACTATTTTTGAGGTTTTATTTAAAGGCTTCTTAAGAGATATATTGCCTATAAAGTGTATACGTTTGAAGTCTTCTTCTTTAATTTAAAAAAAAGAAAAGAAAACTGAAAAATAAGTGTTCAAAAGCATCCAAGTCAATAGCAATAATAGGTAGCAGTAGTAATTGTGTATATTTTACTGTATTAGCAAAATGTAGATAAAATAGTCCTTAGTGAATTAAAAGTGCACTATGTAACTTTTCCTATTAGAGATGCTTCAGCTTCACCAGAATGTTCCACAGTTTACCTTGCATCTAAAAACCATAAAAAATACCTTGAAAGCAGACATTCTTATTATGAGCAGGATCGCCTCTCCATAGATCTGACCAGCGTCACCTGCTGGGTTTGTCTTGGTGACAGATACTTTTAATTTTCCTAAGATTCAGTATACACACTTCTTCAGTACTTCAGTCTGGTCACCGGTGAATCTCCCATTTCAGTTGTTCAATCAATCAATCAAACTTTATTTATAGAGCGCTTTTCATACAAAAATACAACACAAAGCGCTTTACAGTGATTAAAAAAGGAACAGTCCCACATTTCCCCTCCACCTTCCACCCTCCACAAAGCTAAACTAAACAGATGAGTCTAGAGCTCACAATCCCACATAAAGCTGAACTAAACAAATGAGTCTAACTGTGTCATAACTATCTTTATTCACCACTAACTGAAGCAGGAAACTATGAGATTACTACCGTGACAAACTATCTTTCATAACTCTTTCTGTCTATCTCTATAGTATCTTTCATATCTCTCTATACTAACTATAATAACTATAACTAACTACTACAGAGAAAGAAGAAAAATAGAGGAAGAACAACAAAAAGAACACATATATACATTATGACACAACATTAAATTATGACACGACATTGCAGCCGGGAGGAGCAGTCAGGGAGGTGGAGATGGTCTAGTAGCAGTGTCCAGAAACAGACCCGCCCACCAGGTCTGGACGAAGCTGTGAGGGTTTTTGGGAAGGGGGGTCAGGCTCTCTCTGCTGCTCTCAGGGCGGCTGAGACGGCCTTGTCCGGCACTGGGGAGTCCAAAGAAAGATTGGGTTGTTTTGTTTTAGAGCAGCTACGTCGAATTTTCATAACACTGCTCTGTTTGTCCATTGGTCTTCAAGGTCATTTCTATGCAGAACTCCCAAATTTCCTCCAGATTTTATCCAAAAAATGTTGCGTGATTGACAGGTGGATTAGCCAATCATAGATACACAAAGACAAGAGACTAAAACATCTATAATTTCTGCAGAATCAATGAGCGCAGCACTACACTTTGATTTTATGTGTAAATGATACGGGATCGGTGACCTCTTTCACTTCACATGCATCATTGAAAAACACAAATCTGCACGATGACGTTTTCCCGGGCTTGAGGTGCAGTGGAGGGCAGGTGGACCAGACTTATATTGATCCGTATAAATACTGAGATATCATTCTGGATTTGTTAGGCGCAATTTTAACACCATACCGTGGAACATTTTTGGGAAAGCAATAACATCTCCATGGAGCCAAGGGGGCGGTGGACACTTCACCAGAAAAAGTGACATACTGCACCTTTAATGTGAGATCACGTGTCTCTCTAATACAAATCCTGGATATTATAAGGATTTCTGGATTGGGAGTTTTACTTGTAATAGCACTGGGGCTAAATTCTTTTCATAATAAGCTTCTTAAATTTGCTACTGGGAATATTACTGCAATTCAAACTGAATGAGAATAAAGGGGACAGAATTAAAGATGGCATAAAAACGATAAGTTTGCTTAATCAAATTCTTGTCACTATTGAATATTTGAAGGGCTCATATTTTCTGATCTATATTATAATGTAGTTTCCTTATCAGAAACATACCTGGTAAAGAGCATTTTGAGCAAACGTGTGAAAGAACTAAAAACAACTCCAAGTATGTTGATGAGGTAACAACTTAAAGCTCACAAGAGTTAATTTACCATAATATAGGACCTTTAATAATAGAACAATGAAATCAGAATATACTCTTTTACTTACTTACTGTACCACTTTGACAATAGATGCATTTATGTCAGATATTACAGATCCAGCTTGTGTACACTTTAGTCTAACACTATAACTAGTGTCCTAAAATATCGTTATCCTTGGGCTGTTGTGACAAGCACATCCCAAAGTAAATCCCTATATGATCGTTAGCTTGGTGCTAAATTACCCATTATGATAGATAAACTACACAAGAGGGTGCTGTGGCCTTTATACAGTGTTATCAACCTCCACATATGTTCTCTCTAGTGGTTCACTCATATTTATACACACAGCCCAACAGCCTCTATTGTGCCCCTGTTACTTCTACTTCACAAATAAAACTAAAGTACGTGCATGGGTCAGATTAAATGATATATCTTGTGTGTTTTCATAATAAGGAAGGGGGGAAATAGACAAATCTCGATCACGATAATTTTGTAAATGCTACTTTAGTCTTTTTAACATGGCCTTACAAGCTTTTCGTGCTGTCATTATTATTCTCAATATAAAATTGTCCACATTTTCCATTTGTATTTACTCAAGTACATGTTCTCGAGTAACTTTATTTCCTGATATATTGTGCTAATTTATCTTGCAGTTTAAAGGACCTATATTACGCCAAATTAATTGTTGTGAGTGTTAAGCCATATTAGAATGCTGTTACCTCATCAAAATCATATCCGGAGCTGTGTTTGTTTCATTCATACATTTTTGCTCAAAATGCTCTGTTCCACCTTGTGATGTTGTGAAGCAAGAAACAACATTATACCATAGATCAGAAAATAGTGCGATATGGGCTCTTTAACATTACTCATACTTGAGTTAAAGTCCACTGTGAGCAAGTCTACAAATGACAAAACCATTATGTTGACAATATTGATATATTTGAACACTTGCTTCTTGTCCCACTCCTTCAAATATGATATTTTTTCTTGTGCTCTATACTTTGAAGATGGGTTGCCAAATTATCCAATGTTTTGTCTTCACAATCGGGCTATAACTCAGGCTATCACACCTCCCAGGGCTAAACTAGCTCAGGGCACCATAAATTCTTGCTTCTCAGTCTAGTAGCTTCAGATTGTAAATTATTTCTGTATGGCAGTCAAAACGTCTCAATTTCAAAAACATTGTCCAGATGGCTACCTTTTTTATCATCTTCCCAATTAGATTAACAACTCTTATAATCACTTAGTGTGAAGTTTCCGCTGCTCTTTTACTACAAACGTTATTGTGTGGTAATAATATTACAGGGCCTATATTTGACTAAATGGATTCTTGTGAGTTGTTATGTTGAGGTAATAGTATGTTATACTATTACCTCATCAAAAACATACCTGGTGTGCTTTGTTTCATTCACGCATGTCTGAGTAACCCGTTTTTATTAGTCTGTCTACATTTCTAAAGCTCACAATGCTCTGTGCCACCTTGTGATGTCATGAAGCAGTAGTTTTCAAGTAAACAGCTCCTTTAACCTTTAGTTCAGTAGAGATTGGTAATTCCAGGTCTAAATTATCCAAACGATTCTAGTGAAAGAGTATGAAGTTTAAACACACAGTGGAGCACTGCATTACCACATGGCATCACAAGGTGTTTGTTTTCTAATTGAAAGAAGAACATACAAAAATATACACGGTTTGCTTGTTAATCAGTATATTTGTGATGTGGTTGTACGGGCTTGTCAAAGCCTGATCCTGTCAGATCTCAGAAGCTCAGCAGGGCCGGGCCTGGTTAGTACTTGAATGGGAGAACACTGGGAAAATCAGGTGTCACAGTGGGGCACCAGTCACAAGAACTGTTGTTGTGTCCTTAGGCAAGACACTTCACCTACATTGCCTAGTATGAAAGTGGTGTGTGTGAGTGATGGTGGTCAGAGGGACCAATGGCACTGATTGGATTGGCAGCTGCACTTTTGTCAGTCTGCCTCAGGGTGGCTGGGGCTACAATAGTAGCTTACCCAGGGCTCTACAGTGCGCCCATTTCACTCGCATTTGCGAGCAAATATTTCGGCGTGCGAACGAGGAAACAAAACAGGCATTATGTGAGTGCTTCTGCAGCCACAATAAGGAGAGCTGCGCACAGACGTAATGTGACGAGTTAAACGTTCTAAATGTATTAAACATTATGGGCGCACTCATACTAGGACTTTAGAATCGTGCCCAAGCCTGGATCGCCCCTAATGCGCGACACACTTGCCCAGCGCGAGCGCAACCGAACCGTGCTCGTGCACGACCCCAGCATACGAGCTCCGCGTGTGCGCTGATATCATTCATACGAACAAACTCCGCTTCCAAACACACCGACGCCCCCTTAAACAAGGAGCACACCACAGCAGGACCCACACCTGTCCCACCACTCAGTAAACACCCCACACCACTGGACTTCCTTCTCTAAAGCGAGAGCTTTGTCTTGGTCTTGTCTCGGGCTCGAGCGCATTTGGACTCAGTCTCGTCACGGACTCACGGTCTGAAAACTGTAAATTCATTACACCACTGCTGTCGGCACTAAAGTTGCACCGGTGTGTGGGACCTGTGCGCTGGAGCCTGCGAACACTGCGCGGCCCATCACCACATGCACCACCAGCGCGTGGCTCATCCACAGCGTGTGCACCCTCGTGTACCAGCCTGCATCACAGGGCAGGTTAAAACATCCTATCTGTACATCCGCCTCACGTCAGTGCGCCGCTCTTCGCCTTTTCACGCTCTCCTCTCCTCGTGTAGCGCTCAGAGGTTCCTCCTCAATGCGCTGAATAGAATAGTGAGATGCAAAAAAAAAAAAAAAACCCAAAGCAAAAACTAATTTTATGTCAGTGTCAGCACAGAGCAGAGCTACATCACAGAGCAGGTGATATGTGGGCTTAAGTTTGCCTAATAAAATGCCAAATAAATCTGTTTGTCATAATGTGCGTTTGGTTTAGTAAATAAAGCTCTGTAAAGCATCTTCGTGACATATGTCTGTGAAAAGCGCTACATAAATAAACACTTACTTAATTACAACATTATACCATAGATCAGGAAATAATCTAATCAGCCCTAAGTACACTTTTTGCCTAAACAGTTGCTTTTGACACAGCACAGTATTTTGATTATTTGGTTTTATTTACTGTTCCATCCCTAATTCTTTCCTTCTTTGTTGTCCTCCAGAACGGGCTCTCTGGTGCTGGACAAGGCTCTGGACAGAGAGACAGTGGATTACTACACTCTAGTGGTCACAGCCTCAGATGGGTGGCCAGATGGGGTAAGCTGCTCAATGCCAATGTTAACTGCTCATCTTGGTGCCCTGGTCCCTGTGGACTCAGACACATCACAGTGGACAGTTGTGAGGCAGACTGCAGCCGGACCGCCAAGTGCCACACAGCACAGCTGTGGCAGGGAGAGAGACACATTTATGTTATTGCATTTTGAGGTTTTCAGTTGCACATTTGCATATTAGCAAATATATAGACATTATACTGCTGTTATGACATATACTATTACTACAACTAGAACTGCTACCATTACTACTATTTCTGTTATCTTTTCCTTGGCTACCACTACCATTACTGCTAATAAGACAGGGCAATATGGCAAAAAATGTATCCATCACAATTTTATTTTGTCTTATTTAAAAGTACAATGTGCAATTTTCTGGAAGTTGCATGCCCCTTGCACAATTCCATAGGAATACAAAGTTAAAACCATACTTGGGACATTTTCCATTGAGATGGATAAGTCTAATGCCATACTGTGGAAGATTCTAGCCATAAGAACAACATTTACATGGACAAAAGGCAGGAGTAGGTCCTGCACCAGGCCAGATGAGAGTCATGTTTGGGGAGATGTTCACTCACAGTAAGGAGGCCTGAATTTCAGCACAATAAACACAACCAAATATAAAAATAAAATACTTTTAATTTAGTTTATTTTTTGGCTAAAAGGTTAAAGTTGTCGCTTTCAAATTAACACACATTATTTCAATATTCATTTCCAGAAGATAAAAAAAACCTTGTGATCATATGTATTTATTAACACAAACAATTCAAATGTATTCCAAAAGTCAGATTTTTGCCCCAAACCAGATGCTTTTTCTGGATTATTGGTTGCGTGCACCTCTCGATTAAAAAGAACCAAGATGATCACTGATGATTACATGCACAGCCATCCCTCCTGTAAATATTAGTAATGCTAATTATAATGCTCGGTTTAATGGCTGCATACGGCTAACATAGCCCACCTCTTCAAAACTCTGCCTTGAATAGTATCAAATATACTTAAATCATTTGTATTTGACTGAAGTGTTTTGAGCCCTGACAAAGAAGAATGGTGTCACCTTTTGGGACATGAAACCTTAAATGTAAAAGTAATTACTACTGCCAGCTCAAAAGATTATTATTTTAATGTTAAGATTCTGTCTATATACCATATCATGTAACTTCCCGTTTATATGATACCTTCTATTTTAATACAGTTTTATATATAAAACCTCTCTTTTACACCTTGCGCAGTAGGGCAGAGAGAGCTAACTTAAATACATAAACTGTCATTACTGTGTCCTGGATTGCAGTATCAGTGCTACTGTGACAAGCACACGTCAGATCAAGTCATTTCCTCTGCTGCCTGTGATGATTACAGGGTGTGTGCGCACGGGGCATATGACACTGAGTTACTCTTCCAGGCAACGACAAATACTCTGCTTGGAAATGTGCATATTCTTCATACTTTTTAAAGGTCCTATATTATGCAAAATGGACTCTTGTGAACTTTAAGCCATGTTATAATACTTTTACCTCACCAAAAACATACACACATTTGAGTAATCCTGCATTATTAGTCTGCATCCCCAAAGTTCAAAATGCTGTCATCAGTTTGTGATGTCATGAAGCAGTTTTCAAGTTAACAGCTAACTTTTATATATATTTTTTATATAATTTAATATATTTTTGATGATGTAACAGCATTATAACTTAACTTAAAGCTCGCAAGAGTCAATTTTTGCATCATATAGAACCTTCAACTATATTAATTTTTAGGTTAACTAATTTACATTTATTATACACGATTGAAATGTTTTATTATTTTTACGTATTTATTCTTTTCACATTGAGCAAAAAGCCAACAAACATCTAGCCTTGAAACCATATCAGTCATAGCTGGATTTCTAATAGAACAGATTTACTGTTTGCATTTTATTATAGAAATGGTCTGAGTAAATTGTGTGTGAATTGAATCTAATAACAGGCAGATTATGCAAGCAAAAATGCAGATAAAACATCTTAAATCTGTTCCTTTATAATACTTTACATTCATTTTACAAAACAAATATGTACACTTTTTTCTATACTGACACCATAATAGCCTTGTAGCCCTTATTTGAACCCAGAGTCTCATTTTTTGCCCCGGCGTTGCCATGGTCATGTGGTCAGATTGAGCTGTGTGTGTGTGGCCTCTTCTAACAGGTCATTGTGTCTCTGTGGATCCCTGGCCCCTCTCCGCCTGATTTAAAAGTCAAATGTCCTATTCTTTGGCCATGAAAGTCAAATCAACCAGTACTGCTGTTGCTGGAGCTCCAATACCCCTCAATCTCCCTCCATACCTCTGTCTAACTTACAGAGTTATATGTGGATCTACTCCAAAAGTCTGCATTAGAAGTATAGGTTTTTCCAATGTGGTATGCGGTACACACTACGGGGAGCTGGCTAAGGGAGTTGGACTGAAGTGCTTGCCTTTCATGTTTGTAAGGGGCTAATTGAAACAGGAAAAAATCAATACTACAGACTTAATATTTAGTTCTGAAATTTAATTGTGAGCCATCTGCTATGATGCTGCGAAATGCATGGCAATACTCACTGCGCTCAGCTGATTGGCAACCAGATCTATGTCTCTGCCTTGGCGGTTGGCTAGAAGGAAAATAATGGTTTTGAATGCACTAAAGATGATTAAAAAAGAAATTTATTTGTTTGGGAAAATTGCTTTTTCTCCTGGCCTGGTTTTATATATTACCATATACTGGATGCTCTTCTGATTCCAAGTGAGCTGTAATGGGCTGCTGGGTGCTTAAAGGTGCACTGCATAACTGTTGTGGTACAGGGTTTGCCACTTGCTTGTCTCCATGGTGATGCTATTGCTTTGTTTTGCACACCGAAAAAAAACAATATCTAGATAAGTTAAAATTACTTAAATTAAGATCATTTTACTTTATTTGAGTAAATTGAACTTGACAAGTAAAATTATCTGCCAGTGGAATAAGTGTTGTTTTTTTTCTTAATTCAAGTAACATTTGATTTTGTTTCTTATTTTAAGTGCAAAAAGTTGTTTTTCTTATTGTAGCAAGATGTATTTTCATATTTTAAGTACAAAAATGTCTTGTTCCACTGACAAATTATTTTACTTGTCAAGTGAAATTTACTCAAATCATGGTAAAACTTGCTTAATTCAAGCCATCTTAACTTGACTAGATTTAGTTTTTTTGTAGTATATGCGCTTAAACTTAAATCTTATATTCTATATAACTGTAAACTGTAAGCATGGGTCACATCTCCACTGATCTGACCTGTAACTTGGCTTGGTGGCTTTACTTGCCTGTTAACACAGAAAAGCTGCTGAATGTCATACTGTAGAACGTATCAGGCAAAGCAACAATAACATCTCTATGGAAATAAGCAGGAAACGGACCCTCCACCATAAAAGTTACACATTGCATCTTAACGAAGAGTTTTATTCCCATTTGTGAGAATTTACTGAATGTGTCTTTGCATTCTTCACCACCATTATCTCGTAAAATTTAGAGCAAAATATATTTTACCTGAGATAAGTAATAGTTTGGGACTTCAGTTGTTGATTCTGTAAAAATCTGTGCTGTTTCTCTGTCCTTTATGTAGATTTTTCCCCTTTTTATTTTTATCACCATAAATATCCATATCACCTATCACCTTGATAAACCCAAAGCTAAGTATATGGGACCGCTGGGAATGCCAGTTGCCATGGAGCAGCAGTGGCTCTAGTGCATACTGCCATTGTGTCCAAAAGGCAATACACTTAACCCATCTTGCCTCGTGTGAATGCGGTGGTCAGAGGGGCCGGCGGGGTATAGTCTACCCTAGGGCAGCTGGGCCGGCAGTGTGGAGTGAATGATTAATGCAATCTAAAACGCTTGGGGTAAAAAATCCAAAATGTAAATCCAATGCATTCTGATGGTAATTAGAAATATTATCATTATTATTATTACATTATTATTACAACCCAGGTTCTACAGCACAACATAATGAAGGGATAGGGCAGCTTAAGGCGACAAATATGGGCCCACATAATTACACTTCTTGAATGACCTTTTAGTATTTACCCCAAAAGTTTTGAGAATGTTGTTGCATTAAAGTATAGTTTTCCATACACACATATGCCAAAAGTTACTGAGCCACATGTAGACACAGTTGAATATCTCTGCTTTTTGAAGCTCTAATATCCTGGTCCTTGCACTTCAAAGATGTCTTCTGTCTGACCCGCTCCCTTCTCGTGTCAATTTAAGAAAAGGTGAAGTTGAGGTTCTCATGCGCACTCTGAAAAGGCTTATTTAAATCCAGTGACCTTCCTTAACAAACAGCCTGACTGATTTCGGCACAGTCTCGCAGAGAGTTGAAGGAAGACAGGAGAGAGGTGGAAAGGAGATCCTTATTACCGTAACTACTGTAGCTCGCACTCAAATGCAATTTTAAAACATCTTCGACATACGGATACTTAGTCAATTGCTCCCTGGACCTTGACAATTAGCGCATTATCTTTCTGCCCAGAAGCTCCACGAGTTGAGAAATGGGCTAAAAGTATAATTTTTCTGCTTGACACATCCCATTATGCAGTACAGAGCAGGCGTCTAGTATTCGAGAAAGGAACAAAGAAAAGGTGTGTGAACAAAAAAATAAGCAAAAATGTCAGAAAAGAAATTCATTTAAACACTTTTTAGTACAGACCAACTTGTAGTTTCAGAGGAAGAAAGTGTTTATTCCATTTACTCAACTAATACACTGCAAACTGTACTCTTCTCAGATTGAAAATATACTGATATAACCATCTTTCCTTCTATGCTGCCTTCTGTGTGTTCATGTCTCATTCCCTATTTGTTTTCAGATTTATCTTTTTTGACAAATTAATCTTTTTGACAAACTAATGAATTATTATAAATGGAATTAAAAAGTAATATGGCTGTAAAAATGGTTTAATATAAGACATTTCATACTTATTTTTACAATGTGAAAAGTTAATTTGAGAATGTTACATAACTTAAGGCTCCAACTTCCACCTGCTTGTCTCCATGGCAATGTTGTACCTTTGTTCCTTTCCTTTTGTATAATCTACAGTATGGTATAAAACGGACACATTTACATGGTGCCACTTAAACATACATTTCTGGGCCTTTATATGGATTAAAAAATTATAAGATTGAGACAAATATCAAATATTGATACCTGCTTAGATGATCAACCCATGCTAAAACCTGCAGTCAAATAGTTAAGTATTTCTAAATCATAACTTAACCTAATTTGTCTAATTTATCCATGTAATAAGTAACATTGTAATATTGCTGTTGTAACGGATCAGCTGTATCCCTTAACCTGTCTTTTGCCCTGATATTTGCGTTACACAAAAAAATCTATTTATATATTATTTATTTATTTTAATAACCACTTAATCTCATTTCCTACCCCTAACTAAAAAAAAGTTTGCCCTGTCCCGTATTTAGAATGAGAAAATCATCCAGCAGGATACTATGAGCCGCACAGAGAAAATACCAGAATGGAAAACCTATAGAAGATTGTGTGTAGTTGGCTCACATAGGCCCCATTAATCAGCATCACTCCAAAGGCCTTGGGTTGTCTCAATATGCGTGCACACACACACACACACACACACACACAGCTCTGTCCCCTATTATTAAATGTCCTGTTGTGAGAGTGTCAGACTACAAAGTGCCTAATTGGCTATTTGGCTGCTGAATCCATCATACTGCCACAGTATGAGGACCCTACAAACCACCTCGCTCTACTGTACTGCTCGGCATTATGGGAAGAAGCATTTAAAAAGTTTGCCACCGACTGCAATGTGCTAATGTCAGATACAGCGTTAGATCACAGCGCTTGTGCATGACGCTCTGTTTTTTTCTTCTTGGTGTGTTTCTGTGGGTTTTTCTCTGTGTGATAAAGCGTGTTCAGAAGTGCAAGTCATTTCATTATACAGGCGGTGCAGAGCAGAGGGTTAAACATTCTATGATTTGCAGCAAGGTGCACAGTAAAAAGAGTCGCTTCTGCTGCTGGAGAGAGCAATAACAAATTGAATTAAATAAAAATCATAATTCTGAAATTGCTGTTTGGAAGATGTGCAAAGTACATCGTTTGTTACTGTGACAGTGCACGGGCACCTTCAAATGCTACACGAGGAATTCTGCTGTTTGATGTGTTAGGTTTAGATTCACTTTTATCCACTGTTTTGTTAGGCTTATGTTAGGTTCAACATTATTGTCCCACAAGAGAAATGTGCAAGTCATATTTCACACAAACCGTACATAATTAGGCTGCTCTTATCTCAAACAGAAAATATTTGGATGATTTCAGCCCTGGAATTGTCTACAAGCTGGAGCTGTTAACTTGAAAACTACCACAACATGACATCACAAGATGGAAAAGAGCATTTTAAACTTTGGAGATGTAGACAGACAGAATTATAGGGGGTTACTGATACATGTGTGCATTAAAAAAACACAGTTCCAGGTATGTTTTTGATAATGTAACAACATTCTAACATGTCTTAAAGCTCACATTTTTTTTCAATATAGGACCTTTAACAATACATTCTGGTGGATTTATCTCCAATGTCTGAATGTATGATTTTATATTTTGTTATGAAAGAAAATTTACAAAATATGTGCTGTCTCATTACGCAAGAACAAGTTGACGGTGTATTGATAATAACTGAAGATTGCAGGCCTTTGTGATAAATGAGCGTGCAAATACTGATGACAACAACAGCACTATTTTCAGTTTTACTCTTCATTCTAAATGAACCGTTCAATCTAAATTAATCAGATCAGTTTGTCTGCTGTCTCTCTGATGACTCTCCAAAATTTCAAATTCTTGATTAATAATCAAATAGTTTATGCAAATATTGCTGTCAAAAATAATACACAACATGATGCAAAACTGCTACAAGTGTCATATTTGTTATCAGAAAGACACAATGAATAGACAAGGTGAAAAACAACAAGAAGTTTAATTTCAGCATAGAGGTATCAAAAAGTGCAGTTCAGGAGTGTAAAATCAGATAGAATTTAAAAGTCCTATATTATGCAAAATGGACTCTTGTGAGCTTTAAGCCATGTTACAACACTGTTACCTCATCAGAGACATACCTGGAGTTTATGTTTTTTGTTTGAGTAACCCTAAATTAGTCTGTCTACATCTCCAAAGCTCAAAATACTCTGTTCCACCTTGTGATGTAATGAAGCATTAGTTTTCATGTTAACAGCTACCGTTTTACCTTTAGTTCAGAAAAGACTGTCAATTCAGGGCTGAAATTATCCAAATGACACAGTGGAGCACTTCCTATTATCACATGGCATCACAAAGTGAAACAGACAGTTTTCTTTTTCAGAGAATAACTCTAGCCTAAATATTCAGTTCTTGTGTGAATGAAACAAAGATGACAGAACTCCAGGTATATTTTTGACAAGGAAACAGCGTTAAACCATAGCTCTGAAAATCTAAGTGTAAGTTTAATATGGGCTCTCTAAGAAAAGATATCCCCCCCTCATTGTACAGACACTGTTCTCAAAGCGCTCTCAAACTATAGTCTAGACACCAGTCTTAACGTTTATTCTAGATATCACAAAGCTGATATTCATAGTTCTTAGATTCTTATTCAAATGCCAACATGAGGACAACCTTTGTCTGTTAACGATGTCGGGCAGTGGCTTTTCAACTCAAGTTTAAGTGTTCTGACTTGGGCTCCCCTCTGAGCCGTCCTTTGACACCAGGGGAGTCTGAGCATCTAAATCCTTTATGAGAAATGCTAAAGACTTGGCAGCGGGCCCTTGAATTGCCTTAGATAATAAAATGTGAAGGAAAAGAGCCTTGAAAGGAGCATTTTTTATATCTCTGTGTATCTTTCATTGCTTTATTCTTTTATACATTCTTTTAACAGTTCTTTCAAGCTTGAACTCCTAACCTCAGACTACTTTACCATTAACACTATATTTCACTAACACATCAGTCCCTTTTGTACCAATGCTGTACACTGAATTCTCCTCTTACTCATCTCATCCAATCCCCCATCTGTCTGTCTCTATGTGACGTATGCTCTTATAAAAGTAACATAAGATGTCTGTGACCTCCTGTTGTTCGCTTCCCTCTGTGCTCAAAGTACAGTCAGAGAGTGGGACTTTACTCCAACAGCCTTCAACCACAGTGACCTACATTATATGGTAAAGAATAGATGGTGTGCGTATAATGGTAACTTGTGTATTATTTCAGATTATTGGATTCATAGCAATGGAATGCTTGGGTAGAATAACTGAATGCATATACGTCCTGAGCATTTCTACATGCTTGGTAATTAAAACTGTAATCATGGTAATTACAGGGTATATTTCTTATATTTGAACTTTAAAAATAAATAAATAAATTCTTCAAACGTGTATGGAAGACTGCAGGTGGGAAGCAGCATTTTTGCTAGAACATTACAAGAAGTGCTACTTGAGTAATTATACCTTATTTAAATGATCTGAGGTGTAATTAAAGCCGTCCATTACCCATGCAAATCATGCAGATGAATCCACGTATTCATTGTACTTACTTGAAGAGATTCTTGCTAAGAATTGAATCAGGAAACGACTGGTAGTGTAGGAATGCACCAATCCATCTTTTTCAGTTCCGATACCATTTTGAGACTATAGCTTTAAGCATCTGTCGATCCTCGATATAAAAAGATACCAGCGCAGAGACTGAAAACAACATTTATTTCCTTTAAACAAAAATAAAATAACAATAACAAAACTGACTCAAATCTGTTTTTATTTATCTCTGAGGTACCTCCAGAACAGCTCTGTATAAAATGCTCAAACATTCTGAGACGTTATGGGCCAACTACAACCAGGAAATAGTATTTTCGCATCAAGTCATATGCCCAACCAGAATATCAGCTGAACCGATATTTGTTAGCCGATATCTGATCCAGCAAATTTCCCTATACCAGTATCAGATTGGTGCATTTCTAGTAGAGTGGTTAGCACTTGGATTTGCGTGTTCCTCGTTTTCTCTTCAAGTTTTCTGAAATGTTTTGTTTACGTAGAATCCTATATGTTTGGAAAGGCAAATCTAATCTTTCCAACACACCAGTGAATGCCTAGACTAAGCAAAGCAGAATCATTAGCCATATGCTACACACAAGTCAACCCAAATATCCAGTTTGGCATAAGATACTGCAAAGCACACATGGGAACAGACCGTGGAACAGAAGGGCACATTAACAAACAAAATAGTGTTTATTTGCAGTTACTAAAGTACAGCTGAAAGAACTGTAAGAGTTTTATGTTTATGTTTTGCAGACATCCACAGCCACAGTGAAGATTGTAGTTACCGACGTGAATGACAATGACCCTCTCTTTGATCTGTCTCTGCCCGTCAACCTGACCGTCACCGAGGAGCTGGACCACGCCTACGTCGGACAAGTCAGGGTAAGTCTGTCCAGGATCATGGGCACGCTGTACCCATCATATTACAGTATATATTACTGGGTTTGCATCCAAAAATGTATATTCAATTGGAGGCTTGTGTACATATGACCTTGTTCAGTCTTTATTTGTATTATCCTGCTGAAATGTTTCACTGCAAAAAATCTAATATATTCTAGCACTATGTAACTTTTATGGTGAAGGGTCTGTCATCTACTTGCCTCCATGAGATGAGTTGTTGCTTATCTATCTTGCATTTATTAAGTAAAAGCTGTTTTTATTGCATAGACATGCCTTGAAAAACATAAATTCATAGCATGAGTAATCTCGCCTCTCCACGTACAAGCGATCCATATATGAATCATTTTATTTAATACAGTATTTTGGTGTATAAATGTCACTTATTGTGTCTCATGAACAAAAACGCAGATTACAGATTAAAATGGTTAGCATAAAGCCTAAAGTATCATTTGTTTTGCCATTTTTTCAGATAGTTTTTGACTCTTTTGGGGTAGAAATGAAAAGGAAACACTTGTACCTGCTTGTCTGTATGGTTTTATGCTACACTGTGAAACATTCCAGTCAATCCTCCAACAAAAAAGTTAAGTTGCACCTTTAAATTATTTGTCCAGTTTCGAAATGTTTCAAGATGGTTTTGATATTATTTTCAGAATTGATTGAAATGTTGAATATTCTGTTAAATCAGGACTGAGCAATTTCCAAAACCCTTTGTTACATAAATATTGTTCTTTTTTAGTAGAATTTTCATTAACCCAGTCTGGTTCACCATAAAATCATCTCAGTAATCTATTATATGTAAGCAATAATTAGGAACGTTTTGTGTAGTGCAGTTGTGGTGCTTTGTATACCTTCTCACAATAATAATTTTAATGCAATTAGTATCTTTTAAAATAATTTGGTGTTCAAAACTTGATCAAAGTATAATTAATTCACCTTTGCAATAAGAATACTACAAAGCAATCATAACCATTGTTTCTCAAAAACTAAACTAATTGTTACCGTAAACTCCTTTATATCAAATCATTGCGAAAATAACCTGTTTCGATGCTTGCAATTAAGAAATAATCAAAAGAAAAATCAACCCGGGTCAGCTCATAAAACTTTTTCGACAATAACAAATGACCAAACTTGGATAAACAGACAGCTTACTCCATCTCACAATTAGCCTGGTGCGTGACAGTAAACGCCTCTTGTATTTTGTACTTGCTCTGTGCTAATCCCTCTTCACAATGCGCCGACATAAACTGCAGACGATTTTAGATTATGATTTATTTGTGCGTATCAATAATTCTTCACAGCATCTGCATCGCTGTGGGATACCGCTGAAAACTGCATGTCGCTGTTTTTGTTGCCTCCTCAGATATTCATGCAGAAATTCATACAGAAAGTGGCACAGTGCAAATCCTACTACACTATCTTCTATTGTCTAAATCATTGGTATTGAGTATCAAGTCTATTCCTTAGTCATGGAATTAAGTCTCATTCAACACATTAAGTTATTTGTGATTTTTATTAAAGTGACTGTAACTCTTAACTAGGGTTGCAAAAGGCTGGAAAATTCCCGGAAAATTTCCAGAAAGTTTCTGGCATATGTACATGGAAACTTTGGTATGAGAATTTTGGTAATTTTTAAATTGGTAACTTTGCACAGGAATTTAGGGGAATTATTGTAACAAAAATATTACATAACATTTTATTTTGTCATCAGCAGGCATTATTGAAAAAGGGAGATAATTAACACACATGACTCTGATTTATTTAGTAAGCTAGCACTAAATTTAGCATTTAGCTTTCTTTAATGAAATGTCCATAGAAAGCTCCATTTAGCATATCTGGTTTCCCATTAAGCTAGCACTAGCACATTTTCCAGTAACTAGCATCATAAGCTAACTACTTCAATGACATCGTGCAAGCCTAATTTGCAAGTGAGCACTAGCACTAGATTTATGTTTTCATTTCTACTTTAATATCATAGATCAAATATCCTCCACCTCATATATCCTCCAGACTTACTTGACTGCATGTCGTCCTTTGTTGTAATGTTGCTCTCAGTCGTCTGTATTTGTTGTTCTGTGCTCAGAAAAGCAGTTCTACCTCTTCAGAATTCTCAAAGTTATTGTGCATGTCATAGAGGGATACAAAATGCATGTGGGGGTGTGGCTTCAGTGGCTCTTCAGAAAATAGTGTCTTTGTCCATATGAGTGAGGAACAGCTGCTATACACAACTTTATTCACACAACTCTATCTGTTGCAGCCAAGATTGTGCTACAATATTGTGCTACATTTTTTCTACCAACTTTATTGTTGGCTCTAACCAACAACTTGGATAATTCCCAATTTATTCCCGTTAATTCCAGCTAATTCCTGTTAATTCTCATTAATTCCTGTTAATTCTAGAAAATTCCCATGGAAAGTTTAAAACTTTGAAAATTCATGGAATTTTGCAACCCTACTCTTTAACTCTTAACACTCAAAATACCACTGTGTGCTGTCTGCATCAAATTCTAAAGCATTGTTATTGTCAGGGAACCAGAAAGTAATGCTAGTGCACTGTTATCATGCTGGTTCTTGTTGCGATAAATCATTTGCATGCTAGGACAGGATTGAGAAAATGACCAAAAAGTTTGGACTTTGGCAAACAGTTTAAAATGAATGAGTTTTTGTCTGTAAAAATCAGATGTAGCGGCTTTATAACTTGTGTTTTATAATCTCTATATGCTGGAGTCACCCAACTATCTAATTAAAAGCAGCCATTGTAATCTCTCACAATGGGGAGCGGGGATTTCTAATAAGACCTGTCAGACACACACACACTTAGTAATTACAAGCGAACATCATAAAGCCTATGCAAATGTGGAGGTGAACTATATTTTTAGTCAGTCAATTGTTCTTGTCTTTTTCCATTTCTGTTAACAACATGCACTTTAATCAGTCAGTTCTTTGGAATTATTTTTGCTCTGATTAAGTGGGCAAGACACATTATGTATTGCTAGATAATATAGTTTGTCAAGAATTGAAAATCCTATACTAACTGACACTAAAACTATTATCAAAACTAGATATTTGGCAGGTATCGGTACATAGGACAGAAATGAACCTTTCCTGAATAGCTTTAGAATTTATAATTAGTATTCACCCACTGACCACTATGGAACATAGCTGGACGACTGAGGGATTACACAGGTACTGCATGATAACATAGAAAAAGTACTGCAATCAATTAAATTAAGAGATTTTTTTAATTACTGAGGGATCAGAATTGGTATTGGTACTGTGACAACATTTAATATATCCATTCCAATATTGGTCTTGGTGATATCTGAATATTTGCCTTATGAGCTGCACCTCTGTGCCGTTACCACTTTGTCCTCAGTGCATCAGATTTGTTTTTTGAACAGACTAGTACAAATTGAAATAGAAGAGCAAATAGGCTAAAAATGTGGCTTTATTTTTAGACAAAAATGCAACAAATAATTTTCAGATAAAAACTTTTTTTTTATTTTTATGTATTTATTTATTTTACTTTTTTTCTTTTATGAATTTGACTATAATATAATATATATAACTGCAGTTAGAGAAACACAATATAATGTATTGCTAATGTATCCCTATGGGAATGTCTGGTATAGATTTTATGCCTGTTTCAGCTCTTACAGTAGGGTTAGCATTTCTAAACATTAAATACATAAATAAAACGAGATGGCACATCTCAAGGAGCATTAAAATTGTTGAAAATGTCTGTGAGGATCCATCATAGCACATCATCTGTGGGCTGACCCAAACTTGAACCTACAGCCTCTTTCATTTTATTGCTGATAGCAGACCAAGACCTATTATGGATAGCTGTTAAAGTTACGATTTCCTCCCAAGAATGAACTCCAGCTGAAGTTATTATTGGTTGTGTTGCCATAAATAGAATGCAATTTTCTCAATGCTGTGCACTAATGTGAGTTTTGGACATGATCCTCACTGTCTACAGTAAATCCAATGACTTCTATGTGGTTGTGGCATCATTAAAACAAGTAAAAGTTGCCAAACAAGACTGTTCAAAAGCTGTTTTTAAGTCAAATTCGTCAACCAACAGCCTCACATTAAGACTGCAGTCATTATTTTAAACACACCTCATTTGCATGTTTCGTTCTTGGTGGTAAATTAAGCTTGCCAAAAAGTGGCATACAATTTACTTTTTGACAACATGACTACTATTCTGGAAAAAGGGTTTCTACGGAGCTGCTAATGTAATTTGTTATGGTTAGATACAGAATTAGAAATGAACCAAGAACACAAATTGCCATAAAGTAAGAATAACTTGTTTTGCTCTTTTTATTTCTAAGTACTCTAATCAGTATTCACCCAAAGCATATAACCCAGTTTATTTAGCAAAAAAAAGTGCAACACTTTTACCATTTCATAAGAGGAAGCAAAAATATATTTTATTCAAACTATATATCAGAAATGAACTTTATGCCAAATGGTAAAAAGGTCTTTGTAGTCCAAACCTAATGTGCTTGCTATTCTATCCTTGGGCAACACATTTCACTTCAGACTCAACTGAAAGGCAAAACACTAGAGATTGCAAAAAATGTAGGACCGCACAATTAATCAGTTTGCAAAAATGACTGAAATTCATTCATTCCGAATCGTCAGTAATAAGTTTTTGGCTTCTCAATTCTCTGTCCAAAAAAACATGTATATTTCAAATATTGGAGAAATAAATAATTAATACAAATACTGAAAGTCATGTATTTTTGTCCATATTAAGAAAAAATTAAAACATTTCACAAGAGACCAAAGTGTAATTTTGCTGTCACAGTTAAGCTAACAACAACTGGCATGCTATTAGTTACAGGTACAGGACCAAATTAGAAAAAATGAATAACCCATTCACTGGGGTTAAGTGTCTTGCCCAAGGACACAATAACAATATTTATCTGTGCCAACCTTCTGATCAGTTAACAAACGCTCTGCCAACTGAGCTGTTGTCACCCCCGTAATCCCTCAGTCGTCCAGGTAGGATCCGCAGCCAAAGAAAAATCCAGTTCTGTCAATTCTCTTCAATTCTATCACTCTAAAACGTTTGTCCAGCTGACAGAATAGATTTTTTTCTTTTGCTATAATCAATAACGGCAGAAGAAAAAAACATTATGGATTCCAGAATCAGTGAGTATTGTAAATCAAACAGATGCCCTATATTCCGTAGACAGCAGTGGGACTTCACCTGGAGTCCCTCTCTATATCCTTTTGCACACAGACCGTTGGCCCCGCTCCAGAGCTAATAACTGTCTGCAGCTCCCCATTGCCCAGTCAGGGGTTGTGGCTAAATATGACACTTTGATAGGCTGTGATCTTTGGAGACGCTCCCTGCCTTTGGTGCCTGTCTGGATTTGTTCCAGGTTTAATACTTGGCCCTTACTCACCCGTGTCAGGCCTCTTTGATCACTGCGCCACAATGCCAGCCACTAAATGTTAATTATACCTCCTGCACAAACGCTCGCATTGCCTCTGTCGTAAATACACGAGGCCTATGTGTAGCGCTATATCTCCGGTCCGCTCCTACGTGTCGGCGTTTTATTTAAAGCTAAGGGCAGTTTTCCAAGTTTGTTTCTAAGCTAAATGAATTTCACCCAATTGCCGGGGTGGGTCGCAATGACTTACAAGGACTGCTGTGGGGTGGCAGTGACTCAGATTCTAAAGTGGTCTTATAACTGTTAGAGTAGCTGCTGTTTCAAGCGTACTGTTCATGGGAAAAACACCCACTTCTGTGTTTAGGTGGTTGGGGAGACTGACAGCCTGCAGATCGACAAAAACTAATTGCTGAACATAATATATTTCTCTAGATATAATTACAAAATAGGAAGTGAGCTTGGGGGCACTTCAGCTCCATGACTTTACACAGAAAAATTGTCACCTCTCTCTTTGGAACTCCTCATCATTTTGGTTTTTAACCCGCTTTACATGATCCTCATGCTTTTATTTTGCTATTTTGCACATAAATAAATCCCTAGTCCTCCAAATTCACTCCTAAAACTGCTAGCCTTTGTGAGCTTTATTTGCCTCTAATCGAACGCTATCGGTGACTCCACACTCCCTTAGTCCACTTCTTTACACAGTCTATGCTTCCTACAGATTTGACCTGTAAACCTGCCCGGTGACTACTTGTTTCCATGGAGACGGATACGTTTAACGCTTTGCTGTGGAACATTTGAGGCATGGAGGCAGGCATTGTGGCTGACCCTCCACCAGGAAAATTAGAAAGTGCACCCTTAACTACCTACCTTTGGTCAAGTGGCTTAATCCGTAATACAACATTTCTCCGGGTCCTTGTGTAATTTCATGAGAGGGCACTTGAACATATTCCAATAATCCTGAAGTCCGGCTCTTCCTTGCGCCCCCTTTTGGACCGTTTCCAAGCCCACACAGACGGCCCGATCCCTCAGCAGACACTCTGAGACACGATTCCGGGCGGTGTTCCAAATCCGGGGTCCTGCCTAGTATTAAACAGATTTCCGGAAGAATGAATGGACCTGACCTTGGTTTTGCCGACTCTAGGTGAGCTTGAAAAGGATGGAAATGGGAAGAGAGGGGAAAGAGAGACGGAGAAAGTATGCAGCTCCTCCTGAATCTGAATTTCATGAGTTTAAGACATGGCTTCTATTTTAAAGAGGAGGAAAACATTCAAATATGGACACTGGTGGAATATAGAGAGGCAATGACCAGCGCATTTCTCATCTTCTCAGAGTGTGAAACTATGAGAAGAGGCTTATGTGTCCAAAACTGCCACGTAACTTGAAATATAGTTACATTATCTGTGTGTAACTTTTGGAGTTGCACTGTGTAACTTTTATGGTTAAAGTTTGGCTACCATGGAGATGTTGTTGATTCGACTATAATATTCCACACTTGAACTTGAACTTATCCGTGGAAACAGGAATAGCGCTGACATGCCACGCTACAAGTCAAGTAAAATTAGTCAAATCAGTTGTAATTAAGTAATGTTCGTATACAGGGAGCCCAATTATATCTCTGTGGAAACCAGCAGGTAGCAGACGCACTGACAAGTTAGATTTTCCAATAAATGTTCTTTTATCTGGGGTTTTAATATCCTCCCTTGGTTGTTGTACTGTGGTCATGGCAGTCTGTCCCATTGCTCCCACTTCAGACTATAAATAAGCCTGTACTTTCAACTGTGCATGAAAAATAATAAAGATGGCAGTGCCTGTGATATTTAACTTTAAACTTTCTGCAAATCTACGCAACTATTTTAGATACACAATAAAATGAAAACACATCTTGGCACATCAGTTTGTTTAAAAAGATAACTTCATTTTCCTTATTCTTTACACATTCTGATTTCACATAGAATCCCCTTGCACTGTGTTGAGGACAGTATATTCTACAACTCACCAGGCGCATGTCTATTTTTATAGACCACCAGACGCAACTATAAAAGACCCCCACCGCTCCTTTGTACTGTCTTCCTCTGTCTGAATATGAATTACCCAATGAAATTACAAAAAGCCTTGCACAGTGTTCCCTCCATGTAACTTTTCTGGTGGAGGGTCTGCTTTGTCTTCATGAAAATATTATTACTTTGGTCAAAAATGTTCCACAGTATTGCTTTACACTTATTTACACTACAGGTGTTTTTATTGCTCAAAAATATATTGAATAACATGAATTCTACTCGTGAGCGGGGGCATCTCTCCGCTTATCTGACATGCTTGTCTCCATGGAGATTAAAGACATACTGTGAAACTTTCCAAGCAAATGGCAGAGCATCACCCAGAAGGCAAGGAAAAAGTCATGATAGAATATTCTCAGAAACATACTGTACCTTGACTTGTGTTTTGTTTCATTCATACATTCATTCATTCATTCATTCATTCATCTTCTTCCGCTTAATCCGGCTGGGTCGCGGGGGCAGCATGCTGCCCAATACTCATAGCACCTGACCCCCCCTATGAACCCCTCTGCAGGTGGTGAGCCCACAGGAGGGTGTCATTCATTCATACATGTTTGAATAATTAATAGTTCATCTACATTTCCAAAGCTCAAAATGCTCTGTTCCACCTTGTGATGTCATGAAGTGATAGTTTTCAGTTTAACAGCTACCTTTTTACTTTTAGTTCAATAGAGATCAGCAATTCCAGGTCTGAAATAATCCAGATGATTCTAGTGAAGGTCTATGGAGTTTAAAAACACAGCAGACCGTTTCCTGTATTACCAGATGACATCACAAGGTGGAACAGAGTTTTCAGTCTGTCGCAGCCTAAATTTGCAGGATTTGTGTGTTAAACGTGTGATTGAGACAAAACACAACTCCAGTTAGGTTTTTAATGAGGAAACATTATAACATAGATCAGAAGAAAGCGTATTATGGGCCCTTGAAAGTATTAGTCACAGCAAATGTATTAGCATAATGTCCTTAAACTAGTCCTGACCACGTAATGAACGGAAATCTGAAAGTGCTAGTTAATAGTGTAATAACAGTTAATAGTACTGCATTCACCTCTTAAAAGTTGCCCTGCTCCCTCCCTATGAACGCCTTGGCTAATTACATGTCAAGATGGCTACTCTAGGCCCCCAAATCTCTCTCACACCCTCAACCTCAGCAGAGAGAATGAGTCATTGAAACGTCCCTGTGCACTTTCACCGAGACACTGCGAAATATTGAAACTTTTTGGTGGTTTTGATTGCCTGTCTCTATCAGAAGTAAGAGTGCAAGAAGAAATTGCTTTAATGATACCAGTTATATTTTGATTCAGCGCAGAGCTTTTAAATTGATCTCAATGGGAAACTAGAAGGGAACATGCAGACCACCACCACTGAGGTAATTAGGTCACGGGTACATAATTGGTTGGTTGAGTTGGTTTGTGCCTTCTTGAAATTGGCACACAAAAAAGAAAAAAATGACATGAAAACGTGTACGTACTCTTATGGTGAGAGGTCGTATTATTTTTTTTAAATTGACACACTGTTAAACAAATAGCTACATGAATAAAAAGGACATATTAAAGGGTCATTTTATGCTGTTTTCTGATCTATGTTATAATGTTTTTTTTCATGTGTGAATGAAACGAAACAACTCTGGGTGCGTTTTTGATGAGGCAACAACATTCTAACATGGCTTAAAGCTCACAAGAATACATTTTGTGTAATCTAGGACCATTAAAAGTCCATGTAACTTTTTCACTGAAGTATTTATGTATTGAAAAACATTCTTACATTCTCCCCATATCTGACCTCGACCTGCTGGCATCACTTGTATTTCTCTCTAGAGACGGTTAAATGCCCTGTAACCAACTTTCATTTACTCAGTTAGCACATATAATACTGTATCAGCAGCTCTTTACGTTTGTGTCTAATTTTAAAGCATCTTTTTGGGGGGTCTGATCATCAGGAAGTGCACGTTAGCATGCTAGTTGTTAGCTTTGCCTTCACGACAAATGTCTGAGAATTTTGAACAGCGCTCGTGAATTCATTGCGGTGAATAATTAGGACGCTCGGAAATACATAAGGCAAGAGAGGACTTACTTGGGACCTTTACGCTTAATGCCGTACTATGTAACATTCCAGGCAAATTATAACATCTCCATGGAGGATTCTGTTGAATCATGCGATACTTTGACTTGTAACATTCAAGACCAAATGCTCTATTTCTATTTCTTTCATTACACATCCTAATTTATCTTTGACCATATTTTATCTGTGTATTTCTTATCCCAATTTTATATTTATTTCCGAACCTATACTTTTTTTTTACCACGGCACTGACATCTATACTTCCTGTACAACTTTCTCTGGTGGAAATGTCTCTTACACTGAGCCGAGGTGAAGCACAAATCTTACCCGAGGGTCCCAGGAAAACGCAAATAAGACAATCATACCCTTACACCGTATACGGCACTATATTCTACACTGATGCCTTGTCTCACTCAGAACTCATCCTCCACTGTTATGAGATCTGACAGTACGCTTTATTGGTGCAGTGAGAAGTGGAAAAAAGAACTGTAATGTAGTTTATGCCAGCTATACTTCCTATGAAAGTAAAGTTGTGGTTGAGGAAATTGATCAAATGAACCAAGATGAACCAAGAAATGAACTGAATGTAAATGTGAGGTGTACTATTGTTATTTCTTACATGAATGAAATTGCGTATGCGTCTGTGGCCTGGAAATAAGTGAGATTGAAAGTGATAGAAATTGGATATACAAGCCAATTCCAGGAGCTATACTCTACCAATCTGATGCAAATAATGCCATCTACTTCTTTAAAGGTGCAATGTGTAACTTTTCTGGTGGCGTGTCTGCTACCTGCTTGAAGATGTTATTGCATTGCCTGGAATGTTACACTGTAAGACTTTAAACTTATCTATATGGCATTCGTTTCATTACGGGTTAAAAATTTTAATTGAATTGAAAACCATTATTATTGAGTGGGATGGCTCTCCACAGATCTGACCTGTAGCATAACATGGTTGTCTCTATGGAGATAAGTTAAATGTTGTATTGTGGAACATTCAAGCAGGTGACACACACTAGACAGTTGGTGTAGTGAAGTCTATGGCAAAACTGTAAATGACTTCCCGCATTTCAAATGTATTTTTTAAAATGATTATTATTAATAAACACCAGATTGTAGGAAATCCAAAAATGTGCTCAACAAAAACTGTATTTGACTTTAAACCACGGGCCACATCTTGTTACCAAGGTCCTTATCTCCCAAATATAATTTTAGCAGTTAAACTTTTCAGCAGTTGTTTAATTTTCACTTCATGGTCTAATTTTGCCATATCATTGCCACTAATTAATGTTGAGAAGAAAACTTGTAAAATATGCTAAGTTACAAAATACTGAATATCTGATTTAAAGTATATTTTTGAATGTATTCCAGGCAGAGTACTGTATTCTGAATACTTAGAATACTTTTACATTGAGTTTCATGATATTATAGTGAGAAAGCAAGACATGTAATTATAAATGTCATTGTTGTATTCATTTGTTGCTTTAATTTATGTGTAATTAGAGCAGAAATTCACACTCATTGCAAGAGTTAAGTTTTCTTTTTTTCTTCTTATACAATGCAGTTCAAAGCAAAAATTGCACAGTGAAGTATCTGTTCATCTATTCCTCTTAATTAAGGAAAGTAACTGCATTCTGAACAAACTGTATTCAGAATACACATTTTTGGTATTCAGTTACTCCCCAACACTAATTTCCAATAATAAATGTGCATGTAGTATGTGGAAAATTCTAACAAAAGAGCTAAAACTGACAAGGCCGGTGCAATTGGTGGAATTTTGTATCAAATTAAGATCCAGTCATTTCAAATCCTCAGTGATATATTCTTCAGGCTTTTTAATAAAGAAGTCCAAAATCAGCCCTTCTAAAAGCATGTGGTTTGGTTCAAGTTCAAAGCTGGGCTACTTTAAAAAACCCTTTTAAAGAGATTTTGCATTTTTAATAAGAAATACAATTTTAAAAACAGAATATTGCCTATCCCTAAGACAAAGGAAAAACAAACAAAAAAACAATATAAATAAGCAAGCCCCTAATGCACCTTTGTAATGTTTTGGGCCCACAGTTGAACCTGTGATAACTGAATGGAGGGATTTGAGTAGATCAGAACAGCCCGCCTCATATTTGGATCTCATTGTGTACTGTTGCATGGAAACGATCAGCGCATGTCTCACACAGATGTTGGTACGAGCGGAAATTACAGCAACTGCTAATGAGTGAGGAGGGTAGTGAACATGCCACACCGTATGGCAGGAATCTGAGGAAATGCTTGGTTAGTGTCAGAGCACAGAAGTTTGGCGTTTGTTATTGAAATGGTTTAGTTAAAGCTCCCATATTACGCTATTTTATGATCTATGTTGTAGTATTGTTTCCTCATCACAAACCTGGAATACCTGGAGTTATGTTTTGTTTCATTTACATATGTTCAACACACAAGCTTCATATTTACTCCTTGTTATGTCATGTGCTAATACAATACTCTTTAAGGAGAGAGTTGTATTCACCTTCATTGCTTTGAAAAGTGCTAATTTTAATTTTAGTTTATTGTGAGATTAATTGGGAAAAAATGTGTTTTTTTTTTTGTTTTTTTTGCTTTAGCAGTTCTTAGTAGATGTTTAGAAATTGGCAATAAGGTGCAAAAAGTGGTAGTAACAAAATAGACGAGGAAATGTTTTTGAAAATGTGTTTTGTATTGATGTATTTTCAAAACTGCAGTGGTAGAGGAATTGTTGTTGCTGTCCGTATTTGCATATTTTTGTTTGCTCCAACTATAAACAGGTTAAAAATAAACCCCTCAGACTTTTCAGCAGGTCTCAAATTCTTATAAAAATACTTCTACTTCTAGTTAAAAAGTGTAGTGAAGTAGAACGTACAGATACCTGCTCTCAAATGTAGTGAATTCAAAGTAAGACGTACCCACTTTAAAATATATTTAAGTGAAGTAGAGATAACTAAAATGCATACTTAAGCTCAGAACTACTTTTACTTTCTAAAACAAAAACTACTTAAAAGAGTACAGCTCAGTTATAGGACAATTCTGCTGGACTAGCATAATACTGTTTGAATATTGTACACTGGAATAACCTCAAAGATAAGACGGTAATAGTACTATCCACCTTTACTGCCAACTCCTTCTATTTGCAACCTTGAATATGCAAATTTTTATTTCTGTCCTTTTGTCATTATCTCCCAGAGTGCAAAAGTCTGTAGTTTAGCTGTATTTTGGGTGAACAGACTTGTGGGTGATTACTGGTGTGGCTGAGCGTCATGTGGTGTTGTTTTCCATCCATGAAATGTCAGTGAATGTCAGTGCTTGTGTGTTTCACCACAGCACCGTTGTACTATTGAGTTATTGAGAATGTGAACAGTGTGAACCAGGCTCGTCTTCAGAATAAACCATGTCCACGGATCAGTCCATTACTCCAAACAACTCCACATAATCAGCCCAAAAGCTAGACGCACACTATTTAATTTATACAGCAGAATGCACTGCTTCGAAGAATACAAATCGAAAAAGCCCATTTGTGCTTTTGAAGGCAGACAGATGAAAATGATGTTTAATTGTCGTAGTTACGATGTCAAAATTAGATGAATCTTTAATGATCCATAATGCCATCGCCAATGACTAATGAGAATTAAATATTAAGACATGTTCTGTTCACTATTAAGCCACTGTTTAGCTGTCAGTGACTTATTGAAAGACAACATTTACATAAAATTGGCTTTTCGCAAATGTCCTCTTGGTGTAAATAGGAGTTTTGTATTCTGGCCAATGCACTGTCCCAGAAAACAACAAACTAACATAGCCAGCCAACCAGCAGGATCAGTGCAAGCAAAACATATTAAAATAACATTATGTAACTTTTCTAACAGTAAAAATATAGCCTTGGAATAATTGAAACGTGAAGCCACAAAAACATTTTGGACAATTCTTTGACCTTGGGCACAAGGAGAAAGTGTTCTCTTTCAAAGCACTTGGATTTGGGCATCCACCACAATCTTGACTTTTACTGATATATTCTAGTCCCTGCACATTGAATAATTTTGTATTGTAGTCTGCAAACAGATTTTTTTTGTGCAATTCCTTGAATACGTTTAGTTTTCCAGTTTCATTTTAATTTTCAAGGTTTGTAGTCTTAAGAATATTCTTAGTCAACTATCAGCCACTACACAGCTTGCTACAGGCAAAGTGTAAATCCTTATTAAAGCCTGAACCACTCTTAATAAAATATTTCTTCATTAGTTTTCATCATGCTGTGTTATAACTAATGATGGTATAGTTATTATGAAGTGTCTTCACTCATTTGTTAATTTTGTTCAGAATAAATTATTTAAAGCAGATCTGTTATTCATCATTTCTACACTCAGACTTGACATGATACTATATGCATGTTTGAGTAAACTGTATTCTCCTGTATTCATGATGTCATTGCACCGATCAACCCCCATTTTCACTGGTATACCGTCCTTACTATACAGTACTACTATACCATACTTACTTTGTTCTCCAATTTTATTTTCTTAATCTGTGATACACCGACAGTAGGATTCGGCAGCGTTGCATAGCCAATCTGCTACTTGCCAGCGTGATGTGCAGCTATCAATAAGCTACGCTCTTTGCTGTGATGACGTTTATGTCAGCTCCCATTGGGCATCACTGTTCTCTGACACGGAACTCATCAGACTTATTTTAAGATCAATATTGTGATATAAAATGTCCCAAAACATTATTAACAACATAACATCAATATGAATGGCTGGCATAGATTACATTTATAGCAGAGTAAATTACATTATATCATCTTTAAAACATGTCCATCCCCATATATTCCTATACAATCACTGTATTATTGATGACAAGAGTAAATATGTCCAGTCCATGTGTCCAATCACATTATACATACCATTTGAGCCCTGGCATGTAGAAACCTTGACTGACTCTAGTGAAGCTGCTGACACCAGAACACATGCACTTAAGAGGAGGCAGGAGTCCAAGGTTTGGACTTGTCATTTTGTCAACATGTTAGACCTAGTATCAGTGTGAGGGCAGGGCCAGAGCAACAAACAAAGAGCAGAGTGGAGCTCAGTCAAACTGTAAACACACTGTCACTCCACATTGGGCATGCAGCTGCTGTAACACTCAGAACAGGGCCAAAGGAGAGGTAAATAACTGCATACAGAATGCCTTTAATGTAGTGGAATTCAGGACTGTGTTCATTCATATTTACTGACTGAATAACTGTTGCAATAAGTGGTATTTTGAAATGTATTGTTCCTCGATAAACCACTATGTAAATAAGTATTTCTTCAAATTGTAAGCCTGTATAGACCGTAAAGAAGTGGATTAAGGGCACATCACCTGACCCTAGTCAAATGAAGCTCATGAGGCTTGCAGCAGTTAAAGGAGTGAATTTAGAGCCAAGTTCCATATTAGGAATAGGAATTTATTTATAGACAAAAGAGTGAAATAAAAAACACCAGCATCATGTAAAGAGGGTTAATATAGAAAGTGAAGTTTTGGCATCAAGGCACTGTTAAAGGGTTCATATTACGCTATTTTGTGGTCTGTTATAATGCTGTTTACTTGTCAAACACATACCTGTTTTTTGTGTTTCTTTCACACATGTTTAACCCACAAATCTTGCATATTTTAGTTAGTTTAGTTCTCAAACAGAAAAGACATTTTTCCACCCTGTGATGTTGTTTGGTAATACAGAAAGTTTTTTAACTCCATACACATTCATTAGAATCATTTGGATAATTCCAACCCTGAAATTTCCAATCTCTACTGAACAAAAGATAGCTGTTAACTTAATCTACTGCTTCATGGCATCACAAGGTGGAACAGAGCATTCTGAGCTGACCGCTGCAGACAGACTATCACATTATGTGTTTGTTTAGGTAACAGAATTATAATGTGGCTTAAAACTTACAAGAGTCCATTTTGCATAATATAGGACCTTTAAAAACATAACGGTCTGTCAAAATGCAAAATTTGAATTGTGATATTATTACAGAAAATAATATAACATTCTTTATGCAATGATAAAAAAAAATACTGTTGTGAAAGCATGAACTGCAGTAAAGAAGTTTCAGATCTCACCCTGTGCAGCTCAAATCTAATCATATTACAAATAAATAAAACAATACTGTGTTTTATTTTTGTTGCTTTTATTTGGTCTTAAGATTTTACTGTGGTTTTATTGGTCTTATTTTACAAGAGCCAATTTGCCTATTTATGCATTTCACAGTGCTGCAATTGGGAAACTGCATTTGCACTTTATCCCTATCAATACATTATTACTGCAGCTTTTGATTTTACAGTTACGAGGTGTAAACTTTTGCCAGACGTAAAGCTGATTTTTACAACATGTCTACTTTCCCACTCCCTCCTCACACTCTTTTAATCAGCAGAGCGAAGGCCTCTGGGGTGGCACTGTAATGGGTTATAATCAATGTCTCCTCTCTGATTGGACAGCGCCTCCATCTTTGTTTATCTGTTACTCTTGTTGTCTCCAGGCCACAGACCCGGACTTGGGTGAGAGCGGTCAAGTCCATTATCGCCTCGTCAACCACCAGAGACTGTTTTCCATCAACGCCACAGGAGCCATCTCCACGGCAGCGCCACTGGACAGAGAGGTAATGGGCTTATCAATTACATGACAAGACAACAGCATCATGTATGGTGGATGGATTTCAAGAGTGGCTCTGAACCAAGGCACCTGTGTTTTCTTAAAGGCGCACTAACTTTTCTCCTGGCCTGTCTGCGTCAATGTTACTGCTTTGTTTAGAAAGTTCCACAATATCGCCTCTAACAGATCTGTCCTGCATGCAACTTGGCCTGGTAGTTGTCGCCATGGAGATGGAGATAAATAAGTTTAGTCCCGAACTAAGGAACATTCTCTAGTCTAGATATTAGACAATCGAGAAAGTATTGACATTTCCATAGAGACAAGCTGGTGGTGGACCATCGACCAGAAAAGAAACATAATAATTTAGATGATACTCCACTATTCAGAGCAGTTTCAGATACAGATACTCACACTGTATTTTCCCTGTGAATGTTATATTTAAAGGTACACTATGTAACATTCCTGTCTGGCAGTTGCCACCTGCCTGTCTCCATGGAGATGTGTTTGTTTTTCCTTTAAACTATCCATGGAGAAAAGGCCACATTACAGGTCGAGATCTATAAATAGGTGACCCACAGTAAGAACGCATGTCCATCCACCTTCTTCCACTTTGTCCAGCTGGGTCAGTTCTCCGCCCAGTCCTCTGCGCACCGACCCCTATGAACCCCTCTGCGGGTGGTGAGCCTAAAATACTTTTGAGCCATAAAAACACTTGTGATTTTAAGTTTAATGCCATGCTGTGGAACTTTCCAGGCAAATCAGGTGGAGGTTTACGGTGCACCTTTAAATTTAACATTCACAGGAAAAAGAGTATCTGTATCAGACCAAAACAGAAGCTGCTCTGAATATTGGAATATCATCTAATATAAGTTTCCTGGTGGAGGGTCTGCCACAAGCTTGTCTCCATGGAAATGTTAATGTTTTGTTGAGATGAGACAGAAAAAAAAAACTACTTTGAAATTCTTCTAAAATGCTCAAAACACATGAATCTTAAGTGAACACACAAGTTGATAACTGTGTCCTTGGCCCATTGCTGAAACATTTCACACTATTAAAACTACAACTATTAAAAGCATGCTCAGCTATCACTTTTACACACCTTACTTAGCTGTTTTTCGCTTGTAGTAAACCTGCAAATCTCCCTTGTGCGATCTTACAGGAGAGAGGACACTATTTCCTGATAGTGGAGGCATCAGACAGCGCGGTGGACCCCCGCAGATCCAGACTGACCCTTTTCATCAAGGTGCAGGACGTGGATGACAATAGCCCAGTCTTCACCCAGCAGCAGTACCGTGTGGAGCTGCCCGAGAACAGCCCCAAAGACACCGTCATCCTGGAGCTGAAGGTGAGCGAATGCAACGCCCCCAAGGCTACCTACTATACTCTGCATTATGCATGAATGTGTTTATGAGAGCGCTCCGGGGTGAGATTTTTTATGGCCATTAGGTGAATTCCAACGAGTCAGGAGTAAATCCCGGGAGAGGAAACATTTGAAGACTGTATTTTCTGGAAGAAATAGCATACATTGTAAATACAGGTTTGGTTATGTACTATCAATCGTCAGCAATAAGATTTTCATTTATTGCATACTGTATATTATGTAGAAAGAGAGAAAATGGAATACAATACAGACTCCATTGTACCTTTGATAATAGCAACATCTAAAGGCGCATAATGCAAGTTTTCTGCCACTTGCTCGTCTCCGTAAAGATGTTATATGGAATGTTCTACAAGATTGACCAAAAATCGAACTATTTATAACATGATGAGAGACTTAAAGGTGCAATGTGTAACTTTTCTGGTGGTCTGCCAACTACTTGTCTCCATAGAGATATTACTGTTTTGCCTTGATTATTTCATAGTATGGAAATAAACTTGGTAATCACAATGGAGACAGGCTAATGGTCAGATCTATGGAGAAGCGAGCCAGCACATGATAATAATTCATGTTTTTAAGGTGTTTTTGAGCTATAAAACACTTGCAGTTGAAAAAGTGCAAGGCAGTTATGCTTAATGACCTACTGTGGAATATTCCAGGCAAAGAAATACCATTTTCACGGAGACAAGCATGTAGCGGACTCTCCACCTTAGAATTTACATAGTGCACCTTTAAAAGACAGGAAAGACAAAATGTGCTTAGACTTAGCTGTGGTATCGGATAAAGTAAAAGTGTCATAGGCTGTTGGTGGTGAGGAGGAGGAGAGGAGGAAGAGGCTTTTGCTGCTGTGGTGTGAAGGACAGCAACACTGAAAATGAGAATATTCTTTTACATAATGTGACCTAAGTAGTGTCTGTTCAATTGACAGATGTAAGAAGGGGTCACAGTCTAGAACTTTTCTTGTAAAACTAACTGCATAGGTTAATTAACCTCAATAAAGTTTGAAGTTATTTCAGACAAAAAAAAAAAAAAACATGCTTTCACATCCTCTGGTTGCCTAGACTCCGCTCCACTTTGCCTGTAGGACTTAATTACTGCTGTTAATTTAAGCTAAAGCTCCGCAGCTCCGCTCATGAATTCATGTAAGCCAGTGCCTCATGTCAGTGCACTGTTAATTGGCCTGACTTTTAACATTCCAGTCAGAGTTTGAAAAGTATCAAGGCTCAGAAAGTTGGAGCATGACGGGACCAATTGTGTTACAAAGACTACAATAGTTTCCCCCACTTTGAAATGTGCGATTGTTGCACTGAACAGAGCACACCAGGTGGACGGTAAAAGACCAGTACTACAAGCCAATTCACCAAGGACATAATGAAAATTCCCCAATCCTGTACTCCTACTACTGCAGCTACTGGCAAAAACATAAAATATTCACTTTACCATGAAAAATGTGCTGCTGTGAAACTCTCTCTTTGGCTCTTTTGGCCAGAGAAGGATAGAGGAGCCAAAATGTACTGAAATAGAACTACGCTGACCTCAACTGATATGAGCCCTGTGAAGTGAAAATCTGACAGTCTTACAAAGAAAATCAAAGTGAAAAAGTATCTGCAGTACTAATTGTTTTGATCAGAGATTGGCCAGTATGTTTTTTTTTTTATTTACTACAGATTCACCCATATCCCTTTTTACCACAAACCTTTAACAGAGTAGTGTAGTCATGTTTGCAGCAGTTATCTCTTTGCATTAGTGTTAAACTAAAGCTTTGTGTGTATTTTTTAGGCAGCAGATCCACCAAAACAAAATATCGGCCGTTGCTGGAGATTTAAAGCCAGTAGCCAAAACCGGGGTCTCCAGCCTGTAACTTTCGACCCCCTTCCAAGTAGCTCACCAAAGGATTTTGGCATTATACCATTGTGCTGAACAACTAAAAACTGGTTAATTACATATCTATTACTATTGTATATGTATCATTTTGAAGCTCAACTTTGTGCACTCATAAATGGACAATGGTTTATGTTTTATAGGCACCTACCTGTACCAAAGGCTTGCCCTCTTTCTTATTGTCTCTAATTCTTGAGGCCATTAAAATGAGAAGCTCTGGCATTTTGGTTTTGTAAAGGTAAACAGTCCAAATATTGGCCTGATATATGGATCTATCTCTAGTCTTAATCATTTTGAGAATATTATGGGTCTGAAATGTTGGCACGCATGATCAATACTATTAAAACAATTCTCATGGCATTATAATATTTTATAGACATTTATCCATATTTGAGGATATATTTTTTACTCCATATTACAAGTGCAAAGGTTTCAAAATAAATACATCATATTTTTCTCTGAATATAATGTCTAATCTCTCATCCAGGTAGGTTCACTGTAAAAGGAAATTGAATTTGGTGAGCATGACCAAAGATTTTTAGAAGTAAATTCATTTCACCATTTATCCAAGTGGCTTCTTCAGTTCTGACAGGATACTGGTCACTTCCATATGTCATGGTCAATAACAGATTCTTCTTATTGTAAACGAATAGAATAGAATAGAAAAACTTTATTGTCTGTCACACAAAAAGCGTTGGCAGAAATGTGTCTTTGGCTTGCTCAAACATACATCTCAAGCACACAGACTAAAACACATTTCAATAAGTACATTTCAGTCATTTAAAATAGTGTTCATAAAAGTTCTTTGTAGACACAACAGCAGAGAATAGGCACAGAACACAGGCTGGACGACATCAGGACCGGTTCAGCTCCCTGATGGCACAGGGCACAAAAGAATTTTTTATTAACTAAGATGTGTTAGTTTCAGTGTAACTACCTTCCTTCAGACACATATAAGTCAGCAACTTCCCAGTATCCTGTCAGAACTGCTGCTTGGATGAGTTGGGAAACATATTCAATACTTGCGTGCTGTCTTTTTGAACAGAATAATATGTGTTATACTTGTGATTTGGATGTGAGCTAAAACATGTATTCAAATATAAAACTAATGGAACTGCTTGTCTCCTTTCCACCCTAGGCGATGGATGCAGACTTGTATTCTAACCTGACATATCGGATCCGGGCGGAGGGGTCAGACCGGGGGGTAGAGCAGCTCTTCAGAGTGGACCCTCACACAGGAGAGCTGAGGGTGCTCCGAGTACTGGACTATGAGGAATTAACCGTGTCCTCGTACTCCTTCATAGTGGAGGCTCTAGACTCCAACGGGACCATGCCTCCTGGACTGACCTCGGTCACTGTCACTATCATGGTGAGTGAGGGGAGCTGGAGTGGGTCTGGGTTTATATTTGTTCATAGATTTTGTTTTGTCAGTAAATTACTTGTTTTATGTTTTCTTTCCCTGTTTTTATCCACTGGGTGTGGCAGTGGCTTAGGGATTAGTACAGAAGCCATGGGGGACTCACAACACATACAAACGCCACAACACAACAAAAAAAGCCACAGCGGAAGTGACCTTAAGACTATTTTCTGACGGACCAAGCGAGGAGGATCAAGCGGGAAATTATTTACAACGGTCAGACAGTGACATTGATTCTGGCCACAAAACAATAAATTACTTTGACTTATGTTTCCAACTTCGTTCACTTTGTTCCTTTACTTTTCACGTTCTCCTCCTTCTTCAACGATTCCCATTCACTTCCCGCTTGATCCTCCTCGCTTGGTCCACCAGAAAAAAGAGTCCCGCAGCTACATCCGTTGGGGCTTTTTTTGGTGTGTTGTGGATTTTTGTTGCGTTGTGGCGTTTGCATTTGTTGTAGGTTGTAGGTTAGTGTTAATTCCCTGATCTGACCATTGCTGGTTTTTATATTTTATTTCACCAATCTGGTCGATGTTTGACTGTGGTCTGTGAGTGAGTCACTGTACAGATTGGCAGTCTCACTTACGTCAGTCAACCCCAGTGGGGCTGTGGCTACAGAAATGAATGAGTAATGGATGATTATATATAAATGAAATCTGTATATTTGGATGCAACAATAGCCAAAATACTGTGGTATCTTATCATCAAAAGTTCCACAGTATTACATTGTAATGTCATTGGCCATCACAATATATCAATTACAAGTTTCTTTGCTCATATCTTATATTTATTGCTTTGGTGCAGCAATAGCTAAAAACAGAGGGAATTACATAAGGAAACCATGATCCGTTTTAGTGCAAACTACAAATAACTGTTATTAAGCACTTTTAGATCTCAATTCTTTAGATTGTGACAGAACCAAAGGCATTAAAAAGTTGCATAATTACAATTTTGTAGCCTCCACGAAATATCGCAATAAATATCGTGCTATGAGATGCATATTGTGTAAAAACTGTACCAAGATATTTGGATATTGTTACATCTCTAGTATTAACATGACAATATCTGAAGGAGTAATTTTTTTAAACCATTGAAAAAAAAAATACATGAATGAAAGGTGATCTCATCTTATGTTGCAAATAAAAAAATGGATAGCCCATGCTTATACTAATACAATGTGGTTGCTATATAACATTAGTCTTTAACATCCACTGGAGAAAATCCAATATACTTTGTTCTATTCTGTTTCCTCAGGACATGAATGACTTCTCCCCAGTCTTCAGTCAGGAGGTGTACCGAGGCATGGTGGCCCCCAATGCCCTCAAGGGGACCCTGGTTACCACGGTGACGGCCAACGATTCGGACCCTGTGGTGGGCTGTTACTGCTCTATCAAATCCTCTTTTCCTCTTTTCCTGGCTAGTCTGATTGAACAACATTGTATTTGGCCCTCTCAAGCTGAGCCTACTCCAGTGGCATTTCATATTAGCCCTTTGAGTTTTCGTCTGCTAATTTTCCACAATTGTAATAAATTGGTTCACTTCAGATTGTTCCATTGTGAGCCATTATAAAGTCTGCTGTCGTTAAACAGACACTTAATAGGTTATAAAATCCTCATAGCAGGATCTGAACTCAATTCCACTTTCAATTTGCTGAGTCATTTTGCACTTAATTTTATAAAATATAGTAGCATAACGAAAACATCTCACTGGACATCATCAGTAAAACTTCAAATAAAGCACTCTATTAGAATGCATCTGCTAAACGTGCCTTGAATAGAGATTTTTTTGGTTAGAAAGGCAACTTGTGTAGGTGTGTTGAATTGTATTTATATAATCCTAATATATCCTATAATTGTGGTATGGTGCTGAAGTTATATTAAATGTAAAAACTAATTTCACAATGAAAGTCAATATTACATCTTTGCAAACATTACAGAGAAAGTTAGTAGAAATGAAGCCAGTAGTGTTAAAAGCAAATTACACATACCTGAAACTGTACTAATAACTACATAGTAATAATGGTGCTACTTTATAATAACTACACCTTAAGTAACCTTAATAACGCATGAGTAAAGACTTAATCCCCAATGAACATATAGTTTAGTAAGAATGATTCAGGCTTAGTAACTACTTAATTAACAGATTTGATTTAGGAGTTAGGATATTAATTAAGTAGTTTTGAATTTCATGCAGTCATAAAGCGCTACCATAGTATAGTAACAATAGTAGTCATAGTAATTCATGAGGTCTTGGGTAACATCTGTACTTTGAAAATTGTACTTTTAAAGGCCCTTTTGAAGTTCCTGATCAAGAACATACCCAGAATTGTGTCGCGCTTCATTACACATGTTTGACTAATCCTTTATGATTAGTCTGTCTGGAGCTCAAAAGTGCAAAGTGCTCTGTTCCACCTTGTGATGTTATAAAGTGATAGTTTTCTTGTTAACAGCTCCCTTTGACCTTTTGTTCAGTAGAGATTGACAATTCCAGGGCTGAAATTATCCAAATGAATGAAGGTGTGTGGAGTTTAAAAACATAGTTGAACACTTCCTGTATTATTACAACACCATGATGTTGTTTGAGAGAAGAACTCAGTGTAAATATGCAGAGTTTGTGTGTTAAACAAGTGCAAATGAAACATAACACAACTCCAGGTATGTTTGTGATGAGTAAAACATTATACCATAAATCAGAAAATAGCGTAATATGGGCTGACATGGGGTCTTAATAGTTGCATATACAGTATTTTTAGCCTTAGAATTTTCTCAGGCTCAAAGCGGCTCTTCGACAGCATTTTTACATTCACGAATCTTTGTGTGAAACCGCTTCAAGGACGGTGTATTTCAGCTAATGCTATTCTTCGTGGACCTGACGGACTTCAACCTGAAAATCGCACCCATTAGCCAGTTCTGTTCACTCACGCCGAAAACATTACACGCACTACACTGGGCCATAAAAGCACTCCCACAACTCAAAATGGCCGCCCGCTGCACCTTTAATAGTGGTGGATAGATATATTCATTTCTTGTAAATGCCATTTGTACCCTTCAGACCACTGCAGTGAAAATCTTTGAAGGAATTTGTCACAGCAGGAGTTTCTGCTGACTCACTATAAGCAGTTACTTAATCAAGAGTCTGACAAGAATGAAGAGCTCACTGAAGACGTGCTGCTGGGAGATCGCAAAGAAGAAAAATGCTAATAAACTTTACTAAATAAATCAGAACCACAGAAGGGGAAGAAGTTTTGTGAATACTGTAAATACTGTATATAAAAGTACTGATAGTTATTGGAATAGAGGTAGCTACTTAGGTGGATTGCAAATGTGTCATGTACAAATGCCAGACTTGTACTACTACTACTACTACTACTACTACTACTACTACTACTACTACTACTACTACTGATGGTACTACTACTTGGTTAGTCCTTGATTTTCTAATTGTTTAATAAGAACTACATATTCTTATTAAGCAGAAAATGATGTTAATTTAATTATGGCCACTAATATTTAAAGGACATTATGACATTACACTTATTTATCTGTACTGAGACAGCAGGTGACGCCACAGGGCCAAGTTACATATCAGATTTGTGGAGAGGCGAGCCCACTTACAATAAGAATGTAGTTTTTAGGTCAATAAAAAGCCATGTTATTGAGTAGATGCAAGATGGACACGTTTAATGCAACAACAATAACGTCACAACAATAACATCTCCATGAAGACTAGCAAATGGCGGACGCTCTACAAGAAAAGTTTCACAAGAAGAAACGGCATAGAGTTACTCGCTTACTTACTACATACAATCAAAGTTAGATCTATCTGTTTACTACTTTTACTATCCATTCTACTTGTTTATCAAAAAAAATTACAATATGTAGTACTTAGGCAGTGCATTTTCTTCATGTTTTATAAAAGATGTATTGCACCACTGTTGGCAAAACATTCATAAGGATCTTATTCACGTAGTTTAGTTTCTAGACTTTTCCGTTTTCTGGTTGCCTGCAAAGTACCACACTAATTGTTTTGCCTATAATCACTGTGGGACTGCGTAATCTAAATGAAGTTTAAAGCAATTAAAGAATCATGTTAGATTAAGTGCACCTTTTTCCTACAAAAACAACTCTTTCTCAACTTGTATAATCGTTTTTGCATATAGTAGTGATATTTTATGAAATAATTATGGCCACAGTCTCACTTTTAATGATCAGTTTTAGTATGTATTTTGTGGCATTTTGAAATTTGGTAGCGCATGATAATTAAATACTCAAAGCAAATTAAGCACACACCTTTCTGCTGTTTCCTTTCCCCTCTAAAAGCAGGTTTTATTTGTGGGTTCATATTTTTTTCGTTGAGTAGTGTTTGCAAACAATGATTATATATTGCCTAATTGTTAGTTTCCGTAATTGTATGTATTTTCTGGCATTTGAAATTAGTAGTGCATAATAATTAATCTCTAAAGTGAAACACTTAATGAAACCACTTTATTTCAAATGGGAATGCACTTCAACACAACAAGGGCAGACTGCTTGACATTTAACTAGTCATTAAATTGTTGTTACTAATTTTATCTTCTTTTTTTCAGGGGACACCAGCAGGGTTTATTCGCTATAGAGTCGACCATGAGGCTTACCCATACTCCGCCAGTATTTTTGAGGTGGATGAAAACAAGGGACAAGTGCTGACCAGAGTGAACTTAAATGAAGAACCCAACTTTAAATTCAGTGTAAGTATTCACTAATTATATACCAGTCTGTAGTATCGTTTCCTAAGGCAGGTTCTGACTTGTGTGTTAGCATTGAGATGAATTAAAAACATAATAACATAATAGAATCAGACTATGAAACCAAGTCCACTGCAGAGTTGCCAAGTTTGCTTCTTTATAGTGGCGTTGGGCTTTCGGTAACAGTTGCGGGTTGCGTTTTTTTGGCTTGCTCATGAGATGCATTTCCGCCTTATAAAGAGGTGGTTTTAAGCACTTTTTCAGTTTTGTTTCATGGTAAACATCTTTTCAGATATATGTTATGTTATGAGAATGCTGTTTTCTCGTCACAAACATTCCCAGTTGTGTTTTGTTTCATTCTCACGTGTCACCACACAAATCACGTGGTAATGCAGGAAGTGCTTCACCGTGTTTTTAAACTCCATACATTTTCACTAGAATCATTTGGATAATTTCAGCCCTGGTATTTCCAATCTTTACTGAAAACTTGAAAACACACAAGGTGGAACAGAACATTTGAAGATGTAGACAGACTAATAATAAAGGGTTACTCAAACATGTGAATGAAACAAAACACAACTCCAGGTGTGTTTTTGATGAAGAAACAACATTATTACTCACAAGAGTCAATTTTACAAGAGTCACAAGAGTCAATTTTACATAATATAGAACCTTTGCACCCAGTAACGATGGTTAACATTTTCAATATGTTAATTATGTTAAATATGTGATTAAAATATGTGCATCTCATTAGCACACATTTTAACCAGCTCCCTCCCTCGGGTTGCTCTTTGTTTTGTAAAAATCTGGCAGCCTGTTCCACTGCCCCTGACCGGTCACCCAAGTGGCATTGAATCATAGGTCAAATGCAGAGGATAAATGTCCCTACAAGGATTATAACCAAATATGTATTAATAATATGCCTCTAACATGTTTATAGCACAAATTTATCTTGAATTTGCTTGCTGTCTGAGGTTGTCCACTTGGCAATGAAGCAATGAAATCTTATAACCTGACCAAGCCGCCAGATGGTTTGTTCCACAGTTGTTACTTCGATTTTTTGTCACATTAAAGCAGCATGCTTTGCCAGAATTTATGACCTATATATCAAAATATTTCTGGTTCTGTGAATTATTTATACATCTGTCGACCCTCCGGATTCAAACCTATTATTGATTTAAAAAGACCAATGTGCACGTAGGGGGGTCTGGTGGTTTGACATGTCAGGAAGTATGTCCATCCATCCATCTTCTCCCGCTTAATCCAGCTGGGTCGCAGGGGCAGCTTGCTGAAGTATGTTTTTACCCAATATATAGATTTCCATCAGTGAAACTGTTAAACTTGGACAAACTTAATTGATCCACAAAAGAAATGATTTGAACATAGTAGCTCACACGTCACAATAAAGCCTAAAAATATAAATGGTTATAATACATTCAAAATAATCCAGTGTATTCATGGGTTTTAGACAAACAATTCCTGAGCTGAAGGCCTCTGTGAGGACCTTTTCCCATTCAAAAGATTTACTATCTAGATTTGAAAGGCTTAATTGCTATGACCATGGAGAACTGATGCCATGGTTTGAAACTCGAAAATGAGATGGTGAGACATCTCAAGGGGCTTATCCACCAAACAAATAAATTCAAATTTGTGAATTCAAAGTGTGTACAAGATAGTGACAACAATAGCTATATAATTTCATTTAGAGGTGCCAGAGCTCTTTGATAGTGAAGGGGACGGAGCAATTGAGATTGAGTACGTAAGAGGGGCAGAACATGCAATGTCCTCCTGGCAAATCTATCGAAATGAATCAAATGCGCTGGACAATTTACTCTACTTTAACATCAACCTCATGCTAGATTTAGAGTCAGAGTCAGATGCTTATAAATAGTAGCATTATAACATAGCGCCTTTCCACCTTTAAGACACTCAGAGCGTGTTACATAAAGGAATCATTCACCCATTTACACACATATTCATACACCAGTGTACACAGACACTACGGATGAGGTGGTTGAAGTGTCTTGCCCAAGGACGCAATGACAGTATTCATCCAACCTTTGGGTCAGTGGACAAATACACTACCACTGAGCTACTGTCACAATGCTTAGAACAATAAAAGTGCATTTGTTTGATCCAATTCTGTAATATAATTTATTAGCTATAATAAACACTACTTCCAACTGTTATAAAATTTTTAACAAGCTGATGTGCTAAGTGAAAAAATTCTCCCAAGAGAGTTCGAATTGACAATAAATTTTGACGTGGAGGTTAGTGCACTTGCTAAATACAGCATGCAGCGCTCCTTAATTTTATTCCTAATCCATCACATTGATTCTGTAAACACTGGCACGAGCACTGTAGTCAATGGAGACATCATTACAGGAAAAAAAAAAACATTTAAACATTTATCTGAAGTATCTGGCTTCAAGTTTGTGCTCTGGTGCTTGTGCTTGATGTAGTGGGAGGGAAACACTAAAGCAGGCCGATTATGCAAAATTGACTTTTCCGAGCTTTTAAGCATGTTATAGTTTTTTCCTTGTTTCATTTACCCACTCCAAGTTGTATTTGGAGTGATTTGTACACACTTGAGCCATATTTAAAGGTCCTAAATTATGCAAAATTTACTCTTAAGATTTAGCCTTGTTGATGAATGTTTTCGTCCCCAAAAACTTACCTGAAGTTGTGTTTTGTTTCATTCACACATGTTTAAGCAACCCTTTATTATTATTAGTTAGTTTACATCTCCAAAACTCACAGTCCTTTGTTCCACCTTGTGATTTTTAAGTTAAAAGCTACCTTTTACGTTCGGTTCAGTAGAGAATGACAGTTCTAGTGCTGAAATGATCCAAATTATTCTAGTGAATGTTCATGGAGTTGAATGTAGTAGAGCACTTCCTGTATTACCACATGACATCACAAGTGTAAAAAATATATATTTACAGCGCAAAACTTGATGATCAGTGAGGATAGCCTCAGTTTGCTAACCAGATGTTTAGCAGTTTGATTCCCACTAGTACAATTGCATACTGATGTGTCTATGGGCAAAATACTCTGTAACTCTATGAATGCCTAAATGTGTGACTATTATTATTTTAACGAAATACAATATAATACAATATAACTTCATTCTGTCTGACACAACATAACTGTAGTGTCTCAGTCTTTAATACCTCACCTTTTAGGCGTCTTTGGGCTAAGCTAATTCCCACTTTTCACTGGATTCTAATTAGCCGTACAAGGCGTTACATCACCCGGGGGATTAATCCGACTTTATTTGCACCAGCCATTCAAAGCACGCTTGTCAAACTGTTTGCAACTCTGAGATTACTCCTAAATGGTTTTACTTTAACTCGATTTTCTGCCTCACATCATAGCAGGCAGAACGCGCATCATTTCTTTTCACTGGTCCATGTGCATAAACTATAAGTATAACAAATTCTCATTTTAAAATTGTTTGCAAAAAAACTTGAGCGCTTCATTAAACACCGAAGGGCAGTGTCGGCTTCACATTTAATATGAACTAAAACATGAAAATAGCCATTGTTAGCGTACCTGCTTCTTGACTCACACAAAATACATTAATATACTAAAATTCTTCTTTTTTTGCAGAATCATTCAAAAAAGCATGTGTGTGCGTGCTTGTGTGTGTGTGGTATAATAATAAATACACACAACTGCTTTTACATTTGACCTGGTTATTTGGATTATATTTCCCCTTGGACCCGCCCTCTTCTGCTATAAACAAAAGGAATGTAAAATTACTGAAATAACTAAAGGTGGAGAGGGTCCGCAATCTGTTTGTCTCCATGGAGATATTCATGCTTTGGTGTAAATTGTCCACAGTATGGTATTAAACTAATCTGTCTTCATTTATTCGACTGCAAGTGTCATTTATTATTTAATTTGGCCTGCAAGTTTCAGTGGAGATTTACAAGTTTATGGCCATACTGTGGAACCTTCTTGGCACATCTCCATGGAGACAAGCAGGTGACAGAGCCTCCACCAGACAAGTTATACAGTGCACCTTTAGTACTTAAATTATAGATAATACATAGAAAATAAGGAATAACATTTTTTAGAATTGTTGTTAAGAATTAATTACATATGAAATCTGTGAGTATAAGTTAAATTACTGATTAGATGAATTAAATGATGGCTCTAACAGACAGAGGTAGCAGTAGTTAGCTCCTTATTAAACCCAGGTAAAATGTGTGCATAAAAAAGCTCTGCATAAAAAAAAAACATAAGCGCACCATTGGGATAGACCACGGGAACGCCTCAGGTCCTCCCGGAGGAGCTGGAGGAAGTGTTCACGGTAAAAGAAATTTGGGAGTTCCTGCTTAGACTGCTGCACCTGCGACCCGGCCCGGATAAGTGGAAGAAAATGGATGGATGATAGATGGATTGAATAACAGAGCTCCAGACAGAGAAGAGCCTCCAGTTAGCATCATCCCCCAGTGAATGTTGCTGCCATCAGTTGCAAAGTATCAATAAAACAGGAAGAAGGAAGAAAACTAGTGGATTTTTTGCTCCAACAAGTACATTAAACCATGCTAGACATAACCTTTTGTATGTTTTCTCTGTTTGACGGACAGTTGGTGGTGGTTGCCTATGACGACGGCGTTCCTGTTAAGAAGAGCTCAGCGCTGGTGGAGATCACTGTATTGCAGCCTTCAGTCATCCCAGTCTTCACTCAGGAAGAATACAGGTACTGCACTTTAAAGTCTATTAGTTTGGCCCAGGGCGTAGCTGAGCCCTGTTTTAGTGCTTAAAGGGCTTGTACCTCATTTGTATTTCTTCTAGTTTCCTCAAAAAGAACACAGTTTAGCCCCTATAGTATGTTGTAAAAGCAGCTATTGGTGAAAAGTGACTGAATGACATTGCCTGTACATTTTAAAGACATGTAGTTGGCTGAGAACCGCAAGGAAGCAACTGCCAGGGACATACAACTGAATTCAGGCAGAGATGATGATGACTGAGACCCATGTGGAAACACCTGTCTGACTGTGACTACCCCCCACTGTCACACGATTCAGCATACTGTGAGAACGGACTAAGTGGCCAGGGTTAACAGTTTATTTTAAAAATCCCTTTGTTTGTCTAGTATTTAGAATTTTTATAGAACTTGAAAGACATAAATATTGGTTAAAGGAAAGTGGGTGGTGCAATGTTAGTGTTCAATCTGGATTTCTTGGCGCAGTTTTAAAATAAAGGTTAGACTAGTGAAAACTGTAACTATTGGTTAAAGACTGTCAAAAATATCAAATTATTTACGAGTTCACACAAAAATATTTTTTTATCTCGAACTAGTTTTTTCATAAGCTAGAAACGTTAGAAAAACGATAGCATCCGGGGCTGTAAACAGGAAGCAAAACAATTTATACAGTGAGAAGCCCTGTCAAGCACGAAATACGCCGAATCCATCCTTACTTTTGATAAAGACTATGACAGACACAGAAGTTTTGCAGCTCTCTCTTCTGGCTGTTCTCACTGCTCTGAGCTGTTGTTATATCCATAAACTCACGGAGGAGCATATCGCAGCAGGACTCATATCTGCCTCACTATTTAATAGATACTTCTGCTGCTGGACTTATTTTCTCCACTAAAAGCTGCTGCGCCACATGTAAATGAACAGCGCCGTGTGATGACGTCATCGCCCGTAGTAAAGCAGCGTTGGGACGACAAACACAGTTGCAAACAGAGTTGCAGTAAAAAAAAACATTTGCACAAAGCAAGCCTATCCATTTTTCTATGTTGATAAGAGTATGAAAATGATTATTCAAGGGACAAAAATGTGCAATTAATTTGTGATTAAACTATAACATTCATGAGATGAATCACAGTTAAATATTTTAATCGATTGACAGCACTAAAGATAATATAACTGGTCTTAGTATTATTTAGAATGTTAAAGCTTTACACAGTGGCAGTTGATCAGTTGTTTGATGAGTTAGGGGATTTTTTTTTTTTAAACTTTCTTATAGTTTTGTACCTTTAAAATACTGAATGCTACAACAATTGAAAAACTACTGGAAAAAAGCCCACTATTCATCCATACACTCGGTGGTATGTAGGTAGAAAACCACTGTGACCTCAATCATATTCTTGAAGCTTTTTTCTATTAGTTTACTGTAAAGAAAAGTACTTGTGCTGAAATGTCAAAGCAGTACACAGAAGAACTTTTTTAATTACAATCTTTGGAGGTCCAATGTGGCTCTGTCTCACTGTTCAGGCAGAAGGTGCTATGTTGGGGGAATAAGACTGGTAATGTTTGCTGAGTTAATTCAATTTTGATTGCCCAAAATTGGTGAGAAAAAAAAGTTCCTTAGAAAATGTTACATTGAACAATTTCAAGCAGACACTTCCATGCATGAGTGCTAGACAAAATCACTTTAATGAAAATCCCAGGAATACATTTGCTTCATCCACTTCTTGGAGGAGGGTGCACTGCCCGCTTTTCTCCATAGATATGTTATCAGAGTAAGGTATTAAATATTTATCATTTAGCATTTTCTTTCCTTTACAGGTGTTTCTATTATCCAATCCAATCCAATCCACTTTATTTATATAGCACATTTCATAAACTGAAAGCGTTTCCAAAGTGCTGCACAAAAACATCATTTGCAATAAACAAATAACCACAGAAACTGTTTAAAATAAACAAGTAATCAAATGCCCTACCAGTGTGCATACAAATAAATATACCATAAAATTATAAAAACAATAAAAAATAAAAACGCAAAAAATATACAAATAATTTAAAAAAATAAATACTCTAAGAACAATAAAATAATAAAAAACCCTAGAATACAATAAAAGACACAGAGGACCACATGCGGTGTTAAAAGCCAGAGAATAAAAGTGGGTCTTAAGACGAGACTTAAAACACTCCACTGTGGGAGCTGCTCGGACGTGGGGGGGCAGGGCGTTCCATAGTTTAGGACCAACCACAGAAAAAGCTCTGTCCCCTCTGGATTTAAGTCTGGTCTTAGGCACCACGAGCTGGAGCTGGCCCTCAGACCTCAGAGCGCGCGCTGGAGTGTAGATTTGGATGAGGTCCGAGATGTAATCCGGGGCCAGTCCACTCAAAGCTTTAAAAACAAACAATAAAATTTTAAAAATCAATTCTAAAATGAACAGGAAGCCAGTGCAAAGACACAAGAATTGGGGTGATGTGCTCACGTTTTTTGATTCCTGTTAAAAGTCAAAATACCTTGAAAACCTGCAGCTTCAGTGTTCTCCACAAATCTGACCAATAATAACCAATAATAACTTATGTTTTAATGCCATACTGTGGAGAATTCTGGGCAAAGCAATAATATCTTTACGGAGACAAACAGCTGGCGGACCCCCCCACCTGAAAAGTTACGCAGTGCACCTTCAAATCAATCACAAACACTGCATCTATTTCCTGATTGTATTCCTATGACAGATCATATTTTACCATATGATAAGGTGATGTTATTACTTTGTCTACAATGTTCCACGTCATGGCATTAAACTTACATATTTGGAGACAGCCAGACAAGATAGCGATACTTTTATTTTCAGCAATAAAACCAATGTAATTAAATTGAGATACAAGATAGAAAGAAGAAGTTTGATGCGATACTGTGAAATATTCCACACAAAGTAATAACATCTCCATGGAAACAAGTTACATATAGTGAGTGCACTTTTAAAGACAAAATAAGATGCAAGAGTAAAGCTAGACTAAGGCTGTTCAGATTTATTTGACATTTTCTTATGTTAAGGTTTTGAATTTTGAGAGCGCTGCTTTGTGATTTGGTTTCTAATTAAGTTTTGTGTATGTGTATAATGAATGTAAAAATGACCGGCATATGCAGGAGGCTGACGGGTGGGAGGGGTCGCATGTGTTAATTGGAGTTATCTGGTGGCTACAGCTGTTGCTATTATGGACTTTATTCTCTGTACTGTGCTCACGGTGGTTTCTCCTTTGTCATTGTCACAAGTAACACAAGAGTTTTTTTCTAAAGCAATTTCTTCAGCTGATTTTTTGTGTGTCATGTCATGTACAACTTCGTGAGTTAGTGGACTGAATAAATGTTTTGGAATTTTGAAGAATTATTGAACTTTACCCAAGATTCTCTCTGAAAACCCACAGACCAAGCAGAATAGTAGCACATTATAGTGTTTTTTTCAGAATGCACAATGTGGCTCAGTTATTGCATTTCCTTATTTAAATCTGTTATAGAGAATGGCTGGTATTTAGCAGTCATAATATGTTTGCTACCGAATACTGTGGGTTAATCCAACTGGGGTGATCCTCATGTGGCATAAGAGCTTTTGTAGACATGTCTCATAATGTAAAAACTGTTTTGTCACCAGAGTTTCCTATCCATGCTTTTACTCAAGTACTTCCTGAATGTATTGCTGTAGTTAGGAAGATAGTTACAGTAATAAAAGTAAGGAAGTAATAGGGGATTAGAATTATTACAGTAGTAATACGGTAGGTAGTTTGGGATTGTGTTTTCATGCTACAGTACTCTCACAGTGAGATACTAATTAATGTGTCTCACAGCTCTTCTGCTGACTGTTTATATTGTTTTTGGCAAATACATCTCTATGGATGGTTTGCCTGTTTACAACAAAAATGGCGGATTTACTCCCACAAAAGTTTGCGATCTGTTCAGTGTGGTTATGGAAATATTATATATCGAACTTTATTACAGACAGTTAGTCCAATTCACATACAATAAAAGAAAAATATAAGAATATAAAAAATGCAAAATGTATACAATTATAAGAGATACAAACTATTACACCAATGCCGTCTCAGTTTAGATACGTATCTGTAGCAGCTTTTCTGAGGACTGACCATAGCTGCTATTACTTGGTTTTCTGAGTTGTCCAGGTGACACATCTAAACTAAACATTAGCTGTCTTAAAAGTGCCTCACAAACTGGTAAACTTGTGGATGCAAACAACTGACTAGCACTGTGCCACCTAGGGACTAACCTCTGCAAACTTGATTTCTTATAATTTGACCACAATTGTGCGGTATAGAATGGTGTGATGTGTAAAATTTCCTATATTATAATAGCCCCCTGCAGTAGCTGTTGGATTTCAGTTTGTTAGAAGATTTAATTTGTACTGACACTCACTCATTTTCTTTGGTACCTTGTTTAATACTGTGAATATCACTGTCTTTTTTTTTTTACTATAACAGTGTGTGAGTTATTGCATTTCCTCCTTTACCTCTGTACTAGACATAGGCTGATATTTAGCTATCATGATATTGATACCAAATACTGCAGATCAGTGGAACTGGGGTGTTCTTCAAGTAGTGCAAAAGCTTTATTAGACATGTCCCTTACTGTAAATGTTAAACAAACACTTATATCTTAGCAACGTTAAAATCAGCAGTGACTACAGGCTAGCCCAGAAATAGCATTAAAATTGTGCTACAGTCAGTTGTCCTATATCTACTTTCCCCATTATATTGCTATTACCAATTGCATAAAATCTGACGCAATTTAGTCACACCACCTCTCATCTATTGTAGCCATACTATCACATTGGTCACGCTATCATCTAAAGTAATGAGTTTTCCTTTAAGCTATGCCAAATTTAACACAATATTCACACATTTTTTACACTTTTGGACAAATAAAAAAAAAAAAAAGAAAAGCTGAGATGTCAAGCCTTGTCTTTCACGGAGAGCTGAGTAAACCCTACGTCTATTTTTAGGAAAAGGGTTAGAGGCAAAATAGAGGGAGGCATGTCAGGCAGCTATATAATACTAGCTTTATGAATATGTAACATAGCTCCCAGCCAAATGTGTGTGTGAGTGTGCATTTTAACCACATACAGTTTGAGGTTTAAAAGAGCCATAAACAGTACCATGGAAAATGTCATTCATACACACATTTTGCTATTTAAGGTTAGTTAACACTTACAATAACCATATATAGCCATAATAAAGCATGAAAAAGACCTCATTTGTAATAGTTTCCAAGAAGGATTCAGCTCAGTCCAAACTACTCCGTCTTTAATTAAGTAGTTCCTAAGTACAGTTGTCAAAAGTATTGAAAATCAGATACTAATTGATACTAAAACTAGTATCGAAACAAGATACTCATTTGAGCAGGTATTGATAGTAGAAAATACACATTCACAGGACAGAAGTGAACCTTGCCTGAATGTAAATTGAAATACACCCCCTTTCCCATTAACCCATCACACCCCCAAAAAGCCTTAAAAGCATAATTTTGAGGCTGTAACGTTAGAAAAACTACACAATCTGGTTGTAAGGAAAACAATTTGTACGTAATTGAGAAGTCCCGGTTGGAGGAGGTGGGCCAAAACCTGCGCGCACACTGATGAAAACACGAAACAAAGTCCACTTCAAAACATACGGCGAATCCACGACAAGGGCCGCGGTCAGCAACTTCTCTCCCCCACGCCGCCACCACATCCACAAACACACGGAGGAGCACACAACAGAACCCACACCCGCCCCACCACGAAATAGACATCTCATGCCGATGGACCCATCCTCTCCGCCAAAAACCACCAGCTCCGGCTGCAGCCCGACAGGTGCGAACGCAGAACCTCAGGCAACCGCATCCGAGCAAGGCACGGCCCGAAAGTCCCAGCGCGAGTGCGCCATGAGTACAACAGGTATTGGGGCGACAAACACAGTCACACTGGAGCTCACTGGACTCTCAGTAATGAGAACTACCTCAGGTCACAGCACATTATTTCACCCCTTATGTGACTGTTCTGAAGACAGAAGAGAGACACTTTGCTCACACTGTTGCAGAGCACAAAGTGTACATTGTAATGCACAACTTTGCATAGGCTTCTGCATATTGAAAATGTATATCTGTATTGCTCAACAATTTGGAGATGGGGACCCCAAATACTGACGGGTATTTCGCACACTGGTCAAGACACACATCCAACTCATATGATTGGTGATGACACGCCCCGTTTGGCCGTTATTGGCTGCAGGAAATTTTGTGCGCGCAATAGTCTGTGACTGTTGTGATGGTGTCGTGTAATTTCTTTCTTAATATTTTCCCTTCATACTAACTATGTCAAGCAAAAAAAGAAAGTGGTCAGACGAAAATGTACAATATGGATTCACATGTGTGCACCAATAAAATATATATACCTATGTTTTGAATTTGAAAAAAAACATATTTTATTTTTCCAATTAAGAAGGGTTCAGTGAATGCACATATGAAACTAGTGGGGTTCACTACCTCCAACAAGGTTAAGAACCACTGGGGTACACAGATATAAGAGTGCATGGTAATATAAAAGAAAATATGATGATTTAATTGTCTAAAAAAGAGAGTTTTTTAATTATCACCATGGTATCTGAATCAGTAATGAGGATCAAGTCGATTCCATAGTCATGAAATTAAGTCTGAAATTGTATTGTGACACTAGTGCTAAACCTGAACCATTTGCCACTATTTGTGCAATCAAAGTTTCTTACACATACTTTTACTCAAGTACTTTTTCAGAATTTATTGCTGTAGATGGGAAGATAGTCACAGATATACTAATAAAAGTAATGAACTAATATGAGTTGATCACTATAATTTGGGATTGCATTATAGCAGTAGTACTACAGTAGTATAGCTCTGGGTTGTGTTTTCATGCTACAGTAGTCTCACAGTGAGACATTTTCAAATACTAATTAATGTGGTTGTCTCACAGCTCTTCTGCTGACTATTTATATTATTTTTGGCAAATACATCTCTATGGATCTTTTGTCTGTTTACAACAAAGATGGTGGATTTACTCTCACAAAAGTTTGCGATCTGTTCAGTGTGGTTATGGCAATATTATAATTACTCCTTGTAGTGCCTGCTCCATTTCAATTTATTAGACATTGCCATTTGTACTGACACTATCAATTACTGTGGTACCTTGTTATTTTTCAGTACCTCAAGTACTTAATGCTATTGTAAATTCCAGTGACTGTTAGGGCCATATTACATTACTTTCTGATCTATGTTACAATGTTGTTTCGTAATTACAAACATACCTGGAGTTGGGTTTGTTTTTATCACACATGTTCAACACACAAACCCCGAACATTAAGGCAGATTCCTTCTCCTAAACATAAAACACTCTTTTCCACCTTGTGATGGGGTAATACAGGGAGTGCTCCACTGTGTTTTTAAACTCCATCCACCGTCACTAGAATCATTTGGATAATTTCAGCCATGGGATTACCAGTCTCTCCAGAGCTAAAGGTAGGTGTTGAAAACTACCACTACTTGACATCACAAGGTGGAACAGAGCATTTTGATATTTGGACATGTAATAATAAAGGATCACTCAAACAAAACACATCTCCAAGTGTTTTTCAATAAGGTAACAATGCTCTAACAACTTAAAGCTCACAAAAATACATTTTGTGTAATATAGGACCATTAAGTACAGTCATTTGTGTGTACTTGTAATTATAGTCAAACTAAAGCTCTTTGAAATTCTGCATTATTAACCTTTCTATGCACACGGAGTACAGTGCAGTGTCTCTTTTATTAAATAGGAACTTAGCACTGGACCACTGAGGTTTGGGAGTTCAGCTGACTAATGCTGCATAATGAATTTGTAGGGCTTTGCTTCCAGCCAGAGGCAAAGCATTTACTAATATTGATTCATTGCTGTAATATTAAGTATAGCTGCTAGTTGTATAGTATATAAATAATGAGGGATAGTCATACAACAATGCCAATCTGCTTTGGTGTTTCAGTGTGCCTAATCTTTGAGTGGATTTAATAATTAGGGCTGAAATAATTGAATAGCTGTAAATGTATCAAAACTGGTATAAGACCTGCTAACCTTATAATTTTAACCACTTCAAACATGAAATACATGTTATTTTTGTATTCGTTTAGCAGTTCTTCAGTATTCTCTCAAATATACTCTGTGTGCTTAATTATTAGGCAAGTTGTATTTATGAGGATTAATTTTGTAATTGAACAACTACAGAGCTCTCAGTCAATTCAAAATGTGAATAAACCTCAAACCTGAATATTTAAGAAAGTAATAGTGAAGTTTGTGTGTTATTATTAGAATTATAAAATTGAACATTTTCCATTCTCACTTGTTTTTTTTTAGCTGTAAACATAGTAAACAACTCAAAATTTACAAATAACATTTCTGACATTAAAAAAAAAAAAAAAAAAAATCAGTGACCAATATAGCCACCCTTCTTCTCAATAATGGTAACACACCTTCCATTCATTTCTTGACCTGTTGACAATCACATTTTTGTGCAGCAGCAACCACAGCCTCTCAGACATTCTTCAGAGATGTGGACTGTTTTCCTTCACCATAAATCGCCCATTTAAGAAGGGCCCACAAGTTCTCAATAGTGTTTAGGTCAGGTGAGGAAGGGGGCCATGTCATTATTTTTTCATCTTTAAGGCCTTTACTGGCTAGCTACACAGGGAAGTACTTTGAGCACGCGATGGAGCATTGTCCTGCATCAAAATTATGGTCCTCTTGAAAGATGCTGATTTTTTCCTGCACCACTGCAAGAAAGTGTCTTCTAAAAACTGGCAGTGGGTTTTGGAGTTAATTTTGAGTCCATCTTCAACCCAAAAAGGTCCAACAAGCTCATCTTTAATAATAACAGCCCATATCAGCTCTGAGTCGAAGTGGAGCCCTGTGCCCTTTACTGATCCAGCCACGGGCCATTCACGTGGTCCATCAAGGGTCACTCTCACCTCATCAGTCCATAAAACCTTTGAAAAATCTGTCTTTGGGTATTTCTTGGCCCGGTCTTGACATTTCAGTTTGTTTCTTGTTCAGTGGTGGTTGGGTTATGGCCTTCCTTACTTTAGCCATGTCTGTGAGCACTGAACACCTTGTACTTTGGGGCTCCAGGTAGGCTGCAGTTCTGGAATATGACAGCGCTGGAGGATAATGGGTTCTTGGTAGTTTCACGTTTGATTCTTCTTTTTTTCTCAACACCTTCCCTGTGACACTGTTGACTATTTGCAGCAAAACCTTTGATGGTTCTGTGATCACACCCCAGTATGTTTGCAATTACATAATGCTGCATCCCTCTGAAAGACTTTACAATTTTCAGTCAGTTTAATATCTTTTTTGGCCCCTTTTGCCTCTGGAAAAGAAGCTACCTAATCCTTCTGCACAACTTTATATAGAGGGTTGATCTCTTTAGGCCACACCCTCTCTCATTACACAACTACACATAATCTGATATGCTTAAATCCAATAAGAGTTCAAGTTTATACTGTTTGGAGTTGGAGAATATACATAAAAATCACACTTGCCTAATAATTGTGACACTGTATATAAAAAAAATCACAAAAATTACAATTTGATTTTTTGTTCTTGTTCATACCATAAACTATATAAGGAAGTGGACTAAAGGAGTGTGACATAGTGTTCGGCTCCAGTCAAATGAAGCTCACTAGGGTAGCAGTTATAGGAGCAAATGAGGAGTTGAGTTCCCTGTTAGAAACAGAATTTATTAACAGACAAAATTGCAAAATAAAAACACCATGATCATGTACAGAGTGTTAATGCAAACATTTTAGGACCAAAATGACGAGGCTCACAGCAGCAGTTACAAAGAGGGGTCACCATTTCTCAATGTAAAGTCAATTGGAGCCAGAGTTGATAAAGCCAGAAGCGTCCCCATGCTCATTTCCAGTTTGTAACACAGCGGCTAGTGGATTAGCTATGTATATACACACTATGGTTTATACCAACATTTTTGCTATGCAGACAGTCTTCCCACACATAAAGCACTCTAGCTGACTTGATGCAACAATCCCATAGCATAAATATCAGCATAACATGTAAAATGTCAAAACGGCTGAACTACTCGTAACTATCAGTGCAAACCAGTTCTATATTGACTTCACCATTGTAAGAGTGAACCTGCTCTATGTTTTATCAGGCACCCTCCCTCTCTTCACCTGCTGATCCAGTGGGCGGCCTAACAATCCCCCAGCCCTGGTCATACATTCTGTTTGAAGCTTTACCTGACTACATCAGGGCACTGCCACTGCTCATTGTTGTGCTGTCTCTCCCAGACTTGCTAAAGTGCTGACTTCCACAGAACTGTTTTGGAGGTTGTTTACATCCTCTCAGCTCCGGGGCACACGCAAGAAGCAGGCTCAAATTCACACAGAGACCCTGTGAAAATGAAGAGGGAATAAGACGTCAGCATGGCAACCTTTTATCAGTGCGGTCTGAGTCTGAACGCAGCCCACAAATGCAAACAGAATTTATGGAGGAGATATGTGTGTGCAGTGTTGGTCCAGCAATTCTGTTTTCTATTGATTTATTCACCTCATAAAGACTAGTGCTTGCTTTGCATATTGAATTTAACAGCAACGAAAGGGGTGTAATACATATGAGAGGGTTTCTTAAAAGTCTTCAGTATGCAGGTGTATATTATATTATGTAAAAGTCTTGCAACATGAAAACTGAAGGGTAAAAAGATATAGAGTGAGTAGCTATTACATGTATGCTTGGACTGTGTACAGCTCATAGACTGTTTAAAGAAGTGGACTAAGTGAGTGTGATGTCAGAGTTCTGCTCCAGTCAAATGAAGCCCCTCGAAGCTTCTGTTGATAAACCATTCAAGGTAGAATCAAAATGATCACTTAATTGTTACAACTGTCGAAAAGTTGATTCCGAAATTGTTCAGGTTGGACTTAAAAAGAAAAAAAAATCATCCGTGGTTAAGAACATCCTTAGACCCACGACAGACTACTTAAAGGTGCAATGCGGGACTTTTCTGGTGGAGGTTCTGCCACTTGTTGGTCTCCATGGATATGTTGTTGCCATGAAATGTATCACTGAATCAAACATATCTATTCTTCACATATGTTTTTATTGCTGAAAATAGCAGATAGCAGATCCTTCATCGGAAAAGTTACGCAATATACTTTTAAATTTCCCTTGGTAGCAGTCTCAAGTACCCCTCATAGTCTTTTTTTTGTAACTATTCTAAACCTCTGAACCGATTTAGAAGTAAGCGTATTTGTTGAGCATATCCACCCTCGCACGGACAAAGCCAGTGCTCAAAGACCTGATAATGATCCTTACTGAAACCTTCCTATTGCACTGCAGCTATTTACCATTTGAGCATTTCACGCTATAGTTCGCTCATCAAACACGTTAACAAGCCCCTGACATTTCAACATAGCTTGTTTTAAGCCCCTTCTCCCTGCCCTGTCCCCTCTCTCCCCTCTCCTCCCTCCATCTTGTCTGGAGGCCATTGGTGCACCTGCAACATTAGTATGCAGTTTGAATCACGCACACATACATAGTTACAGCCCGTGGCAATTTCCCATTAGTTTAAGTGAGAAAAATATTGCCTTTTTATAGATAATGCTATGTAACTCCCTTTAATCTTGTCTGTGATTGCAGCCACCTCCTCATGTGCTCACAAAATGCCTCAGAGCGAACCACTTTGTTAATAAATCTAATTAGAAAATGGTAGCAAAGTTAAGAGGCAAAAACACTTGGAAACGACATCAGAGTGTTGTTTTGCTAATCAGTAAATTGTGATAGTAAAGTGTTGCTTTGTCTTGCGTCATAAATCGGCCTCAGATAGCACATTGTGGCGTGAAAAGACTGGGATAAATGAGGAGTTTCTCACCACTGACTTGTATAGGAAACAATAGTGCGTTATTGGAAGTGCGGATATCCATCACGTGAGACCTAATTAACGCATTACTGTCAAACACTGTCATTTAAATCTAATGCATATACTGCTAAGTAATTTGTCGAGAAGCTTTTGGCCCATTTTCATAGTATTTAGAAGACTTCCACTAAATATTGTATTGAATATGACAAGGATGAAAAGTTGTTTAATATCCACAATATCAACTACAAGTATGTGTCTAGCTATCTATCTAAATAAATGGATGCAAGAGAGAATAAGAGAATTACACAAAATAGTAAGAAATACAATGTAAAGCACAAAATGGAACACAAGTTTAAAAAAAAGTTTTGTTTGGTTAAGATTGCAGTAGGGTATTTTTTTCTGTTGCCAATACTCTCTGAAGTTGCCTGGAAGTTGATTTTATCTGTAACAGTGCCGTTAAAAGATTGTTAGATCGTGCAACACGGGAACCAAAAGGTCACACCGTGCTTTTGCTTCAAGACTGTTTTTGAAAAATAAATGTTAGAAGACCGTTCTTCTCTCTTCTCTATTTTAAGTTCTTTAAAATTGGAAGTTAAATTAAAGGTGAGTTAACTTTTTTGAAGAAGAGCACACCACTTGTCTCCATGGAGATGTCATTGCTTTGCCTGGAATTTAATGAAAGGTTGATTAATGTTAAATAAAACAAAAAAATTACACTGTTTAATGCCTGCACTTAACACTAATCATGAAAAACATAAATGCATTCTTATTTACAGATCTGACTTACAAGCTGACCTGCTTCTGTCTATATACAGTTTAACGTAATACTGTGGATAATATAGGCAAAATTAATAACACCTACATGGAGACAAAGCGATAGCTGACCCTCCACCGGAAAAGTTCCATTGTACATCTTTAAAATGATAATGCAAAAGAAATACCCAGTTCTTTATATGACACAGCAGTGTTAAAAGCTATACTTCCATCCAAACTTTTCTCATTAAAGTTGAAACAGAGGTTGAAGCCGCCTTGAATCCAAAGCCGGGATAAATCTTGTGTTTGTTGTTCTGCACCTACAGCTTCTCTGTCTGTCTGTCACCACCTGTACGTTTCTCTGAATAGCTTGTCATGCCCCACAAAACATGCCATGTGGGACATGGGTTTCCCAGTAATACTCCTGTGTCCTTGAAATGACACACTATGACTTCCTTCAGTACCAGGTAAAAATTCAGGTGTACTTAGCTGCAGTTTTCACTCCTGGATTCTGTTTGTCATTGGATTTAATGACAAAATTAAAATGGCTTGTTATATTTGTTGACTCACAGGAAAAAGATGGCACGGACTCTGTAAATACAGCTTGTTTTTCTCCTTAGCAAGAACAACCTAAAAGCAATAACAGCTTTTGATTAAAAACAGACAGAATACGGAAATTAGGTCAGTAATTGGAAAACTAAGCACACAGATTGAGATTCTGCGAGAGTGGCATAAGAGGAGGATATACTAGTATTAAATAAGCAAGCTAGAACCAGGCAGGGCATCTGATGAAAGGGCAAACTCATGTTCTAATCCTAGTAGTAACTGTCTTGATATGAAAGAATCTCAGAATTAAGAAAAATGAGGACTGTTGCCATAGCGACTATTGAATGGGGAAAAAGTCCTCAAAATGTTGCATGAAAATATTTTACCATTTCAAGAAACAAGGACTCAGTGTGTATAGAAATGACCCCTAAACTCTTTATCATTTTGAGATTAGTGACTCGATGACACTTGGGTTACATTGTAACCGTGGTTCTCTGAGTGAAGAGCCTATCCCTCCCACCTCTCACCTTTGGCTCCATTGTCCACATTTGGACCCATGTCACTGTTTGTTTATCGTTGTTGTTTTTTTAAAATGTATTTTACATTTGATATATATTGTTCCTCATAAACCAAAAAATCAGCACTCTTTGATTAAAGTATCTTAAAGTACTTAAAGTATCCTGCAGTCATAGTTATAGTTAGCACAGAGTTATAAGCACAATAAAAAATGCATTTATGGAAGTCTAGATTCATATAAAATAGTGACAAACAAACATTATAATGGTTAAGGTTTTGATTATAAATTACAGTATTGTTATTGTAGTGGAGTGATGTGGTTGACTATTGGCTAAATACAGGTCCAGTAGTTTGATGTAAATGCTATTTATTTCTCTAATCTAAATTACAACCACAAGATTCTATTGTTGCATGAAAGATAAAACTCCACATTGTATACACTTATATATAGGGAAATCTACTGTTGACTCAGGTGAACTATATATATATAGTTCATATATATAGTTCATATATATATATATATATATATATATATATATATATATATATATCTATATATCATATATATATATCATATATATATATATATATATATATATATATATAGAGATCACCTGAGTCAACAGTAGATTTCCCTCTGCTCTTCAGAACTGACTTTAAGTGGTGGGGGTAGTGAGGGGGGTCCTAGTGTGAATCTAGAATCTGATAGATTACATTACCTTCAGGTTCATCACCGAAACAAAAGCAGAATCGAGCCCCTAGCACTTTTCTTCTTTTTTCTTCATTTGTTGTCTGTTTGCTGAGCTACAGGAGGTCTCAGGATGGCTGCCTCTGGTTCGCCCGGTATTTCAGCATGGTGTGGTGTCTTCTGGCTTAGATTTTAGGGGTTCCTCTTTGACCACGTTGGGGCTGCTATTGTGGGACTGTTGATTCCTGACTTTGTTTTTTTTTTGTGTGTCTGTCAGTGAAAGCTGGTTTCTCTTCCCTGTTTTCAATTGTCTTGCAGTCACCTGCCTTTCTTGGAACACGTCTCGGTGGTCTTTGTTCTTTCGGTGGGCTTTGAGGAAGCACCTGAATTGGCTTACACCAGTTTTGTTCATCATTTAAAACCTCAGCAGCAGCCTGCCTGGGTGGACTGTCCTCCAGTGTTTTTTTCAGTTTTTTTTTAAACCAGACATTTTCTGTGTGTATAGGAGCTGTGGTTTTCTTTCTCCTGTGCAGCTTGTGTTGCTTCAGTCTGAGCCTTGTTGCATTTTGGTCCCTCCCTATCATTTTTCCCCAGGTTTTAGGAGCTTGAGGTTGTTGGTTTTGTTTGGACATCTAGGTCTGCCATCATTAGTTCTTCTCTCTGTTGCCTGTCTTCCTTTTAAGACAGAGTTTTTAGGTGCTGGAAATGTCTCTGCTCCATTGTTCTGATACCAAGTTTTCTTGGCATATCTTCAGTGGTCAGTGTTGGGGTTGTTGGCGACAGCAGCCTGTCTCTCTCCTATCAGAGTTTTCCTGGTTCTGGTTTTCAGGATTGGGTCTAGACCTGCCCTGTTTCTTGGGGAAAAAACAATATACATTCTTGGACCTTTGGTTGGATGAGGGTCCTCTTGGAGCTGGAGATGCCTGGGCTGGTTTTGTGTTCTCCAGCCTTTTCTTGTTCCATCTCCCTTTTTTTGGGAGTTTCCCATCCCTCATCTTTGGCTCCATTGTCCACATTTGGACCCATGTCAACAGCCTGTAGAGACTGAGCCATGCTCTCCCGCTCTGTCTCCTTGACTGTGACAGACAAATCAGAATCTGCCCCTGCAAACAATCCAGACTTGTTTGAAGGCCATCCTCTATTATTTCAGGACAATGGGCTAATAGTTAACAATGGGTGTATGGTTCTCAGTGATCATCATAACTCTAGATCTTTTCTTGTTCTTTCTTCTTCCCATTGTGATAAGTTTGATATTATCATTAATCTTGATAATACATTGCAAGTATTTGTAATGTTTAGCTAAAAGTGTTAACATTTGGAGACTTCTGCTTCTCTGTTTGCATCTGTCCACATCTGTGTCGACTGTTGAATGACCAGAATCTGCTCCTCTTACACTCCCTAACACAACATTGAATGGTTTGTGCCATCATCGCTCATTCTGACTACTATGATGTCTTTGTCATGACCACTGGACAAGACAACTATATATATAAATAAATACATTCTGACTGTCATGACTATGGGGCCATGACAACTGGATTTCTCTGTTTTTGTTGGTTATTACTAAAAAAAAAAAAAAATAGGGCCTCTATTGTAAATGAATAAATAGTTTCCACACACCTAGTGGCATTGTGATCATTCCCCGTACATATGGACAATGTAACAGAGTGGAGAGATAGTCATGTTTTATTTATCACATCTTGTACATTTTCCTTTTTGTATTCCATAAACCATGAACTTTTCTATTGTTAAAATCTCTCGTTTCCCCTGAATAGGTACGCCCTTATCTCACCTCTTTCAAAGTCCTTTCCATTCATTTATTTTATAGCCTGTATTTTATTGGCTGTAAACATCCCTTGTATTAAATTAAACATGTTTCTTCAGCAGACAGACTAAATTCCCTGAGGCCTCTAAACTCTTAACTATGAGGTAAACAGACAGGCGTGCTCCTCATGTTTACCAACACGAGCACGTCCAACACTGGTGCTATATAAATCAGCTATACGTCGCACTGATTCTGCTGAAGGTTACCTTGTGTTGACGCGCATAGATTGTTACTGGCAATGTTACAACTGTGGCCAGGAATAGCAAACAAGCATGATGGTTAGAAGATAGCCCCAAAATGAGTACGTGGAAGTGATGGAGAAGTGAAGACTGGCAGTGGTATCAGAAGTCGTGGAAGGTTAAAGGGGAATGGGACTGTAAAGTGTGAGATAGTCACAGTTGTTTGGGTTCAAATGCTTTGAGACTTTGAGACAAGCTCTTGATGAATTTAGGAGAAATCACAGCACAGGAACTATTTTACACTAATTCCTATCAAGGATGTGCCTGTTTTTCATAGATCTTTTTGTTTTGTTATAGCAATTTCATTTAGGTGTAGAAATATAATAGTAATAAAATACACTGAGTCTTCTACAGCCGAGTATGCTCATTACTTTTGTGCACTTTTAAATTGGAAAGTGCTTTTATACAAAGCAGCAAAACAAAATCTCTAAATTCTACCAAAATGTCATTATATGCTAAAATTCAAATGGATGTGGAAGTAGCTACCTAGCGAAGTAAAAAACTGGAAACAAAGTTCAACGTTGTTTCTGTTGGCATAAAAGTGTAAGGAAGCAGTTTCATTATTTGATCCCAAAAACATCATCCATCCATTTCCATCCATTTTATTTCGCTTATCCGGGGTGGGTCACGGGGCAGCAGCCTAAGTAGGGACTCCCAGACTTCCTTCACCCCGGACACTTCCTCCCGCTCCTCCAGAGGGACCCGAAGTGTTCCCAGGCCAGCCGAGAGGCATAATCTAGTCCCCAAAGACATCAGTTGACCTTAAAGTGAGTGTGACAGGTATTTATAATTATCTAATTTTGACTTAATCTGGTGGAATAATACCTGTTGTAAATATAAATTATAGCTTTACACCAAACAAGAAGTAATTTGCGAAGAAAAGGTGAAAAATAAGTTGAAAATTACAGGAAGTAGAGAGTTCCACACTGATCACTGAAACACATTTTTATGAAACGTTGAATATTATTTAAACAAAATAAAGGTGTATTCTTTTCATTTTTATTTGTCAAATACAAATCTCTGTGTACATTAGAGGAGTTTGTGGAGCTAAGCCTTATTAAATAATAATTAGGTTCAACATTTGTGAATGATAAGTTTGGTTATTTCTTGCAAAAACAGTGAATTGAATGATTCTATGGCATGAAAATTCTACAGTATATTGTGAACAAAAACTATTGCAAAAGTCACATTGTATCAAAGTCAGGAACCAGCAAGTTCCAAAAGTTTGCAAAAGACACAGCTAAAAAAAACAAAAACAAAAGCAGCAAAGGAGCGTGAGTCTCCAGAATAGTCCGACATTGATAGACAGGCAGATGTTAGCACTGACACCTACATAGAAGATCCACAGTATTTAAAGTGGCGTGCATGTTGACAGCATAACAGAACAGAGTTGCGACTGGAGCAAACAAGCAAAGTGAAGACTGCAGATGGATATGATGGAGTGATGAGCAAGATAGAGACTGGGGCATGCAGACTGACACTACAAATACTGCACCATAGAATTGGAATCTCGCTGTGGACTGTGCCAGGTGACAGGAGCAGATAAGAGACACGTACTATGTCGATTTGATGATGGGGGATTTTCTGCTTAATCTTTCGCTGCTTTGTCCTCCTGCAACTTCTTTTGTTTTGTTTTGTCTAATTGTTGGAGAACTATTTGTGAGTTATCTAAAAGGATAATACAAAAGTGTGGATGAAAATTATGCAGTTTGTTTCGTTTATCATTGAAGATGAATGTTGCCAAGAAAGTGTGAAAAAAACTTAGCAATCAGTTTGATTGTTGAGTAAATGAAAACAAATCCATTTAATACCATCGAGTGGAACATTTCAGACACAGACATAACATTTTCATTAGGCATTTTATTCTTTGTTGTTTTTTTAGTCTTTGTTTTCCCTCTGGTTAAACTTTCAGTATTAAATTCACACAGAATAATGGAAGATTTATATAGATTTTACTTCAAGAATTGTGATTCAGCAGGCTAATTAGTAAGATATGGGTAATCTTCTTGAAGATTGAACTACAGTATTTCCTGGCATTTTGTGAGAGAATAAACAAGTTCAGTGCAAAGTGTAATTGAAGGTTACGTTTTAGTTGCTGGATCTAGTTGTATTTTGACATAAACTTTGTAATACTTGGCTGAAACCTTAAGTGTACTTATGGTGAACTTGGTTTGCTGGTTTTGCTTGGTATAATGTGTGAATATTCATGTGAATGTTGGCAGGTTGACATTCCTTGAGGGTCATAGTTAAGACTCTTCCTTCTCATCAGCCCGAGGACACTATTAACCAGTGCATAACAATCCGAATACACTTTAGCTAGCCTGAAGGCAAGAGTGGGAAACAGGAAACTATGAGCATATTTTGCCCGGACAGTAGCCTATTTTACTATTACAGAAAGCAGTCAAGTATTTCAAAAACTTAAGTGGGATAAAGTGTTTTTAATGCAACTAAGTAAACCCAATGTCAGCTTGGGGCTTTTTAGTCAACAGGTCTACAGCAAAGTCCTCTGTCAGTAAAAGCGTGTGATTTGGCGAAGAGTTCAAAGAATAAATTAGACTATTTGTTTGGGGGACTAAATAACACTAACACTAATTATAAATTTGACAAATTTTTGTTCATGAAATTAATATTGAACATGTTTTTTTGTTGTTTTGTTTTTGTTATTGCTTTATGAGAAAAAAACATGAAATGAAATGAAAAAAGTCACCCAGTATTATAGGCCTTTTTAGAGCAGAAGCGATTAAAAAAAGCTGTGTACGCATTTTGGCAACGGAAGTGGCATTGTTCCCCATTCATTCTGATTCATTCAGGCTGAACATTTACAGAAGAAGACGGAAATAAAAACATTTCCAGCACCAAAATGTCTAGTTGTTATGTGTGTGGTTGTCAGAATCGATATTCTACCAGCGGACTAAATGAAACACTAAAAGGGTTTATAGATGCCACGGTATAGCAAAATGTCAAATGGATTAACGGTTGTATAGAGGATTTTCCAAGGAAAGAGAAATACAGCGACTGTTTGTCCTTTTTCAAATGCTGCACATGCTTGACACCACCCCCCTCCTCCACATCTCCTTATCTAGAAACCATAGAGTTTATGGTTTCTATGGCATAGACTGTATATATAAGTGGACTAAGCTAACCCATTAGCCACCGCGTGCCAAACAGGAAGTGCTCCAGGAGGCTCTTCCATCCAGCTCCTTCTCTTCCTTTTTCCCATTGACTTACATTGAGATCTTATCGTCCCTCTCTCTGTAACTCCTGCAGTGAGCCTCGTCTGGTCTTAAAATGTTCATATGAACCTGCTCTACATGATCCTGATTTTTTTTTTTCGCTATTTTTTCCGTCAGAAAAATGCCATTCATAACATAGAGCCTGGCTCCAGATTCGCTCCTGTAACCGTTAGCATCGCGAGCCTCATTTGAGCAGCGCTAAACTCTACGGGTGACGTCACACTCACTTAGTCCACTCATATATACGGTCTATGGTAGAAACGCCTCCTCCTGCCACCCCCACACTAGAAATCATGCTTGTTTACAACCGGTGTGCATTCAGAATTGCAGAGCAAATGGCTGTTGAAGTTACCTGTCGAGAAGAACTTTAGCGACCAACACGGCAATTTTTAGACCCTTCAGTGCACGCCTTTGCCAGAAGGGTTCTCCAAGAATCACAATAGTTTGGCTTTGTTCCTTTTCCCCTTCTCTTCGTCTTTCAGCGACCTCAAACACAGACTTTTTTTTGCGGTGAACTGGTTATGGATTCTTGTCTGACATTGCAGCGAAGTTTGTGCTAACTGTGAGGAAGGTACAGTTCGAAAAAGCCACTAAGAACCACTACATTGGTTGAGTAAACAGCGTCTTGTGTATGTAGAGTGCATGAGAAGCATAAGTAAATTACGTAATCCCAGCGCACCGGCAAGTCACTTACGCTAGAAACATAGGGAGTTTGATTGACAACCTAACAGCCATAGATAAAGAGGTAGCATTGGTTTATCTGGCCCCACCACGTCCACAGTTTTTTTACCAAAAGTTTTACTAGTTCCTCTTTCCACTGTGGAGACTATTTGTTTAGACTTGGATGGTTAGGTGATATAGATTGATACATTGATAGACACGTGCATACTTACATACATGCATACATACATCAAAATCATGTCTCTAAAGCACTTAAAGGGCCCATCTTATGCTATTTTGTTTTCTATGTTTAATTTCTATACATACAAAATACAACTAGAATCATTTCGATAATTGCAGTCCTGGAATTGCCCATCTGTATTGAACTAAAGGTATGTTTTTGAGGAGCTAACAACATTCTTACATGGCATAAAGGACCTTTCAAAAATCTAGGATGGAACCCAGCAAAACATAAAATTCCACTATACTAGTAGATATTGCACAATTGCACTGTAGTAGTCTATTTTTGTCTTGATTATAACCATCATTTCAAAATAACCTGCTAAATTTGACTTAAAGCTCAGCAACAATACGATAGGAACACATGACAGAGTGATTGACAGCTGGGAACAGTGACACAAATGGGGACTGTTTTGTGAATGAGCGGTAAAAGAACAAGTGGAGAGGAGGAAGAAGAGTGCTCTAGGGTTCGGAAAATGAATTCAAATTTCTCTTTCGCTGTTGAGCTGAAAAGTTTATCTGGAAAAGTAGATATATTACATTCTCTGTTACCATGCCATGTAACATTGCATATATCAACATTTAACAATATTTCTATACTGGTTCTGTTAGATTTTGAAAACTATTCTTATATCGCTTGTTTATGGTTTATGTGAGCACAATATTTTAGCTTTGCACCCGTAGCAGACTGCAGTATTTCCCTATTGACCATATATTACCACTGCTTTGGCCTGTGTCGAGAACCAAGCAGAATTAATAAGGCTTAGGCCCACTGCTTTATAGGCTTTATAAAATGTAATGTTTACTTCAGGGAAATCTACAACGAAGCCATCAGTGGACCTTACACAACAGACATTACTGGCTGGCCTCTTGCTCCCACCCATATTATTTATAGTATTACTGTAGGCTAAACCTGGAAAATATACACTTTACTGTTTTGAAACCAAATTAATGCAAGATGTTAAAGATCTTCTTCGCTACTGATACTTTGTGGATGATGTAATTGACATTTTTCAGGGGATTGATGCTAACTGTAGGCATGCTCGGTCTAAGTCATTGTTAGCTTGTTAGATCTTAACTTTATTTGAACATAATCTGAGCAGAAAGAACTTCTGAACATTCCTCCAAACACATACATGTCCCCCAATGTGATGTCACTGATGTCACAGGTATCTTGCTGGGGTTCAGATGACATAACATTCTATAGACGAAAAATTTTGAATACAGATGAGGGCAGCTAAAATTCATATTTTTAAAATGCTATTTTTTGTTGTAATATAGTGAGTTCTAGGTTTGGTCACTAATGATTAGGTTCAACATTTGTGAAATTATTATATATATTTCAAGGCAAAGTACAATGTTATCAATAGGAAAAAAACTGTCTAGAATCTGAAAACCACTAACACTGTTGAAAGTAATAACATCTCCATGGAGACAAGCCGTTACGGACCCCCCACCAGAAAAGTGACAAACTCATCTCTAAGTACATTTGAACTACATTATCTCACAATGAACAGGTGCCGCTAACTTGGCAATCCAAAATGAGAACAGCCAAAGACAAAGTGCTATGACTTGAATAGAAAAAGCGTGATAGATTTTGCTATAGGTTTCACAGTGGGAGATGAACCTTCCCCAAACTATGTGTCGCTCTGAAAATATGATGTCACAGTCGACTTAACACACTTAAAGTTCAGTCCATAGCTTGAGGTAGATGTACTAGTACTTTGTACTCCCTGCTCCGTGATCAGATGAAATGTCTCTAGTGAAACTGGCTTCTGGCAATCTGTCATTTTAACACTGTGATGTGATGAATATAAAAGTGAAGATGGTGCAAACTCTGGATTTTTCATTTCATAACAAAATTAGTATTAGAGAGGTTCTCACTGAATGGATATTATGAAACATCACAAAAGCAAAGACATTGTGCTCAATTTAAAGGTGCACTATGTCAATTCATATCACCATAGACATTAAAAATATAGTCACACATTTTAAAGGGCCCGTATTATATTTTCTATGTTATAATGTTGTTTCTTCATTCTTCACAAACGTATCTGGAGTTGTGTTTTGTTTCATTCATGCATGTTTAATATAAATTCTGCATATTTAAGCTGAGCTCTAAAACTGAAAACACTCTGTTCCACCTTGTAATATCATATGGAAGTGCCCCACTGTGTTTTTAAACTCCATACACTTTCATTAGAATCATTTGATTTGGATAATGTCATCCATGGAAATGACTATTTCTACTGAACAACATGTAAAAGGAGCTGTTAACTTGAAAACTACCGCTACATAACATCACAGGAGAGAGCATTTTGAGCTTTGGAGATGTAGACAGACTAATAAGAAAGGGATTACTCAAGCATGTATGAATGAAACAAAACACAATTCTGGGGATGTTTTTGAGGAGGCAACAATATTCTAGGATGGCTTAAAGTAAATTTTGTGTAATATAAGGTATTAATCGTACTTAGATCCACACTAAATCAAGCGGACCGAGACTTCAAAAAAGAGGGTGTCTCGATCCACTTGACCCTGCACCAAATGCCACTTGGTCCTCCTGGCGAGAATACGAACTCAGGTCCAAAGCATAGACAGTAGGTCCAAACAGACTGTTCGAAATGCATCATGGGAGGGGATACTAATTATTTAATTTCCTCTTGGTGGTGAGTGAATAAGACATGGGGTGAACCTCAAACCGTGGCCAGACGTGGTCCAAGTAAGAAAAGAGTGATCAAAGGAACCATAGCTGATTTAATGAGACATTTGCAGTTTCACTGTACCGGCTGTGTGTACTTAGACTTGCGTGGCTTAATCTTTGAGACAAGCATATTCTACTGGAAGGATCGACCAGATAGTCCTGTGTATGCGCTCTGGGCCGGTGGTGGGCCTCCACACCGAGGTTAAGGGATGTGACGGGGGCCGGCGTTGGGTCCGGAAGCCTGGCCTGCAGCTGGTGGTCCGTAGGTTTGCGAGCCCAAGCTCCCTGGGCCAGGGACGCTCTTAAACAGGATTTGAGAAACTGTGTCTGCCAGAGGCCGACCTCCGCTTGGTAGGGACAGGAACCACCCTCGGACCAATTTGTGTTCGTTTGTAGCATTTTGAGGGCTTTTTATAGAAGTCCTACTTTAATACCTCTAATGCCTCTCATGCCTTGGTACAGAACAATGTTGAAACCCTTTTATAATTTTTCTTGCTGGTGGTTGAAAATCAATACACGTATAAACAATGAACTTTGATACAATGACATCATATCAAAGCTCATAACTGACTCTGTGGTAATTAAAAGACATTTACATTAAAACTGGCATTACTCTTTAAATTATCTTAAAACCTACCAACAGACAGTGGTGGAAATAGTACTCAGTTTTGTTACTTAAGTAAAAGTACAGATACTGGAACAAAAAATACTCATGTAAAACTAAAAGTCTCACATGAAAAAAAATCTACCTAAGTAAAAGTATTAAAGTACCAGTTTTAAAATTGTGCTAAAAGAGTAAAAAGTAAAACTATTTTGAGCAGATTTTCAGGTCTGATAAAGCTTCAATGTTCTCTTTGTGATTTTTCAATTTTGTTCAGCAGAAACAATGGAACTGTATATTTTTTCCCCTTATTTGTTTTATTTGTAGCCTTATTCTGCCTTTTCAGCAGGTCTGAAACAATCATAAAACATACTTTCACTTTTTTTCTTGTTCAAAAATGTAGTGAAGTAGGAAGTACAGATAATACCTTCTCTCAAATGCCTACCTAAACCTAAAATGTATACTTAAGTACAGTACTTCACTACTTTTACTTTATTACATTCCACCACTGCCAACAGATGACAAGATCAATCTGTTTGAAATGGCAACAACTCCCTTTGTACCAGTGCCCCAAAATAATACCTAATCTGAATATGATCTATTTACTTGAGCTGTTTAGTGTCTTGCAGGCATGGGCTCCTACGCAGAGTACACTTTGTCACTGTGCACATGTCTCTTAGCTGTCATAGAGAGAAGGCGTTTGGGAGAGCAGACCACAGCTTAACCAGACACACGATTGGACGAGCAGACTGAGATGGAAAAGACATGACAAGAAGAACAATGAGCCAGGACGGTACAGTGGATCATAAAGAAAATAGGGGCAGGAGGCTACAGCCCAAAATGCCAACACGTAATGAGTAAGGTAAACGAATGATCCACAGGAGGAGAGGAAGAGGAGAGAGAGAGGGAGGGGAGGCACTGCGTACATCTGTCACCAGGCTCATTATTCTCCCCATCCTGCCACTGCTCACTGTAGGTTGTGTCTTATAGCTATTACACTTCCTCCTCTTGGATTCTCTCCTCCAGGATCACCACAACAAATCATCAGCCTCCTCGTGTACGGCCATTTGCATATTCATTTTGCCACATATTTCATACCGTCCCTGACACCGATCGCTATGTATTTCTGTACTTTGCTATGTTCACAGTCTATGTTTGGTCGTGGCTTCCTGTGGATTGTGGTATAGTGACTGCATTGATTGTTAAAGGTGCACTGCGTAATATTTCAAGGCACCTTCTTGTCTCCATAGTAATGTTTATGTTTTATCTAGAATCTTCCACAGTAGAGACTAAACCTACATATCACAAGGGAGACAAGCAGGTTACAGCACTGCGCTACATTACAATTCAGATCTGTGGAGAGTCGCCCCTATTCACTCAAGGAATAATTGTATTGAGCAATAGAAAGACCTGTAATGAATAAATGCTAGATGTTTATGTTTAATGTCATACCATGAAACCACCAGAAAAGTTAGGCAGTGTACCTTTAAAATCAGTTTCAGGTAAATTGCCACTTTATGATGATTACATTTTTAGCCATTTACCACAAATTGTTAATTGTTCTCACAGGTATTGTATGTACGGTATGCAGTTGTTGTCAGTGTTAATACTAATTAATAGGGACACCTCATGAAGGGCAGAGCTGTTGCACATTGTCTTGCGAGGCATTTGCGTGTTTATCATTACAAGGATTGCACACTCAAAGGACTTACTAAATATAATAGCATTGTCTCGATACAAAACTTCAAACTCCATTTTGATAGGAAAAATAGACTGGATACTCATTACTCATTCCAACCATGATGATAATACAAAACACTCTTTCTTTAGACAATAGAATGCCATTGTCGTTTATATAGCATCTGACCTCTTATCTTATCCCTCCAGACAGGTTCCATATTGGTCCACATTGTTTGTGGTCTTATACTTGTTCTGATATCACTCTAAAGTTTTTCAGGAAATGTTCATTTCTGTCCTGTGATTATGACTTTTTTAGTATTGGTACATGAGCTGATTCATTTTAATAGTGCCTGAATGACAGGGATTACACCAGGGGTCTCCGGTCTTTTTCCTCCAGTGAGCTACCTTTACAAAACGAAAATGCCAGAGAGCTATTAATTTTAGCAGTCATAAAGAAATTGAGTTTACATTAGAGCCAAGGCGAGGCTTAGACGGGGAACAGTCAGATGGTTATAAAACATAAACCATTATCTATTTTTTAGTGCACAGTTAGGCATCAAAGCGATACAGTTTCAATTGATGAAATTGTACTTATTTAGCACAGTACACAGAATTCAGAAATCTTTTGGCGAGCTACTTTGAAGGGGGTGGAGAGCTACTGGTAGCTCCCGAGCTACAGGTTGGAGACCCCTGGATTCCACGAACTAGTTTCAATAACAGTTTTATTAATGATTTGGATACTTTTGATAACCTTAATATAGTACATACAATTTTCATTCTGTATACAAATTTGACCCAAACCTGAATATACTATAGTAAAAGTTAGTTGTTCAACCTTTGTAATAAAGCAAAAGGCATTCTCATGCTACCCACTTCTACGTTCTGTTCAAATGCAGAAGCATCTGGGTCCAGTTGATTTTTTGTTCATGTCTTTCAAACGCAGACACTTTCTCTTGAATATCCAATCACGTCTATCAGAACTTCCATCATTCTGGGATACGTTTCTCAATGACCTGAAAATTTGTATTTTGAAGTGTTCAGATCACTGAGCCTGGATAAGCCTGTGATCAATGCAAGGGCTCATTCTGTCTTCATTCAGTCTTGCTTATGTATTTGTTTTTCCACTAGAAGGGTGAGTAAATCACTAATCACATCACAATGATTTGTGATGTGAGATGATGCTCAGCCTGATGCTCAGCCTGTTATTCCAACTAAGACATTTTAAAGTCAGATTTATAGTTATAGAGTAGGGATGCACCACTGGCACTGATATTGGTGCCAAAACTGAAAAATTTACTGGATCAGCTAAATGGAAATATAAATTGATGTAATAAGAGTATTTATTGGTCATTGTCAGCACCGAAATTATAGAAAGTTGTTCTGTAATTAGGCCATCACTCCAACCAAATATAACCTTTTAAAACTCAGCGTTTCCCCATAATGTTTGCTACTTTTTAGAACAATTCTGCTTGTGAATGTCTATTTCATAATCAGAAACTGGAGAATATACAGGATCGCACAGGCCTCACACTTAACTGCAGCCTTAAGCGCACTCTCTTTTTCAGTGTGAGAGCGCAAAACTACCCTCTTCTTATCTACATGGCCCCAGCTTGCTTTGGGATAGTCGAGATTACAGAGTCGTAGCTCATTGTGTGCCATTGCAATAGTGAAGATGTACTGCTAAACGGCATTGTAAGTTCCTATAGCTGTGGCTCCCTCCCAGCCTCCACTCGTACTTGTGCTGACAGTTCTCCATTGTGGCCTAAGTGTTGAAGCGAGCAGTGGGAGAACGGACACAGGATCGTTGTGGACTTCTTCTGGGATGCGAGCTGGCAGCAGGAGCCCGAGGGGAGTGAGGAGAGACAGGTGCGGCCAGGGGAACAGGCAGTAAAAGGTACAATGGCTGCTAGGTGAAGTGCAGATGCTGAGGGGGGAGAGGTTTTGACGGATAGTGGGAATTACAAAGTTATCAAACTCTTTTCAAGGCTCCATAGTGGAGGACGGTGTATCTTTTTGAGGGGTAAATGGAGGTTTGGACACTGGACAGGTAGATGAAGTGGACGGAAGTGTTAGATCATGTCATGGCTCTATATTTCCTTGTAATACAGAAAAATTCAGACTCTTCATACAGAAATGTTCAAAAATGCTGCATAGCATGTATCCAAAATAACACCCACATAAATGACAATACACTGCTTGCTATTCAGAATTGCCACAATGTGGAGGAGGATTTCTGATGTTTCTGTGTTTATTTTAAAATCTGACAATAAATTGGACTTGAATCTGACTGATAATGAATTAATATAAACTTGTAATTGTGGTAGCAATAACAGCTCCTGGAAATCAAGGTGGTAATTAGTCATGAACTAGTTTTAGTATGATAAGCAGTAATATTGTTTTTTTCCAAATACTTCCAATACTTTCCAAATCAATTTAAATGCTTTTTTTTTACCAGTTTTGACCAGATTTTTACAGTCTTAAAAACAGTGGTCTAAAGTTATTTCTCATTTACCCTTATGCATTCTGAGCATCCTAATGAATTTATAACCACTTTCCGCAACTTTCAGAGGCCAGAGTGCATATTAACTAACTACAACTAGCACGCTAACCGTGCACTTCCTGACTGATTGGACCTGATTCTGATCGGGCAATGTTACAGCCATATAATTAGATGTAAATAGCATTACACGACAGACTTATTTTGACCTTAACAGCTACTTACACTTTACTAGTATATCTGTACTGGGACAAAACTCTTTTTGCTCAAATACTTAGAAAAACTTTGGTTACAAGCACTTTAACTACCACTACTACTTTGAAAGATGGATTGAAATGCACGCTCACTCTTGATAATGCTCCCAAATTGCCTCTTTATGGCATAATTGCATGAGGACAGGTATTGTTGATTGCATCCTCCAGCCCTCAGAGTGAAGGTCCACCCTCCCCCTGTCCCCATCATTTATCTGCTCCTGATTACTCGACAGCTTACGCTCTCGCTCGTCTGTGTTATAATGTTTAGCCAGCTGTGACGCGCAGCTTAATCACTGAGCTGGGTTTATTTAATGGAGTGGAATCTGCTGGAAATGTGAAACTTGCCAGATACTTGGAAAATCTGTCAAGACTGTGAGGAAGGAGGGAATGGGCCACATGGTACGAGAAAACAGCTTGTCTTGGATTTCCGAAAGCTGTTGATGGCATTTCTTCACACGGCGGGGGCACCTGGTCGTAAATAAATCAAAACTATTTTGTGAACACATTGTGAACTTTTGTGCCGTAAAATATTGCCAATAAACTATTTTGGTGAAGAAATATCAACTGGCCAGGCAAACTGAGTTGAAAATAAGATGTAGACTTGAATCGTTTCCACATATTTCTGAAATGTAGTATGATTTAAAGTTATCTGATTACTTACTGATTTTCAAGTGGTCGTACTTGATTTTTTGCTCCAGTACAAATGCATAATAATTTTTATAATAAATAAGCAGCTCATAGGGACAAAGTGAGACCGTAGTACTGTCTGCATCTAATTAAAGTGTTGTATTGTATTTTAATGCACTGTTTGCATGTGTGCTGTTACAGCAGAATTCTGCTCTGGCCTCTGAAACTTGTGAAAAATGAATCATTTGGATCCTTGGAGTGTGTTCCTGAGTTAGGAATCACAGCACAGTTCAAAAATAAACAAATTCTGTTTTTTATTGTCAGGTAAATCAAGTTTTGTTTTAACAGTGAGTCTGACTTTTATATGCAAACTGAACTATACTCTGTGAAGCAATTTTTAGCATTTTGCATCCTTTGACCACTTGTTTGAAATAGGCATTTTGGAATTTTAGTTTGCATCTCACTCATGGTGTAACAAATATTATGACCACTGGTCATTAAGTGGATTTCTAAATCTGAGAAAAAATAAAAACTGGAGAAATGTTGTCCTGAATCAAAGAGTGTGGATTTATTAATGCAATTGTGCACAATTACAGAGAAAATGGAAACAAAACCTTCTGTCCCTCACACAAGGTCCATTTCTCCCTAATCTGAATGGCATAACAAAAACAGGCTTCTTTTACAGTTAACAAACGTCATAAAATCAACATGAGGTAAAACATATTATATCTAAATAACCTCCAAACAAAGGCTGCGTGTCTGGTTCAGCAGGGCATCGATCAGATTGCCGCCAAGGACATCACTGTTCTAAATTATGAGAATGAACAAAGCAACAGCTCGTTGTTTTTACGATACTGGATAAAGACAGAGCAGTGACCTGCCTTGAGATACCTCAGGAACAGTAGATTACACCATCACATGTAGCAGGAATACAGAAATGCTTTAGCAGTTGTTAGTTAACAGTATCTAAGCCCATAAAATACATTCTTTAGCTTAAATAGCTCACAACAGAAAACAAAGTAAGATTCCCACCACACCACAATTACACAGGTTGCAATGCTTGGTAGTTATGACTCTTAACTTACATTTTAGAGAACCATTTTCACAATAGACTTTTAGCTTGTACAAACTTTGATACAACAAAATCACGGTACAGCTTTGTTGCCCCTGCGCTGTCACAGTGCAGGATGCCGTCAAAATGAAGTGAACTTTGGGCGGCTTTGACAGACTGGAGTCTCGCTGGTATTTAACTCGGCAAATCCTCCCTGTGTCCCATAGAGACCAGACCTCTGTATTAAGCCCTCTTATCGGCTGATGGGCATTGACTGGTGTGTTGCAGGTTTGCCCCGGTGAGCGAGGAGGCTGCTGTCGGGACCCCCGTGGGAAACATCATGGCGTCTGCTGTCAATCAAACCATCGTCTACTCCATCATCGAAGGCAACGAGCTGGGTGAGTGCACGCCAGTGGACAGGGGGCTTTTGAGAGAGAAGCACATTGTAAAGGCTGTAATAACTCAACAGCCCAATGTTATGCTCTAGAAGGGGTCCAGATGGCATCACAACTTTCTATAGGCCAATACTGTTTAATACATTACATAAACTAACATTGTGGAAATGCAGATTTGTGTTGTATTATAGCACATTCTTGGGTTTTGTTATTAACAGAAATGATCAGGTTCAGTGTTTGGGATTTGCATTTTGTATGTTTCATGGCAAAGTACAATGTAATCAATAGGAAAAACTGGCTCTTGCCCCTCATCTTGGAATATGACACCATCTCATCTAGAATCAGAAAACCACCAATACACAAAACAAAGCTGTGCTCAGCTCAGCTCAGTTCATAGATATTTCGCTAGCAAGGAACCTCAGAATATAGTGTAAATATGATCTGAAGGCAATACACATGAAGACAATGATTATGGTAGACAAAGTAATATTCTAAAGCTGCTTCAGGGAGATGGAGAGGAAAGGAGCAGGTGGTATGGAGCTCAACAGTGACCACCCGCTCCCCAGTTTCAGAACTTAATTTTTTTCCATTCATTTTTCTCATAGTCTTTACAAAAATAAAATTTGATTAAAAGTTTGAAAGCTTGCATAGGGCTAATCAGCTATGTGGTAACTAATGACCACAAGTCCTAAAATATTAGTCTTTTAAAAAGTCTAAAACTTTATAAACCGCAAAGTTATTAAAACATCTCACAGAATCTTGCTTTTTAAACTGCATTTTTGGACTTAAACATCACAGAGGCTAAGCAGCCGTAAGCCACGTGCTAACTCATATCCATAAAGCATATTAGTTAGCATGCAGCTTACGCCTACTTAGCCTCTGTAATGTCTTTGACCTCTTAATATTTGAATTTTTCAAAAAGTCTATGGGAAAAATAAATGGAACATTCCATAAACTTGGTAAAGAGAGAACGAGGTTTATGTGAGGAGTGGTCCTGCTCCTGAACTTGAGATAACAAACTTATCTTCATTTCTTATGGCCCTCACTTTGTCCCATAGTTTATGCTTATTTGTTAGTGATGACATGTTTATCATGTTGGTCAAATGATGTTAGATTGTTACTCAGTTTGGAGCTGTGAACTGTTATGTGCCAGCATAATATATCTGAATGTAGCTTTACCTAAATGTACCTTTGCTTTTTATTTTCTGAATAAGTTAATGTTTCATCCTTTTACAAATGCATTCTTTTACGACCTATAAAAAGATTTAATGCTAAGATACCTGACTTTCAAGCCGTAAAAGGAGGAAGTAGGTATTTAAATCTGTCTAACTCTCACAAACTCCTTGGTTCACTGCTAGTATTCACTTAGTAATGATAGTTTTAGGGACACATTGTCCATTCATTCATTTAAGAAACAAATTGGGTAATGCAGTACACAGTATTTAGGTTGAGTTCTTCTTTTAAACAGAAAACACTCTGTTCCACCTTGTGATGTCATGGGAAGCTCCACTGTGTTTTTAAACTCCACCTTCACTAGAATCATTTGGATAATTTCATCCCTGGAATTGACTCTCTCTACTGAACAGAAGGTAAAAGGAGCTGTTAACATGAAAACTACCACTTCATGACATCGTGAGGTGGAACAGAGTATTTTTAGCTTTGCAGATTTAGACAGACCAGTAATAAAGGATTACTCAAACATGTGTAACAAAACAAAACACAACTCCAGGTATGTTTTTGATGCCATAACATTATAACATGGCTTAAAGCTCACAAGAGTCGATTTTGCTTAATATAGATCGAATGATGTGGTTAGCCAAGATAGTCGTATTGCTTTGTGTATATCTATTAGTCATAAATGGGAGAAAAATAAACTCATATCTTTGAAGTTGTCCAATGGTAATAATATTTTACACGTTTATTTTCAAAGTTAAGGCATTTTGAGTCATTTGCACCAACGCCGTGTCCACTTAAAAAGCTTTGTTCCATTTGATATGTCTTTTGTTTTGCGCCAGCTGGAGTCAAAGTACAGCTGAAGTACTGTTTAGTTCAGGCTGACTCATTCACTCAGTACTTTTTAAGTGTATGATGTGCGGGATGAAAGACTGCTGTTCAGCTCCTTCACTCCGGCATATTTCCATAACACTGGCCTCTATTACCGTCACCGCTGTGGTAGGAAAGGATCATACAAATGTTTGTTTACAGTTTGAAGTTTGTTATATCAAATTTAGGACAAACTATTTCAGATCAGCTAACGCTAACATGACTTATGAAAATATTAAGAATACTGGAGTGTTTGTCCTATGATCTGAAGGTTGGCGGTTCGAATCTTTTTCTCGATATGAACATCACCGGTAGGGCCGTGAAATCCACCGACCCGCAGATTGGCGGTGTGATTCCAGCTCTCACAGATGATTGCTGTCGTCGTGTCCTTAAAGCATTTTAGTTTATTCATTTGCTGACTTTCTTTTGCCCCTCTAGGTATGTTTTCACTGAACGAGTCAACAGGACTGATCTCCACCGCCAAACTCCTGGACTATGAGACCAATTCCAGCTATGTGCTCAAAGTGGAAGCCGATTCCATGGGAGTGGTGCTGTCCAACTTCAGAGCTCCCTCCAAATGTAAGACTCCCACTTTGTCAAATCTTACATAAGCAGTAGACACGATGAGACACTTTCAACACACATTATTAGGATTAGGGTTTTGTCTTTTCTCACCATGTATTGAGTTTTTCATAAAGTTGCACTATGTAACATTTCTGGTATAGAGTCCACCTCCTGCTTGTCTCCATGGAGATATCATTGCTTTGCCTACAGTAGAATGTTCAGCATTTTGGCACTGATCATATAGAGCTAAATGGAGACAACCAAGTTACTCCACCAGGCCAATACACAGGTCAGATCTGTGGAGAGGCAAGTTCACCCTCAGTAAGGATTTTTTGCAGAAGTTTTTTGCAATAAAAATATAATAAATACAAGATAGACGAAATGCCTTACTGGATTATAATGATGACAAATAATTGCATGGAAATATTTAGTGGGATATTTTAAAGAATTCCGTCTTTGTTTGACGTCTTACAGTGGTGGTGTCCATCCATTATTGCAGCTGCTCTGGGCATTTGCAGCTGCCTCAACTTTCATACAGGATATAGATTTTTACAAGCGAAATACTGCATCTTTTCAATCAACTTCTATGGTTTAACACCTTTCAAAAACAAAGTCATTGCCCTGATCTTTAAATTTAACCTCAAAATGTCAGAGAGGAAATGTTACCTAAAACTTCAGTCTTATCTCATCCATCATCTGCCTACTTTGTCTTGGGGCTATTCCACACTGTTGACACATTTTCCCTCTTAACGCTTAAACCTTACCTGTGACTTTAGCGGGTCGATCTTCTAAGCAGACGACAGCAGCGGCAAGAATTTCAATGCAGAATGTCAAACATGAACATTTGAAGATGATCGAAGTGGGGGTGATTTTATCTGAAAACTTGTCTTAAGTGCCTGAGACATTATAACACAGTGGAGTAATTGGTAAGGAGCCAAAATGACCATTCTCAGCCTCTCTCCACCACCCAGAATTTTACTTTAGCTTGTCCATTAATTTAATCAGTATCATAATTTCTGCTATTGTCACTCCATCCAGAGTTTATTGGTCTTTTTGGCTAATTGCATATGGGAGTCAAGTCTAACTAAAGTGGCTTGTGCACTTATAATTGAAACTAAAACTGCTGTGAAAGTGGTAGTAATTACACCGGAAGTCTTTATCATTCTCTGCACTGTCTCTCTCTCTGAAAACATATCTGCTTTTGTTGTAACAGACTCCCAGCTCTTCCACTTTTTCCTTTCTTCTTTAATTATGCTGCTTACCACATGCTGCTCTGTTCAATGCGAGCGTTTGAATTTAAGATAACGTTCTGGGATTGAACTACAAATCATTGTCATCATTAGCGAATCCGCAGATTTGCTTTTCATTTTGGTTTTAATCAGGCATCAAATCAATAGGAGTCGCACAAGGTTTTAATCTGCCCCTCGTTTCAGGGGAAGGTTGAAATTGTAAATAGAAATGTGATTTAGAAGAAGCGGTTAACCAGATCTGTGTCTGCCGTGTCTTTGTGAATTCTAGGCAAAACTTACAAAATTTTTACACACTTGAAAACATCTTTTGATTGAAGATTCTCTGTGTGCAGTTGGAGCTCTGCTAACATCGATACCCTCAAGCTGTTGGTTTATTCTGTAACAAAATCTTTCACTGAACTGCCTGGCTCTCTTTGTTGTTAAGGACATTTATGCATAGTTGCTATATTTGGAAACTGTTGTCATTGCCAAGGCTTTAAAGGTCCAATATTACACGAGCTTTAACCCATGTTATAATGTTGTTACCTCCTCAAAAACATACCAGGAGTTGTGTTTTGTTTCATTCACACATGTTTGAGTAAACCTTTATTATTACTCTGTCTGCATTTCCAAATATCAAAATGCTCTGCTCCACCTTGTGATGAAGCAGCAGTTAATCTTTTACCTTTAATTCAGTAGAGATAGTCAATTTCATGTCTGAAATCATCCAAATGATTCTAGTGAAGGTGTATGCAGTTTCAAAACACTTTCTGTATTACCACATAACAGTACAAGGGGGAACCATAGACTGTATAAAAAAAGTGGACTAAGCAAGTGTAACATCACTCAGAGCATTCAGCTCAAGAGAAGCTCCTGATGCTACAGGAGCGAATCAGGACCCAGGCTCCATATTTGAAAATCCGACCACAAGTATCATAACAACCACAAGAGCCAATCATTTTCATCATCACCATGATTTATGACATTAAATGTGCCCGCTTTTCTCACCAGAAAGCGGAAAGGGGGCTTACTTAGCAACGAAACACACAGCTGTCGATCAAACCTGTGGCTAACGTTAACAGGAGTGACCTCGGGGAATGAAGGCATCTGACTGGTCCATTATTTGTGTTCATATTTTGATTTAGGAACAAAAGAGCAAAATTCAAGCTCATGTAGAGCGGGTTAATATGACTATTTTAGAACCAAAATGTCGAGGCTCACTGTAGCAGTTACAGAGAGAGGGGCAACAAGATCCCAATGTTAGTCAAGTGGAGCTAGGGTCAGAAGGAGCCGGAAGAGCCGCCTGGAGCACTTTTTATTTGGCACGCAGTGGCTAGCCCGTTAGCTATGTCCACTCATATATATGGTCTATGAGTGGAACAGAGTGTTTTCTGTTTGAGAGAAGAACTCAGCACTATTGGTGTGGGAACCAGAAGGCACCAGCTTAACCTAAATATGTACAGTTTGTGTGTATGTGTCAATGAAACAAAAACTCCAGGTATGTTTTTGATGAGAACATAGATCAGAAAATAGCATAAATGGGCCCTTTAATCCTTTCCTGCAATGCTAGTGCCCAATCTCATTTAGTTCAACAATAATGTATTGAATTCAAACTTTTTTATTATTTTTTTTATATAAACAAAAAACAACATTCTTCTTTGGTTTATTACCAAATTTGGTAAAACCATTTAGCAATCTTAACAAACCCACTCCAACAAGAACTTAACCATCACAAACTTTTTCTCTCAAGGTTTCTGTCTCTTATTTTAAGGGAAAAAACAGCACTATTGGCACTCTTGGGTTTAATCAGTGTCTAATTCTGCTATAATTGTCTTGCTAAATAAGAAAAACAAGACTAATACACTTGAAGAGTTGACACCACAAGTGAAAAAAAGTTTATATTTAGAATAAGATATCACATTTTCACATGGGAACATTACTCATTGTCAGTCTAATTCTGCACCTGTCAACATGGAGCACATGGGGAGCCAGTCGCCATGGCAGCTGTCAATCAAAGTTCACAGTTGTACCTCTGTTGTGTCTTCTCGCTATGCATTTATGTATTGTGCATTTATGTATTGTGCATTCATGTATTGTGCATTCATGTATTGTATAACTCTTTGTGTTGCAGCAAATACAGCCAAAGTGATGATAGATGTGAGGGATGAGAATGACCATGCTCCAGTTTTCACCAAATCCCTTTATATCGCCGGGGTAACGGAAGACGCTAAAACATTCACATCTGTGCTACAAGTGCAGGTACAAACTCTTATTCAGTACGTACAATACAAGAACAATTTGCAGTGTTGTGTATTTAAAAATGTCTTTCAATGTGTTTATTTCTCCCTTTTCTTGACCTGTTATTTTTGCCCATTAACTCAAAGAGCCCCGTTTAACTTTCAAGAGCACTCCAGGTCTCCTTTGTTCTTAGATAGGGATTGGTTGTTGCAAACCAATATTCAGATTATACAATTAAAATGTTCTATCCTCTAGGCTTTTTTTTCAATCACTCAGCACAGAAAGAACTTTTTTTTTTTTATTTATTTATTTTTTTTGTACAATTATGTGTATAATTTGTATTACAGTGAAAAATTAGAAAAATTCAAATTAACTTCTTCATTTGGAATTTCATCTAACCTCAGCCACAAGCAATGCCATTAAATGAACTTTACTTTTTCATTTTATTTTCATTTTTTAGTTTTAGTATTTTATAATATGTCCATTTAACATGCACAAATATATGTACACTCTTGCAACAGTATTTTTCTCTTCTTAATACACACTCCCATTATTTATATAAAAACATAATATACAAAACACAAATGGAACAGAAGGGAGTGATCACTAATTGTACATTGTTAATCTATTTTCTTACATTCTTAAATATTCAACCCACTTTTCCCAACAGGACCAAACCAGATTTACAATGTCATAATCTTTTCCATTGTATAAATATCTGGTGTTATTTCCCACCATGTTGTCAAATTTTAGTTATACTTCTTACTAGCAACTAAAGGCACTGAAACATTTACATACATAACTTTCAATAGGATTATTATGATCTGATTTTCAGCCATTCACTTAAATTCAATTCACTTTTATTTTAAGCGTTCACTTTTACCTAGTTCAATCTGTAATGTTCTTTCTATGGATATAATAGCAGTGAGAAGAAAGAAAATAGTATTGACTAGACAATAATTTGAGTACATATTGATACTGAAGAAATCTCTGGATAAAACTGGTACTTTTAGAATGACCGTGACATATATTGAAACTTTTAGAAGGCCACATGATAACATCAAAGGTGCACTATGTAACTTTTTGGTTGGTGATCTGTCACCTACTTGTTTCTATGGAAATGTCATTGCGCCGCCTGGAATGTTCCACAGTATGACATTAAACAGCCCTACCGTACATTTATTCAATTACTGTTTGCATTCTGATTGTGGGTGGGGTTCCCTCTCCACAGATCTGACCTGTAACTTGGTCAGGTTTGGTCTCCATGGAGATAGAAACGTTTAAAGTCATACTGTGGAACAAAGAAAGAGACAAAGAAAAACGAAAAAAAAAAAAGCGTCTGACAAACCCTCCTCCAGAAAAGCGACACAATGCACCGTTAAAGACAAAAAAAAATCATTGTGGTGTCAAAATGGCTATTGAGTATTGAGCCTTTATTCCTCAGTGTTAAAATTTAGTATGAATTTTTTGTCTCATCTCATCACCATACGACTATTATAAGAATTATTTCCCTGGAAACTCTATTCTTTTTAAGAAACCCCCGCTTTCAGTGCCCTCTTCTGCTCTGCTCGTTTTCATTGCTGTTTTCAACTTGCCCCAGTCTCCCCTCTCTGCTGTTAAACCTGCAGTGTGGAGCTGATTACAACCTGTGTAGACCATTTTCTTTAAACAGATATAATCTCCAGTCCACTTCGTAACAAGATTAACCGTTGAGAAACACATCTAGTCGCAATCATATTTTCCCCTCCAACAACCTGAGTGTCAGAACCTTTCTTGCGCCAAAAATGGGTCATGTCTCAGAGCCTTTTCCATCTGTGAAGTAGCAATATGTTTTAATGAGTAGAGGTGCAGGCACAGGCAGAAAAGTATATGCACTTTAAATATTTTATCGCAGTTTTTGAAAATGATTCTTAGATATTTCCTCTTCATTATATCACACGGCAGCAAAAACTGACACGAAGATGAGAGGAGAAGGCGAGCGTGCAACAAAAACTCATTATTGAGAGTCAGAATTGAAAACGTGCTTTGCTCACTGACTAAGTTGGAAGGTTTGAAGCTAGCTGTACAAACATCTGGCAAAACTTTATGACTACTACCACTGATAAAGCTGAACATCTCTCTATGTGTGGAAAACAAGTAAAACTCAGTCATTGTTTTAAAAAGTTTTAGGGTAGCAAAATATAAAGGTCAACTGTGTAACTTTTCTGGTGGATGTTACAGAGATTATTGACTTGCCCACAGTGTTCCACAATATGGCATTAAACCTATCTATCTGCAGGGAGACTGTATGGAGCCGTTGATGCCACCAAGCCAAAGTTTTTCTGATCTGTGTTCTAATGTTGTTTCCCCATCAAAAACATACCTGGGGGTATTCCATCAAGCCCACTAAGCGCAAACCCTGGTTAACTTTGATAAGTGCCGCTAGTTTTAGCGAGAGTTTGGTTCCATGACTCTTGCTAACATGAATCTCTGCTGATTTACTGGGATATTAGATGCTTCTGAACTCGCATGCTCCGGGGCAGGTTAGCTCTCACGCTTAATCAATTGGTGTTACAAAGAATACGTGCCTACAGTTAATAGAGTGTCAAAGAAGCAGTTCTGCACACTTCCCGCCTGATTATCTGTGTTGTCTGAAAACAAGGATGACAATGTCAACAAGAAATAATTGACTTTATGTTCTTGGTCAGTTTTCGTGAAGTTCCAGTAATCAAAAATATATGTCTTAACAATTGTCATTTTTAGAATATCTTCAAACATGGGAATTTCCTAGAATCAAGGACGAGTGGTTAAGTGCACCGCATGTCACATGGACGTCCTGGGTTCCATGCTTATTTCTAACGACATTTATGCTCAAATATTTGTTATATTTTCACTAACTTACATTCATCACACATTACACAAATGTGAATGAATGCCATGTGATTTTACCTACAATTATTCATATCATCATAGAATTTATATCAGCTCGGCCTAACATTAACACTTGGCCACAATGACACTTTCTATTTTATGTGACATCTCCATCAAACAATAGTTAAAGGTAAAGCTTTACTTTACTTAAAACACAAAATGTAGGCAATTAACAGGCAGATAAAACAATTTGACATATTAGTTGGTGTAAGTACTTTTACACATTAAAAAGAAATTAAACTGACAAAACTGCTCTACAAATATGTAAATTTGTTACGATGTCACCTGCACTCGCTGAGCATCGATCACTGGTCTCCCACGGGACAAACTGTAGCACTTCCTCTCCTACACGGACTTTTCTTGGCAATGCTGACGAAAACATTCAGCATGGCAAACTGGACACCCTGATGCTCCAGTCTAAACAGCCTTTTTAGACTTACTTACGCATTTAAGCTGTCGGCAATCGCCACGGCATGTCTCTCGCCTTAGTTATTGCAAGTGTATTTTCCTTCTTTGTAATTGTGCTTGTATATTACTCGTACAGTTCTAAAAGTATCTTTTGTTCGACCTGATCGTGTTTTCGGCAATCACTTGTTCTGGGCCCCTTATGTCCCCCGCGCATGCGCCTAATGTAAGATTGGATAAGCGCGGTTGAAGTTAACGCCAATGAGGTGCAGCTAAACTGCGTTAGTGGAACAGCTTCAGCCTTAAGTTGAAGCTGACGCTAGTCCAAACGAGGCTTAGTCACCTAAGCACCGCTAAGTTTAGTGACATTGATTGAATAACCCTCTGGAGTTGTGTTTTGTTTCATTCATGTTTAGCACACAAACCTGCATATTTAGGCTGTGTTCTTCTCACAAACAGGTAAGGTAAGGTTTATTTATATAGCGCTTTACACAGACACATGTCCCCAAAGTGCTTTACACAGCATTTTACAGAGCATTCTTCATTCACTCCATACCCGGTGGTGGTAAGCTACTGTTATAGCCACAGTTGCCCTGGGGCAGACTGACGGAGGCGCGGCTGCCAAGCCAAGCGGCGCCAACGGTCCCTCCGACCACCACCAACACTCACTCACACAACTTTCACACCTACAGTGCATGTTTTGGGTTGAAAACATTCTGTTCCACCTTGTGATGTCATTCGGCAATACAGGAAGTGCTCCACTGTGTTTTTAAACTCCATACTTCACAAGAATAAACTGGATAAATGTCCAATCTCTACTAAAAAATGGGTCGCTGATAACCTCAGAACTACCACAGCATGACATCACAAGATGGAACCGAGCATTTTGGAGATGTAGATAGACTAAGAAACCAGGATCACTCAAAGATATATGTATGTTTTTGGGTAAGTTAACAACATTCTAACATGGCTTAAAGCTCAAGAGTCAATTTTGCATCATATAGGATCTTTAATGTCATAGTGTGGAACATTCCAGGCAAAGCAATCCCCCTCAACTTGAAAAATGCATAATGCACCCCTTAAAATTATTAAAACTAGTCTAGCCATTCAAGATTTAAAAACATAGTGGGAGAACTAAGATGGAAAATACAACTGTAGTTTTGTTTTTGATAGGAATAGCAGTAAACTTTTTATTTGTTTTTCAAGAAAGCGTTACCATGGTAAACAAGCAACGCCTAATCAACAATATTCAGCAGGTGGTCATAATGTTATGGCTTACTGGTACACATTATGATAACCTTGTGCAAGTTACCTGACCTTCTAAAATATTTAATACTCTAAAAAGGAATACCTGCTTATATGTGTTATGCTAGGGATTGACATTGGATAAAGATACCTGGCATCCTACTGTGAGACAAACTCAAGTGGACAGAAGGCAGCAGGGAGGACGTCCATGATTTATGTGTGCTTGTAGAGCACAGGTGATTGAGGAAATGGGTACTGACAGGCGCACATAGAGATGCAGAGTGCATGCCTTTTGCCCACCACTGAGCAGCCCAGGGAGGAGAAGAGGATGTGGTTCAGATTTCTCCTCACAACCATTAAAGGTGCACAAGGAAATTCATGAGAAGAGGTTTAAATCTAAAGGAATACTTGACCAACTAATGCAATGTATTCATTTTGAACTATCCATTCATGCTCCTCCCATGTGACCGAGCTCCTCCCCCTATCTCTAAGGGAGTGCCCAGCCACTCTGCGGAGGAAACTCATTTTGACCGCTTGCATTTATAATCTTGTCCTTTTGGTCATTATTCGAAGCTCATGACCATAGGTGAAGGTAGGAACGTAGAAAGAGTATTTATTTTTATTTTTTAATTTATATAGAGCTTTTCACATACAGATGTCACAAAGACGCTTTACAGAGGATTATTTACAGTGCATTCTTCGTTCACTCCATACACAGTGGTGGTAAACTACTATTATAGCCACAGCTGCCCTGGGACAGACTGATGGAGGCACGGCTGCCAAGCCAACCGGCGCCAACGGTCCCTCCGACCACCACCATCACTCACTCACACAACTTTCACACCTACAGTGCATGTTTTGGGACTCCTCTTGAGGCAGGGACACCCCCACCCACCTGCAGAGCGCCACACGATGTTGCAGACGTTTCAGCTAAGACAGCCCCACAACATCCAGAGCCTTAAGATATTCAGGACAGATCTCATCCACCCCCGGAGCCTTGCCACCAAGGAGCTTGCCAACCACCTAAGTGACTTAAGCCAGGGTGATGGACACCTCTGGGTCCCCAGTGTCTGCTTTGTCCTCGGAAGCCGTGACGGTGGGATTGAGGAGATCCTCAAAGTATTCCTTCCACCAACCGACAACATCCACAGTCGAGGTCAGCATCCTCAGTTAGGTCAATAGCTCTATACTGTAAATTGTGTTGGTGAAGCACTGCTTCCCCCTCCTGACGCGTTGGACGGTTTGCCAGAATTTCTTTGATAGTCCTCCTCCATGGCCTCCCCGAACTCCTCCCAACCCCGAGTTTTTGCCTCTGCCACCGGACGGGCTGCAGCACGCTTGGCCTGCCTGTACCTGTCAGCTGCCTCAGGAGTCCCTCAAGCCAGCAAGGCCCGATAGGACTCCTTCTTCAGCCTGACGGCATCCCTTACTTCCAGTGTCCACCACTGTGTTCAGGGATTGACACCACAGCTACTTGGACTCCACGTTCCCAGCCAAGCTTTTTAGTATTATAACTTCTCAACAGGGGTTACTCAGCAAAGCTAATGTGTTTTTATCCAAAGAAAATGTAAAAATTTAATTTTCCTCATGTGTGCACAGTCTTGTGGCAATTTTGTCTCATGAGATTTTGTGTGACAGGATCTTGTCCCATCCCTAATATTCAACTATTTAAAAGTCATTCATTCAATTAGTTTTTGCAGCCATAACATATGCTTACACAAAGGTATTAGGTTTTCGGTGTCACAGAATCTACTATTATTAATTATTTTTACTCACTGATCATACCCTGATCAAGACCTTTCTTTGTCATGGTTTTTAAATGAATCAATCAATGTTTGATTTGCTCAAGTACAAGTACTAGGGTTCTAGATGTTGTCTTTTTTCTGCTGCTGTTCTTCTACTTTGCAATGCTAAAATTCCCCCATTGTGAAACAAATAAATGTTCTCTTATCTTATCTCTTAGCTCACACTTATAGTGTTACAGATGAAGATTACATTACAAATACCCAAGACTTTTGTTTTTTGTTTTCTTACTTCACCTTTGCTTACTTTCTGTACTGTTCCATATCTAATGCAATTACAGACAAATGGAAATTACCCCCTGTTGCTTTGAGTTTGAAGACATAATTTGCGATTTGGTTCATCAGGCTTAAAAGTATTTGTGCCAGTCTAAAAGTCTGAGGCATATGCATTATAGTCATTTGTATTCATCCATTGTCTCACTGTGTTGTTGTTATTCTTAGTTTTCCTTGTAATTGAGTCATCTCTTGCAAATGAATGACACTCCGAGGGAGATCTTTTGCTCCTTCATCATGCTGAATGTCAAATTCCTGTCTGAGAATTAAAGAATACTGATTTACTTAGTGCACGTAAATGTGCCCATTGAGACAGGTTAGCTTGATAGATTACAAAATATATAAACTCTTTTGTTGCTTATTAGTCAAAATAATGCATTCTTCATTAATAATACATCACTCTCTGTCTTACTTCTTTTGACTATCAAAGCAATAACTTACAACAAAACACTATCTATGTCTGAAACTTTATTGATAATTTCAACCCAAATAACAATTCAGTACCTTATTTCTACCTTCCATTACTTGGTTTTATATTAGTCAACCAATCACTATCCATTATTTCTCGATCTATCACCTCTCAACTCTCTACTGTCGCAAGATGACACAATAGTTGCATTTCTGTGTGAAGTTTGCTTGCTCTCCCTATGTCTGGATTTCCAGACACTCCGTATGCTTAGACTTAAAGGTGCACTGTGTACAGTAACTTTTCTGGAGGTGGTCTGCAACCTTTTTTTTTTTTTTTTTCCATGGAGATGTTAATGCTTTGGTTTAAATTGTCCACAATATGGCATTAAACAAATCTATCTTGCATTTAGTCAACTACAGGTCTTATTTATTGCTAAAAAATATCTTTAAAAAAACATCCATTCTTACTGTGAGCAGGGTCGCCTCTCCACAAATCCAATCTGTAATTTGGGCTTGGGTCTCCATGGAGATTCATAAATTATCAGTAGTGCATAAATTAGCCATACTGTTGAACGGGGCCGGAGTGGCAATCTGTGTGTTCTGGAAAAGTCCAGAACAGTTGTTTGGTCTACCAGCTGTTGGCCATATTAACAGCAGAGGGCGCTAATACGATAGTTTGCTCATTTGTCAAGCATAAATTGCATAGGCCTGAAAGCCGACAAAGAAGAGTGGAACCTAAGGAGGAAGGTGGATGGGAAAAGTTTAAAGACAAGAAAGCTAAGTCACTTTGAAATGAAGTGATTTAGGTGTTTTGGTTAATAAACAATCAAAAGTAGTTAATCTTTGTGTTTTCTTCATTAATTTCATTATTGATTTATTTAAATTATTCATTATTAATTAAATTAATAATGAATAGGCCTACCCCCATGTAAGCCTATTTGTGGGGTAAAGGTCTAGGGCTGTTTTTTGGTCCCAGTCCGTCCATGTTGTAGAACATTCTAGGCACATCTCCATGGAGACAAGCAGGTACTGGACTCTCCAGCAGACAACTTACACAGTGGACCTTTAAAATTAGATTTACACAAACTTCAGTGATTCACAGGGATATAATTTTCTTCCAACATGCACATTATGTAAAATCCTCCAGTTAAGTTACCCCTGACCAAGCCCAGCTCAACATCTGGAGACAGGCCCCCGGCTGCTCCTGACAGGTTGCCCCAATGGAAATCTTCTTGAATGTTGCATGGCTGTAAGAGTGCACATTTCCATAGGCAACCATATACAAGCATACAACCATTATTAGATGACTATCCCTTTGTCTCCTATAGCCACTTTTTATAGTTGCCTTTGATGCTGTGGTTGTTCCAGGCTAAATCTGCAGTCTGTTCTTCCAACCTTTCAAAAGAAACTGCAATAAATCAATGGCCTCCTGCTTGTACGTCTGCAAGAGTGAAGGAGCGAGGGAGGAGAGAAAGAGAGAGAGAAGGGGCAGAAGAGAAAGATATAGAGTGTGAATGAGGGAGACTTGCTAGTTGGCCGGAACAGACTGAATAGATTATCGGATATGCTAAAGGCTCAAAACATCAGTTTACCTCCCGTTGTGTTGTTCATGTGCAACATTGACCGTACTCTCTGGCATACAAAACAATACAGAACACCTTAGCGACATCAACGATTGGGGAATAGTATGAATTTGATTGGTCACAATGAGCAAAACACAAGGGATTTTTTTTCTTTGGTAATACTTTATAAGATGTGAGCCTGGTCACCCGTGAATCTCTTTTCAAATGGGCGTGACTGACAGATGGATAGCACGCAGGGACATGCATCAGAAAAAATAGAGGGGAAAAAATCACAATGAATTGAAAAACATTGCCAATTTCTGTAGAATTAATGAGTGAAGCACTAAACTCTTAATTTTAGGTGAGATGAATTTGATTTTATTTGACTTTTTTTCACATGTGTCACTGAAAAAAAGAAAAATCACATACATTAGATTGGGCTAAAAAAAAAAAAAAAAAGAGAGAGATTAGCCAGCCAAAATAATTACACCTTTGCATGTATCAGTATAAATAAACTATTTGTTCATTATGAATTAAGTCTTCATTCTTTTTTTAAGGCTGTTGTGTAGTTATTATAAACTGATACCACATTATCTCGTCTTCAAACAACATCACATTTATGTAACTGCTAACAAACGTTTTGATTGAAATTCTTAAATACATGTAATCTTACTCTTCCTTGCTCCTAAAGGTACACACTGAATGCATAATCACAATCCCATTTAGTTATTTTGCAAAATGCTTTAGCTATTGAAATTATGACTGATTACAATTCTTGTAATTAAAAATGAGCTGTAAATTCTGTGTTTTCAGGCCCTGGATGAAGACACTGGTAACTACAGTTCTATGATGTATCGGTTGATAATGCCGCCACCAATGACTAAAGACGCGAGTAAGGATGGTTTTGTCATTGACGCGTACAGTGGTGTGGTCAAAACCGCCATCATGTACCGCAACATGAGGAGATCCTACTTCAAGTTTGAAGTCGTCGCCACGGACAACTACGGGCTCGGGCACAGCAGCAAGGCGGACATTGTGGTAAAGTATAAATCTTAAAGCTGCTGGATCAGATTTTTGCTGCCTTAAAAATGTGAACAACTAAACTACTTCATTTTAAATGGTTTGCAGTGATCCAAAGTTATTCCTCAATTATCATATGCATTTATATCCAGATGAGTTTATAAATCCTTTTCACAATTTTCAAAGCCAGTTTTGCAAATGTTAACAACTAGCATTCTAACAGTGCACCAGCATTACTTCCTGGATCACGGACAATAAATAAATTTCACATTTTGATCCCAAAAGTTACTTTGTACTGGGGGAAAACAAATTTTACCAAAAAAAAATCTGGTACAGCTTAAATGTCAAATTCACTTATCTGTCCTCTTCTTGCATTTAAAAAAAATCATTTTATCTTTATCTTGATCAAAAAAAAACAAAAAAACATTTTGTACACTCTTTCTTGCCCATTTATATATATATATATATATATATATATATATATATATATATATATATATATATATATATATATATATATATATATATATATATATATATATATATATATATATATATATATATATATATATGTATTAAATGTATTAATTATTATATTTTGTGTTTGCTATGTCAGTGTTAAACTTCACATCTGCTCACTGTTTATTTGTCTGGTAGGTGTCCGTGGTAAACCAGCTGGACATGCAGGTGGTCGTATTAAATGTCCCTCCAACTGTTGTGGAGAAAAACAAAGATCGACTGCTCAGGTAAGAGAGACTGAAGGGTATAGTCCAGTATATTTGCCCAATGAAAGTTTTATGAGTGCTAATAAAGTATTGTATATACTATAGTATATACTCATTTTCTTCCTTCCTTGCAGCTCCAGCAGTTTCTGTGCTCTCTGTGACATGTTTTGCATTTAAATGGTATCGTGGGGTTGAGGTGCTTCTGTGATACGCAAACTCTTTTCTGCACAGTTTGCACTAAACAACGCCTTTGTCAATACTTCCATCGGGTCATTTTCATTTTTTGAACAGAAATTTACCGTCCAGCAGACCCAGAGCACTTTCATGCACCATTGTTCAGAACTGTGAGCGTCAGTATAATTGGGGTACCATGACATGGTGCACTGACAAGTGTTCCGCGTTGTTTGGCATGGAAACTGCCATAAAATACATTAATATTGTTTATGCATTATTTTCTTTGTAATTAATTAATCGTTATTAACACAGTAATGTCCCACCGTAATATATATAGATGTATGTATGTATGTGTATATATATATATATATATATATATATATATATCTATATATATATATATATATATATATATATATATATATATATATATATATATATATGTAGTAGTTAAGGTGTAGTATTTAAAGTGTTTTATAGTATTTATATTTGAGTTTTACTTGATAATCATTACACTTTGAGTTTTTCTGTGCGTACACTATTACATTAAAATAAACATTCAGTATTCAGTATTTCAAAAGAAAAGAGTGCAGATAAAATAATCATAGTTGTCATATGCACAACTAAATAGTTTGAATGGTTGAGCTTTGATTTGACCATTGACAGAGCAGAAGACTGACTCACATCTTCAGGAAGGCTGTTCCAGCTTTTAGCTGCATAAAACTGAAATGCTGATTCTGTTTAGTCTTAACTCCAGTCTCTGTTTGTCATTACTAATGTGTTTGTTACTACTACTTATTACTTGTTGTATTTTTCATTTTGCAACAAACATTTTGTTCTCTGCAGCATATTGGAACGCCATGTCCAAGACCAGATCCCTGGGGCTAAAGTTATTGTTGAAACAATTGGACCTCATCGCTATGGTGACGGGATGGAGCTGGAAGACTACTCCAAATCTGACTTAATGATTTACGCCATAGACCCACTCACAAACAGAGCCATAGCACGACAAGAACTATTCAAGTATGTTAAAAAATACTGCAAATAGGAAAAAAGGTTTCCATATGTGCTGTTCACAAAGTATTTTTCTTCTTGTAAGGTTTCTGGATGGCAAACTGTTGGATATAAATAAAGAGTTCCAGCCCTTTATGCCCCCTGGTGGTCGTATCCTGGAGATCCGGACTCCAGAGGTGGTGAGCGGAGTGAAGAAGGCTGTACAGACTGTAGGCTACACTGAGGGGGCTCTGCTCGCACTGGCTGTTATTATTATTATCTGCTGTGTTCCTGCTATTCTCATCGTGGTGGTCACGTACAAACAGTGAGTACAAGCCAGGATCTGCTACTTCTACTTCTTTCTCATTTTGTAGAAGATGGATTTCATTAATTAAGGACATAGTTTATATACTGTATAAAAAAAAGAAAGCTCCCAGGCAAGCTTGAGAGTTCTGCACAGTATCTTTGCTGTCCCCAGTACTGCGCTTTTCTGGATTGAGATGTCTGTTGTCCTTCCTGGGATCTGCTGTAACCACTCATCCAGTTTGGGGGTCATGGCCCCGAGTGCTCCGATCACCACAGGCACCACCGATGCTTTCACCTTCCAGGCTCTCTCCAGCTCTTCCTTGAGCCCCTGGTATTTCTCTAGTTTCTCATGTTCCTTTTTCCTGACATTGCCATCGCTCGGTATTGCAATGTCCACCACCACGGCTTTGTTCTCTCGCTTATCCAGAACCACGATGTCTGGTTGGTTCGCCATCACCATTCTGTCAGTCTGTATTTGGAAGTCCCACAGGATCTTGGCCCGCTCATTCTCCACAACCTTTGGAGGCGTTTCCCACCTTGATCCTGGGGTTTCCAGCCCGTACTCTGCACAGATGTTTCTGTACACTATGCCCGCTACTTGGTTATGTCGCTCCATGTACGCTTTCCCTGCCAGCATCTTACACCCTGCAGCTTTGTGCTGGACTGTCTCAGGCACTTCTTTGCACAACCTACACCTTGGGTCTTGTCTGGTGTGGTAGATCTGGACCTCTATTGCTCGGGTGCTCAAGGCCTGCTCCTGTGCAGCCAGGATGAGTGCCTCCGTGCTGTCCTTCAGACCAGCCCTCTCCAGCCATTGGTAGGATTTCTTGATATCAGCCACTTCAGTTATGTTCCGGTGGTACGCCCCATGTAGGGGTTTGTCCTGCCATGATGGTCCCTCCAGCACCTCTTCCTCTGCGCCCCACTGTCTGAGACATTCTCTGAGCACGTCATCAGTCTGGGCCTTGTCACTGATGTACTTGTGGAGCTTGGATGTTTCATCCTGGACAGTGGTTTCCACACTCACTAGTCCTCGGTCTCCTTCCTTCCGGCTCGTGTACAGTCTCAGGGTGCTGGACTTGGGATGGAACCCTCCATGCAGGTCAGGAGCTTTCGTGTCTTAACATCCGTGGTCTGTATCTCCTCCTTTGGCCAGCTTATCCTGCTGGGTATCTGATCACTGGCAGGGCGTAGCTGTTTTATTGCCTGCGCCTTGTTCTTGCCATTGAGCTGGCTTCTTAGGACCTGCCGTACTCTTTGCAGGTACTTGGCTGTCGCCGCTTTCCTTGTTGCCTCGTCAAGGTTGCCATTTGCCTGTGGGATACCAAGGTACTTGTAACTGTCCTCAATGTCTGTTACTGTTCCCTCTGGGAGTGAGACCCCCTCTGTGTGGACTACCTTCCCTCTCTTTGTCACCATCCTACTACATTTCTCGAGCCCGAATGACATTCCAATGTCTGTGCTGTAGATCCTGGTGGTGTGGATCAGTGAGTCGATGTCTCTCTCGCTCTTAGCGTACAGCTTGATGTCATCCATGTAGAGGAGGTGACTGATGGTGGCCCCGTTTCTGAGTCGGTATCCATAGCCTGTGCGGTCGATTATTTGGCTGAGGGGGTTCAGACCTATGCAGAACAGCAGTGGGGACAGTGCGTCTCCTTGGTATATGCCACATTTGATGGTCACTTGTGCAAGTGGCTTGCCATTGGCTTCAAGGGTGGTTTTCCACAACCGCATCGAGTTTGCAATGTGTGTGTGTATGTATATATATCCAAGGAGACAGGCTAGTGATGCCACTACACCAAGTTACAGGTCAGATGGTGCCACAGAATATTTTTTGTGGTATCTTTTTCCCCTGATAAAACATAAACATTCCAGGCAAAGCAATGGCATTTCCATGGAAACAAAAGAAAAGTTAGATTGTACACCTAAATATAATAGACATATACAATTTATTATATTTCTATTGCACAATGATGAGTAAGACATCCTTCCTCTGCAACAAGAAAACTTTGTAAATAAGCAGATGATAAAATAAAAAATATAAGAGTGACAAATATGTCTGTGTTCTCCAGAAACAAAGCTCTTTTTTGACAAACAACAACCATGTATCCTAAAACAAACATATTCATTCCTAGGCCCAATCCGCATTAGCAGTACGTCCCTCAGGGTGTCCTTAAGCACTACTAATCAATTTCACTTAATTTAGCATGACAGCCTGCCCCACAGCACCAAGTTTGTTTAGCTAACTTACCACTGTTTAATGCTATTTATTTCATCTAGTCCACACATGCACACACATCTCAGCAAAACTTGCCAAATATGATTTAGCACAAAAAAGCTAACAAAGTGATCCTAAGTACTCTCTTATATTCATAAGTAAGCATAATGAAGACCAATTGTCTCCAGCGTACTTGCATATTTCTTCTAACACAAACAATAGCATGATTTATGAAAGGAAAGATGACTAATTCTCCTCCCTGTCTCTGTTTCATCCTCTGCTGCTGTCCGGGCACACACCAGATTCAAAGAGTAAGTAATGTCTTCCTTGTGCTAAATATTTGTTCATGGGCTGTGATTTATGTGTTGACTTTGCAGTAAAATAGATGGGTCCATGCGGTGACACGTAAAGGACAGAGCGTAATCAGAGAAATTAATCCGAGGAAAAGACAGCAATCATTAGCGGGGAGAATGCTGCCAAAATCTAACGTCCAAAACGAAAATGCAAGGAAAATAACCTTGTGTTTGAAGAATATATTTGCTTAATGAAGTCATTATAATAAACATAATATACTGGCACCGATCCTGAAAAATTTGCTGGATCGGCTATCGGCTTCCAAATATTGATTCAGTCAATATCCTGTTTGGACATAAATTGATATAATAAGACTATTTACTAGTTGTAGCTGGGCCAGAAAGCCTCATAATGGTTGACGTTTTATTTATACTAAGTTGTTTTGTAGTTATATGAGGGATAAGTAAGAGCTACATAACAGATTTGTTTGGACAATAAATGCTTTTTTAGTCTCCACACTGGTAAAGCCTTCCTCCAAATCATATTGGAACTGAAAGGGCTGGATCGGTGCATTCCTATTAGCATTTCCTGTCTTATATGAATATGGGGGGGTTCCATCCAAGGGCCGTCTTACACAAAGGCTATTCATGGTGTTTGTCACATAACATTTCCCAATTATGGAAGCCATTTTGAGAACGCTTTAATGTGAAGGCTTATTACTATGGCAACAATCCCGGTTTCACAGAACTTGAAACCCATGGATTTGATTGGACTATAATTCGCCCTCTGTGTGTCTCTGGTTTCCTGGTCTGATTGATAATTAAAGTATTACTACCTCTTTGACTACACAGGAATATTCAAAAGACAACTGTACTCTTGAACTCCTGAATATCTGTTAGTCAGTGCGTCAAGTTAGCATATGCAAAATGTATAGTTTAACTTTACTGTGTGCTATTTTTTACCTTAACCTGAGTCAAATCCACTGTGCCGCTCTCTGTGTAGGCGCCAGGAGGAGTGTGCCAAAACGGCCCGTATCCAAATGTCTCTTCCAAGCGGGAAACCTGGGGGAGGCATGGCCAACAACCTGTACGAGGAGCTGGGAGACAACGCCATGTGAGTGCTTTTCACGCCCGGGCACATTCAGTGCTACTCTAAACATACCTTTTGATGAGTGTATTTTGGTGATAGAGGTTTTCACTTTAAATACAGACACAAAACGCCACTATTTAGATGAGGTAGATAGTAGTAAGTAAAAGCAAGTGAGGAGAGTATTTACGACAGTTCATGCTCACAAGAGACCTATAGGGGGAGCTCTATCGCTGAAGTTCTGCTTTGAAGGTCCTATATGACGCAAAATTTACGCTAAGACTTTAAGCCATGTTATAATGTTGTTACTTCATCAGAAACATACATGGAGTTGCGTTTCATTCACATGTGTTTGAGTAACCCTTGAGTAATCTCCAAAGCTCAAAACACTCTGTTCCACCTTGTGATGTCATATAGTGGTAGTTTTCATATTAGTAGTTGTTCAGTTGAGATCGGCAATTCCAGAGCTGAAATCATCCAAATGATTCTAGTGAAGGTGTATAGAGTGTAGTGTAAAACCACAGTGGAACACTTCCTGTATCACCACATGACATCACAAGGTGGAATTGTTTTCTGTTTGAGAGAAGAACTCCTAAATATACATGGTTAAACATGTGTGTATGAAACAAAGCACTACTGCTATGTTTGTGATGAGTATACAACATAACTATAGATCAGAAAACAGCGTAATATGGGTCCTTTAAATATGGAAGGAAAAGTAATGTTCGTCTCTAGTTTACTTTGGGTAATTACAGACTTGCACTCTTTTAATGGAAATATCCACTAATGACACTTGTTCGGCCTAACTAATTTACTAATTATAGTTGTAAAGATTTCCTGGTCTTCATTTTCATTTCACTTTTTAGTTGAACAAAATAATTCCTTCCCTGCATTTTCTACTGAAACAGGTTTAATTTAATTGCAAAATATAACCTAAGGAGAGGTTGCTGTACTTACAGCAATTAGCAGTACTTGCAACTAACCAAAATGAACACAAATGTATAAAACCAAATATACTGCATCATGATACGTGTAAATGTATGTATATGTCCAAATAACAATTTATTTTTCTGAAGAATGAACTGCAATTTCTTTAATATCCAGAGGCGTGTGTGTGCTTTAAGTAAACAGAACAGCTCTAACAACAAGAGTGTGGCCGAAGCTCTCCAGGTCACTGATCAGCTTCCTCCGCCTTCTCAGCAGTCCAGTCTAGACCTATAAGCAGACATAAGCAGAAACAAACCAGCCAGCTAAATGTAATGGAGCGAGGGGCTAACTGTGCTTTATGCTACCTGCTGACACAATTGAAGCCATACTGCTAGTAGAATCAAGTAGTTTCTAGCTAATGCGTTTTTGACTGTTTACATTTAGCCTGCTCGGTTAACAGTTAATGTATTCTAATTTACATGTAAAATGTTGTGTTACTACAATAATTAATTTGTTTACTATCACTGCAAATAATGACAAATAATAGCAAAACCAAGAATATATATATATATGGTAGTGTAGCAAATACTGTATGTTGTATCAGGTTTATTAAGTTGCAGTGTATTGTTTTGTTTGCTGCTTTTGTTGCTTTTGAGGCATTGTACAGGATTTGAATAGGGCTGGAGAATATCGCTATATACCTCATGCATGAATAGACGACATCTAAAACCTATTCAGGCGTGTTTTTGATGAGGAAACAGCGTTATAACAGCGAGCTCCAAAAAGTCAATTTTGCATAATACTCCCTCTTTAACAAATCAATGCTAACTCTTTTTTAATGGGGAGAAGTGCTCAAAATGGTGCCTATAAACTGGAAGCTGAATCAATCGCCAAGGCCTATACTGCATATAGCATAAACTCTATTCAGTTAGCAACAACCTCCACTTTATGACTTGATTTATTGATTAAGTTAAAGAAATCCAAAGTACTAAATGTTAAAATGTCTCAGAACCAAATTTGTAGCCCTTTGTTATACCAAAGTGACTTTTTGGCAAGGCTAGATCATTTTCTCCACACTATTTACATTTCCGCTGGTAGAAAGGACACTCTCAGTCCAAATAGATGAAACTATTTCTCATTGATCAAAGCCAGTCTCGTAGCTCGCCATCACAACAGCCCTAAACAACGCTCTGATTTAGGCAAACGCATTAACAGCTCCAGATAAACCCTGCAATTTTATCTCCACAAAGTTCAGCGACATTCAGCTCTTTGCCTGTCAGCCCTCCTCCTGTAATGCATACCAATATCCTCGGCATTCAAATCCAACTAGAGATGAGACCAAAATTATATTCTCTTTGTGAATATGCAGCATCAAAACTTGGTTTGTTTCTTATCTTCTCATAAAATGTTTTCATGCGCTTTGACAAAACAGTAATGGGAACAAATACCAAATATGAGACGTTCAGCCATGACCTTTAGTTGGTACAAATTCACGACTTTGGAAGTTTAGTGAAGTTCGATGAAAGAAAATAAATTGCACAAAAAAACACCCAAGATGATGATAATACTCAATTTTTTTGCGATGATGTTAGTCTATTCATGTAGAAAGAAGTACGGTAGACATCCAATTATAGATTGTTGTAATTAACGTTCCAAATACTGGTCCCTCAAACTCACTGGTTGGAAACTACAATGATTTCACCCTGGAGATAGAAAGTATTAGAGGTTTTATTGAATGAGGTATCTTTGAAGCTCGGACCCTGACAGAAGATATTGCAATTTAAGGGCGTGGCCAGTTAGATGACATGTAGAAGATGTCCTGTGGAGGTGGTGGAGGTTGTAGAGGTGAGGATGAGGAGAGTGAAGAGGACAATGAGATGCTGGGAAGGAGGTGGGGCGCTGCAACTATAATGGGGGTTTAAATTGGGAAAACTGGGTGCTGATTGGACGAAAAGGAGATGCAAGCAGTAGGGAGGAATATTTGGAGCGAGGTGATGAAGGCTGTGGAGCTAATAAACTCTGGAGAAGCTGTGAGGTAGACGGGAGGGAAGTTAGGTCTTCCGGGCTGAATTTACACAAGCTAGTTTGCATACTTAGATGAAAGCATATTTTATTTCAACAGTTATACACACTTTATCAGATAGTAAGAAGGTCTATTCAATATCACCTTATAAGTTTAAGATAAAAGTGATAGAGCAGGTTTTGTAAAGCTCACCATAAGAAATTCAAACTTCAAATTGAAACTTATTTTTCAATATTCTCATTCCTCCAAGGAGATGACCTGAAATGTTTCTGTGATTAAGATTCCAAAGAAAGTCGATCTGCCTGGTTTTATCTCCCTTGTGCAATTATTGATAAAACATGACCTTTTTCAAACAGACACTGCACTTTTGCTTTCAGAGGTAAAATCAAAGAACATTCCTAAAAATTGACTTCATGTGTACCAATCATCGATCCATGCAAATGTCTGCTCACCTCATTGTGCATCTAGAAAATCATATTTAAACTGTCTTATTACCAATTTCCACTGCTTTGGTTAAACTACTGTCTAATAAGCACACCGCATTGAACCACTATTAATTTCCACTAAACATTTAACACACCCACTCAAGGCAATGCACACTTAGTTAATTTCTCATTTCCTGGCGAGGCTCTGCACAGAAGTTGAACTCTTATCGGTATTACATGCATCACTGGTTTTCTGTCTGTCCTTGATATGGCTTCCCCCTTTCCCCATTAACATAAGAGCAATTCATATGCAAGATGGCACTGGCTATCTCTCCAAATGACAACAGGGATTTTCAGCTGTACGCCCCTTAGTCCAGTGTATCTATTGGAGTTGTGGCCATAAGCCAATGCCTGAAAAATGCATGCAGAAATAATTCACAATTCCAGATAATTGAAATAAATGTAGGCACAAATTTATGAAGAGCTCCTCAGGCAGTAATTAATTTCATTGATAAGCTTCAGTGCATGTGTAATTGTTGTGGAGAGGAGTCTGTGCAGATTGCAGAGTGCAATACAAGAAATATTGTCCATATCATTGCCTTTAATAAGTGCCATAAAGCATTTAACTTATCTACTGTATATTCTTAATTACTGTCTATGGTCTGTGGCAAAAGTCTGACCAGAGGTTCTGAAGAGGTTTAATTTTCTTTAAAGTTACATTATATGTATCTGTTCCTGTGGAGGGTCCGTGACCTGCATGCCTCATAAAAATGTTGGCTATTGCTTTGCCAGTATGGTATAAAAAATTATGAATACAGTAATATTAAAATACAATCGGGTTATTGCACGAGTGCTCAGAAAATAAACAGATGAATGTAGGATGGATCAGTTTATGGTATATTATGGAATCATATAAGACAAGCAGGTGACAGACCATTCACCAGAACAAATACACAGTGCACTTTTAATATCTGCCAACTTGCCTTTGATGGCCATCTCACTAAAACTAAATCATTATAGAACATAAGCTGCTTGGCACGTGAGAAGTTCATCATTGTTTTTTATTAGCAAAAAAAAAAAAACAGCTATAGGATATGGTTCAGTTATCCCTGAACGGACACAAATGTGTGAACATCTCATGTATGTATCTGGTACAAATGCTTGTCGGTGCCATGGTGGGCTGTTTTGCTCTCAGAAGGCTTGTTAAAACAATTTTAAGATCCCTTATTTGCATATAGACAGATCTATTCTGTTTTAGGCCCCTGCTAAAAATATTTAGTTCAAATCACTAAACACTAAAATATGTACGTGCCATTTCACGTGCCATACTATGTGTCTTATGGACTGACAAACATTATGAAAAGTTTCAGAAAACTCCAGAATATTAAGATGCTCAGCCCATTTGGACAGTAGTCTTGGCTTTATATCTGATGATGCGCCAGAGGGGAGTGTGTATCATCCTAATGACGCAGTGTAATGAAGTAAAACATCATTTGTGCTCAACCACTCCAGTATGGATTAGGGCAACAAATGGCACAAAATGTTCTATACAACTTTTCATTTACAACTTTAACTGCATTCTGTTTCATTTCCTTGTCATGTTTGATTGATATATTTTTCATTTCATTTTCTTTGCTCATCTCCATCCATCTTTATCTGTGACTGACAGGCAAAAGTGAGTAGGTTTTTGGCTTACAGTCTTAGAAGCAGCATGTTAAATATGCTGGCAGTTCTGTAGCAAATAGCATTGTTTGTAGCTTGTTTTGTGGAGTAGTATTGATATCAGAGCCAAGACATAACACCATGAGACCAATTAGTATCTGTATGTAGTTGAAAACCAACCCACTTTCCCTTTAACGTGTGCCAGTTTTGAGCTAGCATAATAACTCTCCATGCTTTACCCTTTGTGGCTATATTTCTTTGTGTAATAGCAAAATTGACTTGTTTTCCTTCCCTTGTCATTTAAAATGATCTTTTCAATGTTCTGTCTCTATCTAAATGACACAAATCACCTCCGATCTTCATCTATTTCCTTTCATTTTAGTCCCCATTTGTCTCGTAATGTGAAGTCTGTTTGATTTGTCTAAAAAGCACTCCATCGGATTCCTCTCTCGTTTAATCTCCCTTAACTTTATGTGACTGGCTGCTGTGAGATCTCTGTTAAGCTGATTTTCAAATGCTTTTTTCCCACACTTTGATGTCAATGCACCATAAGGCAAAACATTGTGACCACCTGCTACCTGTCACTGAGCTGTAGCAAGTCATATTTTGTTCAGCATTTTTTTCACTCTAACTTATATATTGGCCAGTATTGTCCTTAGTTCATCACTATTCCACAGCAGACCATTGGAGATGCTCTAATCCAGGCTTAGCAAAAAATATATATTTGAGGATCTGTTCAAATAAGTGCAACTGTCTACAAAACACTTTACATTTTTACACTGAATTGTAAACTCACAGTACGGAGAGTAATTACTGTAAAAATATATTACTCAAGTAAAAGGTAGGTAGGTAAGTCAAATTGTTTCAAAAAGCTACACAAATAAATGTACTTGAGTAAATGTAACTGAGTACCACCCACCTCTCGTTTTTACCACATACTGCACTTTTCACATTATCTGAGCAGTGGTCGAAATGTCCTGCGTGATTGGTGTACCATACTGTTGTTTCATATTTCATCTATTATTTGCATGCCATTTCACCATTCCTTCTTCATTCTACCCTCTCCTCTTATGTTCATCTACCAGTCGCGCAAACCACGGTCGTGCCGGCAGCTTGGACGAGTACGATCGCCAGCGGCTATTGTCCGACTTCGCCACGCGTGCCATCGCTGCCCATAAGCAGTGCCTCGCCAACGGACGCGGACTCAGCAACCTGCCCAAATCTGAATCCAACATCACATTTCTTTCCGATGAAAACCCTTTGACTATCAAGAACCCCATCTACCATGAGGACGGGACACTGAGTAGCCCGGAAATGTGTGGGAAAAGCCAGAGGAGGCAGGATATGCTCGGGCATATTTCTCCAACTAAGAAAGGTCTAAAAGATGCCTGGATGAGACTCAGTTCAGGTGGAGATGTTGGATTTGGGCTTCATGGCGATATGGGATGGGGGTCCGGAGCAAGCCATAGCTGGACCCTCCCAAGCAGACTCCACCGTAGAGACATGTACGATGCTTTAAGACGACAAGTAGTTATGGATCCTGTGCAATGGGAAATGGAGCTACTCAAAGCAGAATGCAAGGACGCTGGGCTAGATTCTGGATTCGGCCACAGATTGGATTCAGATTTACTGGGAAGTCAAAGTCTAGAACCAAAACTAAGTGTCAAAGAGCAAGCTAGGCATTTCGAGCAACAGGCGGAAATGAGGCAATGCCAAACAAGGGGCTCAAGAGGGTCTTTGTCACCAGATTTTCTACTTTCGGTTTTCCCAGAATCGCCACAGCATCAAAAAATGTCCACTCCAACCCATAGCATCGGTCCACCAAGTATCATCATAACCCTGAGCGACTCGGGAACGCCCCCTCCAAGCCACAAACCCACTCCGCCCGTGCTTAGACGATTCGGGGCCAATCTTTCACCAGGGCCCGAGGAAAGGTTGCAGCTTCAACTGGAGGTCATTCCTGATCCGCCCTCCACTCCTCCCCCTCCGCCTCCCGCTCCGTCCACCTCCCCTCCGCCCCCTCCCCCTCCCAAAACCGCACCCCTTCCTCCGGCGCTCGCTCCGCCGTCTTCGACTCCGCCACCCGTACCCGCGCCGACCTCGCCACCTCCAGCGTCCACGTCGAATCCTGCCAAACGCCAAGCACCGCCCGTTCCCTCCTCTGCTCCTCCTCCCGCTCCACCACCACCCCCGCCACCTCCTCCTCCACCACCACCACCTCCCCCTGCCTCATTGTCCCCCTCGCTCCTGCGCCCTTCGACCTTTGTCTTGCCGTCCCTGGCTGAAGCACCGACCTTGCGTCCCGTATCGCTGCGCCCGACCCCGCCTCCCCTCCCCACCGAACCGGAACCTCCACGTAAAGAACTCAAAGGAATATTGAAGAACATCCAAAACATTGCAGAGATCGAAAGGTCTGTCGCAAACATGTTCAGCCAGATTGATCAGAAGCAAATTCCATTAAAGAAGGTGATTAAAAGTAGGGCGTCCGTGGATTCGCTTGACTCCTTGGACTCTTTAGATGTGATAAATGTTACAAAAACTGGTGAGGAAGGAGAAGATGCGAGGAATGGGGTTGTCGAAAGCACAGAAGGAAATTCAGAAGGTGCGATAGAGGATCAGACAGCTCCGAAAATTGAACCTAACCCAAATATGAACTCAATCGTGGAGGAGCTGGAGCAATGCTTCCCCTCAGAGTCTACCATGTTCTAGCCTTTTGCTTTTTCTTATATGGGAAAAGGAATGTCTTGACAATGTGTGTGTGTCGTCATGGGACCGCTGCAGAAAATAGCACCCAGAGACACGACATGATTTAGAGCTACAGCTGTTCTTTTCTATACGACACAAGCTAAGATAAGAACTGCTTAAAACAATGGATGTCAGTATCAGATTGTGGAAAGTTTCTGAAGAGGTTATTGAATTGACCTGAGCGAAGAATCGACACAGCTGAAATCTCTTCTTTTTACAATAAATCACACTGTTTTTCCATGAATGACTTATTATCTTGCACAGACACATTTCACCAGAACGTCATTTTTGGACATTGATGAATTTAATCAGAGGCAATTGGCTTTAATAGCTACTGATGGGAACTGTGAAATCCAGCAGCAAGTGTCAAAATGTCCTCTGGTCATTAAACTGACATCAGTCCTGGCATTCATTTCAGCAACAAATTCGGACTAATCAGCTGTATGGGAAGAATTATGAGAAATATTATGAGAGGTTGGCAGGCCAGTTTCCAACAAGTCTGATGAGAACAATTCCTCAAAGACTGAAATATTAAATTGAACCTGCCAACTGGACAAAACATTTGGTTCTTTGGTTATTCATGAATTCTAAACTTCTTTGTTGGGACTCAGCTGTAGACTAGGAATGTAGCAGGAACAAAATATAGACTGTAGTATTGTTTACTTGTGTAATCCACTAGAAATTGTTTGTATTTTGTTGCAAATACTATATGGTATTTTATAGTTAAACTGACTGCTTTGTCTATATATTTTTTTCTTTTACTTTGTATTGTGTTGTCATTAAAATAAAATTTCATGTTTTATTCACATCATAATTCTTTTAATTGTAAATCCATGGCCAAAGAGGCAAATGTAGGAGTATTGAAGGGCCCATTACACTATTTTCTGATCATCACACTATTTTCTGATCTATGTTTCCTCATCAAAACATGCCTGCAGTTGTGTTTTGTTTCATTCATACATGTTTAACACACAGTTTAAGTTTAACACACAGAGGCTGTGTGTTAAACTTTATACACCTTCACTAGAATCATTTAAGCTCTGGAATTGGCAATCTCTTCTAAACTAAAGATAAAACGTAGTGGTTAAATTCAAAACTACCACTGCCTCAAGGTGGAGCAGAGCATTTTCAGCTTTAGAGATGTAGATGCAGACAGACTAATAATAAAGGATTAATCAAACGAGTGTGAATGGAACAAAACACAACTCAGCACTCAGTAAGGTAACAGCATTCTAACATGGCTTAAAGCTCACAAGAGTCACTTTAGTGCAATAGGACCTTTAAATCGATAGTGATTGCCTAAATGTCTGTTTTGTTTCATCTTTGCCTCATATATTGACTTATTTTTCATCTCACCATGCCCTGCAGCTTTAAATGCAATATTGTAGATTCCTCGTTATTACGCTTTTACACTACAGTCACCTGGGAGCTTTATAAATATCAGTTTAATGTCAATAAAGACGGCCCCCGACAGAATGGCATTTGCAGCTGATAAATGCTACCTCGGAGATAACTCTCCTGCTACTTTTCCCTTTACATTTAATCGCTCTTTTATTATGAAAAGTACCACTTCTTATATTAAGATGTAGCAGCCTTTGTAGAAATGCTTTGGACTGAGATTTCGATCTGCACTGTATGTCATCAAGCAGTATTACAAAAAAAAGAAAAAACTTAGATCTTCTCTGTTGGAGCACATACGTTTTGCTGCATGCAGTGAAGAGACCCCAGCGCTATGGATAGTGAGAGAGAAAGAAAAAGCTGTATTCGACATTTTGTGTAATGCGCAGCTTGCCACCTGTCAGACAAACATATTCACAGTGTGTAGTCTTTGTCAGGCTGAAACACGGGGCTGTATCTGGTTTCTATTGTGCAAGCCTTTCTCTGCTGAAGACATCATTTACATGGGGGGAAATATGAGGTGTTTTTCCACAGCATTTAGAAAAGCACAGAATATTGTATTTTGGAGTTGAGTCAGAAGGGACAACAGACTGAACAAATAGTACAAGTTATTAAAACAAGGAACAGTTTTCTTGAGGGTCTGTTTTTTGGTTTTGGTGAGTCAGTCTTCCCTGCCCAAGTTTGACCATTTGGTGAAATAAATACTGAAAATATTGATTAAATGTTTGGAAATAAATAAAAGGTAGTATTCATATTTCCACGGGCGCTTCTTGCTTAGGGACTTGATCGAGGAACTTTTCCCTCATTCAACTGTTTTGCCCAAGGACACAACACCATTTGGTGGGAACAAAATTTCATGTGTTTTTCATCTGAGAGTGTACCTTCTCCAAACAGCCTCTGTTTTTTGTTGCAGAGCAAAACCGAGAAAATCATTAAAGAAACGACTACTTTAAAGGCACTGATTTAAAAATTTAGAAAAACAGAACTAGTTAAACCATTTTAAACAGCTTACGTTGGTCCAAATGTATTGCTCACTTATCTTATGCATCCTCATTATTCACCATGATGAGTCTATAAGCTTTTTACAACTGAAACCAGTGTGGATTTTTTCTGTCAGGGTACAGCTGACAATTACCATGTTAATGTGCACTTCCCGACAATAATTTTTTTAAATAGATGCAGACAGCACACAGCAAACACATTTGATTTGATTTCAAGGACCGAGCCTTTGATTATGTCTCCAGTTACAAGATGAATTTGAATCCGTCTGTAGAACAGTGGATAACAGTGGATAACTGATTTCTCAGATGTAAAATCAAGTTCCAATATACTTTTCAATATGTTTTTACAATTGAAATCCTTCTTTCTTAAACTTACAAAGATACTGTTCTGGGTTACCGCAGTTCCAAGGCATTTCCATAAAGCAAAAACAGCCAGATTGTTGAATGTCTTTTATTCTCACATAAACATAGTTGTAAAGCTCCTATAAGCCTTTATAGGTGGACTATTGGTGTGAAGAGGAATATTATTTTCTCTTGCCTTAAACTCAAGTGTATCACGGATTTCTTCTCTGCTTTCAGACATTCTTGAAGTATTTCTGTTATTTTCTGCATGACTTGTAACTACAAAAGAAGTATAGAGAAAGCTGTAAGGGGAAGATGGCTAGAATGAAAATGGCCAGGAGGACAAAGCGCTGTCCACAAATGAGAGCAGAGGCAGCGTGGAGAGATAGGAGGAAGACAAAAGAGAGGTGCAGTTTCTGAGGGTAATCGTGATACATGCTATTAAACAAGGTGAAGGGAACAGCAGACAGGGAGTCAATCATGGCGGATGTGTGGGTACCGTGCATTCACTGTCTATGTACTACAGAAGGGAGACCTAATAATGGGCCTGTCAGAACAAGAAAGACACGTACAACTTATCTCAAAAAAACACACCTCTACAGTTCAACTACTACACAGGTGGGAGTTTTTCATTGTCAAGGATATGGTGGTGCTCAAAATGTACAGGGTAATCAATGTTTTTTGTGTTTTTTATTATTATTTAAATGTTTGAAATATAGCATCATGCATAAAATTTGATACCTAGACACTATCTTGCAAGGTGACCAGGCAGGTGATCCAGCAGAGGTCGCCACGCCATGTCCAAAACACTGTTATTCCCGGCAGAATAACAGACCTTGAACAGAAAATATCGGTTTTATACCCACTTTATTACAAAAGACTATATTTACACCAAGTTTTATTCAGATAAGGTCAAAATAAAGGTAACAACTTTGGCCAACCATCGACCAAGGTGATAAAGTTTTAGTGTTTGGGTAGTTTTAGTAAAGGATGCTCGATAAACTTTTTAAAACTTTTGGTTTTATTATGTTCAAATACAAAAGTAAAGGACTGAACCAGTATTAGCTGAGAAACATTAGCATTTAAAACCTGGTTGGATATTTTACAACCCTGCTGTCAACTAGTAGTTAGTTCAGTTTCTGACCCATTCCCATACAACAGAAAGGAGTCTAGTTAATCCTCCACTAAAAGAAATGGTCACTTTAAAATGGAAAATGGATTTACCATGTTGATTGAACCTTACTGTGATACTTATAAGACAGCTTCTACAGGATGTAAGTACTTAGACAATGTAGCGTACTCCCAAACCATTCTGAGATCTGTCTAGTCATAAGCCACAAGGTGTCATTTTAACAGTAAATCCTCAATCTCAAAATATCTGCAATTGTACTGTAAGGTGACTCACCGCTCCACAGATGTGACCTATTTGTGGCTCTGTGGCATCACCTGCTTACATGGAGATAGATGTTTAATGCCTTATTGTGAAACGTTCTAGGCAAACATAACATCTCAGTAGAGACAAGCAGGTGGCAGATCCTCCACCAGAAACTTTTCATACTGTACCTTTTAATTTAAAGGTCCCCATATTGCACAACATTGACTTGTGAACTTTTAGCCATGTTAGAATGTCATTATCTCCTCAAAAACATACCTAGGGTTGTGCTTTGTCTTATTCACACGTTTGAGTAATTCTTTATTATTATCACCAAAGTTCAAAATGCTCCGTTACACCTTGTGATGTCATGAAGTGTTAGTTTTCAGGTTAACAGCTACACTACCTTTTACCTTAGTTCAGTAGACATGGGCAAATCCAAGGCTGAAATGATCCAAATGTTTGTAGTGAAGGTGTGTAGTTTGAAAACAATGTGCAGCACTTCCTGTATTACCACGTGACATCACAAGGTGGAGTGTTTACTGTTTGAAGGAAGAATTTAGTGTAAATATGCAGGGTTTGTGGTAAACCTGAGTGAATAAAACACAGCTCCAGGTATGTTTGTGATGAGGAAACACTGTTATATAATAGATGAGAAAATAGCGTCACATGGGCCCTTTAAAATCATCATTACATGAACACATGCTACACCCGATGTGTCCGACCTGACTATCACCATCTCCACGCTTACCTCTCATAGTAAGAGGATTAGAGATCCCCATCCCTACCTCCCCCCCACACACACACATACACGCGCACACACGCACGCACACACACACACACCATTCACACATATACAGACAGAGCCAATGACGGGACCATTCTGTTCCGCGCTGTTCTGCAGATAGCTCCTTTTCATCTGCTCACGAGTATGCCTTCCATTCATTGACTTTTATCTCCCTCTCCACTCATGTGTCAGTCATGGCACCTACTCACGTCACCGCAGTAATCCTGTCTTTATGAGAACACAAAGGTGACTGGATGACTGGAGATGCAAAAAAAATGTCCCTGTCTGTGATTAATGGACACAATTATTCTTTTTTTAATTTATTTAAAGAACTGTCTGCTTATAAGTGTGTTAGGGAATCGGATGTGTTCTTTGTGAAAGTCACTGTAGCGCGATGCATCTTCATTTTGCCAGCTCATTACCCTGGTTTCACATGACAATAGACGCCGCCGCCACACATGGTCTGGAACGGAGGGGTGTACTGTCTCTTTTCTTTCTTTGACATTCATTTGTTTGTTATTCTCTCTGTCCCACCTGAATACTCGAGTCGAAAATATAATTTGCGTGTCTTTGTGTTCCTGGTTCATGTTCATTTGTCATTGTTTTGAAAAAATTGTGAGAAAAAGTGTGGCAGTGCACACATTGCTATGACTCCGGCTCGTAGAGAATAAAGTAGGCTAATACCAGAATTCATTTCAACTTGATATTGTTATTCTGTACAATGAGTTGTAAACATGCTATGTCAACTTAAAATATGATGCGATTTTATATGTCCATTTCTTTGTCTAGTTGATATGGCTATGGAACTCGGTTCTAATTTCCTCGCTAGCTTCATTTGACTGGAGCCAAATGCTATGGGTTACATAAACTCACTTATTCCACTTCATTATACAGTTTATGCTGCAGACTCTAAAAGTCTAACACAGAAATTTCAGGAGCAAAATTACATTTAAGCAATCAAATCGTTTGTGGTTAGATTAGCCTTGTCAAATAGGCCCATGTTCTTTTTACATCATGTTTTGCGATTAAAGGTGCATGATGTACCTTTGCCGGTCAAATGCTTTTCTTCATGGAGTTGTTATTGTTTTATCTGGATGTTTCACAGTTTTGTATTAAACTTTTTATCTTCATTGAGACCAAGTTACAAGTCAAATCTATGGAGAGGCAACTCCACTCAGTCAGAATGCCTCTTTTTCTAGGTTAATTGAATAAATGTTAGGTAGCGTTGTTTAATGCCATACTGTGGAACATTCCAGGCAGAGTAGTTACATAGAAACAAGACTCCCAACTAAAAAGTTACACGATGCACCTTTAACAATTGCAAAGTCACGCGAGGTAACACACCCCAGCGAATTGCATAAGGACAACAGTTAGAATTGTGCAAGGTAAAAAGGCCCACTCTGTCCATGGCTGTACGCAGCACTTTAAAGGGCTTTAGTTCCCAGTTGGAAGGGACAGTTTGACCCAGACTTCAACCGACATTGACTTTTTTTCTTTTTTCAGCTGGCTAAATATGTTTTGTTGTTGCCCAATGCGTGGCCTACAAAACCGACCATTTTCTTCTAATCTTAGCAACTGAATTTGTGCATCTGCCTAGTTCTTCCACTGACATCAAATGGCCAGAGAATCCTTTAAAAAACATTAATGGTTCGGCTTTGCTCTTGTACAATACGATGACATTGATGAACATGAATTAGACTGTCAGGACTTCATTACTGCAGCTCAGCATCAAAAGTAGCATTTCTCTTTTGGACAGTTCAGCTTGTAGTTATTAACTTAACCACAGCTTTAGCCCGAGTTCAGAGCAAAGTGCAAGCCAGTTTTGTAATCGAGTCTTTGTTCAATAATTGTTTTTTATACTTGTAAGCATAATCACATCTCTGTCATGGTTTATGCTAGTGATTATGAAGGTTTTATGCATAAAGCCATTATTAGAATTGTAAGCAAGAACAAAACAACAAAACAGTCATTATGAAGGTCATTTAAAAGAAAAACAATAATTATATTTAATAGTCCAGTGTTCACTAATGCCATTCTCTCTCCGTTTTAGGCGTATAGGCTTATATGGCCAACACGAGGTACGTGCAATTGCATGGATGTTAACTGCATGAACTCTAACTTTGTCTTCCTATTGACACTTTGAACCAGCATTCCTTTGGGGTGTGATGCTAACTGTAGGCACTGCTCGGTCTAAGGCTTTGTTAGAGTTTAATCTGAGCTTTGCATTCACACAATCTGATCAGAGAGACCTGGTTTGGTTGGAACTACAACATTTGAGATGATTTGTGCTGTTAAAGAAGTCTCTTACACTTAAAATTACAGTCTCACGCTAGCTAGCATTAGTTTTTCAGCTAGTCACTCACTCCCTTTTTTGTTGAAAATCACTGAATGCTTTAAATCCATTTAGAACTTTTTTTTAGAGTTTTCAGACTATCATAAAATGTTATTGGCTTTGTTGGCTAATGTGTACGTTGTGTCAACACGGTAACTGCTGAACATTCCGCTACAGACATGCATGTAGAACCCCCCAGCATGATGTCACTGCAAAGTGTCAGTATTTCTCTAGCATGATTTAAAGTGCATGATTGGCACCGGCAGGGCCAGTGTTCAGTTTATGCGATTTTCTGCGAATCTCTTGATCTTTCTCATTAAAGTTTAAAATTGATTAAAAATATTGATTTCACATTTAAATTTTTAAACATCTGCCATTTTGACATGCTGTTAATATTAATGAATCAGGAAAATCAAAGTCAATCCAAGTAGTGATGGGAAATGACAACAAAGAATGAGAAACATCAAAAAGTAGAATATTATACATTCTTTTGCTATTTTCCACTGTCTGCTCTTCTGACAGACTCAACAGCTCCTGCGCCCCTCCCTGCTCAGACCTGAGGTACTTTGTCTATTGTTCTATGAATTCACTTTCTTCCCCCCTTTCTTGTTGTGGCCGTTTATAACGTATGTTTTTCTGCTAGATCTTGGTTCATAACAAATGTCGTTCCCGCAGGAGTTGTCCATGGAGTCGGGCATCGATCCAGGACAGGACTACTACACTCAGGATTACTACAACTACGACCACGGGTGAGAACTCCAGTTACACAAAGTTAGGACTATTATCATTATCATTTGTATAGTTTATGGTTTACTCCAGCTGGCATAACTTCTGGTACGTTCAGTCATGTGCAGCAAGTACATTTTGTCGTGACTGAACACTTTAAAGGTGCACTGTGTAACTATTTGTGCCAGTTTCTATTGTAATTTTCAAAAAATAGCAACAATGTAGATATATTACAATTGCATTACAGTATCAAACACATAATATAGCAAACATATGAGTAAACCTGCAATAAGGCAAACATAAACAGAAGGTAGTTAGTGGAGAAAACCACCAGGCCAAGACACAGGTAAGATCTGTGGAGAGGTAGGCCACACACTAACAATACCAATACATGTTTTTAAGCTATTTCCTTAAATCTGAAATTCAATAAATGCCGGATTGATATGTTTAATGCTATACAGTGGGAAAGACGTCTATGAGGGAAAGCTGCGACAGACCAGAGAAGTTACACAGTGCATCTTTAATGAACATTTGATCGAATCATAAGGAAGCCAGTGTCTATATCCAATTGGAGATGTTGTTAGATGAAAACAAGTGTCTGTGAATATTTCAGACGGTTGTTTCTCTGTTATGGTTATGATATATCAGCGTGAGACAGTGGACTAAATAGATTGGGCTACATTCTGAATTCATTCTGTTTTTCACTCATGGTTCAGGCTCTATAAATTTACAAAATGCATTAACCACAAAAATCAGACTTCTACTTTGACATGGGTGTGTATGCCTCTCACAGATATATTGTTTAGATATATTGAAGTAGACGATAAACGATAATATGAAACTAATTTATGCCACTGACATAATAACGCAAAAGCAGATTTAAACCTATACTAAATGTACAATACTTTAAAAAAAACATGAGCTGTGATAAATAAATAGCAGAAGTAAACACTGAAGTACTAGTTTACATCTATAATGAGTCTTAGAACTTGGAAATTCAACTTTTTTCGACTTAAATCTTATCATATAGCCAAAAAAAAGCCCAAAATGTCCCAGAAGTGCAAATTAAATGTACACACAATAAATACTGACCCCCCACTGTTCCAGCTTTCATATATTGAACGTGACATTAAAGTAATTATCAGACCTATGGGAGTTTCAGTGCAGCTACGAGTGGTAAGCAATACAAGTCGAAGAATGCCACGCTGTATTTCTTGAATGATCAGACTTTTCGTATCAAGCCGCTGACCTTTGACTCTTGGCAGTACAACTCTGTGGTTTAGAGGCGCTCACATCAAACACGTGTGCGCCTCCTCTTGGCTGGAGGTGGTTGCACGATGCACTTGATTTGTTCCTGGTGTTGTGAGGGCATGGGGGTCTGCTCTTTGATGCAGTCTGACCGCATGTCACAGACGAGGCTCTGATCTGAAGTCTGCACAGATCCGCACTCGGCTGTGTTGTCCATTGTGTTATATCACAGCAGGAAGGCGCCACAGAGTTCAAGCAATCATCCACCTGCACGTTGCCTGGTTTGTGGGGTGTCAGCATCTAAGGATAGAAGTAAGAAAAATGTATGACCTGAGGAGGCAATTTAGAGTTTGTTAACTACTGTATAAGAGTATTATGTTGTTATTATGTTGCTCTAATCTATTGAGTGTAGGGATTTCACAATATCAAATTTTTGTTTACGATTATTAGGAGAGGAAACTTCAAGATGTCAAGATAATTCATAGTTATTGACCGGCAATCAAAAAACAGTTAATTTGTTATTTTCATTCCAATGTAATACTATACTATTCATACAGTTTTTTGGATGGTTTGTTTGTTTAATTTAGTTTTTATTTGAAAGGACAATATGCATTAAAGATAATCTAGTATGTAAAATTTCTGGTTGAAGATCTGTTATCTGCTCCATGGAGATAGGATTACAATAAGTTACTGCCATACTGTAGGACATTTCAGGCAATGCCATAACAGCTGCCTAATAGGTGGCATACATTCTACCAGAAAAATGTGTTTGTTTAATTTAAGTAAGTAAGTTTTTATTTCTGTAGCACTTTTCACAGGCATATGGCACATAAATGCTTTACAGTTCATTATTCATTCACTCCACACTCGGTGGTGGTAAGGTACAACCACCACCATCACTCACGCACACACCACTTTCATACTAGGCAATGTGGGCGAAGTGCCTTGCTTAAGGACACAATGACAGTTTTTGCAACTGGCGCCCCCCTGTGGCTCCTGATTTTCCCAGCAGCGGTCTCCCATCCAAGTATTAACCAGGCCCGGTCTCGCTGAGCTTCTGAGATCTGACGGGATCAGGCTTTGGCAGACTGGTATGGCCACTTTAAGCTCATGATAAGCACATAACTGTCAAGATAAATAAACACTTCAGAATTATATTTTGGGAGTATAGACTGAATTGAAATTTTGCTTTTAAATTTCACAATTATTATTATTTTTAGTACTCATGATTATGTTTTTACCTTATGCTGTTGAATAATCATGATTATTCATTGATTAAATGGACATTGAGTAGGCCTAGATATATGACTACTTGCTGTACTTAAAATTGTATCCGCAATGCCAGCGTCAAAACAGATAAAAGCATTAGGTCCCATACATTTGAAAGAGGAGCAGAAGTAAATGGTAGGAGCAGGAAAAATGCAAGCGTTACCAATAGGTGCTATACAATAGCCATGGCAGTGATAAGTATCAGCAGAACTGTATTACCACTAATGGGACTCAGGTCTAAGAGTCGTACTTCTGTTTGAGTAATGATTCAAATGCATATTTCGAGTACTTTTCCTCCTGCAGGTATTGATTCCTGAGCTAGACCTTGTGTCCTTCTGCTCTCATTCAGCCCATGCTGTTGCCATGTGTGATACATTGTGTAATTCTTATAATTTTAGCTGCTTGCTCCCGGGAACTTGATCTTATCCTGCCGCCCACGCTGTCACATAAATAAATAGCGCCACACACTCCAACTCCATTCATATCCCAACGCTCTCGTGCTCCTTCTATCACACTTCTACACAAATACCACACAAAGTACACACATATGCAGTACTGGAGGAGCGGCGCAGCTAATCAGGCAGCCAGCCGTGGAGCCAGACAATAGGCCAGATGCTGCTAGCTTAGCGCAACATCCACAATTTCATGTCTGACTCGGGAAGATGCGCTGTGTGACCTGGTGGGACACACACCTAATTACCAGATTTGTTGCACTCATAAATGAGATGTTTTAGTTTGTTTTTGCTTTTTACACAGTATATGCTACTGCTAACAAAAGTTAATAGGCGCTGGGGAGAGAGAAGTTTTACTAGTTGCCAAGAACCAATGTGAGTTTTATTGTTATTTTTAAAGGCATTATAAATTGTTCCATCTGCTGCTGGGGTTGTGTTTTCTTGGATTTTTTTTCATGATTGGTGATTTTGCTGGATAATTGAAAATGCAACTTTTTAAAACTGACATGGAAATTGCATGCTGGAATTTTGTATGGTTCTGAAATGGGACAAAGTACAATTGTTGCTGGAAACATAGTGAAGTAAATGGCAAAACTTCTTTATTGTGTTTGTAATCGGCTCATATACAGTAGGTTGTCTGTTCTAACAGCCCTGAGCTTTGCACAGCAGTACTCATCGCTGTAGTACTAGGCTATAAGGTATATGTCTGCCATCTCTTGTCTCCATAGACATCCTATGCATGAGTTTCATCTTCCTGGTATATGCAACGTTTAGAGGACTTTTTCCACATTCAGAATACAGAAGATTTTGTTAACGGCCCTAACTTATCATTTTTCTGAAACCCATGGATTACGTTTCCCTGGAAGGTTCCACGTTTTCCACAATTGTAACTGAATTAATGCAAGATCTAGGCAAAGCAGTAACACTGACACAGAGACACGCATGTGGCAGACGCCCTGTCAGAAAAGTTACACAGTGCACCTTTAATTATTTAATGTGCAATAGAGGAAATAATACAAATTAGAACGTTACAGATAATATTAGACATGCATGAATCATTTGATGAAATCACACAGAAAGGGAAGTCATTTTAACTGGAATGGTGTGGTGTTTAAAGCTCTGTGTTGCATCGTTCACCTTGGATGCAATAAAGGCAGATTTGTAGTGGCTCCCCTCTGGTCAGAGACTGTTGCTCCCACAGAGGAGTAATGGCTTTCAGCTGCCTCTCTGTGTGCTCTTGGCGTGGGAGAGGAGCTCCATGACTGAGCGAGGTGTGACTTCCCTGGCTCCCACTCACATCACGCCACCAATGTCTGGACAAACTCATCTGTACAGAAAGGAAAGCCTTTCATTTATGTGATTTATGTTTCAAAAGCAGGACTAAGTTCAGAGTGCACATTGTAAACAACAACTGAAGCATTAACATTTAGAGAAGATTAAAGTATGAGCTGATACAAATACAAGAACCACATCTCAGTGCATGTTTGTGCAGGTCTAAACTAGAGGTACAACATTTTTCCACAAAAGACAGGTTATTCTGGTCTTTGCAGAGGACATCGTAATATAAATAATTGTAGCCTTTGTGATTTCATTATTTTGCCAACTCAAATTGCAAAATTATTGTGAGTCCTACAGCATGTTTATTTTTTTTATGCAAGTATAAAAGTTATGGAATTCTACCTTGATTTCCATTATAGTTTTCCCACTATATGTCCCACTATAATTTTTTTTACTAGTCTGAATGCCTGCTATACCACTGAAAAAGCAAACATTCAATTTTATCATGGGGATTACAAATTCTGTTTAATATGGACAATTCGGGGCTAATAAGGCTTACAATAGTGCATGCCATGAGCCAGGCGTGTGCGACTGTGGCTGTCTAATCTCCCGGACTGGGGCTCTTCATTAAATAATCATTTAACATTTGGAGACTCCACAGAAACAGGCCACTGACCCAATTTGGTCCGTTTGAATTCTCACACAGAACTCAGAAAACAGCCTGATGGCTCACAGGACAGCAGGCACCACTGGCAGCTGCTCAGGCATTACTGGACTATTATTGCCCCCTAGTGGATGTTGATATAGAAACACACATGCACAAAGTATACGCTTAAGTGTGGGTAATGACTGTGAAATCCTATAAGCAGGTTTAGCAGAAGGGTAAGGCTCATTACATTAGAGAAGGGACTCACTGTAAAAGCACCTTATATTTAACTGCCCACCGCACCGCTCTGTGTAATCTGCAGTTTTTTTTCCTCCATTCTTTTTAATTACACCCATGCTACGTTTCTACTCCTTACAGTAATAGGGTTACTTCAAAGCAAAACCAATACTAGCCCAGTTTGCCCATTTAACTCCTTTAAATACTTTACAGAAGGGAGAAATAGCCACCCAAGTTAATGGTAGCCACTGCAGGGTGCAGAGCAGAGTATGGGCTATGAAAAAGAAAAAAGGAAAAGGCTCTCTTGTTGAGAAGATAAAAATTAATCATTTTGTGGTGTTTTGCTGCATTTTGGACTGTACCACATTGTGCTGGTCCAAGACAATTGTTTATACTTGATAATGCTAAAGCTTTGCCAAAATTGTTATCTGAAAACATTTTAGAATTGTTAATAAAATAATCCAGTTTTGAGACAGTCAAAAACTAAAGCCTGCCAGTCCCAAATCCTAACTAAAAGGGATGGATTACTCATGTTATACTTTGTTGTAACTATTAGTATGTAATACCAAATTATCAATACATTGTTACTGACTGAGGTATCAAAAACAATTGATTCTAAGGCAAAAATATTGATTTAAAAAAATTCTCAAAAAAAAAAAAATAAATCACTTTTTTTTGTCTGCACATGGCCTACAATATATTTACATTTTAGATCAGTTCAAGATGAGGTAGATCTCAAATAATGGAAGGGTTTTTAGGTAAAAGAGGAGTTTTAATGCATACAAACGTAATTGTGTCAGTTTAGGGTAAATATTGTCATCTCCATGGTATTAGTTGGTATCAGATCGAAAATGAAAATAAATCTCAGGTATTGCCCATCATTTATTCACTGTGGCGCACCAAGAACCAAAGCAAAAAAAAACCTTAAAGGTGCACTTTGTTTCTTTTTTGTTGCTGCTTGTTCTTATGAATGTCATTGCTCTGCCTGGAATGTTCCACAGTATGACATTAAACAGCTCTACCTTACATTTATTCAATTACTGGTGGTTTATAGCTCGAAAATACCTAGAAAACAGGCATTCTAACTGTGAGCGGGGATTGCCTCTCCACAGATCTGACCTGTAACTTTGGTCTGGTTTGGCCTCCATGATGATAGAAAGGTTTAATGCCATACTGTGAAATATCCCAGTCAAAACAATAACATCTCCATGGAGAAAAGCAGTTGACAGACCCTCCGCCTGTAAAGTTAGACAATGCACCTACACCTGCAGGCAACACAGTGTGGAAAATTGTACCTCTTTTTCCGAGAAGCAGCTTCTTCCTCTTCTGGCAGCACCACACATGCTGTTTTTATCACACAGGGACATATTGTTTCCTGGGCACATTTTAAAAGATGATCTTGTTGACCTGTTCACTCTGAGCTTGTAGCTGCAGGGCAAAGTAACCCATGAGGTGATGCTGCTGCTGTGGCCACTGACGACAGCCACTGCTCCCAGCTACGGTAAACATGAGGAGACAAAAAGGCACAACTACTAACTCAACTAGTGTCCGTTAAAGAAATGTCTCTCGGCTAGAAAATAGGACTTTCGTGATTAAGGTCACTTTGTTTTGGGGAGTTTGTGGACTTTGACTGGAATGTTGTTAATCCTTGTTTGGTGTTAAGTGAATCAAGATGCAACAAAGCGTGCAGGAAGTACTTAGGGGCTAAAGGGCATGGCAAATGTTTGAAAGTTCTATAAATAATATGTTTTTAAATGTCACAATAATTATTATATCGACTTATTATGACTGAATAAACTATATTTTTGGGGTCAGTATTTATTGTACTTTTTTGCATGTGGTACATCAACATTTGAGCTAAATAGGGTCATTCATTTGAAATATTAACACACATTTACACCTTACTATGTATTCTTTACAGCTCACGTTTTTGTGTATAGCTTCTTTTGGAAACAAGTTTACTGAGATTTTTTGCTATATAAGTTAAAATATTAATAGTATCATTTACTGTGATAAAAAACTACCTTGTACTTAAAAAAATACTGTCAGTCTTAAATGTACGCAATTGTTGTATTACTATAATTTTCAAAAGAGCCGTTTTTTTCTCTTTTTTTCAATCTAATAATAGTGCTTGGGGTCTCTTCATTTGTTATTACACTAGAAATTAATTAAAGAATTGACCGACCTCCCTCAGTGAAAAACAATGTGGAACTGTGCCAGAGCCTGAACCGCCCTGGAGTTCTAGCTTAACTTTTTCCACTTATCAGTTTAAATAGAGTAAATGTGAAAAGTTGTGTTTGTGCAGGTATGAGCTCCCTCAGTATGGCAGCAGGAGGAAGCTGATCTCTCCGACTGGACCCTACGATGAGTACGGAGAGGTGATCGTGGACGAGGATGGCAGTTATTACTACAGCACCCAGGAGTCCGATGGCGAGGTACTGCAGACCTACTGACGCTGTATATAAACTCACATACTGAATCATTTTAAACTAAAGTAAATAAAGTACTACAAAACAAAAGTACTGCTCCAGGGAATCAGTGCTAAAAGGCAAATAAGGCTAAAATCTTCTCTTATATATAATGTTTAAGATGCACAAAGAAGAATGTGTACGAGAACAGATAATTTCTCAGGTTTTGAAACTAAGACTTTACTTATATACTCAAAAGTTTGGACACACCTCATTCAATGTTTTTTCTTTGTTTACTACTTTCTGCATTTTGGACATGTGGGAAAACATCAAATATTATGCCAGATATGTGGAATTATGTAATAAATAGTAAAATGTTAACTTGCTCAAAGTGGCTACACTTTACTGTTGACAGCCCTAAAAACCCTCGGCCTACTCTCAATGATCTTTATGTCTCCTGAAATGGTTTTCACCTCAAATGTGTTCCATGTTACTGCCAAGAAATGCGAGGAGTACAAAACAGCGATTAAAGCGAAGGGTGGCGATTTTAAAAAAAGCTAAAACAATAAACACATTTGTTGTTAAATTTTTTTGGTTACTACATTCCATATGATTTAATTCATAGTTTTGATGCTTTCAGTGGGACTCTACAATGTAGTCAATAGATAATGATAAAACAAAAATGAAAGAGTGTGTCCAAACCTTTCATAATGGTAGTGAACGTGGTTGCAAAATATTACAAAAAGGTGGAAAGAAATAGAGAAGAATAAATGTTCTTGAATTGAGTGCTTTTATTTGACAGTTATATTGAACTCTTGTACTTTAAAAAGTACAAACTCTCCTTTTCCACATTTGAGTGTTAATTATTTTAATTCCATGTCAAGGTTTTAAGTCTAGGATGTTTTATTATAATGACTACATTTTCTTGTTTTCATTTTTTCACAACAGGTCTTGTATGTTAAAATATTTAAAACATGCTTTACATTATAAAACTAAACAAATATATTGTTATGAAACAGGTGAAGAGGCAGATGCAGGGAGGTAGAATATCCTCCAACTCCAAATCCCCCCAACCCCGTCCTCAGAATACTTCTCCAGGAAAAAGTGCGCAAACTAAAGACAGCAAAAAATCTACATCAGAAAACACAAAACCCAAAAGCGCTATGGACAAGCTTAAGTCCATGATGAAAGTGGGCTCTCTGTTCTCCTCGGGAAGCAAAACCAGCAAACAGCCACCTGCTGTCCACCTGCCATGGAGCAAAGCACGCATCAGCCCCATGGAGGAGCTGAAGGCTGGCCTGGAAAAACCCAAAAGAGAGCCGGAAAATCAAGCCAACGCACATGCGAACGAAGAAAACACAGAACCAGGAATGGGGAAAGGATATAGGAGAATGCCGAACAATGGGATGAGGAATGGTTTTGCTGGGGGACTTGGACCTCTACCAGAACAGAGGAGAGTAGAGCTTCCAGGATTGCCGTCTTCGAGCTGGTCTGGCACCGTTAGCAATGGGATACTCATTGATGGGACTTATTTCCAAACCGCGAGCGAAGCCAGCAGCCCGGCTCCTGCGAAACAAAAGCTTAGCGAGGCCTTGAGTCTTATCAGCCTGAGCAGGAGACTTCAGGGAGCTACCATAGCAACGGACTGGGACAACCGTCCAAAAACGTCTGTAGGAGATAGGAGTGGATTCTCAGAGGAACAGGACAAGCCATCTAAAGGTTTGACAGAGGAATGGTTGGGGAAACCAAAACGAGAAAGAAAAGAGTCTAAAGAATCCGAATTGTCAGATACAAGCAGCCCTTCCTCTTCAGTTACGGAAGCTGGGAATGCCAAGGACTCTGAATACGACAGCCAGTCCAAAACTGAAACTGAAGAATCGGACACGGAAAAAGACCTTAACACTACCGAAGATTCCGATAGCGAAGAAGGGGAAAGCTCGGATAGTGAAAGCAGGAGAAACTCAAGTAGCAAAAGTGCCAAGTCTAGGCCCAAAACGTCCAGACAGCGTTCCCATTCAACGGAGGAGGAAAGTGAGGGAGAAAGTGATGACGAAGAGCCGGAAACCCAACGTAACCACGATGACCTGTCGCCAATCATGGAGGACAGCGATGAGGAAAGAAGCAGCGGACAAGACGACGACTGAGATGCTGGATAATGTAGCAAGCGCCAAAGATTACCCCATTAGCACTGAGTAAGAATTGGGTGATAATGAGTGCAGTGATTTCCTGAGTGGATTTTTTTTTCTCTTGTTTGGCGTGATTTTCAATTGAAGATATGTCCTCCATTGCCCTATAGTCTGGAATGCTTCCTTTTCTAATCAAACAACTTCTCTTTTACAGTTGAATTATTATTGCTATCAAAACATTTCTTTGCTGTGCCGTGACCTGACTGCACTCGTATCTTTTGTTATTCTTTTTCACTCACTCGCTCTGACACATAGTGCTTGAATTATGACTTGCTCTCCACATTTGAAAGTGCAGGATGTCAGTAAAGCTTTTCTTTCTTTTTTCTTTCAGCAGGGGAGGGGAAAGCGTCGGATCAAGTTGGTGCTGGATCGTGAATACGAGACCAGCTCTACCGGAGAAGACACGTTGCCGGGGACGCAACAAAACCGAGTGACTTTGAACAGCAACACTAACGTCAACGGTAGCATCTACGTAGCCCAGAATGGATCTATAATTCGAACCAGACGCACAACTAATACTACAAATACGCAATCAACTAACAATAACCTTAAACTACCAATCTCCCCGGTCTTCAGCTCGCGGCTAGCCAAGCACTTTAAAAAAATAGATAAAATGGCCGCCACGCTGGAGGAGAGGATCCCGATAAACACCCAGAGAACAGCGGCGGACGGAGGGTGCACCATCTTGCGCACCTTTCAGAGTGCGGGGAAAGCTTCTACGTTGGCTACTTCCTCCTTCTCCAACACGGACAAGACTCTGAATGCGCTCAACACTCGAAATTCAAGTGTGTCCTTAGTCTCAACAAGCACCAGCAACACGGGCCCCGAATCGGCCGCGTCCAAATCCAACCTGCTGAAGGCCGCTCAGGGCTCGCAGGTACAGACTGAGGAGAGGAGGGAGGAGGGGAAGGAGGGGGAGAGGGAGTCGCAGGTGGATGGGGGGAACACCAGTGACGAAGGGGGTCTGGTGATGGAGTGTCCCTCTGATCGGACACAGACGGACGAGGAGGAGCTGTGGATGGGACCATGGAACAGCCTGCACATCCCCATGACCAAACTCTGACTCACTGTGCTCCAGTCACTGTAAGGACTTCTACAGGTCATATCATCACAGCACCACTGCAAACAAGAGGGACGCAAAGAATCAGACGGTCCTCGGCTAAAAGGCCAATTAGCATTAAGCTAGCCAAAGAGTTTGATGAGGATTTTCCACATGGGAACTGTAGTGACTTTTTATTGTCTAATCAATGTTTTCCATGTCCAATGACCAGGACAACAACTCTTTGCTTTTCATTTCTAAAGAATATTTTAAAGTATTGTTTCCCTGTTTTCATGTTTACCTGTTTTATAGAATTTATTTAAAACTCATTTGATCACTTTGAAGCTCAACAATAAGTAGCCTAATGCAAAACCCTACCCCATGTGAAATATGCTTTCTATTTACAAAACAAAGGCTCTATTTTATTTTTCTGATCATCTTTCGGCAACTAGGCACACTATATTTGCTATAAAGTATTTGTACTTTGTACGGAACTACTGGAAAATGAGAAGAAGAAAGTATGTGAGGATTTTCTATGGCCCTTTAAGGACTGTCTCTGTATGAACCTTGTTTCAGTATTAAGTTGGTGCAGCTCATACAGAATCTGCCTGGTCTCTTTGCATTGACACGTCTTGTATTGTTCATCCAAACCTGCCTTTTTACTGTTGTCAAGGTGCTTGACAAACTTTACCCAAATAAAAAAAATATTTCATTCACATGATTCAGTTGATTTAATTGCCAAATGCTCAAAAGGAAATAATAAAGATTATATGATATTCTTCTTCTTACCAAAGAATGTTATTACGGATGGGAATGATCAAAATGTACAGGAATTATGGGAATATATAGGCATTAATCCTCAAGGCTGTCTCTTTCTTTCACAGTCGAGAGAGTAGACTAAAAAATGGCCATATGTCATCACTAGACCTTAAGCCTTCGGAAACCAGACTGAGTATGGCATTTGTATCTCTGTGATGTTTTATTTATGTTTCAAGTGCTTTTGTCTCAAACCTCCTCCAAATGATGAAGACGTTACATCTGAGCACATGGCCAATTCTTTGGGATCACACACAAAAGACTCATAAAACAGTATGAACTATGTAGAACAGGCACCTTAAAGGGGAGAATGATTTGACCTGACATGGTTTGGTCAAATTGTAAAACTTTCAAGTAAATCCAGCTTAAAATCACTTCAGAAATAATATTTTCTAGAGTTTCATCAAGTCAGTGAGACCTCACTAGTGGAGGTGGGCTCTATTGTTGAAATTTTAGCCACATGGTCCCAATTCATGAGAAAACATCAGATTATATGTTGACATGAATGAAACCTAATCCCAATTTTACATTCATTTTGGCAGTTTAACAACTTTTGATGTTAGGTGACTTTAAGGATAGAAAGAAAGACATTTGCAGTAATTTCCACTAACTAGAAAACTGACCAGATGAACTATGGTGCTGAAAATGATAACATTTTTATTACACCAGTAGTTAACAAGACTGGCCAGTTTGTCCATATGTGAGTTCTGTGGTTACCAAAAAGTACACTTTGATTGTGGACAAAAAATATGTATATATATATACATATATACACATACACACACACACACACACACACACACACATATATATATATATATATATATATATATATACACATATATACACACACACACACATATATATATATACTGTACATTCCTTAATGTGCGACATCTCTATTTATCTAGGACTGTGGCACGCTGGTAATATACTTATTTTAAGAATTTGTTGTCTAAGTGCAAATTGAGTGAAAATAAAATTAAATTTACATAACAAAGCATTCGCCTATTATACTGTATATAATATAGAATTATATATTACGAGGACCATGATGCCATTCGGTGCCCAGCCGGGTTCAGCCGAAAAGGACGACGTGGGTCTACCCTGCAGAGGGGGTCATAGGGATCAGAGATCTGCAGAATTGTCCATTTCCTCATCAGGGTTCTGCAAAGTTTCATTGGAACCTCTAACTCAGGGGAAGTGTCCTTTATCTCCTTTAGATTTACCAACACCTGGCTGTGATATGTTGTGATTCCCATTTGGCTGAGCCTGTTAAGTACATACCCTTACCCCCACATGTGATTATGCTGTAGATGTGATAGGCCAATGCAGACAGACAGGGTTTCTCTACCTCTGACTCTGAGAGTAATACAAAGTGCAGCACATGCAGCCTCATCATTGTAGTTTTTGGTGATCGTTTGAAAAATAGACCATAACAAAGGTGATCTGTGTTCAGAAATCAGGTTGTCGATAGAAAAAGACCTGAGTTCGGAGTAGTTTTGTACAGCATGCTTTTGGTGTTGGGACTTTCATCGTTAACACCAACAAGAATCTTTAGTTTTACCTTGTCGAAAAGGTCTTTATGGGTGGAAAGCAAGTTGACTGCAGTCCTCTAGAGTTGGTTGGCGATGTTTCGGATGATTCCTGCTTCACTTTCAGAAGGAACTCTAATCTGCCGTTTGGATAGGTGGTAATGACCTGGTAAGAGTTTTACAATAAGACAAATATCTAATTTTTAACCATAGCAAATCAAAAGCAGCCTCACACTTCAGGTTACCTGTGTGACACTTTTCCTCGTGTGCTGACAGGCCAGAGGGTTAGTACGGAGCTTCTTGGCTAGAGGCCCGGATAGTGCGGGTGGAGAGGGGGATCGGGCTCTTTTCTTACTGGATTCAGGTGAGTTTGTTTTGTATCCATCTTTTCTTCTTCTTCCATTCACTTGCAAAAGGTGGCCAAGTCATTTTCCAAACGTTTGACAACCTGTGAACATGATCTACATATATGTGATTTATTCTTACTTGGTTTTAAATTCAATCCCAAATCAGCCAATCTGTCCTCTATAGATTTCTGCTATAACTTACTCCTTTTGAAAAGAAGTGTTGTGTGTTGAAGAACGTCATGTATCCTCTGATTTTTAGAGCAAAGATGACATGAGTCATTGACAGTGTGTCTCATCTACTCCACCGTTTATCTGTAATACTACAAAACCGTCTTCTGTTATGGTAAATTGGCAAACAGCATTTCTTCGACTGAACTCCATGGGGTTTTTTGTTTACATCCGCAAACATCATGATGATACTCAGACACTGAACATTGCTTTATTCATTCACTCTACACTGTTGAAGCTATTATTGTAGTCACAGCTGCCTTGGGGCAGACGGATGGATGGGAGGCTGCCAATCTGCACCACCAACACTCACCACATTCATACTAGGTTATGTGGGTGAAGTGTCTTACCCACAGTGTTTTTTTAATTTTTTTTATTTCAAATATGCAATGTAATATACAATGGTATAAACAAAAACATTGCTAGAGGCTTAAGGGTTCACATGTACAAATTTACAAGAATAAAAAAAATTAAATAAATACAATCATATTTTATATTTCAAATTCCGTACAAAGTGCTTTTGTCTTCATGGCTTTGGGATTTGTGCAATAATTTAGAGAATTTATAAAAGAGTTAGGCATAGACTGTATATAAAAGTGGACTAAGTGAGTGTGAGTCACCCATACTGTTGGGCCAGTTACAGAAGTGAATTTGGAGCCAGGCTTTATATTATGAATAGGATTTTTTTGACAAACAAAGCAAACCACCAGGATCATGTAGAGCGGGCGAACATTTTAAGACCAAAATGACAAGGCTCACAGCAATAGTTACAGAGAGAGGGGCCACAATATTCTAATGTAAGTCAAAGGGAGCCAGGGTCAGAAGGAGCCATAAGAGCCCACATGCTCACTTCCTTTTTGGAATGCGGCCGCCAGCTATGTCCATTTATATATACAATCTATGGCTTTGCTTAAGGACACAACAATTTTGCCACTGCCAACCAACTGTGGCACCTGGTATTCCCAGCAGTCTCCCATCAAAGTAACCTGGCCTGGCCTTGCTTAGCTTCTGAGATCAGACAAGATCAGGTTTTGACAAGCCGGTATGGTAATTAGCAATGTAAGAAGATTCTTATGGCTTAAATGATTATTAGTATATCAAACCATATAAACCAAATCTATACAAGAGGCTCTTCACATTGTGCACCCAAGTGTTAATGATAAATGATATATCCATCCATCCATCCATCTTCTCCCGCTTAATCCAGCTGGGTCACGGGGGCAGTTTGCTGCCCAATTCTCATAGCACCTGACCCCCCTATGAATCCCTCTGTGAGTGGTGAGCCCACAGAAGGGTGGACGTCATGCTCCTTGATGTTAGTTTATAGGGGTGCTGCATGTTTTGAGTTGATAGGAGAAACCAGAGTGCCCAGAGGAAGCCCATCCAGACACGGGGAGAACATGCAAACTCCACACAGAAGGCAGGGCAACCCGGGAACCGCAACCTTCTTGCTGTGAGGCCTGAGTGTTAGCCACTCAGCCACTGTGCCGCATATCATATATCATAAATGATATATTTTCCTTTTATTTACTTTTTCAGACATGAGTTATACAACAAAAACAAAACCATGGGAGTTGCAAATAGTACATATTATACATTGCATAGTACATGTTTTTGACTGCATAACTATGTCATGTAATGTTTTCTGGACAATAATTAAAATGTTCCACCACCATAAATGGTTCTGCAAGGCTCTCTAATTCTGTGCCTTTAGTCCTCAATTCTTCAGGATCTGCAGAATTATCCATTTCCTCAACAGGATTGTGCAAAAGTTCAGCAGGAACTTGTAACTTGGGGGGAGTCTCTCCACAGGTGGCTGCTCTTTTAGCACCCTTCATCTCCTTTTGCTTTGACAGGGCATGACAGTATGAGGTTGTAATTGCCATTTTGCCTAATCGATTATAAACACCCTTCTTTATACCTCCACCACGTGCTATTATATTGTTGATGTAATAGGAGAAAGCAGCCATGCGGGGCTGCCTCCCTCTGAGTGCTATGCAGAGCGCAGCACACGCAGCATCTTCATTGTTGTTGTTGGTGATTGTTTGAAAAAGGGAGAGTAAAAAAGGTGACCTCTGCTCAAGTTCAGAAATCAGTTTGTAAAACGAAAAAGACTTGAGGTCGTCCGGAGAACTTTTCCAGAGGATGCATTTGTCGTTGGAGTTTGTGTAGCTCATACATTCCTCATGGATGGAAACCAGAACCTTGGATTTTATCTCATCGAAAAGCTCTTTGTGGGTGGACATCAGGTTGGCAGCAGTTGTCCAGTTTTGGTTGGCAATGTTTTGGATGATCCCTGCTTCACTATCAGCAACAACCTTCACAATAGTTTTGCTTGTAAAGGTAGTAATGATCTGAGGGGGAAAAAAAGTTCATGGTAACTGTTTCATCTTAAGCCCTGTAATAATGCAATAATAGGGCTATCAATAATAGCGCTGTATGAATTCTTGGATTGGGTTACTGGCCAAATGATTCTATTGTACAAATAAAGGTTATACAATCTATGGTTGATATATGGAGACTGAAGGTATTTTTAAATAGAACAGGTTTGTTATCATGTCAAATTAGAAAGTTCCTTTTTTGAAATGTTGATGATAGAATAATGCCACAGCGTGTTATAAAAAGGTCTTTTCATGTCTGTTTTAAAGTCTGTGTAGGCAGATTACAATTATGATGATCAAAATATGAAGTATGATCATTTATACGGTCAACTAGTCATAATTAGTCAATTAATCATTGCAGCCTCACTCGATAATGTATTCATAAAACCTTCTCTGACAAATGATGTGCAAAAACATGACTCAAGAATCAGACCACAATGGAAGTTATTGAATCTCTCTTCATTCTACATATTAGTGCACATGTACAGAATCACTAGGACATCCCCACAAAATGACTTTGTCATTTGTCTTTAGTTATACCTGTGTGACACTTCGCCTGGCCTGCTGAGGGGGGCTGGCGCGGGGTTTCTTGGGTAGAGGCTTGGGGGGTACGGGTGGAGACGGGGACCGGGCTCTTTTATTATCGCTGGGTTCAGGTGAGTTTGTGGGTTCTGTTTCGTCTGCGCCCCCTTTTTCCTCTTCTTCCTTCCATCTGCGAAAAACACACATGGCTTTTTCCAGGCGGTCGACCGTATGTAAACATGTTTTGCACATGCGTGTCGATTTATTTCTGCTTGGCTTTACTGTCAAACCCAATTCTTCCAGTCTGTCCGAAGCAGACTTGTAGTCGGGTTTACTCCGTGAGAAAATGAGCACCGAGTGTCCTATAACGCCATTTCTCCTCATGTTTTTACGGCAGAAACGACAAAAGTCATTCACAGCAGCAGCCTTGTCTGCTCCCACATTTACCTGTAGCACTACAATCTCCTCACCACCTTCTTTTAGGACAAATTCATGAGGTTCGCTCCCTTTCAACGCCATATTTGCTTTTACTACTTCCGCATTCGTCCCTTCCCTCACTCGTCTGATTGGTTAGTCCCAGAGCTAGTCCCGCCCCTAGGTTTACTACTCATGTTAAGTTTATATTATGAGACAATTTGATATTTGTTGCATTTAATTGCACGGTTCTTTTACTTTTAAGAAACAACAACACACGCTGTTACTGTCACTATAGTGTCACTTGCAATTTGGGCAAAATAATATGAACCTATGGGCTGCTTATTACTTACTTTTTAGAATAGATTAGAAGAATGTTTTTTATGCTTTCAGATGGGCCATAAATCCCTTCTGACTCATGCAGGTTTTAAAATGCAGACAAGACACTATGGAACACAAGCCTACATTGCATAGTACATCTTTTAATCATACAATTATGTAATATTTTCCAAGCAAGTAGAAAGTTCCTGCTCCTTAGGAAGAGCCAAACAGCTCTCCAATTCCAATCTAGTCATCAGTTCTCCTGCATCTAAAGAATTGTCTATTTCCTCATCAGGGATCTGCAAAGTTTCAGCAGGTGCGTCTCACTCGGGGAGAGTCTCTCTACAGGTAGCTCTTCTTTTAGCACCCTTTATCTCGTATTGCTTTGACAGGGCATGGCAGTATGGTGTTGTAATTTCCATTTTACTTAATTGATTATAAACAGTCTTTTTCTATCTCAATTTAAGTTTACATACATGTCAATTTTGTTATTGTCTTGCTTTGGTTTTAAGTTATTAAAATAATGAAAAAAAAACACACACACATATACAATTAATTTTTACGGTTCCTGTGGCACTCGCTCATGGGTACTGTTTGTACAGTTGGCAGGTGGATCATGAAATGTCACATAATTTTGATGTGGCAGCAGCTGGGAGAGATAGAGAACTGAAGGTGCAGCTGAGCCAGGCCAGACAGAGACATGGGAGGAAGCTGGAGTGGAAACTTCAGCAGAACAACATGCGGGAAGTGTGGAGCGGCATGAGGACCATCACGGGACACAAGCCAACCCGAGGGGGAAGCGTTGAGGGAGACATGAACACAGCTAATGAGTTCAACATCTTCTTCAATCGCTTTGACACTGCAGGAACTGTCCACCTCCAGCCAGCAGCAGTCACCCCCCTACCCCTCCCTCCCCCGTCTCCTGTGGAAGACCCAGTTCACACCTCAGACGACACCACCCCTCCCCCTCCTGACACCTCCACACTGACTGTCACTGAGGAGCAGGTGAGGTGTCAACTGCAGAGACTGAAGGCCGGGAAAGCACCAGGACCTGATGGAGTGAGCCCCAGAGTCTTGAAGGGCTGTGCTCCCCACCTCAGTGGTGTCCTGCACCAGATCTTCAGCCTGAGCCTGAGTCTTCAGAGAGTCCCCCTGCTATGGAAGACATCGTGCCTCGTCCCTGTCCCGAAGACGCCGCGCCCCAGCGACCCTAAGGACTACAGGCCCGTGGCACTGACCTCCCACATCATGAAGACTCTGGAACGACTCGTCCTGCAGCAGCTGAGGCCTATGGTCCAACATCTGCAAGACCCTCTCCAGTTTGCCTACCAGCCCCACCTTGGAGTAGATGACGCCATCCTGACCCTACTCCACAGAGTTTACTCCCACCTGGACAAGCCGGCTGCCACTGTGAGGATCATGTTTTTTGACTTCTCCAGTGCGTTCAACACCATCAGGCCGGCTCTGCTGGCTGAGAAGCTGGCAGTGATGCAGGTGGATGCCTCCTTGGTGTCCTGGATTGTGGATTACCTCACTGGAAGATGACAGTATGTGCGTTTGCAGAGCTGTGTGTCGGACAGAGTGGTCAGCAACACCGGGGCGCCACAGGGGACAGTCCTGTCTCCCTTCCTCTTCACCCTCTACACCACAGACGTCAACTACTGCAGCCAGTCTTGCCACCTTCAGAAGTTTTCTGATGACTCTGCAGTGGTGGGATGCATCAGCGGTGGTGACGAGGAGGAGTACAGGACTGTAGTGGACAACTTTGTCACTTGGAGTGAGGAGAACCACCTCCAGCTCAACGTGATGAAGACAAAGGAACTGGTGGTGGACCTTAGGAGGACCAAAGCTGCTGTGACCCCCATCTCCATCCAGGGGGTCAGTGTGGACGTGGTGGAGGAGTACAAGTACCTGGGGGTGTACTTGGACAATAAACTGGACTGGAGCAGGAACGTGGACGCGGTTTACAAAAAGGGCCAGAGCCGCCTCTATTTCCTGAGGAGGCTGAGGTCCTTTGACATCTGCAGGACAATGCTCAGGATGTTCTACGAGTCTATGGTGGCCAGTGCCATCATGTACGCTGTAGTCTGCTGGGGCAGCAGTCTGCGCGTGAGGTACACTAATAGACTCGAGAAGATCATTAGGAAGGCTGGACATGTTGTGGGGGAGGAGCTGGACTCTCTGGCGGTGGTGTTGGACAGGAGAATGCTGGACAAAATCTGGACTATTCTGGACTCTCCCTCCCACCCCCTCCACAAGGTGCTGGCCAATCAGAGGAGCTCTTTCAGCCATAGACTGCGGCTGCCGCGCTGCTCCACTGAGAGACACAGGAAATCTTTCCTGTGCCGCGCTGCTCCACTGAGAGACACAGGAAATCTTTCCTGCCTGTCGCCATCAAACTGTTGAACGCTGCACTTTAACTCACAAACTACTCAATCCTTTTCATCCTATTCCCTGCTCACACATGTATATAGTCATAAATATGTCACTGATGTAAATAATTTCCCAGAGAGAGCTATTTTATCTTTTATCTTATTGTATTTATCTTATTTTGTAACTTGTTCGATGTACATGCTCTTGGTCGGTTGCATCTGTAACGAAGAAAATTTCCCCTCGGGGATGAATAAAAGTGATTCTGATTCTGAACAAATATTTTGTCACAATTGTAATTATTTTGTTGTGTGTTGTGTTTGAGTTTGTTTGACTTAAGGCTTATTCACATATTTACTGTATTGTACTGCATTTTATTTATTTGTGGCCCTCATGGTGGCTTGCCATGGGCCCCGGTTCTATGGTTAAAAATCACTTTAACCATACATTCATAGTGTTTTTAATGCACAAAAAATGATAATCTTGCAAGTTGCAAATCTTAAAATATATTTTATTGTGATGCTGGTAAATATGACATTCACCAAAATACAATTCCTTCAATTCAAGTAAATAGTCAACGTTAACAGCAACATAATGACATGTGCATGTTGTGGAGTGTAACATGATGGTGAGGAGCTATGGCAGACTCATTCAGAGGACACAACCAAAAAACCCCACTAAAGAAAAGCCATCATGCTGCTGTTGGGAAAGGACAATTTTACAATACAATTATAATAAAACTAAATAGGAGTACAGTTAGGGCAGTTGAAATAAATAAAAATATTGACAAGAAATGATACACAGAAAAATGCCAACCAGGGCTTCACATTGAAATAAATAACAATGATTTATCGCACTTTCTTTACCATAATACATTCAAAAGCAGGATCTACAAAGGCGGAAAGAGAGCCACACAGCTGGGCTCATGTCAAATGTGAGGAAAATGTCCCTTTAAGTTTCATGTAGGTGAAGCATTTCTCGATAGTACATTTAATCAGTGCAGCAGTGGGCAAAAGGCTGGTGTGCTTAATAGACATTTCCTGAATGAATAACAGGATTAGAGGAGCCACTATGCAGCTGATTATCATGTGCAGAAAGAGCTGTGCTTTCGGGAATCACGATCTTATTTACCTAAAAACCTATTAGACCAAAGCACCACACATGCTCCTGCACTTAAGGAAATAGGCCATACTACCAGTGCCAAATCAGGGTGAAAATAAAACATACATCAGTTACATGCAGACTAAAGAAACATGTCTAAAGAATAGCATTTGGTTTTGCCAATTAACAATGGGAATGTGACTTTTCACTTTTATTCTCCAGCCTTTTTTTTTTTTAATTGAAAACAGCATGCAAGTCTAAAAATTTAAAAAAGCAAAGATACAATTTTCAATAGTCAATGTAAAGGAAATGTAAATAATCTTTTTTTCATAAGGAAATAAATAAATTTCACTCAATTTAAATTAAAACTTTGGGCTAATAATGTGTAGTTTCCACATTAATCTAAGGAAACCAGAACAATGCAAACTTAGCAATTTTGAAATGAAATGGAAAATTAAAACAAAATGCTCCCTCAACAAAATCAATAAATCAAATCACTGTGAGTAAAATATTTTAAAGGGAACAAAATGCAGATGTGAAAGGTCACTCTTGTCCCTGGATGACCACCTGCACCTCCTGGTGTGCGTACATGTACAGTACTGTCGTAATCTAACAGTGTACTAAACAACTAAACAAGCCCGCTTGTCTACTTCCTTCTCTACGTACTATCCTTCCTTTCCTTGTTTTTGAATACAGCACCCCTTATTTAGTGTATATGGTGTAAAATACAGCTTTGCTACTTGGTGCCTATTTGTAAAGTATGCACAATATTTTACATGGTGTGTACAAATAAAATTAAATTGTCTGAAAGCAAAACCCCCAATCATCTAAATGTGGATGTAGTTTGACCTATATCCTCCATTTGTTTTCTAAAAGGGCCCTATCCAATCCTCAAGAAAACACCTTGTTCTCTACAACGTGACTCCAGAACTCCCCAAAGCCGGAGCCCTTATAGCTGCTCTGTGATATGAGCCTCAAGCTCTAAAGTGACATAACATGGGGTCTTCAAAAACAACCCCACCCAAATATGTGTCAACCCTCAGGCCTCTGTCTGTCCACTACCAAGTACCAGAGCTAAGGTCCAGTCCACGAGGGTCCTGTATTACCAACTAAAGCAGGACTGCAGAGTCTAGACGCCCTCTGCTCCAGACTGAGCTGAAACCTTCAGTAGAAGTGGTCAATGCAGAACTCTCTCACTTGGCTTTATTTGTGGATCTTCCAGTTGCGGAGGAGGTGGAGTTTCCAGGACGCAGTGGTCAGAGTGAAGAGGGGGAGTGGGCTTTCTGTGACCAGTTTCCTGGAGGTGGAGCTCTGCATGAGCCTCCCCTCTGTCACCCAGGCCTTTAGCCCCACTGCTGCAGACAGGCACCCTGTGGAAAAAACAGCACCCACATTTACTCTGCACAGTCACTGGTGATGAGTTATTAGCTTGGAACTGCTATATGTTACAAAAATATCAAAACTATGAGCTAGGTCAAACCAAATGTGTGATTACTGTATATTAATAAAAACATATATTCAGTCAGTGCAGTAAAAGGTCTGCTCCAAATTTTTACTTGCATAAAAAGGATATGGAGTGTTTTTACGACTGCATTTATTTGTGCCTGTATGTTCACCACCATTTCCAACATTAGATCATTCCCCACTGTGTATCTCCTACACCAAAAACGTCAATGTAAAATCCTGTATTTTAAGAACACCACATTTAACCAAACAGAGATTAATGTGAACCCTGTGTGAAAGGCCGGGAGGAGGGGTTAGAGGCACTACCTCTGTTGCCGCTCCATGCACAGACAGCAGACAGAGTCACTCCTGGAGCTCAGTCAGAGCCACACAGCATGCAGCTCTCTCGTCCTTACTCTGCGCCGGACCGTCTGCAGCACCCCCTGTGGTCATACTGCGACTGCGACTGGTCAGTTTCTTCAACTCGCTGGCAAATGACATCACTTTCTTCTTATCCTCGCGCACCATCTGGATATCAGAAGTTTTTGATCAGACATAGACAAGGTTATTGTTAGGTCTGGATGTAATGTTCTTTGGATAGACATGCAAGCAGGCCATGCAGTTACTACATGTCAGAGTCCTCAAAATAACTCAGGTGTTCATTTAATAAAAATCTTATTTATTCATTGAGACAAATACACAGTGAGGTTAATGCCTCTAAAACAATAAATAAGGCATAGAAAGCGCAACAGAACAAGATTAGTCATAAAAGCAGACAAGCAGGTTAAAATAGCCATGCAGGTTCAAATAAAACAAGCACATTATATTGACAAAATATGTTAGTGCCATAAAATATTGAGTAAGCAGAGTCAAAGCACACATATAATAAAAAGTCTCTCTCTATATTCCACCACGGCCCTCAGAGCTACCTGCTCCTTCAGTTTGAGAATGAACTTCCCAGCACCACGCCACCGGCTCTGTGCCTGGTACACACACTCCTGGTCCTGGAGCACTCTCTGCACTGGTTTAGATGCAGATGACTTCTTTGTGGAGCCTAAGTCCTTGGTGACCTCCTCCATCAGGACATAGTCTCCTGGGTTAGGGTTGGAGAGGATACTGCAAGAGTACTTGGCCTTTGACAGAGTCTGAGAGACCACATTGTGTTAACATTATGTCCTGGATCGCTGTGATAATCTTGTTCCTGTGTATTAACCTGTGTGATGATGTCCTGTGCAGTACTGTAGCGTGGAGCTTTGATGACCGTGTGTGGCTGCTCAGGGGAAACTTCATGAACCTGGACAAAGAACATGTCATCTTCTCCTGCGTCTCTGCTGCAGACCGCCAGCTCCTCTTCTCCATCAGGACACAGGCCTTTATCAACGGCTTTCTGCAAAATGTTTACAAGACATTTTGTATTATAATGAAAAAAAAAAAAACAGCATCTCAACACACTGGGCACTGTGCAATTGGGTGTTGTTTCCAACACAGCCAGTAGGGGGAGACATAGGATAAATACAATTCACACTATCAGCCAATAATGGCTTGGCTTGGCATTGGCTTGATTATATGTTAATTACAAACATAAATTTACAAGCTATTGAGTAATTTCTGACTAAAATAACTAACACAAATGTAGGTGTTAATGTGAGCATAGACCGGGGGTCTCTAACCTGCAGCTTGGCAGCGACCATTAGCTCTCCACCCCCTTCCAAGTAAACTGTCAAGAATCCCAGATTATACGTATTGTGCTGAATAGCTCAAATTTGATTAATTACCAGTGTAAATGTATCAGTTTGATGCCTAACTATGGGTGCTAATAAATGGATAATGATTTATGTTTCATAGGACATCTAACTTTACCCTGTCTTATCTAATATGGTGGCTCATATATTTCTTACGACTACTAGAATTAGCTCTTTGGCATTTTTGGTTTCGCATAGACTATACTCACTACCATCAACATTTAGGCCCCATAAAATACAGATAACAGATCAAAGGTAATGCAGTACCTCTTCTCTGTGTTTCAGACAGAGCCTCCCCACATATCCCTCATCTGTGGTCCAGTTCCAGACCAGTCGGAGGACTTTCTCATCAGGCACCAGAGTCCGGACCTGGGCAGATCTCTTCACATCAGCTCCGCGCTCTTTGGACAGAGGCAGTTTCTCCTCACACAACACGTACTCACAGGGCCCCTCTGTTGAGCTCACAGCCTGTGACAGGAGAAGAGTATTTACACACTGGTCTTAAATCACAGTTTAAAGACACAGACACAGTTTAAACAGAGCACAGTAGACATACCTTCTCCAGCAGCTGCCTGACTGTGGTGAGTTCTGTTACAGGGAACAGTGTAAAAGGCTCAGGGCCTGGAGCTCCATGGATTGTCACTTTGTGCTGCTGTGACGACCGCTTCTCCTCTGAACTGAAGAGCTACAAACAAGATACAACATAGAAGACATGCAAGCAAACTCAAATAGACTAATGGCAGTGTATGTGGATTATAGAATACAAACCAGAGATGCAGGAGTGGCGCCCCCTGTTGGACTTTCCTCTGTTCTGGAGCTGAAGATGAATAAACTGGAGACTTCCAGAGGTTCATTGTGCTGTGTCCTGAGCTGGACATGCCTGTAGCCTGGAGCAGAGACATACATTATTATTAGGATTATAAATGATAGTGTGTACATTTTGTTTTATTTTACCAAGCTTGAGGGCCTTCAGAGACAGTGTCCTCTGTGCGGTTATCTGGGAGCTATTGTTCTCCACCACAGAGAAGCGGACGAAGCACAGCTCATCGAAGTAGACACTGAACTGGAAGTGCTCGCTCCACATGGGGTTGAGTGTGTTGCGGTGGATGGGTTTGGTTCTGAAGTGGCAACTGTCCACGGGCATGCCCAGAATGTCCACCTCTACACAGGGGCTGCCCGAGCTGTTCCCAGGGCACACATTCTGACCAGAGACAATCTGTCGCACACAAGAGTCAGATTCATAAACAGATATGTACAAGCAAGTGGAAAACACCAACTGCATTTTCATGTGATTAAAGAAAAAAAATGTGTGATTCATCTCTTTGTTTTACTAATATCCCATCAAGTACCACAACTGATGAATTAATTTAATTGTTTTTGCAACTTAAGATAAAATTGAAAATGTTATGTGGCTTATCACTAAAAACACTTAACAAATCACTAAGAGTGATATTGTTCACTGGATAGCTGTATGTAATAAATGCTTTCATGAGGCCAGTTCTCATTTCCTTTACTTTAGTTTAGTGGGTGGCCTCCTTGATGGTCTCATTGTCCAAACACTTGCAGCTCACTTTGCTGTAAAACTGTCTAAACATGCTTTAATGGGACTAATAAGTGCAAGATAGTGTGCCAAACCTCATAGGGTGGCATGTGAGCAAGCTACAGATACAGAAAATACAATATTCATTATAAAATATTTTCATTCGTCACTCACAGTAATTGAATAAAGAGCAGGAGTCATTTTGTCAACATCCCTCTCGATTGGACAGAACTGTCGGTAAAGAGGACAGCTGCGGTCCCACAACACTGCAGGCTTCAGAACATACCCACATCCACCACTGGCTTCAAATAATGCCACGTTTAGTTGCATTGGTAAATCTGGGTGGTATAAAAACATGCAAAACATGAAATTATATTAGTATTACAAAAAATATATATAAATAGTACATGTATTTGTACATGGGGAGATGCATGGAGATAAATGTGTGAACACAATCTGTTCACACATTTTGTTGACAAATGACAAACTTTTCTGATCCTGATGACCATAGGCTCTGTTCACGCTTATGTCACAAACCAGGAAGATGTTTGGAAAGATGCAATTACAACACCCAGTGGGTGGTATTTCCGGTCTGTTGGCAGCAGTAAGTCTGCCAGAATCTAAGAAAAATGAGAAAATGTCCCAGTTTTCTGGGACAGAGGGTGGACAACATGGTCCTTGATGTTAGTTCATAGGGGTGCGGGCATGTTTTGAGTTGATGGGGGAAACCGGAGTACCTGGAGGAAACCCATCCAGACATCCAGGCCCGGGTGACCCGGGGATTGAACCCGAAACCTTCTTGCTGTGAGGCCTGAGTGTTGCCACTCAGCCACCATGGCGCCTCTGTTATGTTCAGCTAATCAATAATTACAATCATACATATCACAGTTGGTAGGTGATCCCAGTGTCGGTAACCACACCGGATGTTGTAATTGAATCTTTCCAAACGTCTTCCTGGTTTGTGACCTAACGTGAATAGAGCCTATTGTCATATCAAGAAGATTCTCACATTATTAACTGTACTCAGAACTGGTCAACTTATGGAAGTTGGAGAATTGTGATATAGACTCTGAACATCTCCAAATTCTGTCCAGAGAAATCTATAATTGCCTAGTAATATTTTAATAAATCTAATTACAATGGCCAATGAAAAGTATAAGATTACGCCAAGCCCCAATGTTGCACCTGATCTGTATATACGACCATTTCTAAACATAACCCAGTAAATCAGTTTGAAAATTGTGACTTCTGAAGCGTCCTCACCGTCTGTCTGATAGTTGAGGGCTACCAGCTGAATGCCGTGCAGCCAGAAGAGCAGGGGGTTGGGGTTGGTAGAGTCGATCCGGGTGGCAGCAGGGTAGGTCCTGAGCAGCTGGCCCACCGTGTGCTGGATCAGCTTCAGAGAGTAGCGTCGGTACAGTCTCTTGGCAGCATTCTCGTTCACAGAGGAGATGTGGTAACACTTTGGGGTTCGAATGATGGCGCTCAGAGAGGTCGGGGCGTTGAGGACAGGAGAAGTCTGCTGTTCCTCCCAGCTCAAACGCTCACCTACACACAAAAATATGGTAAACAGATTAGGATTGGAGGCAAATAGTTTTAATGTTAATTTAAATGCAAGTTAAAGGTGCACTGTGTGACTTCTGGCTGTGGGTCCACTATCTGCTTGTCTGGAATGTCCCAGTGTGGCTTAAAACATATCCACCTTGTATTTACTCAATAACATGGGTGTTTGTTGACTTAAAAACTTTCATTCTTATTGTGAGTGGGCCCGCCTTTTCATAGATCTGGCCCTATGGCGTCACTTGCTGTCTCCATAGAGAAAACTAAGTGCAATGCCATACTGTAGAACACTCGTGGTAACATCTTCATCGAGACCCTCCACCAGAAAACATGGTGTACCTTTAAGTTATTATGCCTTTAATTTTTTAAAAAAAGTTGCCCTATGAAGCTTTTCTTGCAGCAGGTCTGTCACCTACTAGTCTACATGGAGATGTTACTGCCTTGTCTACAGTGTTCTACAGTATAGCAAACGTAACCATTTCCATACAAACAAGTAAGTAACCTTTAAAAGTCCTTAATAATAAAAAGTGCACCTAGAATAAAAATACCAACCAACCACTAAGGGGCGGCCACACCTCATCAAAATTCTGATTAAACCTGGAAGTAAACATGACTAGACCAAGACTAGAAGATGACCAAATCAAGTCCACATCAGGACTAAACTGGACTCAAACAAGAACCAAACCAGGACAAATGTGAACCCACCCTAAGTACTGCTGTCCACCCATGCATAACACAATAATTCACTCTACTTTCACCCATCCCTTAAATTAAAATGGTAAAACTTTCCACTGTTTTATAGTGCATGGAAATATTATGACCCTGGCCTTTCCTACCTTTCCCAGGGGTGCGGTTCTGTGCCATGACCTCCCCTGTTGTGCTGCAGCGAGTGGGAGCAGTTCCAAATATGGACTTCCTGCTCTTACCCCGGTCCTTCCCCCGGCTGGAGCCAGTCGGAGACAGCGTGGACAGGCCTGAGACCCCACAAACAAGACACAGAAGATGGTCAACAATACAGAGCAGAATATCATTTCTGAATTACAGTGATTTCACTATGCACTTATAATTATGTTTTTTTCTTCTCAGAAGCAGCAAAAACATGTCTACTCCTTTCATACTCATGTTCAAATGCCTAGAGTCAAACAAAAGCTGCTGTTTTAAGGGCAAAACTCAACAAGAGACTTGAAAATTGAAGGGGTAAAAATATGTCATTTTAAATCTTTTTTTTTTTTTAAATCATACTAGGTTTGCAAATTCACAACACCACAATAAATGAATACCATCTTCTAAATTGGTAGACAATATAGTCATCTCCATTGTGAGTGCCTATTGTGGAATTAATGGAAATTGAAACTCCTGTGGGCTCACCACCTGCAGAGGGGTTCATAGGGGGGGTCAGGTGCTATGAGTATTGGGCAGCAAGCTGCCCTCACGACCCAGCCGGATTAAGCGGGAGAAGATGGATGGATGGATGAAATTGAAAATGTGTCTCAACAGTGAAAAACTTGTTAAGACTAAATGTGGAGCATCATTAATGTCTTTACTATTTAAGATATACCATTTGTGCAAAAGGAACAGTAAGAAAGTGAAAGTTGAGGATTGTTACCAGGAAACTTGATGGCCTGGCAGTAGATGACCAGATCTGAGAGCTCCTGTGCGATCTGACGACTCTCCTTCTTATTCTGAGGCAGATAAAACTCCTCTCCCAGCTCCATGTCAAACACCTGCTAAGGAACCAAGACAATAGTGGTGCAATGGTTTAAAAGTTGTCTTCTTTATTACAAATACACAATGTTTACAGTCACCAGTGACATTTTATTACCTTTCCTTTGCTCTGACTAGTGCTGTCAGTCTTTTTCCTCTTGGGCATTTCATCGACTGGGTGTTCCTCTTTTTCTGCAGGGCTTTTCCCCTCAGGTTTGTCCTCCAGGATGTTATCTGTTCACATAAGTATATATAGTATAAATTTAGTCAGCCCCATGATCAAAAGGTCAATTTTATCACTAGGATAAAGATGGCTAATAGTAGTCATTCCATATCACGATTTTCCTTATACTGCCTATTCATTTTTTGGCATAACCACCCTAGTCATATAGTTATACCCACAAAAGAACAATCAAACTTTAAGTATAAACTCTGCTTTAAACAGTGAAGCAACTCTTTGTCTACCAACAAACATGGCATCAAATGAATGTCACAACAAAACAGAATGAAAGCTGTTGTCCTCTGTCTCTTCTTTTCTTCTTCTGAGATAGTGCGCATGTTGGGACGATGCTGTGGGATTGTGCGGGCCTTGGTGCTTTCCCCTGGTCTGTGTTTGAGCGCAGGGGCAGAGCAGGGCCTGAGAAACCAGATGGCTTTTGTTTTGTTTCCCTGATGAGTCTGCCCAGCCACGGGCGAGGTCACAGACAAATACAGTCAAAAGGAGCAGAGCAGGAGGTGCTGTTTGCGTGGGAGAAACAAAGCCTCGAGATCAGAATACGTAAAGATGAGAGCTTGTCTGTCCCTAAACTTCTGCACATGTATGAATTTGGATTGGCTTATTGCACTCTGTAGGGATTCAATAAGCTTTCTTAATACCATAAAACAAAACGGCTCACTCCACCATAATTACACAACAAACATGAAAGCAACTGAGGATAGACAACAACAAAAACAAACCATGTGGAGCTAAAGTTCACAGAGCACTGTTGACGGCAGCAATGCTCTAACAACCACAGCATTTTACCACTATGTATTTGTAATGGAAATTGGCATTTACAGTTGCACTCGCAATTTTGGTGGATGGTCTGCCCCCTGTTTGTTCTCCATGTTCCTAGAATGTTCCACACTATGGCATTAAAATGATCTATTTTGTATTTATTTCAATTATGATTTTACTGCAAACACTGATACGAAGGTAGGAGACAACCAGAAAAATAACATAGAGCACCTTTAACATTTTTTCATCAGCAGTAAAGCTGAAAGACTAAATATCCCAACAAACAGACACGTTACACACAACAGAAACATGCAGCAGACACGCGGTATTTTCAAACTGCCAAAGCAAATCAACACACACTTGAAATTGTAGTATTTAAGTATTTAAGAGCAACTAATAAATTGATCTCAAGACAAGATCAAGTCAGAAATTACACCAAGCCATGCATTTTTACCTTCCAGGCCATAGGAGGCAGTAGAGGCTGAAAGGACATCAGCTAAGAGGAAAATAGGCAACAGAGAAGAAAGTGGTGTGATTTAAGTTCCAACGTCTGAAAGAGGAGCAGAAGCAAGAGAGTACAGCTCAGAACTGAATTTACTGCACATGTCTCACCATCTGATAAAGACTCGTAATCGTAATCGTACTCGTCCTCCTCCTCTTCGTCTTCCTCATTCGCGTGGTTGCCAGGTGACGGGATGCCTTGTGAGCCGTTGCTAGCCTGAGCTTGCATATGGGCGAGCTGGTGAGCCTGTAAAGTAACACAGGAGTACAAATATTTAGAAAGTCAACCGCAATCTAAGTATAATCTCTGTCTGTCCATAAAGTGGATATATACAACTTCCATTTAAGTGTAAACATTGCGGTAAGTCTTGTTAGTGCTACACCGTAAACCGAGAGGAAATGGTGCTATAGATGTGCATTCATAATTGATGTTTGACAGCACTTTTATGAAGACTACTAAATATTCGATGATCCACTGCAGTTAAAAAGTGCCTGTACAAGCTGATAATAAGGACAAGACACATGAATTATGCATGGAGCTTTGAGAAGTGAGTGTTGATGTTTGATCAACCTTCTGCTTGAGGATGTCCACGGGCGCCTGGTGGGCTTTGAGCTTCTTGTTTTTCAGCAGGATCTTGCCCCTGAGTTGCCACGGTGACGGCAGGTGGGGGTCATCGCTGAAGTCGCTCTCAAAAAGGAAACGGGTGATGAGACGATCTCCGAACACAATCTGGGATTTAGAGAAAAGTTGAAAAAGCGAGTTGAAAAAGTGTACCGTATTTTTTTGCTTAAACTGTGATGACTCAGTGAAACGTTTTATTAAGTGTAACTATCCTAACATGTACTTGGACTGTGACTCAAGATTCGGTTCACAGGCCACATTTTAAAAGACCATTTTCGTTTAAGAATGAAATATGAACTGCTAAGCTTAAACACAATATTTAAAAAGGTCTAAACTGCAGGGTTATAAGGTTTGGTACAGAACAGAACCACATGGAGAATATAAATTTCTCTGCAGAGGACATTATACAGCCAAATAAATTCCAGCCTTGATTACTGTGCCCAGTAAAGTTGCCATTTTAATTCAACTACAATTAAACATCCAGCCCTACTAAATACTATAAAGAAAAAAAGGCTTCAAACCAGACTACTAAAAATAATTATAACATATTTAAAAGTGTATGGAAATGTGTTTATATTTTCAAAAACAAACAAACAGACCAGAGGCACTAAACTGTGCTGAGATTAAAGACTTTTCTTTATCAAACTGCTCCTTTGGGAGGATGGTGTGTCAGGAAGTTACATCAGATCAAAGCCCAATAATATCTGATGATGTATTAGTTGTGCTAAAATACACACGTCCCTCAGTGTTATCCTGCACGTATTAACTAAAGTAATGGATTTTCAGCCTTTAAATGGTAACAAAATGTCTATTTCACCTTAAATAGCTCAGCCATCTTCCGCTGCTGAGGGAGGGAGCAGTGATTCTCTATGGACAGTATGACCGGCATGTCAGAGGTGACAAATGCAGAGCGGTTTACTGCTTCTACCACATCCTACAATGAGAAAGCAAATACACACTTATTAAAAACACAAGGAGTATAAGCCACAAAATACAGAACTTCAAAGGTGCACTATGTAATTTTTCTGGTCGAGGTTCCATAAGATCCTTGTCTCTGTGGAGATGTTATTTCATTGCCTTGAAAGTTACACAGTATAGCATTAAACTTGATTATATCCATGGAGACAGGCAGATGACACAACTAGGCAGAGTTACAGGTTATATCTGAACCTCGCTCCCAATAACAATGAATGTTTTTCAATGTATTTTTGAGCATAAAACACACCCGTAATCATATTAATGCAAGATACATAAGTCTAATGCCATACTGTGGAACATTCAAGGCAAAGCAATAAGATCGACATGGAAATAAGCAGATGATGGACCCTGTACCAGAAAAGTTACACCATGCTAAAATACCACCTGAAAGAAAACTGTGTTCATTATGTTCTTTCCAATTAAACAAGCCGGTTCATACCTTAAAAGGGATCTTGGTGGTGAGTGTGTGTCCATGATAGATTACTGGCATCCCATCATCCCCATCCCAACAGTCCAACTCAACACTCCTACAGCCCTGCAGTAAAACCTGGAGAAGGCATTTCTATAAGCGCCAACATAAAACTTAAAACTAACAAGACAGAGGAGCATACCTGACTGTAAAGCTCTACAGAGGACTCCCCTTTGAGCTGGTGTCCGGTCAGGTACGTGTTGTGAGAAGACTCAATGTAATAGTACGATAGTGGATACTGCAGCTCCTCTGGGTTCATCTGGGACTCCTCATTTCTTGAAGCAAAGTTATCCTTGTCCATTAAATACCTATCGTGAACATAAATCTTCAGTAATACGACCAAACTATTTACAATGTACTTTAGTAGACCTTTTCAAAATACCTGGCAAATCCTTCAAATGACATCCATCCCATTTGTCTCATACTCACGGACGGTTCAAATTTCTGCAATAACAAATTACACTTTTAAAAGTCCTAAATTATGTCAAATGGACTCTTGTGAGCTTTAAGCCATGTTAGAATGTTACCTCCTCAAAAACATACGTGGAGTTAAAACACAATTCAAGATATGTTTTTGATGAGGAAACATTATAAAAATAATATAGATCAGAAAATAGCATAATATGGGCTCTGTAATATCAATCATACTAGTTGTATATAGTTATAATTGCCATATCTTCCAACCTGAATGATGCTGAGAATCTCGTCGTAGCTTAGGTGTTCTTTCTGACAGTTCACTAAAAAGTCGTTGAGCTGAGTGATGGACAGTCCCAGGACCCCCAGAGAGGCGTTCTCCACCCCGGTGCCGTTGGTCACGATGCTGGCTGCTGCGATGGCGTCGGAGATCTGCTTCTGGTTGTCCGACATGAGCTGCCGGGTCCGGATAAACAAACCCAAATCCGAGCCGTTCCGGGTGAGTAAGTCTGAGGAATGAAGGAAAGTATAGAAGTTAAGGAATACTGTTTAGATAAATTTGTCTTTATTATCAACAAGTGTGCAGACTCTACCGAGGTCTGGCTGAGTGCCTGTATCTTTGTCGTCTATCTTGAGGTTTGTGTAAAGAGGTGCAGTCTCCGGGCCTGAGCGACTGCAGGGGATCGCAAAAGTGTCAAACAGCTCCTTCAGGTCCTTCCTGCTACGGATGCTGCAAACAGACAGAGGCAGAAAGGCTAATTATTTATTACATTAACCACTATATATCAAAACATTTTCTTACTTTAACAAAACTGGAAATAGTATATTAAATCTAGGGGCATGAAATAAGAAGGTCCTTAATGCCCATTTCTGACAATAGCTTGAATAGCACAGAAAACAGCAGAGTAGAGAATACAATACAATCTTAAAAATGTAGTATGACTGGAATGAAAATAATCCATTGCTTATCATGGAAAAACAGCTCCCTTTCTTCTGACAGAGAAAACAGAAGCTAAATATTTTAGTGAAAATCCTTTGGAAAATCTCCCAGACATGATAGCTTTGAAAAACATTTGGTTTATTTGTTTTATCATAGTGACTTGTTGATAAAGACAAAGGAGTTCTATCAAAAGGGAGTGACTTGGCAAATATTTGACAAATGTTTTCAACATTTGTACACACAAAGGGTTTAGAAATCTTGTCAGCTTTCTAAACACGAGCTTTACAAAACATAAAACTTCTATACTATCACCATAACTGGTATTCACCTAAAGGATTTGAAAAGTTCCACAAACTCAATGAAGCTCATGGTGCTGTCAGAAATCATCAGGTTTTGGAAGCCTTTGAAACAGCCTTTTCCTCGGCCATGCCACGACCGGCTGCTCCACGCCCTACAGCGACATAGGAAAACATGTACAGAAAGTACTTGAAGATGAATCTCTCATATGTTTGGAGTGATCCAGATAGAAAGAAATGACATAATTTGACACTGTCCCACATACCCAGGCTGTGACTTGGTGCTCCCTGACAGGATTGGGGAGGACTGTGGCCGGGACTGGCTGGCTCCAGTCATACTGGAGGAAGAGGATGAAGAGGAAGAAGACACCAACAACCCTGGGCTCCGATTGGACGACAGCGAGAAGGGTCCAGGGAAGCCATCTTCTGTGGGGTAAGGAAATGATCTTTGTTTAAAGGTGCACCCAGTAACATTTCTAGCAGAACATCTACCACCTGCTTGCCTCCAAAGAGACATTACTGTTAAATTTATTTATCTCCATGGAAACAATCAGGTGATGCCATCAGACCAAGTTACAGGTCAGATCTGTGGAGAGGCCACCCAGTAATAGCAATAATACATGTTTTTAAAGTTATGAGGTTGAATAAAAATGTACAAGTTTACTGCTAAACTGTGGAACATTGCAGGCAAAGTAATAACAGCTTCATGGAGACAAGACAGGGGCAGACACACAACCAGAAAATTTGCATAGAAAACATTTATTTCCATTTTACATTGCATCACTATAATTGAGTCATTTCCTCTCTTTCAATATTACCTAGATCTTCTTGGTCCACACTGTCAGACTCGGGCCCGTTGCGATACAGTCCTTCCTTACAGCTGCGAGTTTTCCTGGAAACCATTTCATCATCTGTAGCGTCTCCACTGTCTCCCTGTGTGAGTGGTACACGCAATTTCCAGATAAGAGAGCCATCCGTCAGCAGCCGGCCATACAGTGAGCAGAGAGGGGAAGGCAGAAGAGAAGAGTGTGAGCAAATGGTCCAAAACCAAATGGTCCAAAACACAAAACCAAATGTGGTGTGAAATGAACAGCACTGACCCGCACTAAGACCTTCTTCTTCTTCTTGGCCTTTTCATTGATTCCCAGAGGACTGTTTTTCTGTGCGGCCGTTTTCTCCACTCCCCCAGAGCCCATGTTCCACCTCCTCCCCCCAAACAGCTCAATGGCCTGCGCTAAAGTAGGACCCTCGTGCCTGCCATCCTCCTATTAAAAAGGTATGCGTTTTTAACATCCACTAAATCAATACATTGATGTAAACAGTGGTAGTGAAAAGTAAGCAGAACCTTATAGTTTACCTGATACAGACTGACGTATTGCCTGCGTAGCCATTGCAGTCTTTGATCAGGAAACTTCTTTAACTTTCGGATGGCATTTACCAGCTCGGACAAGCCTTTATACAGCATTTGTGCAGTGTTCTTTGGGGCAACAAAGTGCAGGAGTCTAATGGAGAAAGAGGGTTCATTACAGTTGTAAAATACATGCAGTAAACCAGTATTTTAACATATGTGACCAGAGGTGGGTGAATGAAAGCTCTAAAATATTATCCTGCAAGTTTTAATATTTGTTTCTTGTTTTCATGTACATTTTACTTGATATTATTAACTTTACATCTAATGTAAGTCTAATTCTCGACAATTCTTGGTCTTTATTAGTGCTAAACTAGTTCTAAAATGAGACTACACAATTTGTCATTAGTTATAAACAAGGACTAACCCAAAGGATGACAAAATAACATAACATGGCAAACCAGGGTCTATTAATAAGAGGAAAAATATCCTGATCATTATTTTTTCCCTATCTTCCAGCCTTATCTATACGCAACTTGGTGTGAAATGTCTAACCTGTTGTCAGTGGTACTGAGCCCATAGAGGAGGCTCAGTCCATTCTCCTCCACAGTCATCTGACTCAGCTTGTTCTGTACACACACTCCGTGGATGTCTATGCCCTGGTGACCCATAAACACTGCCTGTGCATTCACATCAGAACAAAAACATTATTCCAGATGCATTATGGGACATGTATTTCACCATTATGTAATGGTCACAAACCTTAACAACAGCTAGGTCCAAAAGGCCTTCTGCAATTCCCACTGCAATGGACTGTCCTGATCCTATGGGGTGCTCAGAAGAAAAGCCCCCACCGCTCGGAGGCTTACCTGTGGCAGTTCAGCACATTTATGAGATGTTTGAAATGCAGTAAAGACAGAAAGACAGGAAATTGAACAGGGTCGGCACATTTACAAGTACTTTACACTGCACATATAGAAGCAGACATTGCGTATATAGAAGACATTTACAGCAGGAAAAGCTGGATAATGATAATGTTTTAACCATGGAAAACTACTGTCTCTTAAAGATATACTAGGTAACTTCTGGTGAAGGTTCTGCCCTGCTCGTCTCCATGGAGATGCTGAAATGGTTGCAATGATCCACATTAAGCAAGTGATAAACCCTCCATCAGAAAAGTTACATGGTTTTATAAAATGATCTTGATGAACATGAGTCTGGCTCAGACAGCTGTGTGTCAGTACCCCATGTGAGTGTGACGTTGTCTGGCTGGAGTCGCAGAACACAGCGTGCGCTCCCATGGCTGTCCTGGTCATAGTGGATCACTGTGGCTCCTTGGAGCAGAAACTGGTGGATATCGGGTTGTAGAGACAAAACATACCTGGAGAGAGAGACATTCGAGTTATTCGTATTGCTACTTTACAGTGACATCCCGCTGGGGGTGTTATACATGCATCTCTATGGCAGGATGTTCAACATTTAGCATGGTGACAGACATGGTGACATGAACACATTAGCAAAAATGGACACTTTTATTTAAGATAGACAGAAAAAATACATGTTTTGTTTGATTTCAACTAAAAAGGTGACAGTGACTGAAAAACTATTGTTTAATGTTAGCTATTGGTGAGGGACTTGTTTAAGCGCAAAAATCATCTCACCTGTTCAACCAAATCAACTCTTTCCAGTCAGATTGTACTAAAATAAAGCTCACATTAAGTCTAATAGTCTAAAGTAAAATAGCTTCTAACAGAGTAGTGTTTTCAGTTAGCTTCACCCCCCCAGGGAATGATGATAGATTAGCTGCAAATTATCAGTCGTTTTATTTGTATTAAATGATTTGTTACCAGGGAATGAGCTCTGTGTTGTGGCTGAAGGCTTTGTGTGCATCCTCACTACTCTGGCAGTCCCCGTCCTTTAGTACAGGCTCTGAAGAGGGGTCGTTTTCGGAGTCGGACAAATCTCCCACCATGAATCTGCATCGACATGAGAAAGTGTTATCTTTTTAACTTCTCTTTAGGGAATAAAGTCCACCATGCATCATTCTTCCAGCGCTTTCATATGTTTTGCTACAAATGCAATGAAATCAAAGAAAAGCACAAACAGAACAAATAAACTAGATTGGGCTCTTAAGCAGTGGATGAACAAGCAAATACATCATGCTTTTCCAACTGAAAACAACCATACAACATTCTAATTCAAATTAAACCTATGTAATAATGAAATAGACATTTTAGCTAAACCACTTACAAGACACGGTTTGAATCTGGTGGGGTCCTAAATGAACAGGAACTATAGTGGAAGAGGGAACAATGGGAAGAACAGTGATGTTTACACACAAATAATGACATAGATGATTTAAATGACATGACAAGAATAAGTAATCGGTTCCAACACTTTTCCAGACAATTTTAGAGTGTTTTAAAGCTATTTCTACATCAGAATGAAGCATTTCTAGCAGAGCCAAGAAAAAAAAAACATTTATAAACTGCCTTCAGAAAGAAAGATCACTATCTATTCACCTCCAGCCCCAGCTATTGAAAAATTACATGTGGAAAAAAGTATCCATAAATACAGTAAAAACTATCCAGGCATCTTCCAGTGCATTCCAAGAACAATAAAATAAAGACAGCAGGTTACTGAAAACTTCCTGTCCGGATAAAAGAAACCAATCTTTGTCAAAGGAGATTTACACACACCATGAGGAAATGAGGAAATTAGTCACGTGGAAGATTAATCTGATTTATCAGAGAAAAAAAGTTAATTTCACAAAATGAAAAGTAAAAGAACTGACTGATTGCGATTGAAGTCCTTGAAGGAGTTAGTTCTGGACGCCATTGATGGACCAGAGGAACCACTGATCGAAGCATCATCTGGATCTTCAGCCTCCAAACTCCGGTTACATGACCTAAAAACACAGTTAAACATATTAAGAGACTGAAAGGTTTTATAAACCTTCAAATAAAAACAAAATAAAAAATACTAGTACCGGATGATTTGAAGTATGTTGCTGACTGTTGCTTCTTTTTCGGGAACGTGCAGTCCGTCTGGTCCAGAGCGAGACATAAAGTTTTGTTGGCCGCTGTACTCAGAAACAAACTGTACAGACGAAACAAAATAAACAAATACGACTGGACTGAAAACTAGACAACACTCCTCCAGTATCTTATCACCACATTATTTACTATTAAATTATCTTTATTATTTAGGTTAAAAAGGTGTTGTGTGCAGACCTCCAGTGAGTCCTCTGTGGTATCTCGCTTCAGGCTGATGATGCTTGCTGTCCCGTCTAAAGCATCACTGAGCTCCTTCAGAAAAACTCCACAGAAAGGTACCACCTGAAAAGTATATAATATCTAACATTTTGTAAGGAATAATAAGATATAGATAATTTAGCTGAATTTGGCCAATACGGCAAACTAACTAATTGCAATTGTTTCACAATTTGTAGTTTGATTTCATTTATTTATATTATACAATAAAATGGCTTTCACTCTTTTTAAGTTCATAAATGTGCCATTTAAGTGACAAAATCTGAACTTCAAACCACATTATTCATTTTTGGACCTCCTACTGGTTCTAGACCTTTCTATTAAAAATGTTAATTTGATTCATATTTAATTAATTACATTGCCCTAACTGAAATTACACAAATCTTTAGTTACCTTGCATCCGGGTATATTGAGCGCTCTGGTCACCACCTTCTTATACTCAGATGAAGTCTCGTGCTGTGCCATGGCGTCTTTCAGGCTTCTCATGGTTTCTATATCTGACTGGTCCATAAACTGCCACATTTTAAGAACTTTGCGAGACCTACCAAGCAACAGTATTTTAAGATAATTGTTTCAACAGACTACTCAAATTTTTTTTATTTTTATGTTCAGTGAAAGTTGTGATACCGTAGCCCTGCGAGAAACTCCATGACACCATTATAGTTGCCCATGTTCCAGCAGGACTTGGCCACATGCACCAGATAGGAGAAAACCTCTCTCTTCTCCTCCATTGAACTCGCTGTGAGGACCAGCCATGTCACCCATGAACTGACCTATAAGTACATTTACATTTCAAACTACAGTACATTTAAATGCAACATAAACATCCTTTTGGTATAAAGGTATAATGTGATTTCTGCACTTCTGCTGTTCATTTACAGTCCATTCAACTTTTGTGTGCTACTTGAACCTCAACAAAGACTTTTACATTTCTAGTGCAGTCATAATATCATCTATATTTACACGCTTGGTAGGGCTTAACATAAGTCAGTTAAATTGCATCACCAAAAAGCAGTGTTCTCATTGACCTCCAGTACTGAAGTCCAGGTTGCATCATTCTGTATTCTCTGATACCTACACCTGTCTAAGAGGCAGTGCATGCGCAGAGGTCTGCCCGCTGACCACATGGTGACACAGTCCAGAAAGAATGAGATCAGATACCCAGCGGCTGTGCTTTGTCGCGACGCTGACTGCCCTCGAGCGCACGCAAACTACAACCCGAGCCAGCAAAAACAGATACGCAGGTCAGCTCCTTTATCACTTTCTGTCATGGGCCGATACACCAGACTGAGGATAAGTTAAAAAAAAAAAAAAGAGTCTGATTTCATGCGACTGTTACAACAATTTCTATGCACATACTGTCCATACACAATGTCAAAACTCACTAACCCCTCTCAGGCTCCAAAACATCCCCCTGGCCCCAGATCTATTACAGAGTTATGTAAGGATCAGCTCAGCCCCCAGAGCAATTTAACAGTGCCTAAATAAAGACACAAAGGTGCAGCATGCAACAGGATACACACAATATGATCAAGTCCCCACACATGTGTTTTATGCAAATAAGTTTAGGCAGCGCTGTGTAACACAAATACATCGTCTACTCTAAAGAAAATAAAGTCAGTGTTTAGTAAAAGAATATCTGATTTAGAAAAGGCAAATAGCCTTGAAGTTTAAGGAAATCAAACAAAATTTTCAGATTTCATCCAAATGAAAGGAGTGTCATCAAAATATCCAATTTAAGATTAGATTAGTTATAGGCCACTATAACTCAGGAGAGCCGATTCTCATTAGATGAGACGGATCTGTTCCTGCTCGCTCAGATCTGCTCAAAACAATACATCTAGAGCTGAAATAACATTTCATTGGCATTAGTCACACTGAAGTACTATTATTGATTACTGCCTTCAAAATCCATTTAAATAAGTGATTTGGTCTTGAGATATTTTGGAACGGGCCAAGTGAACAAATGAGAAAAAATAATTAAAAGCCACAACGTATTATTAAACTGCTCAGAATGGTAATATACAGGGGGATGTTTGAGCTCCATGTGAACTCTTTATCCTGACACTGATCCAAAAAGGCAAGTCTCTGAAAAGAGAAGACAGCCCATCACTAGCTTAGATGAGATAGACTTATGAGGCTTTTTTTTTTTTTTTTTAATCACAGAGATACTTCGACATACTGGATTTGAAATGACACACAAATAAAATAAAGTTGAAACCCTAACCCTTCGAGTACTACCACTTTATTCCTAGCTCCACTGTGATTGTCCAGCTGAGCATCAGTGACCTCTGCTGATATGACACGATGGGAAAACTTGCTGCCACTGGGTTAAATTACAGTCACCATCAAAACCATGCCAACCATCTGTAAAGTGGCTTTTTCAGATGCACCAGATCAAGGAGCTGGCATCGCTTGTGATATTCCAGATAGTGGACATGACTGCGCGGGGGTTGTGTGGCAAAGACAATCAAAGACAAACAAAAGTGGTGACAGAGTGTTAATGAAGGAGAGGAAGCTGTGATCAAATACAGTGTGTAGAAATAGTAAAAAGAGAAGGCGGATAAGACGCTGAAATGTGGGAACATACAGTATCTTGAGCCTGGTACAAGTTGATAGCCTTTGATGTCCAAGTCCATCTGTCTGCCCGTCTGTCTGCCTCCTCTGTGTATAAGTTGGACCGAGCCAAAAGTGTCTCCTTGATTCATGTATTACATAACAAAGGTTGATAGGAAACTCCAAACTTTACTGCGCGTTACAGCTAAACACTTTATACAGCTCGCAAAGACTGTTTCCAATCACATCATAATTTATTTCCATACAAGGGTTGAAAATGTCTACGCGCAGTTTATCAAAAATCATCCAAGCATTAAGAATTATGATGGAACATCCTTAAAGACAGGCTGGAGTCAGGAAAAGTGACGCCATTCACAAGAGGCACTTAAAATGTCCACTACAAAAACTGGAACGCATTACCACAGAGCTGTACTATTCGCAGATATAACTCACGATATATTCTAACATCAACGAGGTATAAAATTTTAAACTACTTCTTCTCAAAGCATTGCTGTTATCATTCGACTCGGGTTTCAGCGTGTCCATATAAGGTTGCGTACACATTACCAAAAGTGTGTCTTTCTCCTCGCTGACTTAAATGAAAACCAGCTGATGTGAGCGGCACGCAACTTAAAGATGACATCATCATTCCCAGTCATAATCTGATCTTCACTTTCTCTCTCACAGCCTCAAGTGTTGTGATGCTTTTAGTCAGTGCTCATAAAAACATGCCCTTCACTCATTAGCCATTCAATTTGACTGGCTCCACAAATATTAACATGGCTTTTTAGACTCTAGAGAAATGTATTACTGATCAGTTTTACTTTTAAACTTTTCAGATGCCTGTGGGTTTAAGTCATTGTACAGTGAAAATGAATAAACGCCAATAATTGAAAGTTCCCGAGTCTATGTACATTACTTGGTGGTGGGTGCGATATCTGCTTGTCCTCATGGATTGCAGTAATTGCTTTGCCTAGAATGTAGTATTAAATGCATCTGGCATTTATTCAATTACTGGTGTTGCTAAAATATATTTTAAAAGGAGTCAAGGAATGGAGTCACCGTCTTGTTTCCGTGAAAATAGAGTAATGCCAAACTATGAACCATTCTAAGCAAAGCAAAAGCAATAATCTGCTTGGAAACAAGCAAGAAAATTGACATTGTGCATCTTTAAATACAAAAGTTTCAAACAGCAACAAATCTCCTGGTATGCTGTGATTTTTATTTTGATTTGGTTGTGAGGATAAATAGGATTGTAAACTTCAAGTAGCTGGCTCTAATACGCATATATGAATATGGTTTAGTCTGTACCTCATTGAAGCGTGCAACCAAGTCCTCCACTGCATTGGCGCGCATGGCATTCTGGGTAGGCATGGAGGGCGCAGACAGTGTGGCTTTGAGGTTGGGGTGGCGTTTAGTTTGGCACTCGGGACTTCCGAGGTCTCGAGTGAGGAAACAGAGGTAGTCCAAGGGAAATACCTGTAAACACATGCATTGTATTATTTTTTTAATTTTTTCAGATTTCATATTTTACATTTGAAGTACAAACCCGTTGGTATAGCTTCTGCTCCTGCTCGGTGAGGATACATGCGATTTCTTCTGGAAATTGCACCAGTGGTCGGAGGTCAGCTAGCTCTTTACTGATGCCACTAACGCTGGGAGGGAGAGTGCTGCTGGTCATGCTGTTGGCCAGTTGCCGCTCTGGGGAAGGAACAAAAACAGGTCATAATTAAGTTGTAAGAAAAAGATAAATTAAAAACAAATAATTCAAATGTGGATATTATATATGTTAGAATTCTAAAACATTTTAAAACTATTCAGGAGAGATCCAATTCAATCATACACATTTTCCCCTGTTTCCCTGTGATAATAGGATTGTCTGTGCCACCAAAAGTTAGGGCAGAAATCTGGCCATTTTTGACTTTGTTCCAAAAAGAAAGAAATATAATCAATTAACAGTACAACACAACTTTTCTGGTGAAATGTACGCTACCAGTTTGACTATGGTGGTGCCACTAATTTCCCTTGAATGTTTCACCATTAAATGTATCCATCTCCATGGAGAAAAGCAGTTGTCACCAGGCCAGGTTACAAGTCAGATGTGGAAAGGAAAGTCTGCATATAGTAAGACTGCATGTTTTTCAGGATTTAATTTAATTTATTTATTTTAAAACATGAAGACAAGCGGGTGGCTTGTTAGATAGTGCACATTTAAGTAAAAATAACAGTGTTAATATTTTTGACAGTCCTGGGTCATACATGATGCAATACTAAGATGACTGACATTCTGCAAAATGATGAAAGCTATTTGGTAACTTTCACATTCAGGAATGTTCTGATGTCAGGCTTCCAGGTGGGGGGCAATAAGAACCAGTTTGCCCTTTCAATTTGCATAAGAAACATCCACAAATATTGGATCTCATCATTTAAATTAACGACCATGCTATAGATATTGCTTTATTAAAACTTTTATTATTAACAGTCTTTTTATTTGCCTCCCATCTCCACTCAAGCAATAAAACTATTAAGTGTTATATGCTAACAAAATGCTACTATCCATAACTACCCATAAGACCTTGTGTTAACAGAGAGGAGTTTACTGGAGGTAAATGCTACTTCCACTATTTGGATTCCACTCAGTCCCATTAGTCTGTTTACTCTCCAATAATACAAAAGAGCATCACCACTGACCGGCTCAATACATCAATAAGAGACAATAGCTTGATCCATATACAGCCCTACAATTTATGCTGACTATGCCTGCTTAAGAAACACAGTTTATATCATTGTAAAGATTTATTGTATTACATATTTAAAGAACAAGTACATGTTTATGTTATACTCATAGGTTACACTGTCCTGCTCTATTATTTAGACAGTGTTTAGAGTATACAATAGCGTAAAGACAAAGAGGTCTAGTGGCAAAATGCAATGGACTCCAGAAATCAGAGCCTGTGCATTGTCAACTGTCATGTGTCTCTACCGCTAAACACACAAACTGCAGCTGGACCGTCTGCAGAGAGAGACACACTTAAAGGTTGTCCTTGGTAACCCTTGCGATGAGCAACAGGTCGCTATAGAAACAGCAATGGCCACTGCACGCATGAAAACTTGCTCATTTACATACTTTGATTTGTGGATGTGACCTGACATCGTCTGTAATGAAGTCTGTGCATGAAAAGCAAGTACAATAGAAAGGCTGAAAGAATAATACAGTACTAATTAGTTAGTAAAAAATGTGTGATTGTAAACAGATTATCTTAATTAGTGCATTGCCTGACTGCCAAAAATCCAAGCTACTTTTGTAAATATGCGTCACATGGGAAACAGAATGAGAACACTGAAAATCTGTATACCTAAAATGAATCTAGAAATCAAAATTATTTTAGTGTTTTGAATAATCTCCACAGTGTAAAAATGTAATCTTTAACTTGCATTAAGTATTTAAAGTGAATGTAGTGTTAAAATTAAATATTAAAGTAGTAATAAGTTACATAGAATGATGGGCAGAAATCTGACTTTGCTGACTTTTCTAAACAAAAAAAGAAGAAGAAGAAAAAATACCATAAGTTAAAGATATACTAAGCAACTTCTGGTGAAGTGTACGCTACCTGCTTGTCTCTATGGAGAAGCCACTGGGCAAGGTGACAGGTCAGATGTGGAAAGGAAATCCTGCTCCTTTTTTATTTTAACGCCTATGAATCCATGCAATAGGTACACTGGGGAACAGTCCAGGTAAAGCAGTGACACGGGCAGGGAGACGAGCAGGTGGCATAGTGCAGCACTATAAACATCCTTTATTCATTCACCCATGCCGTAGTAGTAGTGCTAGAGTAGGCCTCCTCCCTGTAACCAATACAGGTGAGTGAAACGTAATACCCGATTTTCTACAGATATGGATGTTCTTCAAACAAGTTTTCCATCTCCTGTGAGTAGAATTGTAATTGTAAAAGCAGGTCTCCCGTGGTGACAGAGTGAACATGGATCAGGCCTAATAGTTCAACTCATTTATATCCATGAGTTCACTTGTTTGGTTTTTATGCTCTATTCCGTTCTCCGCGGGGGTCCAGGGATGGCATATCTCTGTAACACTACATCCTCAAAACACGCAGCCAACAACCTGAACATCCTTTTTAACAGTTGACTTGCTTACATTTTAATTCCAAAAGAAAAGCAGATTTATTTTCCTTACTAAACCAACTGTAATCACTTGATAACAAAAAATAACAAGGACATAGTTAGTTTACTTTGAACTCAAGACACTATATTATTCAAATAAAGTATTTTTTCCTGGTCCCAAGCCTACGTAAATATTTAGGGATATCAGGATGTATTACATGCCCACTGAACCAATACTAAACAGGAATGTCAGTATCAGTACTATAGTCACATACTAAATAGGTGGTCAAGTTGAATAAGTATTTCATATTTTTTGTCATTGTGTCAATAATTGTGAAAATTTAAATTATAACGTTACTTCTCAAATTAGACAAAATGTAAAATGCAGAATCATTAACACAATCCATTGGCAGTGTTCCTCTGTGAAGTGTATATTAGGCGCACACACACACACGCGCACACACGCGCACACACGCGCACGCACGCACACGCACGCACACGCACGCACACGCACGCACACGCACACACACGCACACACGCACACACGCACACACGCACACACATACACACACGCACACACGCACACACATACACACACGCACACACGCACACACATACACACACGCACACACGCACAGACACACACGACAAATCCTCAGGAGAATGTGGGGCAGTTCAACAGGTGGATCACAAATAAACTCACTTAGCACACTGACTGTAGTCTATAAATACAATCAATCTGTTTCATAGTAGTTTTTCATTATCACTGGCTGCAGAAATCAAATATGCTCCTACGATCAATAAGTTCCTTTCTATATGATGAAATTGTGTTTGGCCTGCACAGTATATTCCAGAAATATTTGTATCACAATATTGCAAACACAATACTTGATATCATGAGAAAAGAAATGCATCGCAAGTCTGTAATTTTTATATAGCATATAAAATATAGATTTCCAACATTCATCTGTAGGAGCTAGAATTGCACCACCAACCTGTGACAATTACATTGATGTTTTATATTGAGAGCAGGATTTGAACCGTCAACCTTCGGATCAGAGGACAAATCAGCACTAGGCTAATTTCACCTTGTTTAGTCTCAGCCATTTCTATTTTGACATGTTTGACTAGTGTACCCTTTTTATGTACTTTAACTGAACTTATTGTGTCAAAAGTCCATTAAAATATTTAAATAACATCATAAACTAGAGAAATGGGACATAATAACCAATACAACATTCACATACACAACACTACACACAACACAAGTGCATACAAATGACAGCTGACAGACAGAATGACAGGTCTAGACTCCAGCAGAAATACTCGGGACACTGTGTATGGGCTTATTATAAACTGTCAGACATCACCACACAATAAACATTGATCTGTCTGACCACAGACAACCGGCAGCATATCACATACAGTCCCTTGGTCTGAGGCACAGTGGACTGTTTGTTAAGAATCTCTACACTTGGATAAAATATGTTCTATGAAAAACAAATGTTGCTAACAAACATGTAAGAATTTTTGACTTTCAAATTGTTTACCACTTTACAGTCATCTCTGAGTAATTTGAGTAATTTTAAGTGACTGTACTGCAGCAGCAGTTACCACATTCCTTAAATCAAAAGGAATAAATAGTGGTGCTTCATTCTTTATAAAATAATGCAACATGAAACTATTTTAAGTATTCTGAAAACAATAAACTCTGATTGGGCCATACAAAATACATTTTAAAGCTGCAAAAGTCATCAGTGCTACTACATAAGCAGAGGAATTAGGCAAGAATTTGCGGGATTACTTTAATACTAAGTTGCCCTGAGTATAAGAAATTGTGGAGTGTGGTGCTGTTAGGTTTGTGGAATGAACGAGGCCAGAGTGCACCTCACTCCCATCTCCTACCAGGAATACTGCTACACAGTTCTGAATTTATCTGTAAATTCTTAGATACAACAGACAGGAAAAGTGCTGACTACCCAAAAGAAATACATTAGTACACAGCTCTGTGCAATTTTTTCCCCTTTGAGCCACAAAACCCTTAAGTCGATGAAGAATGGCTTAAATACAGTATAAGTAATAGTGCTTTTTAAAGTTAGTTGGAATTAGTTACAATAGAAGGTACCACTTCATAATAACTACGCTGTACTAGCCCTAATAAGTACATACTTACGGTAATTAATAACCTAACTCCTTAGTTAACTTAGCTAAGCTTATATTATTCTAATAAACTATTATTGCATGATTAATTAAGTTTCTGTTCATTTTTAAGGCTATTAAAAGTGTAGTGATTATAAAACTTTACAAAACCGAAGTTCAAATTTCAGCTGTTATGAAATGCATTATAACATTTGCAGGATTTAACAAACAAACAAACAAAGTAGATGAGTATCAGTAAGATGAGAATACTACAAGGCTCACAATATGACTCTTAATAAAGTTAAGTTTGAAAGCGCACTGTTCAAGTCCTGTTAGAAAACAGCAGACACCACTCACATGGATTACTCACTGATCAGCTTTAAGTCCATTCGGTGCTTCATGCTCCCACACTAACAACACTACAGTGGTCCACATTGGAGGCGTCTTTTCACACAGTTCCTCTCACACACCCACTCTCTTCCCCCATGTTTCACTGTCTTCTGCTCTGCTCAGCTGGTTCGAGGTTGGCCGCTTTGGGGCTTGTCCCTGATTGAGCTCAGATTACTGCTCGCTCGCCTTCCACCTCTGAGGCCCTCCCTCTCTGTGCTGACACCAGAGACAGTTCACAGCCGTGGTCTACAGGGGGAGCGGACAGGCCGGCCCACTGCAACGCCACTCACACCCTCAACGCAAACACTGAACGTACGCTGGACACACACACAGCTACTGCTATGCTGCAAATGTGGGGTGAGATCAGCTAGGCCAAATTAGATCAAGGAGAGGTGGGAGACAGAAAAAAATAATCTATAGAATATCACAAATGTTGTTTTTTGCAAAATTAGAATATTGAGTATAACATTTTTATTAAATCTTCTAAAAATGTGATGAGAAAGGAGCAGATTAGCTCTAGTACACTCTTCTAAACAGGGCTATAAAGTGATATTTCTGCCCCTGGTTAATTTGAGGATCATTTACTTTTTTTTAGCTAAACTGGAACCTCCACCATGAACTTTACAGGCACATCATCACAAAACAGAAAGTAAGAGAGAAAGACTCATTTTTGTTACAATTGCCTCCCCTTATCTAAATTCAGCATTAGTGGATTTTAATGACCCAAGTAACAATCCACAGCCAAAAATGTCTGTGCTTTGTATAAACATTATTGTTATTTCATTTCAAATTTAGGGAATTCAATGTGGACAGAAAAATACGAATTTCTGACAAAAACTTTTTCCACAGAGAGGATATGACTTTAAAAGTTTTCAGTCTGAATCTTGAATCTTGTTTGAGAAGCTTTGAAAAATAGTCACGAATGTCAAAAAAGATAGAGGAGGATTAAAAAAAAGTCAGTCAAAGTTGCTTTACAGTTTCATACATTATTCCATCCCTCATTATCAATCACATAATCACATACCACCTTTCATATACAACAAAGAAAAATTATTTACATGCCCAAAGCCTTTTATTGAATGTTACGCAATTATTATGAAGCGCTATTATTCTAACCCATTTTCCTCCTTTTTGTGCTACAGATTTTCAATAGTAAATAAAGCTTCTCTTGACCTACCTCAACACAATGGTAACTATGAAAGCACATTTCATCTACACAAACATCAATGATGCACATCGACAAAAAACTATCCAAATATAAGCCACAAATCTGTGTTACCCAGACAGGTGTGTTGGAAGTACAGAAGGGAGAAAGCCGGCTACAAAACACAAACAGAGACAACTTTAAAGCTAGTATGTGGTTTCACCTCAGGTTTTTCTATAGAAATCACTCCAAAATAACCCCCGGCACAAGGTGGTCAAAGCACGGTCTATGGCCCCAGTGCAGCTACATGCGTCATATCCACTCACGCCAAGGCTGTCACTCAGGTATTCAACACGTATACAAAACAGGCACTTATAGCCAGATATATTGTATGCAGTTCCTCATGCTGATAATTGGGTATATAGTATGGCACACATGCTGTCACAATATACAAGAGTTCAATAGCAAAAACAGACACCTCAGTGCTGATAAATTACTAAAAAAGTTTTTTCCTTTTGTTCCCATCGTCTACAGATCAATGACAAAAATGCATAGTGGTTTCAACAAGATGGGATGGAATAATACTTTGATAGCCGTAAAATACATTAGGCTTTTAAAAATATACAAAGAGTAAACTACAGGCCTCCAATGACTTTTTCAAATGGCTGTTGTATTTTACCCACCAGCAAATAATCGTCTTAGAAAACTTTAAAAACAGTTTAATTATCGCTTTTACATGTGATTTTAAAGACTAATTGTATAATTTTTGAAGCACGTAACATGTAACTTATCACAAATTTTTTCTTCTATTGTTTTTTTCTGTTTTTTAAAGTTTTATACAGTTTCACATAATGAAAAGAACAAAAACAAATCTTACTGCCAGTTTTAGTTCTTATTTTTTACATTGCAGCTTGAGATACATAACACGAGAAGCAGCAAAATGTAATCTGTTGTACCAAGATATTGTTCAACTTGTTTTTAGCTAATGGGGTATAGTATAGATAATTAAAATTCTCCCATGGGTGTCATCAACGGGGACTTTTCTATAATTTATGTAAATGTAAAAATATGTAAAATGTATAGGACATAATGGATAGTGTTACATATGAAAGCCCATTAGTACAGTTCTAGTTAGACATAGTGGAGTGTGTCATTCTGCTAATTGTGTGTGTGTGTGTACTTTTTAAGAAATCTTATTCTTGCCAGGACTTCAGCGGAGCCATCTGAGCTCGTGCCTGGCTCCATTCTGTTTCCTGTAACACTACAGAGCACAACGTCATGAACCAGATATGTACTGCTTGTGGAAGTGTATCCATGAGGTTAGACTTGTTTTTATCTTTTGATGTGTATAAGGAGGATAGTAGATAAACATTATAATATGTAATATGATAGTCAAGTGACTGTGTATCCATTTTGGCTACAACTTTTAAAAGGACATTACCCCTTAACATTTGTCTGAGAAAATTCCTATCCGGGGATCAGATTACATTTTAGTTACAAAATGAATTGTGGATGTTTGGTTGACTGACAAGCTTAATAACTGTGTAAAACGATCTGAAAGTGAACAAACCAAATCTTGACTATTTTCAATGCTACACTTAAAAAGACATGTTTGATGATGTTTTTTGAGGTGTTTTTAAGATCTTGTTTGAAGTGCATATGAGTTCTTTTCAGACGGTAAGAAACAAGTGACCCTGTGAAGCACCACTTGAGCCGAGCGAGAGTCCAGCTCTGAAAGACCAACATGAAGTGGATGACAAAGAGGAAATACAAAGATGAAAAAAAATAAAAGAAAAGAAAGGGGCAACCACTGGATCAAGTCCAGGCCAAACGCAACCGAGGAGCAGGGTCCATGTGGGAAAACAACAGAGGATGGGAGCAGAGAGCTGGACCCAGGGGAATACTGAGAATCTTCAGCCCCATGTCCGTGGCATTACACCCTACTCTTCTATCAGTAATGGAAAAATAAAGGCGGTCATTACGGAAAACGGTTTTCCAGAGAAACAAACCATGTAAATATTTTTTTTATGTAGGACAGCCGGCCTAGATAGACAAGCATTATGTTTGCTTTTTGTTTTGTTAAATTGATATAGTCTTGACATTTGATGTAAGAAATGAAAAGTCAGTAATGGCTACAGAGGAAATGACTCAAATTGTTGATCATTGTAGATTTCGTTCAAAAGATAATATTTTTATCAGTTAAATGGGGTCAAGAAACTACTAAAGTAGATTGGGAGAGAGATCATTTCCCATTATGGAGATTTAAAGGTCTTGTGAATTAGTCATACATATCAAGCATGTTATTGTAGCACGTACATCTGAACTAAAAGCTTTAAATTTCCCTTATATATACACACATCGCATTATACTATATCTGTACTATATCTGTCTTATGTTGCAGCCTCTTTTACACATCTTGTTTGGTGCTTACCTTTCAGCACAGCGTGGCAGTTGGCACTCTGTGGGCAGGGCGGGGGCAGGGGCAGGAAGGAGCGGGCACCGACAGCAGCCGTAACCTCCAGAAGAGCTCCAGACAACAGAGAACACACGGAGGTCCTGACGCTACAGGCACGATATGACCTGGACGAGGAGAATCATGTGAATTTGTGAACCAAACAAATCATCTCACTTTTTACATGTCACTTTTTTATTGTTCTTCAACTGCACAATTGAGCGATCTCTAACATTGTTTGATATATGGCTAAGTTCATGTTTGCACACACAGAACTAGACCTGGACCTAGGTTTGGACTAGATTATGACCAAACCAGGCCCACTTCAGCACTGAAACAGGACCTAACCAGGATCAAACTAGGATTAAACCAGGATCAAACCAAGACCGACATAACCAGGATCAAACCAGGACCGACATAACCAGGATCAAGCCAGGACCTAACAGAATCAAATCAGGACCTAACCAGGATTGAACCAGGATCAAACCAGGACCAAACCAGGGCCTAACCAGAATTAAATCAAGACCTAACCAGGATCAGATAAGGGCAACTGTGAATCCAGTCCATGTGAATGTTTTGCATGTGTGTCAGGTTTATAACTGTGATCAATACAGAATACAGAATCTGAAAGTAATAAAAAATAGTAATATTGGAGATGTAAAATGACCCCAGGAAGATTAAGCTAATACGCTATGCTAAAGGTACTTATGAGATCTCAATTAACAACAAACCTGATTGGATGAGATGCAGGCCCAGAGCTTAGAGACACTGTGAGGGGGCTGGAGGCACCGGGGTCCCTAAGGTGTTCATGTCCACAGCACAACAGCAGCTTCTGGGCCGGGTGAGTCAGGTAAGGCTCCCCTCTGCCCGGGACATCACCATATACCTGTAACAACAGATACAGACTGCGTTTAATATCTTTATGTCTTCTTTCAACAACTGTCACATAACTTGAACCTTGTGATGCTTGTTTTCCATTAAAAAAGATAAAAACACAATGACTTGACCGTTACATAACTTGTTATCAGGATGTTTTTTAACGTCGTCTCTGTTATGGTTGTTCCAAGAAGAAATATTGGTAACAGCTTTCCAACTGTGAAAGGAAGAAACATAATCAAAACTACCCCGTGAAGGCGACAAGGAGTGAATGAGATTGAGGAAATCAATTTTGGAGATCTAATACGCGCAAGTTCAAGTTGTATTTTAAAGGTGCACGGTGTAACTTTTCTGGTGGAGGGTCTGCTTACTACTTGTCTCCATATGTTCTTGCTTTGCCTGGAATGTTCCGTGTTCTGCCCTTAAACACATCTACTCATTATAGGCGTTTCTATTGTTCAAAAATACAGTGATTCTCTCTGTGAATAGAGTTCGCTCTCCACAGATCTCACCTGTAATGTAGCCGAAAGTTGTCTCCTTTGTGACAGATGTGGAACATTCTAGACAAAGCAATAACATCTCCATGGAGACAAGTAGGTAGTGGACAATTCACCAAAAAAATCTAACAATACACCTCTAAGAAATTTGAGCTCTTTTAGTTACATCCAAGATTTTCTGAGGTCTGTAATTACTGTAGTGAGTAATTACACACTGGAACTAATTATGTATGTTAATTAAAAAATCAAATTAAAATGGACACTGGAAGTAATTTTACATGCTGACTGGAAGTTTGCCGGTAACACATGAGTCTAATTAATGTTTCCGGTGAAGTAAACTATGTGCGCTGGAAGTGGGTGGTATATGCCTCTAGTGTATGTGTATACATGTACTGTTGTAATGTAATGGCTTCTAGTAAGGGAGGGATGGGTTTCCTGAGTGGGGTGTTGCCTAACTGTTGTCAGATCTGGGACGTCCCGAGGGAGAGAGGACATGCCAGGCCTCATGATTAGAGGAGCAAGAGTAAGAATCAAAATAAACAATACAGACAACAGATTTATTTTATGTGCATGCAACATTATTGTCATTAAGTTATTACTAAAGTGTAGTAAACACATTGTACCTAGTTGGTCTATTTTGGTGTTATTGGAAATGTTGCGTCCTAGTTGAAAATGGGCAGAAGATGGAAAATAAGTAGAGGAATGTCATGGCTGTTACCACACTGTAAACATGAACCCATTTACTTTACACAAGTAAAAATTGACTACAATTCTGAACTCGATTTTGGTACAAGGAATTCAAGACTCAATACTTGATTTGATACCAATTACAAAACCACAGGATAAAAAATGCTCCTTGTTTAGTAATAGAATGTTATTTTCATACACAAAATAATAGTTTTTAAAGAATGAGATCTGATAAAGCTCAAAATCATCCCAAAACTATTCAAATGATGTTCTGCCAATGTGATTTTTGTTTTGTTTTTTGCTGTATTGATACTTACTCAAATGATCAAATGAATACCTTCTTTTTAATATTAGTTTTAGTATTGACACAATATTTAACGTTTTCTTTTCTTATGATGAATATTTTACCAAAGTTATATCTCAATTTCTTTCCCAAGTTCTGTCCAAAACATGAAACCTGCAAGTATAAAAGGTAAGATGCTTTCTGTTGTAAGAGAGACCAGGAGACATAGAATTTTCTTTTTCTTGCGATCGCATGAAATCCCAAAATGCAATGGCTAGTCTAACACATAAAAGCTGACAGAGGCCAGGAGGTTTGTCTGTCAAAGACTGGACACGAGACGAGGTCGAGGGGGGTGACTTATGAATCCAAAAAAGCTGTTTGTAATAGAAACTACAAAAAGGAGCCGTGCCGGGAATGTGGCCCTGATTTTGACGGACACAGAGCAGCTGTCCACTCACACACAATGAGGAGACAACAAGTAACACTTAACATGACCACAAACTGGATTCCAATATAGTTCATACCATAGCGTTCTTAATTATATATATTGTGTAGTAAAATATCAATGATACAACCCAGAGTCACATTGTATATAAGCTCACTGCCAGTTAGCTGCACAGTACTGAGTCATACGGACGAGACTCTAGTAGTTACAGTAACTGTCAATTAGGAAATTTGAGGAACTCTGAGTATGAAGTATGCAAGTCTGCTGCCACCAATGAAGCTTTAGGTGAGAGATCATGTTACATAGAGTACTAATGACTTCAGGGTAAAAATAGTAAGTGATTAAAACACGGTATAATTTAAATCTTAGGAGCAGCAGCCCTGTGTAAATGGTTTTGTTTTGGATAGTAAGTGTCTTCAGTGTCATCTTCTAATTTGATATATTCTTCCATCATAAAAACTACACACAGAAATAAGTATAAAGTGGTAGACAAATGGCTGTTACGTCAAAATAACATTACTAGTATTTGCAGTTTAACAACAGAAGAGTTTATTTGCAAAACAGAAAAAATGGAGGAGGCTTGCTATTGATTTTGTTAATAAAAAATCTAAACAAAAGCAAATATATTTATATTGTATTATGTCTGGCTAGTGTTATGGCAACAAGTAGATGAATATTACAAAATATCAGCAAATATTCATTAATCGCAAATAAACAGGGTTGTCAAAATATCAAAAATCACATACTAAAACTAGTATTGAAACTATTTGTGCTGGGATCGATAATAAAGTCACATTCACATTACAGAAATAAACCTTCCCTGAAAAGCTATAGAATGATAATCACATAGACAAGTACACCCATGGATCAAGATGAAACCTACTTGGACAAATGAGGGATTACACAGATATGCTTATATAAAAGAAAGTACTATGGTTTCAATAGTATCATTATGTGTAATATTTCTCTATAGCAATATATCATGCTTTGAAATTTGTCATTGTGACAGGCCTAGGATTTACAATGCAGAATGCAGAGAAACCCTTATTCATATATGACATTTCAGAGTTGTTCAAGTCAAGACATTTGTTTAGACTGCCCATAGGAGCTCTGACTGATTATGAATGAGTTTGTCATTGAGGACCATTAGTGACCTGTTGGGTAATTTCTCTGCCTGGCAACAGTCATTCTGGGAAAGGCTTAGCGCGGAGGGCCAGTGTACACATCTCCTGAACTTTGAGCTGGTATGTAGTATGCAGTATGCACACAGGGAATCACAGGAGCTGTGACTTCAATATATACAAACACAGTCAGGTCTAGAGCTTTGTGCACATCGTACTGGACACATATTTATGAGCTGAGACTATAAACTCTAGTGAGCTTAATCAGGCGCACTTCTAAAACCAGCCCCCTTGCTTTGATGCTCCTGACCCACCACAGACTTGAACATACTCCAGGCATCGCACCATCTCCATCAAGTCTCATTCACTTAGTCACAGAGTTAAAAAGTATGTATGTGGTAATGCAATGTGAAAGAATGGAAAACTTCTAATGTTATATTCTAGTTCAGGGTTAAGGCTTCACTATAAGTTTTCTGGTGAAGGGTGCACCACCTGCTTGTCTCCATGAAGATGTTTAATGTAACCAACAATGTGAAGGACAGATCTGTGAAGTGGCAAGTATGCACACACAAGAGTAAAGATGGAGTTATGCTGTACAGCTATAACATATGGTAATGGAAAAGTACTGACTTTTAGACTCTGAAATGCATAAGTTTGCAGTGATTTCTACTTTTAGCGGGCTCATGGAGGGTAGAGGTTAGCTGAGGTTAATGTCTACAGAACTCTGTTATTCTGGTCTGGAGCAGAGCGAGGGTCACACGCACACGTCAGCTCTGACCCCTCTCTCCCTGAGCGAGCTGCCCCGGGACGGGACAGTCTGTCAGCAGAGACTGTTGTGCTTTCAGATCACGTGACATTCAAGAGACAAGACGCAAATAAAAATATTAGGGAATTATGTAAAAAGGCAGGCTGTGTAGTTTGTTAAAAAGAAGAAAAAAAAGGTCACAACTGAATTGGATGGGACCACTGCATAATCAAACCAAACCAAAAGTAAAAATCCGTATTCTATTCAGTCACAGATCATTATACCCGATGTGATTTACCAGTCAAAGGATTTGAGCTGCATTAAATCCTGTGCTATAACTTTACCCAAAACTGAAATTAAAGCTTCATAAACATCACAGCAGGATCTCAAAGCAAAATAGGTCAGACATGAATAAGGTTCGGTATTCTGTTACACTCATTCTGTTTGTTTACAGATAGTCTCCCCTCATGTGTGGTCCATGCCCAGTAAATAAAGCGTATAAATCTTCTGTCTATTTGAAAGTGATACACTGTAGGTATGTTCTGCATCTCTGGCATCCCAAGCCAAAGAACAACCTGGACAGTTAGTTGAATAGCCAAAGATACTGGCATAAATATCATGCCACAAAGACAGACTGGTTAAAATCACTGCAGGAAAACTCTTCCTGCTCTAGTACACATTAATTCAGGTTTGTCTTTGCCAGAATCCCAGCACAATGTTTACTTTTTGTACCCGACTCTGGACAGTTTCATTTCCTTCACAGTTGTGTGCTTCCAGTTTAGCTGTGCGTAAAAAGAAGAGACGTTTCAATTATTTCAATTGTATCACACTTAGTTCCTTTATATTGCATTGAAATATTTTAAAAAGTTGCAATAACAGCTAGTTATTATAGTAAGTTGCAACAACAGATTTATAAATAAAGAAATAAATACAAATCTTCAAACTTCCAAAAAAGTGATAATTTTCATTGTACAGTTTATTAACATTTTGAATGCTAATCACAATATTTGCAGTTTGACCGTCAATCACCTCAAAAAATACGTTGAGGGGATTAGAGCACATTGTTGTGCATTGAATTTTATTTGACTATTAAAAAAATCAGAGGATTCATAATTTTACAAACTTTTTTTATTTGCTCAGCCAACATCTAACTTTTTTATCCATATTTTAAAATGTGTATTTTCATTGTTTTTTTTTTTCTTCTCTGTAAACATTTTTTTCTTATAAATGAATCAATGCACTTACACAAGCATAGCTCCCTACTTCCTCTTATGAAATTGTGTGGTTTTATTGTTTGGGTTTTTATATCGTAAACCTACTAATGTAATAAAAATTGGGACAGTAAAAGTCATTGTTTATTATGTGCTGTTTCTAATCAGTGATCTGTTTATTACTGGATTTATATAATCGAAAACAAATGAATCAAGCCGGTTCATAAAAAAAGGTGGTTCAACTAAATGTGATACACACCTGGATTACAGTGGCCATCTCTGGTATCTGGCTTGTTCCTTAAGACTGAGCAAAGTATCTCTTACTGAGGATAGAGCAGGGGTCTCAAACTCAATTGGAGCAGGGGCCGAAGTTATAAAAACAGTGCTACTTATATTATTTAAAGTATTTTAGATGACCACCATACTATCATGCAGCCTTACATAGAATAAACTTGAATGCAATGGGTAGTCTTATACATTTTATAAGGGCCACATTATTTGAGATAAGGATATTTGATAACTACACTACCGTTCAAAGGTTTGGGGTCACTTAGAATTTTTTTTTTTTCAATGAAGATAACTTTAAACTAATCAGAAATACACTCTATAGATTGTTAATGTGGTAAATGACTATTCTAGCTGCAAATAGTGTTTTTTGGTGCAATATCTACATAGGTGTTCAGAGGCCCATTTCCAGCAACTAGCACTCCAGTGTTCTAATGGTACAACATGTTTACTCATTGCGTCTAATGAGGCTAATGGATGATCAGAAAACCCTTGTGCAGTCATGTTAGCACAGATGAAAACAATTTAGCTGGTTAGAGAAGGTATAAAACTGACCTTCCTTTGAGCAAGTTGAGTATCTGGAGCATCACATTTGTGGGGTCGATTAAACACTCAAAATGGCCAGAAAAAGAGAACTTTCATGTGAAACTCGACAGTCTATTGTTGTTCTTAGAAATGAAGGCTATTCTATACAAGAAATTGCCAAGAAACTGAAGATTTCCTACAACGATGTGTACTACTCCCTTCAGAGAAGAGCACAAACAGGCTCTAACCAGAGTAGAAAGAGAAGTGGGAGGCTCCGCTGCACAACTGAGCAAGAAGATACGTACATTAGAGTCTGTGGATCAAGAAATAGCCACCTCGCAGGTCCTCAACTGGCAGCTTCATTAAATAGTACCCAAAAAATGCCAGTGTCAACATCTACAGTGAAGAGGCGACTCCAGGATGCAGCTTCAGGGCAGAGTGGCAAAGGAACATTCACATCTGAGACTGGCCAATAAAAGAAAAGGATTCATATGAGCAAAAGAACACAGACATTGGACAGAAGAAGATTGGAAGTGTTATGGACAGACCCCACTGAGCTGCTTGACCGTCTGGTACGCAAGAAGTGCCCATCCAGACAATCTAACTTGTGGGAGAAGCTTCTAGAAGTGTGGGGTGAAATTTCTCCAGATCCTTCAACAAATTAACAGCTAGAGGCCAAAGGTCTGCAAGACTGTAACTGCTGCAAATGGAGGATTTGACAAAAGCAAAGTTTTTATTATTTCTAATACAAATCATTATTTCTAACCTTCTCAATGTCTTGACTATAGTTTATTCATTTTACAACTCATGGTGGTAAATAAAAGTGACTTTTCATGGAAAACACAAAATTGTCTGGGTGACCCCAAACTTTTGAACGGTAGTATATTGTTTTGCCAACTATATCATAGCAATATTTACATTTTTGACACAATAAAATAAATAACCAATCAGAGCAAAGATGTCAGACAGTGCGGCCGATTTGCCGAACAAAGTCCTGTTCAGCTGACATTTTGTTTGCCCTGGGAGCAAGAACAAAGTTCTTATGTTCTTATGAAGTATGAATAGGCCTTAAGTTTGAAAGTCCATGTAGAAGTGCTTTCTGCCCCTCTCATTCTGTCTGCCCCTCTCACTCTGTCCTGCTATTTGTCACTTTTGCCACTGCTTCCCTGGCAGCAGGAAGGGAGTCGAATTGACACTACAGGCAACAATACATTATGTGAACTGTAGTTCAAATGTGTATGCATTTTATTGGCGGGCCACTATCAATAAAAATTGGAAACCATCTTGTAGGCCAGTAGAAATGATCTCGGATACCTCATTTGGCCCACTGGCTGCAAGTTTGAGCCACCTGGTATAGAGGGCAACATCCCCAATAAATGCTAAATATTATGTATATGTGAAAATATTTAAATACTATAGTACTATAATACTACATAATATTGAATCCTTGATCACCACAGAAACAATTATTCTGTTCTAGAGAGGCACTTTTGTTTGGCTCATAACTTCTCACCACACTGGTGAAATCACATACAAACACTGATAGCTTTTCTTCTTTCTCAACAAAGCCCAGGGCTTCAACCTGGAGACTCTGCCCCACACCAACAGGGAGCAGTCAACAGCCACAGGAGACCCAACTGCTGTCTCCCAACATCCAGGAGCCCTCACAACCACAGGACAGAAGACTGGTTCAGGCACTTCCACCCCTGGTCCAGGTACTTCCACCCCTGGTCCAGGTACTTCCACCCCTAGAAGAGAGCGCTCTCTTGCAGGGGTGGAAGAGAAGAGTTGGGCGTTCAGAGCGCTCCGTAAAGAGTTGGAGCAAGCAAGGGCCAAACTTGTAGATCAGGTCCAAATAAGCAATTCTTTGGACCACCATCTTAGGTGTCAGGAGAGAATCGACTGAGAAAAAGACCTGGAGTTGAAAAAACTCAATGATTTTCTCCAGAAAAAAGATGAGCAACTGCAAGACCAGACTAATGCACATAAGGAGATCTGGTACCTGTATAAGTCAGTATAGGAAAAGGTGCACCTGAAGCAAGAGAATGCAAACTCCAAGAAAGTCAGAAATGACACTGATGATTTAGTGATGCAAAAATTGAAAGCATCTCTCCAGAAGAAAGACAAAAAGCTGGAGACACAAATGAATGCATGCAAGGAGTTCCAATATCTGTATAACAGTTCAATGAGAGAAAGTGTCCTGTTCAAATAAAAGCTATCCAGCACCAGTAATGTCCTTGAAAAAATGGACGACAATGCGAGCACAGGACAATGGAATCACTGAGATGAGAAACACAAACAGGTTGGATCCAGAGGCCTGCAGAGACTCTCAAACCACTAGTGTTACAGTTGGTGATGATACAACCTAGAAAGGCAATGAGAAACTGTCCAGGAAGGTTCATTCACCATCCAGCCACCTAAAAGGATAAATATAGGACATGGATCAAAGGATAAGCGCTAAAGCCCGTCCCAACATGATCCTTTACACCCTTTGCATTATGAAAAAAAAAAAAGCTTTAAAATTATGTTGTTCTCTTAAATATCTGTGGTAGTTATTCATGTTTATTGTTTCATTTGTTTGATTTATATTAATTGGTAAAATGTAAATAGAAGAAAAAAATCTTGGGAAAAAATGCTTTTACTTTTAATGGTTCATTTGCACCACTGACCATCACTTCATTTTATAAATCATGACAATGTTTTCAATGACCTTAGCTGGATCATTAACCTTCATCCTCATTTTGCATAGGACCTTTAACACATTTCTGATCGATTACAAAAACATTGTCTGAAAATGGCCACCATGATAACTCCAACATATTCTGAGTCATAACTGCAGGACAGAGACTGACCCATGAGAGGAGAGGGTAGGGAAAACCATCTGTATTTGAACTTTTGAAGAAATACTTTATACAGAGAAGCACAGAATAAGGAGACATCATTATCAAAATATCAGACCATAATTAGATTTCTTATCTTTGTTTCAGTCTGCAAGTTCCTGGCTGTCAGCAAAATCAAAGTCAGTTTTCTTCACCATGTTGCCAAATGTAGATGCAGTTTATATCTACGCTCTAATGTATGTTCTCTTGTAACAACAAAGTACAATTTAAACCAGGGAGAGATGGAGTGTCAAAATACAGAGTTGGCCGCCTTTTGCCCTTGTCACGTATATATGGATATTTTAAATAAAAATAGTTAATGGGGGTTTTGTTGTTTTAGAGATTAGTCTTCATTCTTGGGCAGGTCTTTGAGAGAGGATTACGATACTGGCATTTAGCGCAATACCAAGTGCTGTTGTGTGAGCTCAGAGTGGGTGTTTTTGCCCAAGTAGTCCCTGTACTTTCCAAAGGTGGGCCAACAATTTATCAATGACATTTTTCATCTACACCCAATTTAAGTCACGAGTTGCCAGAGTTGTCAAGACAGTTTTAAACGAAAAATGGGGATTGAAGAGTAATGAAGAACCGTAACTGGTAGAAGAATAAAAGTTCATATGAAAATGAAATACTACCGATGCTTGTCAGTAAAATAAAAAGACATGCAGAGTTGAGGATGGAGTATGTAGGGGACCACTCCAGAGGAAATTGAAGCAGGTCAGGGGCACCTCTCAGTCATAAACTCCTGTTAAACTTCACACTGAGCCCAGTTACCAAAGAACCAGGACCAGAACACCCACAGGCTGCAGACTCCAACACCTCTAACAAGCAGACGCCATCAAAGTTTGTATGGTAGAACTGGGAAAAAATACATTTGTGATAAATAAAAAAAATCTACTGCGTCATGTTTTTTATTACATTCATTTATCAAAAACAAATCTGACAAGAAACGTATTCATTGATCATGATTTCCAATTCAATTTTATCTTGGTTTATTAAACAAACACATAGCTTCAATATTAATCTCCTGAACATAAACGACTGCTAACAGACTTTTTATTATTTCCATTTAAATGAAATGCTCAACTCTGTTCCAAACCACATGCTTTTGCTGACATTGGATTGGCTGCATCATTGAGAGTTAATAACAGAAATAACCGACTGTGGACCGCCCTGTGAGCCTTACTGTGAAGAATAGCATCAATATGATTTGCCATACAAGTTGATTAAATGATTCAACTCTCACAACTCACATGCTAAATACTGTGCTCCCCCAAAAATGTGCATCAGAATATATTGAAAAATTAGTCAATATAAAAACTTTGACAGGCCAGAGTTTGGATACACTTGACAGCAACACTGCAGTATCATGTTACACTGTGTGGGACAAATATGAAAAGTCTGAAAAGGAAATAAGAGATCTTAATTAGACTTGAACCAAGCTGGGAGCCATTAGTCCGTCCACACTGGCCCCACAGAAGTTCTCATGATGTCATAGACTACGCTTCACTTCGCCGCCTCCCTACGACAGACCAAGATAACTCTGATTAATGCTCCCCGACTCTGCTACCTCGCACACAAAATCCTGTCCCGACTACAAGAAGAAAACAAGCTCTACTTTAGTGCTGACTGCAAGCAAATGAACTAAGAAATCAATACAGAGTTAGCTAGATTAGATACTAAACACTTTATTCATCCATAATGGATAATAAAAACTACTAACTGGACAATTTAAAGGTCTGAAGCAAAAACATTACACTGACCTAAGGGCTGACACCACCATAAGATCACCACACTACAAATACAAAGCACAGTGGTTGAAAATACGCCTTATAGACAAAATTTTACTCACAGGAGAGTTACAGGTACAGTAGCAGCAGTCTCTCAAAGTCTCTCAAGAGTGTGTACAGTTGCAGAAGTGGACGATCGACTCAGAGGAAGAGAGGTGGTGAGGGAGCGGGAGACATCAGTGAAATTGGCCCCGAGCGCACAGATAAAAAGCAAGGCACTCTGGGTTCCCCCATATTAGGCTATGTGACCATGTGGCTGTAGCAGACAGCAGGTGAGATGTTATCATCAGAGAACACGCCAAACATGAAACCACTTAGGAGTCAACTGATCCTTCTCTGGGGGTCTCTCTAGTGGGACACACAGCTGGATGTGCTATGCAACGTACACAAGTTCCCAATTTGGTAATTTTCCAAAAGACATTCAAACCAGAGATTCTTTTTCCTCATAATGATGTATCTGATTTTATTTAACACAGCAGTCAATATTATTTTCCTAGACATTAAAATCACATATTTTCTAATTTCTTTCTCTAAAGTGTAACTCTGAAAGACCCAAGCACCGACAATTAGAAATGGTTGAATCTCAGTCTTCATTAAAACAGAATTGCACATCACAGATGAAATCTATTACCTGAACTGAGACAGATAAATTATACTTATTTTCTGCCCAAAAAAGTAAAAGCTGTAGTATTTCTGATAGACCCAAGTGACTCCACACCCTTAAGTGAGAGAATTGTCGCTTGTTTTTGACTGCAAGGTGGAAACATCATTTTAGGTAACCATAATGTCCTCTCATTATTACAGGAGGTGCTGTGGGACCACTTAGAGCAGATCAGCCTCTTAATCCCTGTTCTTATAGACTGAAATCTGCTTATTGTTACACCCAGACTTTAATAATAATCAATATGACACAAATTAGTTTAATATGATACAGATGCCAATTTGACTAGGGGAATATTGAGCGGTGATTTAGTTAAGTCAAAGGCTCATTGTTCTCGAGTCAGAAATTGCACTGTGGCACTAAATGAATACAGCACGTTGTATTCAGGAAGGCTAATCAAGTACAGAGAGAAGAGGCTCAAATCAAAGCGTGTGATCACAAAGGCAACAGCTGCTGAGGTCTGCATGTATTTGAACTACACACAACAGGGTCAGAGCCAGTATTGTGCTAAATATGATGCGTGAATATCATTTTCATGAAGACAAATCAATATGGAAATCAGAGCAAGTGAAAAAGAGAAGCCTGAAGTGAATAAAGTACAGGTCCTGCCGTGTCCACTACTATGTACTATACTGACCTCCACTGGACAAACGGGGAGATGCCGGCGATAAGTGGAATGGTAAAAATGAGGGCAAACAAAACAAATCAAAGTTTAATCACCACACTTTTTACTGGTAATAACCAACAACATGACTAGCTAGTTCAGAAATTATATGATACAAATCTTTCCAAAATTAACTTCTAGAGTTGATAAAAAAATATTGATACCTACATTCTAAAACTACTATCAAAACTAGACTAATAGAATACTGAAAAAATAAATGAAGAACTAAGACAACATTGGACCTTTGATGAAAAGTTTCATAAAAGGTCCTGATCAGTATCAAAGTACATGGTAATAATAAACTATTAAATTCTCATATGCTTCCATCTTATAATGCTTTCATTCAATTTTTTCCCGTTCAACTTTTAGGATCACAGTTCAATCAGGAATCTTGTTGGCCAGCAGATGGCAGTAAAGCACCATAGAATCATACAGTGAGGGCAATTATTTTCAAGAAACCCAACTTAACCTTTTTACCCACAAATCAAAATGCATAAAAGCAACCACAAATGTTCTTATTGTACACAACACACAAATCCCTCAAATAGTCCTGAATGTATTTTTAGCTAAATCAGTGAAAGTGTCAAGAACAGAGGGACGGGCTATTTTAACAACTATTGTGTTTCAGACTGCCCAAGACATTGTTTGTTGTAATGGCTGATTTTTTTATCAGCAGAATTACACAGTTGATGATGACATATTGAGCCTGTAATAATTCAAGAATTCAACAAGCCATGTAAAATCAAGTAGCTATGACCAATATCTGATGACATGAGAAAATAGTGCTGTGCGGGGAACATGCCATTTTACTCATGTTACACTATTTGTAATCCATGTTATAATGTCATAACCTGAAGGGTTTTTTTGTTTGTTTCATTCACAACTGTTTCATTCCCAAATCCTGCACATTTAGGCTGTAGTCTTTTCAGAACAACACCTTGTGATGTCATGTGGTAAGTACTCCACTATATAATATTTAAACTACAAACACCTTCACTAGAAAGATCTGGATAATTTCAGCCCTGAAATAGCCCATCTCTACTGAACTAAGATAACAGATACCTGCTAACATGAAAACTACTGATTCATGACATCACAAAGTGGAACAAAGAATTTTGAGATTTGAAGATGTAGACAGACTACTGTAATAATTATAATAAGCATTACTGAACCACTCCAGGTATGTTGATGATGTTACAACATTATGACAGGCCTTAAAGCTCACAAGAGTCAATTTAGCAGAATACAGGACCTTTACATGTGGGTTGCGTTTATGCCTTTGTTTATTTTCCGGGAGTTCCATTTACGGTTTATGTTCCTAAAGCCCCCTAATGTCCAGGGTTAAATGTCTTTTGGGACACATATCTGTGAAGAATCCTCTTTTCCCACACTGTTAGAAGGACACAAGAGGCTAAAGCTAACAGCAGAAAAAAAGAAAACTGCTCAGCGTAGCCTCCCGGAGGTGAAGGCATGTCAACAGAAAATTCTGACACCTCTCTGTCACCTCACAAAACTCAGGAAGAAAACAAATGAAGATTGTACAGACCAGTCAAAACTATTACGATTAATAATAAACACAACCTCATCCAATCGGAATAAATAAACGGCACAATGACACCCATATTGTTTTCTTAAAGGTGCAGTAGTTTACAGGTGGAGGTGCTTTGCCTGCTTTTGTCATGGAGATGTTATTTGGCTGGAATGTTCCACAATATTACTTTAAACTTATCCATCCATCCACTTATTCAGTTACTGTGTTTGTATTGCTAAAAAAACAAACAAAAAAACATACTGTCAGTGGACTTGCCTCATCACTGACCTGATCTGTAACTTGGCCTGGTGGTATCACCTGTTTGTTCAAATCTAAATAGAAAAGCTTTATGTAATACTGTGGACCATTCCAGGCAAATAACATCTCCATGACAAAAGCAGGCAAAGCACCTCCACAAACATTACATTTCCATGGTGACAAGCAAGTGGTGAACCCTTCAGCAGGAAAACTACAACATGCACCTAAACATGCACATAAAAGAGTACGATCCATAATAGGATTAGACAATAAAAACAGTACTCTAGTGTAAGCAGAGGTACAAATTATATTAATCCCCTGTTATTAAATGAAAGGCGTTTCTGGTAGAGGGTTGATCATGTGCTGGTCTCCATGGTGATGTTATCGCTTTGTCTGGGATGTTCCACAGTATGGTTTTAAACAAATATATCTTGCATTTATTCAATTATAGAACATTTTCTCAAAACTACCCCAAAAACCTGAATGCTTACTGTGTGCAGGCCCACTTGTCTACATATCTGACATACATCTACATGTAGTCAAGCAGACGGCCAACCTTCTACCAGAAAAGTTACGCAGTGCTCCTTTAGTATAGTGGTTATTGTGACAGGCCTAGAGGGAACCAGCTCGTTTCTGATGTCAGGAACAACACAAAGGTATCTGTGCCAAACATTTATCAGCCAAGTTCTTTCAGCGCAGCACGAGTTACTTAACATGCGCTGGTCTAACTCGGGATAATCTGCACTAATCTGTGCTGCCAGCTGTGGACAAAGAGTGGACAAAGTGGGCCGCTCCACACATTCTTTTGTAGTGGCACGGTTCGAAGTGAAAAACAATTACTCCGAGACACCGGGTTAAACCAGAGGGTTGCATGGGGAGAAAGTCTGTTTATGTCCTGCTGCTGCGGCTCTGTGCCACATTTCTCTACATCACAGACAGTCGAAACTGCTTTGTTAACATTGTACCATCATGGAAAACATAATCACAACATGAATATAAAGACAGTTAAATATGTGGGTGGACCATTTGCCTTTGAAAGAATGTAGCATTTGAAAATGATGTTGATAACTACATACACTTTATACAACCTATTATTTCAGCAGTTGACTAGTCAGATTATTTTTAGATTATTCGACTACTCAGTTGTGCATTAAGATTTATTAATACATTTTTACTAAAAAAAAAAAGCCAAAAAAACAGACAGAGTGCTTATATAGAGAGAAAATATAGAAATAAGGTGTATAATTGGATATAATTTTAACATTACTTATTTAATAATGTCATGGTCTTTGTTATAAAAGGTATTTTGGCATGTGTTTCAGAGTCTGTATGTGTCACAGTACTAACATTTCAAACTTGATTTTGAATAGACTCGATATTCAATATGGATTCTGATAGCACAATAAAACAATCTTTAAACAATAGAATGGGATTTTCATCATTAAATAATAGTACTTTTTATATTACCATGCAGTCTTATATCAGTGTAATCCCTCTGTCGTCAGGCAGGTTACATAGCAATCCATGTGGTCTGATACAGCTCAAGATCATTCTAAATCTATTCAGGAATTGTTCTGTCCTGTGAATGTGACTTGCTTTAGTATCGATTAGTATCTGATTTTCACTACTACTATACTGTAGATTATGATTATTAAAATACTGTTACAATTAATTTTAGTAATCGACTAATGATTGAAGCCTTACATTCCACTTAAGAAAGCTTTTGTTGTACTTGTACCATTCTAATCAGAAAATCAAGCAGCAACTCAAAATGTGTTTAAAATGTATGAACTTTAGTCTAGTTTAGTCACTGTGGCGGCACGGTGGCTGAGTGCCAACACTTAGGCCTCACAGCAAGAAGGTTGCGGGTTCTGTGTGGAGTTTGCATGTTCTCCCCGTGTCTGGATGGGTTTCCTCCGGGTACTCTGGTTTCCCCCATCAACTCAAAACATGCAGCACCCAATGAACTAACATCAAGGACCATGTTGTCCACCCTCCTGTGGGCTCACCACCTGCAGAGGGGTTCATTGGGGGGGTCAGGTGCTATGAGGATTGGGCAGCAAACTGCCCCAGCGACCCAGCTGGATTAAGCGGGAGAAGATGGATGGATGGATGAACTTTAGTCTAGTCCAAAAATCCACCAAAAGAAGAGTAAATAAGGTCCTAAACACGCCTCCATATCAGCAGACCAAAGTATAATACCTCAGACATATTCAGCAGAGCTACATAACACAGATATAAAACATTATGAGTGCAATAAAGCCTTTATTTGAGTTCTTTAATTTAACTAAGCAAACAATAATAAGTCTGTCTATGCTAAAATCAAATGAACCATTCACATACAGGATATTTGCTGGTGTCTTATCTTTCTGTGTCTATGTTTAAAGAGAAACAGAATGAGATAAAGACATTGTGTTTGTTGAAGTAATTATACAGAGCAGCAAACATTTCCTTCTTTAAACTAAACAGTTTAACAACTGAGGATTCAAAGGGCATCCGCAGTGCAAACAATCTGCACATTTAACAAGAATTTCTAAGTTTAACTTCCGGTAGACCATACCATAGATATTACAGCATGTGTACAGCTCTATTACTGGTCTTTAAAATACTGTTTTTTAAAATAGCACGATAAACTAATACTGAAGACCACTTTGAATCTGATAGTTTAACCCTATAGCATAAAAATCCCAGTAAACTGAGCGACCCTAGTAAACTCAAATGCTAAAAGAGCAAGAGCTAAAAAAGTGTCAAATGCTAAGTATTTATTTTGTTTTTTGTCATTTATTGAATGATAGACAAAAAAAGGCTTCCCTTGCACTTGCTTGTGTAGTTGGACCCTCAGTACCAGACGCTACTACAAACACTTGGTGGCCCCGGAGCCCTAATTTGTCACCTCCACAAAGGCAGTAAAACATAAAACGCATCTGGTTCAGAAAGAGTCTGATTCTATCGCCAGGTGCAGCCCTCCTACCCCAGAGGGACCATCTTAAACTCCCTACACATTTAATGCCTTGTTGTATTGACTACAGGGACTAATAGGAGCAGTCGAAATTGATTTTCATCTTTTCCATTGTTAAAGTTGATTCTTTCCGGCCCTGTCTCTCCCACTGACTGCTCTCTGCTCCAGTGCCTCCCTCACATACGCCTGTGTTCTTTGACTCGCTTCATTACTTGTAGCAATAAACACTGAGGGCTTTGGGCTACCTCCAGAAAACTCCTCAGTGCGATTACAGAAGTATGGCTTACAGAGCACTTTGAGTTCTTAACACTATCTGGTTGTGTGCACAGAAACACTAGATTTTAATTTGTGCAGAGCAGGTCAAAGGTTAAGTTGTGTCTTCTCCACTGCTGTATAAAGGTATAGAATTGGTCCCATTGCAGGATATTACTGCAGTGATTTGAAGGGTTGTGTAATCCCTTGCTCTCTGTTCAAAGTTGTGTTCAGAGTTTTTGAGATGAACTCCGTGCTTTTACTTGGATGAGAAACCTCTGGCAGCTCTGCTGTTTTCAATGGGCTCATTATTAAAGCAGAGCTGGACTTCACCCAGAATGTTTTTCTACAACCACGAAGGACTCATAAAAACACTTTGGCAAAGTCAGAATCTACTCAGCACCATTACACACCAGTGTGCCTGCTGTAACAGTGCACGAGAGCAGAACATGTGACAGACGGGTACAGCACAGTGGAAATGCATCTTCACAGAATCCATATTATAATTTACTGGTATTAACTAAAATACCATTCCAAATAGACACTGTAATTTAACAGATAATTAGGTTTAAATGTGTTGGAAAGACCAGCGGGTGCCTCCAACTCTAGTTTGCTGGCTGAGTTACAGCTGCTGCTCAATATTCAGGCATTTTTATGGAAAGGGCATAGTAAAAGTAATGCCCCCACTTCTCTCTCTCCACACGTTCTACACCTCTACTGCCAACAGTGCTCTCCCTCTCTCCCTCCCTCTCTGCCTCTCTCACACTGGCCTCAGTCTCAGCCTCAGTCAGTAATATAGGCAGCAGCACCGACAGAATAAATCATTTTCCACTGAACAAAGAGCCTGTGTGTGTCGGGATGTGTGCTGGTTCGCTGGCATATACTGCTGAAATAACTTTCCTGCATAAAAAGGCAAAACATTCAATCAAGCCATAAATCTGCAGTAGAACTCACTAAGGGGACGAGTAAATCTAACAGACTCATAAAACCAGGACCTTATCATTCCCCCAATGTTATCACTGGGAAATCCCTGGGAAAAGTGCAATAGCAGAGATGCAGTACAAAAGTGAAAAGGAGTTGCTTTAAATACTAACACTTTCTTTCTACTTTAAGAATTTTTTCTTTACCCAAATATGTGTACATGACAAATAATCCAAAAACAAAAATTCTCTTACCTGTTGGAAATTGAGGACTATTCTGAGCATGTCCCTGCGCACCCCAAACTCCTCTGGTCTGGTGCAGGTTAGCAGACTCCACACTTGGTCTTTCGTTGGTCTCCAGTTCTGGTGACACATGACTTTCTGCCAGGTCTCCTCTGAGATCTGTCCGGAAGGCAGCGTCCTGACGATAGCCCTGGTTCCAGTACAAACCGATTTCTTGACCTGATAAAACAAACACTTTGCAATAAAAAAAATGTGTGTGTCTAGAATTTGATGATGTCATATGAACAAATGAATGGCCTAAATGTGAGATTACCTGAAAAATGCCAAACATATGATCAACAAATGAGGGAACCTATTATTTGCTGCGGACTGGCTCCACAAAGTCTTTTCCACTGGCAACAATTATGTCTGTGAGGTTGAATAACGGCACCACTATCTGGAGCTATTGTGAAAGAAATAATTTGACTTTATACACAACAGAGAACACATTAGACATGGTGCCAGTTTTGTTTCATGTGGATAGGCCTAGTAAGTGCAGAGATATTAAATAAACCATGTCAAATCTGTAATTTGACAGTCAAACAAATTCCAGCAAAGGATTCTGACCTGGCCAACATAATATTAAACTATATGGATTGTAGAAAGCAGCCTGTTCAATAGATATTCAGCATGTCTAGTGACTTTTACCTTTATGTTGTTTTTGTAAAAGCGGCGGACGAGTACAGTGGAGCGCTCTTTGCGGTTCCTCTCAAAGTCCTCTTCATCTGCCTCCTCAGCGCTGCTCTCACTGCTGCTGCTGCCAGACTCTTGCCCCGTGGCAGATGGGGGCAGGAACAGTTTGTCGACCACACACTTGTTACCCCGAGGACGTCTGTTGAGGCGCTCTAAACTGGAGTAGCCCGTTATGACGCGCTGCCGCTTCAGGTGTCCCGGGGGGAGGGAGTGGCGAGAGAGATCAGGAGACCCAGCGGGAGAGGACCCCGGGGAAGCAGGCTCACTGCAGGGGCTGGACCAGCTCAGGTGAGGGGACGTCTGGAGCACAACATGGAGGCACATCATGACCAGCGTCCAAAACCAAATGATCAGATTGTGAACTGAGCAATGACATGTTTACATTGTCATGGTTCTCCATAAAAGCAAATATGTCCTAAATGGGAAAATGTAAAAAAAAAAAAAAGCTGTACAAACTAGTGTATTTTTAAATTACCCCTCTAATACCAATAACAACGCATAAGTCTTCTATTGCTATCCAGACACTTTTATTTTTTGCATTACAGTTTCCCTATAGAATATACAGGTCGAGCTGGGATTTAACCGCTGACCTTCAGGTTTCAGGACACATGCTCAAACTAGTGATGGGAGTTTTGATTCCTTTGTGAGATTCAAATCTTTTGGATTTGTTCATGTCAAAAAGATGTTCAAAAGGCAGGCTCTTTATTTATTTATTTATATGATGGAGGCCAATGTGAGAACTAATCACAGGGAAATTACCAAGATTTGTTTAAAATGCTTCAAACAGAGTAGGGCTGTGTTTACCCTTTGAAATTATGCATAATCTAAATAAAATGTTGAACTACAATAATAATAATTAAAAACTGTTATTTCAGTGCCAAATATATTTTTGCATATTCACCCATCTTGTTTACTCTGCTTCTGTGCTCATTCTTTTTTTGTTCAGAGTTTATCAGTGTAAAAATGCAAAAAAAAAAAAAAAGTTTCAAAAATGAGATCTGGATCCAGTTGTTTATGTTAAGGAACCATTCAAAGGAGCCGACTCATTCACAAATGTCACATCACTAGCTCAAACCACTAAGCCTCGACTACTGAAACGGTCCTTCCCATAATGTCACTTAAATCATTTTGAAAAAGGCCTTGCCAGACTTTTATATATATATTTATTTATTTATGTATATATATTTATTTATTTATGTGTATATATATTATATATATATATATTTATATATATATATATATATATATATATATATATATATATATATATATATATATATATATATATATATATATATATATAGATATATATATATATATACATATATAGATATAGATATAGATATATATATAATAATGATTTACATGAAGGTTAACATGTACTTACCTTGTTAAGGCCGAGCACAGACACAGGGAGACTGCTGCGGCGGAGGTGCCTCTGCTTTGGGAGTGGACTGGACACTAGACTTGTGTAAACACCAGACCTGAGCTCTAGCAAAGAGTCCAGCGGGTCTGAACATCCTGCCGAAGCCCTCACAGATGCTATCGGAGAAACCCTGATCCCAATAACTCCATCAGGATTTAGTCTGTCCTGGGAGCCTGAAGAGCAGCTTGAATCTTCAGAGTATAGCCTGTTCCCATCGACAAGGTTTTCTCTTCCATTGTCTGTTGACAACTTCCTGTACCAGAGCAGGGATGGGCCACAGTGCTGTCTGGAGCGGTATGGATCGGGGAATTGGTGAAAGTCCTGGAAACTGCCATTTTTTGTAGAAGATGATGCGCGCTGAGCTACAGCCACAGCACCTAATCGCGTCTGAGTCTTTTCCGAGGCCATCCCAGGTCTGATAAATCAGTTCAGCATTATGAGCATAGAGGAGCAGTTACGTCTTTATAGACTGCATTTCTCCACACTGGTTGAGCAGAAACAGTGGCTTAGTGCAGCTGTACAAACCAGCAAACTGTGGTGACCTGCAGATCTGAGGAATTTCCTAGATAGCGTTGAGTCTCACGTATGGTTAAGTGTTCATGATGTTTCTGCAAAAGAATAAAAATTTAAAACATTTATTTTTCATTTATCGTTTGCTTATTATTGCTTACTGAGCAACTCCCTGTTTTCAGGGAGTTGTTATTGCTTTGTCTGTATGCATCTTCAATCTCCATGGAGACAAATAAGGTGATGCAAACAATCCGAGTTACAGGTTATGTATTAGAATAAATAACTTTTAAAGTCATACAATGAACCATTTGGGGCAAAGCAATAATATCTCTATGAAGTCAATCAGGCAGCGGAAAAGTTACATCATGTAAGTGCACTTTTAAATGTCTAAGAGTTGAATTGAGAAATCTTCTTAATTCACATCTTATCATCAGCTATTCACCCAAATTACTGGACAGAGCCAGCTCATTGTGACTGACGGGACTGAAATAACAGAAACAAGAGATTTGAGGCAGGAAGAGTGGAAAGTGACAAGGGAAAGTGTTACGTCATCGCTCAGAACAACTACACAAGGCATTAGTGTATTTGACAAGTCACAGATCAACAAGAAAACTGAAAAATGGACAGAAAGTAATCAAACAGGTCAGATTTTGGTAAGCTACCTGCATCAACAACATGGCAGCCCGAGTTGAAAACAAACTTATCTGAGACAAAAACTAAAAGGAAGTCAAACATGCCTAAATGACTTAAAAGGCCTGTATTATACAAAATAGACTCTTTTTTTTTTATGTTATTACCTCCTCAAAAACATACCTGGTTTGAGTAATCCTTTATTATTAGTCGGTCTACATCTGAGTGTTTTCTGTTTGAGAGAAGAACTCAGTCTAAATATGCAGGGTTTGTGTGCTAAACATTTGTGAATGAAACAAAACACAACTCCAGTTGTGTGTGATAAGGAAACATAACGTAGATCATAAAATAGTGTAATATGGGCCCTTTAAGAACGTGAGGGTGTTAGAATTGAATAACTTGATGTTGCTATGATAATGTTATAGAAATACATCTTGAATTTCCATTATTCTTCTTACATAACTATCCTGAGGTTGGAAGGAGGTGAGGATCTTGCTGAGTGATTATGGAGCTTGTGTGAAACTCATTTATGACAAACTGACCACAGCTGTTGGCATGTTTACCCGCTGTGTGCTTGTGTAGCCATTGCGGTCGGAATTCGTCAAGATTAATAAAAATTGCTGTAAAAGTTCATTTACTTAAAAATGTCAACAAAATGTGAGCCACAATATTGTAGCATGGAGCCAGAGTTCAGAATGAGCACAGAGGGAGCATTTAATAGCCGCCAACAATGCTTTGCAAACAGGGCTAATCTCTGTCCAGGTTCAGTTCACTGTCAAAACATACCAGAGTCCGACACAACACACCCAACCAGTGCGTGAGGTCACATCTGAGCAGCAGCCGCAAGGACTGTTACGTACAGTCGTAGTAATACAAGGAAATGACAGGCTTTAGGGAACAGAGTCATAGAGGGAAAGACCTAGAAACACTGACCGTTGATCATAATAAATAAATAGAATAGCTGTTTTTTAGGGTTTCACAATATGAGTAATAATGAATGAACTGTTTAGTGTCAAAATCAAAATTCTACTGCAATTTTAGACACAATAAAGTCATTGCAATTTACACAAACATGTACATGCCTTAATAAAACTAGTACAACAGTGAACAATAAACAAGACTAAACAATATTACATTAGAAGAATCAGAAGATTGACAAAAATCTGCCACAAACAAACAAAGGCACTTTTTTGACAATTGAAATGTGTAGTTTTTTACAATATGGAGAGAGATAGAGAGAGATAGATAGAGAGATAGAGAGATAGAGATAGCGAGAGATAGAGATAGAGAGAGATAGAGATAGAGAGAGATAGAGAGAGATAGAGAGATAGATAGAGAGATAGAGAGATAGATAGAGATAGAGATAGAGAGACAGAGAGATAGATAGATAGATAGATAGATAGATAGATAGATAGATAGATAGATAGACAGAGATATATTGTGCTAAAGGCATTGATTGTACTTTAAACAAAGTCTAAGTGACAGAAAGGTTGCATATTGTTTGTTAAATCTACAGATGTGTCTTTAACTTGATGTTGATCTAGATAAATCAGAACGAAAGTAAAGCAACATTAAATCACCTTGGCATGAATCCATTAATTTACTGCTCAGTCTAAGTGTGTATGCTCTGTCCCTGTATGTCTGTCTGACTTAGCATAACTCACATTTCCAGTCTATCACCGTTTTATTGGCTACATTTATGACGTACCCAGCATACAGTCCACAGGTGCTGGGCGTGGCAACACCTGAGATTACCACCAGTGCTACAGGCAAATCATTGCTCTTCGATGGGCAACAGGCTTTTACCAACACAATCAGGTCACACTGCAGAGATGACAACATTATTTTAATATAAAAAAAAATATGTTGTTCATGAATCATCCTTTTTAAATAACCCAGAGCAAAGACGCAGATCCCCTAAAAGCTGAACTGTAGCTTTAAAGGACACTACAGCCATGTCCATAATAGACACGTGGAAAAGTCGTTAGGATCATTTACAAACACTCTTAATTTAGTAACTGGTCTTGACGTCTCTGGAACTCATTTCATACTGATGTATTTTTATTCGCTGCTGCACAAGAGTCTATATAATGTACACTGTGGCTGTCACAAGAATGACTATATTGACTAATGCATGGTACATGGGACAAAATATTCTGAGTGTCAATATTTGATGTGTGTACCATGTTATATTTGTTGTAGATTGATAATATTGGAGTTGTAGATTAGCAACTTGTACAGCTCATAGATACTACTAAAATGTTTACCTGACTAGCCAAAACCACATATTTTGACAAACCTTTACAAAACCCTCCACAATTCCAGAGGGTGTGATTGACAGGCAGATGAACAAATCAGAGAGTAATCTGAATCAGAGCCACAAAGCAGAATGCTCCGGTCTCTAGAAAACACTTTGTAGAATGACCTGGCTGGTTAGGCAACCTAAGTGTGTCACTGTGTCATGTATTTACTGAATAAGAAAGACATAAACATCTGCTAAGACACCAGCTCACAGACTGGGAACAGGCAGCCACCCTGTACTAGAAGAGGATCTAGTTCAACAGAGACGCTCTAACTGTCCATTTGTTCATTTATACCTTACAAGAGCTGTTTTCGCTATCATCATTTACCACAGTAACATTTTGCACAAACAGCACTGCTCATTACGTGATTTTATATAATTACGTATTATTTTTCACCAATTAATAGACTGATTGTATCTGCTACGCGTGCGCCACCAGCATTGACAGTGAGTTCAAACAGCTTTTTTTTTTTCAACTGAACTGTGACCTGGTCTGTCCAGGAACCCACAGCGGCCCTTCCAGACTCAATCTCAGCCTGAGGCCAGCTACCCAGACGAGACACACACATACACAGTAGACAACACACACACACACACACACAACTAACAACAGCACAAACAAACAGCACCGGAAACCAGGTCATAGTGACACAAGGGAACAAGTGCATTGACGACGAAAGCCCCAATCTCTTCTCCCTCAAGTGTGCCCAATAATGACAAAGAAATTGTTAATAAAGCTTTATATCATCCAGGGAGACACATGTTAGGTGTGACTGTCAAAGTTATTACATAAACGATGATTCAGAATGTACCAGATGACAATGACTAAAGATACTGATAACAAAACTGGGATCTATGGTAGATTCAAATGTTTTAATCTTTTTCTATACAGAATTTTAGCAATAGAAGGATCAAAGGGGCAAAATGAAATCCTTCTCAACGTTACATATTCTACACGTTGTACTATCCGAGGGGTTCTTTTTGTACTGGGGTTTGAGAGGCCTTCTACCCTTATTCATGAGGGATTATTTCACAACTCAGAGCGATGACTCAGGGCCTGCAGTGTGATTAGGTCAGGCCCATTTTTCTGAACAAATCTTCAGCCACTATTTCTGAGGTGGAGAACAAAAGCAGTTGAACCAAACTCAAACTCATTTGCATCAGATTTTACTCCAGGTTTTTAAGGCTTTTGTGCAGATTAAGGGAGATGTTCCAACTAAAGTTTTAATTAAACCGTTTCAAATAGTTTTTGTTTTGTCATTGCCAGTCTGCAGCCAGTCCACTGTCTGTAGAGCATGTGGTTTGGAGCAGAGTTTATCATTTGGCGGAATAACTTACACTGTTTTATCCTAAACAATCATTAAATACACTGAAAGTCATATTTAACAGTTTCATATAATCACAAAACGGAACAGAATTCAAATCATTATCGATCAATACAATCTGTACAATTTTTTTTCCAGATGGCCCCAACCCTTGTTCCAACTTCCAACTACTATTAAGGCTGCAACACAAAGTAAAAAGATTAACCTTGAATCATACTGTGTATTTCCATCTGAATCTGGCGAATAAGCTTTACCCTAAGGAACCCCTCTGCTTTGTTTGGTGTGAGAAGAAAAGGCACATCATATGACCACAATAGAAGCTCCTTCTAATGGCCACCAAAGAAAAGGAGCTGACCAATGTCCACACAACAGAGCAAATAGAAGAGGATGGACATAAAGCTGAAGACGCCCCTTTCCTTTAAGAATGTGTAGTTTGTTTGAATTTGAAAGTCCACTATGCAACTTTTTGTGGTGCTGAACTACCTGCTTCTCTCCCTGGCCATGGTATTGCTTTGGAATGTTTCACAGTATGGCATTAAACTTATCCATCTCCATGGGGACAAGCAAGTAACACCTGTAATTGCGTAAATGCAAGGTAGATAAGTTTAATGCTATAGTGTGGAACATAGTAGGCAAAGCGATAACATGAAGACAAGTACGTAGCAGATCTAGTGCACCTAGTTTGATCTTGGTCAAACCTGACTGCTCAGTTTAAACTAAATAGATCCATACTTAATTGTTACAGTGTGTTTATTGTGTGTTGTAATTGATGCAAAACAGTTTTCCATGTGGCTGTTAAATTTCACTAAATTCAAATCAGCTCAAGATCCTGCATCAACAAGAACCCAGGAAAAGTCTCTTTCAGCCCTTTCAGATAAAAGCTCCATGAGGCGGCTTTTGGTGGATCCCCAGATGAGCTCAGTATTAGTCACGACCACCGAGTGAAGCCAAACTGGTTTGAAATCCACAAAGTTTGGGCCTCATGATTCTCCCGTATCGAGACACATTGATCTTCTGTGGCGGTGATGTCATGTACACACCCAGAAAACTGCTATCTAGTGATTTGTTTTTGATGAAGCAGTTTTGATACATTTAAAAACAAAGTACTAGTATAAAAGTGAAGTAGTCTCCTTGAGTCTTGTGTCTCCAGGCTGGCTGCAGTGGGACAAGCTCGCACAGTGAACAGAACAGACTTTTCATAGACCTGGGGAACATATGGCTTTGATTAAAGGCCTGGCAGAGACATACACGCCAATGGAAAGTGAGAAAGAGAAAGAGAGAGTGAGAGAAGAGATGGAGGGACAGAGAGAGAGAGAGAGACGCTCTATGTGTGAACCGAAGCAGATATGTTTACATCTGAACTACTACAGAGAGAGGGGCGACTATGTTTCGTAGAGCCAAAACCAGACAATAATGCAAGTGGCATGGAGTGTAGAGATGACTCAATAAAAGATGAGTCATGAACAGGGTGCACTGAGCATAACAAATCAATGTGTTTTTGACTGTTGGGGCCCCTTTATGCAGTACTGTAGGCACATTACAGTTTCTCAACGCACTGGTTTTCAGTATTTAATATAATATCTGGTAAAATACACAGACACGAGCATTTTAAGCATTTGTGGTGTAGCAAGATACATTTGAAAGAATAAGAATTAACTTTGCAGTAGCAGAGCTGGCTAGGAACTGCTCTAAAATGTAAATACGGCTCCATCTTATTATAAGAAAAAGTTATATATGTTATGGGGGTTTGTAACAAATTCTACGCACACATTGGCAGGCCTTGTTAGGGCCTATAGCTTAATGGGTAAAGTTTTATTCAGTATTAATAGAGATGGGAGATACAAAGAAAAAAAAATATTGCAATTAATGTTTCAGACAAAATTATAATAAAGTAGCCTATGCAATCTGTCTACTATTTCTGAACATTTGTGCTTCATGTTAATATCACCCACACATCCTACCTATAAAAGATAAAATCATAAAATTAACTTTCTGTTAAACATCTCCATGGTACTAAGCAGTGAACATTTCAATTCCAATGTGCAATAAAAGTTACATTGGGAATTCCCTAATGCTATGTGGTTTTATATTCAGGCCAGAAGTGTTTACACACACTCACCTGGAAACCTACTGCCCTGAGCTGTGTCAGGAAGATGACTTACCTTCTCTTTACCCTACGGACATCCACTCTATGTCGCAACCTGCCACTAAACTACTAGATCATTATGTTTTACACACTTCTGTTGCAGGTGACAACCCAAAACAACACATCTCACTCATTCAGAACACAAAAGTGGCTCAAACTTATGATCTCTTCATTAATTCTGGCGGAAAAGGCTGGCCAAGTCCAACCAGTTTCACGTCTCATCCTTGGCATTTTTCTAATAGTTTGTGCGCTGCAAATGTGTGCTTGCGCGCAAAGTTGCAAACCAAGCTCGAAACCATATTTATGCAAGCTATGTGACAAGATGTATGCAGTTAAATATCCATGCTTGTTTAGCGGCAAATGAATCGTACAAAATTAAATCGGCTTCAGTTTTTCATTTTGCCAAACTTTAGTCCAAATGTGTAGGCTAGCAGGTGGCTGCTTCGACACTGATTAAAAATACCATCGCTGCAGAGAGCCCAGTGAACTATCACTGGTCAACTTTACGCATTGCTCAAAACACGTGAAAACTGACTCCGTGTAAACATAAGACGGTACGTGTGCCGAATACTCACCGTCTTAAGTCATGTAAAAGAGTTCACGTCCACAAAACTCCGCACAGTGACAAGTTCGAGACGCACGCTGCAAAGTTTTCGATGACTGACTGAGTTTACTACGCGCTGTGGCTGGGACAGACCCGCAGAGCGAAACCGCGATCCCTTTTTCTGTGGGGCGTTCATAGCAGCTCGGAAAAAATCTTCACGATAAAGCTCTTGGTTTGGATTAGAGGTATTAAAACGTAAATGTGGTACGGGCCGGGCATAGTTAGTACTATGACTATTGTTTCACAAAAATATTTGTATATACATATATATTTGTTTTATATGTTACAGAACTATGGAGCTCTACATCAATGGGAAACAAATATCTCTGTTGCAAGTAGAGGGCGCCAGACTCCACTTGCCACTGCACTTAAATATAATGAACATAAAATTATATTGATGGATGAAAAGGTATATTGATTAATTGAAAATAATCATGGCTCAGCAGATTTATTGGATTAGTAGCACTGACATTAAGATTATGCAGCAGCAGAACCAAGGAGACAGCCAAAATACGCAGGATAGGATTAGGTCTTTCGACAGAAATATGGGGCCAAAGGGTGTCAACAGACCAGGCTAGGTATTATTATTATTATTATTATTATTATTATTATTATTATTACCCTCATATGATTAGCCTCCATTGTGTAGTTCTTGCATCCATAGACTGTATAAAGAAGTATATATACAGGCTATGATTATATCCCATCTTCTGTGAAATACTCTACCTACACCTTGTTTAACCTTATTTAATCCTACCTGCACCTTTGTATGTTACTATATTTTATTACATGTTTATTATATTTGTATTTTATTATATTTTATTATATTTTTTACTATATTGTTTACTTATTTTCCCTTGTATTTGCAAACACCTTTTAACAGTACTATTTATTGCAGCTATTAGTGCTTCTTGAATATTAGTGAGTCAGTGGTTCTTCTCATCCTAAGCATTTCATTGCACTGTAGACCTTGTGTTGAACCTGCATATGACAAATAAACTATCTTGAAAACTGAATCTTGTATCCCACATTAGGCCTGAAATTAAATTAGGAATTAGCCGCCATATGAATGATGGATTTTGTGGAATCCCACTGTGTTTGAAGGCATCCTGGTTCTTCCCCTCTGTTTCTCTCCTCTCTGTCAGTAGCTCTGTGAACTGTGGAGTGTGGACAGGAGGACAATAACCCAGTCTGGATCCTGCGCTGGGTCTTTGTGTGTCACCACATCGGAATGCCGCCAATAAGTTCTCACAAAAGCCAGTTTAATACACAACTACTATAGAAGTAATAGTAGTCATTCTTTACAATTCTATGATGTTTATATTACAGCAAAGCACAGTTCAAATACTGAGCTTGCACATTTTCCAATCGAGGAAAACAAAGTAGGAGTTGGAGAGCTATGCACGTGCAGTGGGGATGCCCGCTTTCCACTTCACAGCCTGCATTAGTTTCACGGTGGAAAACTGGGGATTCGTTTCCATTTCCCGAGCGCCGCTGCACTCTGATGGGAAAGCTTATGGCATGTGACAGGAATGTGCAAGCCCTTCACTCCTTTCACCCTCCGCCCAGGTTCACACTGGAATCCCCAGCAGCTCCCCCGCTGTCCGTAATGAAGCATATTTAGGTGGTGCGTCACTTATTTGCATGAAATTGGAATGCAATTAGAATGTTGTACCCTATAAATGACTGCATTTCTGGAAATTGCAAAGGTGATAAACTAGAACACGACAATAATTAGTCTACAATAATTAAAGGAAAACAACAACATGCAATCATACAACCTCATGAATAAAATGTATGTATAAATTGGCTAAGAAGGCATTGTGACATTAATTGTTGCCGCCACTCTAAGGTTAAATAGAATTGTTTCGGAGTCTGCCCTCTGCTGGTTAAAACACTTCATTACATGGCAACGAAATTAAATAGTGTCCCTTTTTATGCTTACACAAATACCGGATACATTTTGAAAGTGTTGTGATAAGGCAATTAATACCTCAAGATAAAATTTACACATGACAATAAATAACAATAAATAAATAGCTCTAAAAAGTCATAAATTATATTGTGAGCTACTGTGTCCAAATAAATTCTCCTGTGGATATCAATAAGATGTCAATAAAATTTGCATAAGTCTAAGTCTTATTAATAGCCTCCTCTATTGTACTACTAACAATTATTATGATTTTAATTTATTATTTGTAAGTTAAAAAAAACAAAACATAAACACTGTGAAATAGGTACAATACCTAGCGGTGTTGTGAAATAACAATAGCATCAACACACACATGAACAACACAGTGTAAACAATAGAGCATAATGCTCTGGAGCAGGTATTGGAGCTGTGCAGGCAGCAGCTCCCTGACTCAGTGGTTTGTGAAAGGCTTCTATGGACAAAGACAACAGACTTTGCAACTGGCTGTAGACAATGATGTAACCACATTATTTAAGAGACAAGGAAACACAACAATAGTTGCGAGTGAATAGAAACTACTTTATTGAGAAGTTGTATAAATAATATTTCTCTTTAAAGAAATATACTTTACTACACGTTTATGAAAAGGTATGGATACAAAACAGCTTCAAGGTTAAGGCTTATATATTCAAACTGATGAATTCAGAAATTCCCAATTATTACATATGGAGCACATTAAAGCTCAAAGAAAAACAATAAATAAAAGCAAGTCAGTCATTATATTAATACAAATTGCATAGTAAATTTGAATAGTGCTGAGTCATTGGTCTATGAAACAGTACAGTAGGTAGGTCTATACATATAGTATTGTATTTAGATGTTCAACGTGTAAAAGAGGTATTGTAATATTTAAAATACATACTATGCTCTTTATAAACACAGTATAATTAAACTATTTAGGAAAGAAAATTTTAAAAATCTGTGATGGTTCAGATTAGATACTGAAAGTGAAGCAAAAAAATGCAAAATATACATAAACATATATAAGCAGCAATGATAAGTTGTGGACTCTAAAGGCAAATCAGAAAACTGTCACAGCTCTAGCCCACTGCCTTATAATTATACTCTCCTAAAACTATAAGAAACTTGAACAATGCTCACACAGAGCACTTATATGCAATGGAGCCTGATTGTTACAGCAACTACTGACAACACAAGACATCAAGGTCCTAAGAGGTATAATTTTTGCCTGCAAAAAACATTACAACTAAAGGAAATATTAAGTTATTGTTATTGATTGCTTAAGAAAGTACTGAAATACTCATGTATATAAGTCATGGACCGTCCACAGGTCCCCTGCTGTTTAAAACCACACAGTCACATGTAAAAGGCACATGTCTTAGCTGCAGGGTTAGAGAGTTTTACATGGCAGTGTTTTACACCACCATTTTAAATAATAGGCCCTTTGACTTAGGTCATATTGTTTATATACAACAATCTTTATAAAGGCTTCAGAAAAATGACACTTTCTGTCCTCAGACAATAATAAAGTGCAAACAGCTCCCGTAACGATTCTAGTTTCACACCGAGAGAACACACTTTAATAGTGTAAGGGAATAAGTGCTTACTCTCTTATAAAGAAATGATCTGGGTCAAAGGTCACATGTTTCACCAACTGCTCTGATTTAATCCTCATGTGACAGCTTTCACCAAGGTGCTGAAGAACCCTCCAAGTGCACATTGTTTAGTGCAAACCGCTTTTACTTCAATTTAACCTTTCAATTAGCACGCCAAATAAATAATTACTACTAAGTTTTGAAAGAATCTCGGTGTGATAATATTTCTTAAAAACAGAAACACAACTGAAATATTAATATTCTAAGGATACTTGTATAGTGTGTGCATAGAAACAAGTTATAATGCACCATGATGTCTCCCATCCAAATAGGATTTAACTATTCACAATAATTCAAGTAACAATGAAATACAAAAAAAAAAAAAAAAAAATAGATACTCAGCTTTTGCGTGAGCTGACGTACCACTTCCTAAGTGCTATTCCGCTGGTGCTGGCAACTACACACAGCGCCCCTCCTAGACTCCACCAGGTAGGAGCGCGGTTAAAGAAGATGAACTGAAAGGTAAATGCTAGCACCACATCCACAGTCCTCATCAGAGCCACAGGCCCGGCCTTCTCAATCTGCAGTGCTTTTGTGAGGAAGGACTGGCCAGCTATCCCCAGCACCGCTATCAACATTAGCATCCAGCGATCACGACCGCAGTCTGGGATCTTCCACTCTCCAAGGACGGAAACAGTAATAATGCACTCGATCAGTCCAATGACAGCGTAATACCACACAGAGAGGTAGTAGTGGACACTCTTCCCAATTTTACGAAGAATAACTATTGTGCAAGCAGCTCCAATTGCCCCTGTGAACATAAAAAAACACCATGTTAGTGTCGAAATAAAATCCACATTCAAACAAAAGTGCATTGTGGCACCTGCAAAGGCAGCTATAGCGCCTTTAATGTGGTTGCTATAGTTACTCTCGATGCCACTGAGGTGTTTTCCAAAGATAAACGGTGGTCGTGCGATGAGAATGACACCTGTGAGGGTGAAGACAGTGAAGACACAGTCCCAGATTGTACACCTCTCCTTCAGAAATATCCAGGCCAGCACTGAAGTGAAGACTGGATTACTGTAAAACAGCAAAGCTAATAATCAATCAAAGATATTAATAATTAGATATCTCATCATCAAAAAAACAACCAAACAAACAAAAACAAAAACAAAACTTTCATGTTTGTCTTTGCCACATTAGTTAGCCATCTTTTCATAATTTCCTTTGTCAAAACATGGACAGGTGTGAAGAAATCAGATTACTCACACAGATGTAACTGCCTACATGACATTTCAATACACTCCAGAAATAAGACCAGATTTTTGGTTTGCATGTGAACATAGCCAGTAACTAAACACGACAAGAGTCCAAAAGGCCTCACCTGAACATGATAACAGTGGCGTCTGCTAAAGGCATCTGCTGCACAGCGTAGAAGAGCAGGATCATGGCATTGGAGCCAATGAAGCCGCGCAGTAACAGAAAGATGCGTTTATCTCTGGGGCCTATGAAGCCTGTCCTAAGACACACACATGAGAAGCACCAATGGAAACAGTTACATGAACACATGATAGCAAATAATGGATGTAGTAATAACCTTTAATTCACTACACAAACACAAAACTGAAGGAGAACAGTGAATTATATGACTGTATGAAGTGTGATATAAGGTACTGGGGTTAGGAGAAAGATTTTGTAGTTTTTTAAATTGAATGTTGTGCTTATTTACCTGAGATGTTTAACAAATAAAATAAATTTAATCCACTGTGCAGTTCATTCACAGGAAATTTGTTTGCAAATACTGAATACAGTGTTATCAAGAGTGTCACATAGACAATAGTTTAGACAATAATTACAGCTTACAGTATTTGAGCAACTGCACAGTCTGTGTGAACAGGAAAATGGCTGACTTTATATTGGGCATAGCCAAAGTTGTATAAACAATTTCTTGAACAAGTAAACATGGCCTAGTCTCAGGGAGCAATTAGCCTATGTCATGCTTACTTGTGATAAATGAGCAGAGGCGCCACAAAGAGCATCTGGAAGAAGCAGCGAATGGCACTGATCTCTATGGCGTGAAGTCCCTGGATGGTTTTGACCAGAAGAGCGATGATGGAGAAGAATACAGTGGACAGAAAGGCATAGAACAACCCGAGACCAGAACATCGCTTTGGTGTGTCTGTGTCTATAAGAGATGGTGAAAAAAACATGTGCAAACTGCAAAGTTCATCTTCAATGACAAACAAACATTTCACTTCAGACACTATGATGAAGCCTTGCTTTCTTTTGGGGTAAATTAACTATAATGTACTACATGAGAGGCAAGTTGGTGTCAAAATCGAAATATAAGTTTGTAGTCACCTGCTGGTTTATTAACAGTTTGAAATGAATCAAACTTAATTGAACAGCCTTAAGTGTGTGTACCTAGGTGTGTACATATGTAGATAAAAAAGAGCGTAGTCATGCCCTAGATGATGTAAATGTCAAGCTGGTTTACAGCACGCGGCTCTCTACAGTCACTGTCGCCATAGAAACCTGCGAGTTTGTCAGAAGTTTCTAAGGCAAAAGGTAAATGTACCGTACAGCATCCTACCCCGCGAAAGCACAATTACGCGATAATTACGCACGGTTACGCACCAAGATGGCCGTTAAAAAAGAGAACAATATTTCTTTGTCACACACGAAATGGCTTTAACTTGGACGGCTGCCTATAATTTATAGTTCTGTAACGTGATAAGAGCATTTTTAGAGATAAGAGCGTGACGTCGAAAAACGTGAGCGTGCGCAGTCCTCCCTGGCTGTATTGTCCTTTATTAACAAAAAAGGTAAGTCTCTCACGAGTTTTTGATATTTCTTGAAAAGTTTATCAAACAAATGATCCAAGTTTTGCCCTGTACCTTCCGGTGCGCTCTCTCTCCGTGCCGATGTCTTGCCTCTGACGCAAAACGCCGGCGGGCAGAGCGTTTTCTTCTGGCGGTTTTCCGGTGCACGCCGGTTGCCTCTCGGCTCTTTCTCCTCCCCGGCATCATCATCACAGCCGCCTGACGCCGAAGAGTCACCCTGTAAAGAACGCGTTTGAGCCGTCTCCTCGTCGAAGCACTCGCAGTCCCCGTCGTTTGTGTCATGGCTGTCAACTTTGAGGAAGGCCACAGTAATGCCGTCCTCCAGGGTCAAAGCCCGCTCGTGTTCGCTGTGGTCACAGTCTCCCATGGTAAGATGTGCCGGCCGAGAGGCAGCATGCCGCGGACAGACTGCTGTCTGCCTTTGTCGCCCTGAGCTGCCGAGAAGACAAGGTTAATGACTAACCTTGGTGGCAGGATACAAGCTCCCATGCACTGGTTACTTTACCCACAGGGGGGCAGAAATGAACCTGGTGCAACTCTGCTGGACAACTAAAACCTTACCCGGGTTCCGCCCACCTCCGGGACGTTATGTGGGGCTGTTCCAAGCGAGTAACACATACAGCTCAGACTCACCTTGTAGAAAAACACTATTGTTTTGATGTGTTGGGGTTAGAATACGGTTTAAACGGATCGAACACAATTTAATCTAATAATATAAAGTATGATTTTACTATAGTCCCTTAATCCATAAAGACCCTTAAAAAACAACTAAAGACATAGCCCCCATTCATTGTTGAGGTAAACTTGAACTCTGACCACCTTCAGATCTGTCTCTTTTGCTTAGTTATGGGGGTACAGATACTGTTGGCTTCTGTTAAATCTTCGCAAAAATGAAAAAAACAAAAATCAAAAAAACAGTGCAGAGGCTGAAGCAGAGGAGATCATCCTTAAAGTACCTGTAATGATGTTACAGCAGGATTCAAGGCATCAGGGTGACAAACAGGTAAAATGTCAGAGAGTCTACAGAATCTACCTGAGCGAGTCTGAGAGCCCAGGTGTCTAACAAACCTTTGTATGTTGTAATTGTGGATGTTATTTTTATAGCTGATACATAAGTCTGGGAAAAACACAGATTTATTATAAATGTTATTCTTTATCTGATAGTTAAGCCGGGAAGATCCTGGAATTTCTACAGTGAATCTCTTAGAAACAGAGCACTGTTCATTGACAAGGCTGCAGCTGTAGTTTTTATCATTTAAAGTTACTGAACAGAACATTTTGCAATTTAGCTGTAGCAAGCATTAAGTCTGAATGAATATAATGAGATTATTGTTCACATTATCCATAAAACCATTCATTCAGAATAACACATTTTATTACTAATTTTCAAAAAAAAAAATAATAATAATAATAATAATAGCCAACTGTTTGCTAAAATTATATAATGAAATAATCATTTCTAAATTAGGGGCTAAGTTCTACATTTTCTAAAATGAGTCTTTTTGGAAAGACTACAACAGCAATATTATAAATATAAATTACTTTACAAAACATATTTGGCAAGTATAAATGCACTCAGTTAGTATAACAATGTTTTGTGTAAGTTTCACAAACAGGACATAGTGAAAATACAGGGAGTGGGTTAGGAGGGATAAAACAACACAAGTGTGGACAATGGGGGAGACAAGGGTCAAGAGTACTGTGAAAGAGCACACACAGTGGGACGCTTCTGGCAAGTTATTCATCCAGAGGTATTATAGTCAGGGGCCTTTTGGAAACCATGTGATAGGACTTTTTTTTTCAAAATTTCATCACTTACTCATTTCTAGCAGATTTCATTAAAAAAAAAGCTTATTAAACCTATGGGGACTGTATTGACCTGACCTAGTGAGAACAATGTCTAAACCAAGTAAATCATAGTTACTACAGGCATATATGCCATATATGTCTAACTAGGATTTAAGGCAAATCCAGTACCAGAACGTAATAATATTAAATAATGCATCACTCTTATTTAGTGCCTTTCAATGTCACTTTAAATTTTTTGCATTATTCATTCATATATTCATAACAGTAAATAAACCTAAGCAGGGTTGACCACAAGACTAAACAGTGACAAAATTGGTTTCAGACAGGACCAATGCAAAACTGAATCCAGACCTTAACTGCTAAATATGCCTGAGTACCAGGAGGCCTGAATATCACTGGTTCCTGGATCCAAATTTGAGAGGAAAAAACTAATTAGATACAGTTGGAATGACAATTTCAATTTGATTGCGAATCCCAATATTTAACTTTAATTACTGAGGTCGATCATGAGGTGCTCGTATATCTGCGTTTTTCCCTTGAAGCTGGACGCAAAAAGAAAGACACGCTCGTCGATAGCCGCCAGAGCAAACCCTCTTGGGGCTTGGATGTTGAGCTCCTGGGATGAGACAAAGTGGCCCCTCTTAGTGTCCCATTGGTAGACCTGTGTCAGAGAGTAGTCGCTGCCCAGGATGGCGTACTGCCAGTTGCCGATGGTGACGGGTTGAAACACCATGGAGCCGCGAGAGGGGAATGTCTGGACCTCTTTGAACATGGCTCCATCCCAGCGCATCACCTTGGAGTCCCCAATGAATCTTGTCAGGCAGATAAACAGCTCACCTTTAAAGAGAGGAGAGAGTGGACAAGTTGTTTACTGTTGGATTCAGAGAAAATGCTAGGGTTATGTAAGAGGTTATCTCAATGTCTAAAACGTTCCACCTGAAAATGCAAACACAAACATCTGACATTCAACGAATGTAAAACTTTATACAGGTTTATTCACAGTTTTGATCAAATAAGCCCCTAAATAACGCCCAATGAACAATCAAGGTCCTGCTATCATGTGACTTTCTGTCCACATCCAAACATATCTTTGATGTCACAGGTCAGCACATGTTCCATTGGCATATTTCCAGTAAAGATAATATTTCTTCCTAGAATTATGTTCTATAATTTTAGTGTTCTAATGCTTCCATTGTATTAAACATGTTTATTAGCCATAATATGAAGTGCTCAGTTAATTCAGCTGATTCAATGAGGCTGTGTCATCTTTTTGTTGTTGTACCTTTTGTCACTTTAAATTCATATTTGTTCATCTTTAGGACATTATAGTAAAGCACATTTTACAAACTTTAGAGCCATAATAACTTAATAACCAGAAAAAAAGATTTTTTATTTGTTTTTAGAAAACATTTTAGTAGCTCTGACCTTTCACCCGGAAGTGCTTGACCGAGAACACATCCTCCATGTCAGGTATATCAGTGCGGCGCTCAAACAGCTTCATGCTGCGGTTCCATTGGTACACCACAGGCCTCTGGGAGCTGCTGGACAGGATCAGGTGAGGCTTACCGGACATCTCCACATACTCCACATCTGTGTCCCGGTACCAGGGATGGAGGGACTGGTGAGAGTAGAAGCCATTACCGTTCCACTTGTACACTGTAGTGGAGCCAGCCTGCAGAGAAAAGGAAATCAGCTGTGGTATTTGAGAGCATTTGGTAAAATAGCATCTGTGAACACTGATAACACAGAATTGGGTTGATTAATACTTTTCCATACAGAACTTTACAATGAACTGTGAAATGAGTTTACAATAATGGTTATAGAAAAGAGATAGAATGTGATGAATAGTAATTTGCTATGTAGTCCATGAAGCTCAAGGAGTTTCCTAATTGTAACCCTCCCCTCTTGCAAAGTCTAAGATGAGATAAGTAGACTAGTGGTAATTTGTTTTTTTTACTAAAAATGTAAAAATTAATTAAAGAAATAATATTTACAAGGCATTTATTAGGTAAAGGTTAGACCATAGACTATATATTTCTGTTAAAATGTCTAATGCTATGAGGCTGTAGTCCAGATAAACAATTGTTAAAATAGCCTGAATTGTTGTAATTAATTGTTGCAGCCCGATTACACAAGTATGGTAAACATCTTATGGCTAAGCTCTCTGAATATTTATAATACAACTTTTATAACAATAAAACATGACATAATAATATATTATAAACACAGAGGGATTCATAGGGGGGGTCAGATGCTATGAGGATTGGGCAGCACGCTGCCCCCAAGACCCAGCTGGATTAAGCGGGAGAAGAGGGATGGATGGATAATAGAAATGATTATACAACAAATTATATTAATACAACTATTGCTAAAAATATTCCCATTTTTAAAAATATATGCTCAACTAACTATACGTTTTTAAACCGAGTGCCATTTTTAACACTATAAAATATTTTTTTTTAAAAACTATCGATCAATATGTTTTTAGTTGTTTTTTTCCCCTCCACAGCCTAAGCCAATGCCGACTGTTTGCAGTCAAGAGAAAGAGATGGCCAACAAGCTCTGCCGATATTTTTTGGCCGATGTACAGGGCCTGTTAGGATAAATAACTAGGCTTGGCTATTTTGTATAACTACTGTTATATATCATTATTGTACCGAGGTGAAGATAAGGGCCCTGATCACAAGCTGTGAGACTCAGATATATGCCAAGACAAATGTATGATATTCCAATCTATCTAATAGCAAACTAACTAAATAGGACAAGAACTATTGATAGGGATGATATTATGACTTGTTACCAGGAAACACCCCGGATGGAGTCTGATTGGACTGTGTGACCTGCCAAGAGGTCTGTGCCCCAACGAAGAGGCGCTAAGTCTAAACCATGGCAGCCTCCCACTATAGTTTGCATATAAAAATCATTGTATAGGCGTAAATATTCTCTGCATGGGAATGTCGGCACAGACTCCTTGTACAAGTATGGCTTTCTAATATTTAAGTCAATTATCTGGACTTTATTTCTGTTACAAGTGTATTTTTTATCTAAGCAGAAATTAACAAACACGAAAGGAAAAGGCTGTTTTCCTCAATAGGCCTATTGAGATTATTTTCTCGAAATTATTTAATAAAATTAAATTTACTAAAAACTCACACACAATTTTTTTTTCTTTCTTTTTTTACTACAAACTTATGAGAGATCTGTGTATTTGTGCCGTTATCTCCAGGGCCACTGGATGTCATGGCTAAGGGGTGCTGTGAAGCTAGCTAGCAAGCGGGAAACCTGGTGTTGAAAATTAAATTAAATTAAAATCTAAACACACATAATGGCCTACATGTATCAAAATCACTTCCCAAAATATTCATAAAGAATGTATAAGTTGTAAATATTGGATATTTGAATACATAAAAAAAAAAATCTCCTTCTTGTCACTAGGGTGTGCTGCACGCCCGCTTCCCATGGTCATGGTTATCTCTTCACACTAAAGAGTTAAAATAAATCTTTGTGTGTACTCTTTAGGCAGCAGGTCAGTCAAAACAAACTATCCGAGTGTGCAGCAGATTTAAGGTCGATAGCCAAGACACCAAAAAGTGAAAATATCGGGCCAGTATAAGTTATATGGCAAGTGATATAGCGGTCTACCTTTAATTTAAACATAAGGTCATTTAAACATAAGGTAAGCTCACCTTGGAACTGTCTGCGATAATAAAGAAAGATTCCCCATCGATCACAAACGTCTCGATGTCATTGGGCTTACGGATCTTCAGGATGTCGATGTCCTGGATCTTGATGAACTTATTGGCAGAAATGTCGCGCTTGTAAATGTGTGAGCCCCCAAACAACTGAGCCACAATGATAAAGAGGTGGTTGTCAATAACCATGGGCTTGCAGACTACAGTGGAGGTGCCTGGAAGAAAAACATGCAAAATTGATCTACTTTATACAGTCACAGACATACATATAAAACATATACAACATAATTAGTCTATCAAATTCAAATTTGTAAGTCCTTGTATGTATTTAAAGGGGACTTTTAAGAGTTTTAAGTCTTAGAATGTGTTTTCTTTAAAAGCGGCACCATGGACAAAATGTACTTTCAAATATTCATAGATTTCCACCACAATCCAAATGGCCACTGTAATCCATTTTTGAAGATTATTCAGACCTAAAACCCACTGTATAGTTTTTTTTTCAATTACCCCATTTTTGGTATTGATTGGAGCAATAATTGTCATCACAATTACCTTACCTTACAATTAAATTGTGATTAATTGTGCAGCCAGCGGACATTGAGTTCTTTTCTAAACTCACTTTCAATCGTGTCAAAAGTTCGGAAATTCATCTCAACATGATCCCACTCTAGAAAACTGCATGTTCCAGCAAATGGTTGGGCGAATACAACAAACTGGTCCATGCCAAAGGTGAAGGCCTCCACGGAAATGGACTCAAACTTCAGTGACTGATAAGAGGCAAATTCTGGAAAAATAAAAAGCACAGACCAATAAAATAGTATAGTAGGTACAAATAAGGTTAAATACACTAGCTGTTATGTGTGTGCAGATGACAGAGAGGTCACAGGTTACCTGCAGTGATGCAGTCAAAGGAGTGTGGTAGCAGATCATTGATCTTCCTCCCCTGGTGAGAGGGCGGGCCGCTGCAGTGGATTTCGTCCAGGGTGGCATTGGTCTGGTGCATCCACTCCACCAGCCACTTCAGTTTACAGTCACACACAAGATTGTTCCCACGTAAATCCCTGCATTAAAAATAAATATTATATGGATACTATTTGTCTACTAATGGAGCTTAACAGTGACATCCTGCTCTGGTTCATACTGCTGCGGTACATTTTTCATTCATTTTTCCTATAGACATTGCAGAGGCTAATCAATTACATGCTAATATTGATAATGCAATTGTTTTAAGTCTAGAATAGCAGATTAAAATACAAGATTCTGTGAAATGTTTTAATGTTTGCGGTTTCAGAAACAGATTTTAAATAAAATATAGGTCTTGTGCTCAGTAGTTACCACATAGCTGATTAGCCCCAAGCTTTCAAACTTTTAATATGATATTTTTTTCTGGAAAGTATGAAAAAATGAATGGAAAATTGTATTCCACAACCATGAGGTAACGAGGGGGATGTGGCCAAACAAGTAATACTAATATTTCTCTTATGACTAATTATGACTAATTATCATGTGTAATAGTTTCAGCATGTGTACTGAATGTCTGGAAGTATTTCTTTAATTGAAAGTTTAGTGTCACGTTATGTATCTTTTTGTGCAACATTTGTGTATGGGCTCTATTTTGAATTGAACTACAGCTATTTCTGCTTTTACACACCACACTGGGACTACATCCTAAAAAATAAGACTAGACTGGGACTGAACCACCTAAAAAAGGACCAACCAGGCAGGACTCACAGGGCTAAATCTGGAAAAGTGTAATTCTTCAGTTGCAGCTTTTTCTCTCAATTTTGCTTTGTCTTTAATATTCAATATGAGTGCACTTGTAGCCAACATAATTTCCATTAGTGTTTGGTTATTACGCATTGTTCTGCCCTCTGTCTCCCTGCAACAGGACAGCACTTTGGACAAAGGCCAGACAGCCAACAGAAGTGTCCTATCTCCAGAGTGGTCCCGCTCTGAAGTGCACTCAAACTGCAGTTGCCCCGGCAGTATGTGCTCACTGCGTTTGCACAGTGCAGCCGCTATTGTTCCTGCTGGGAAACAAACTATTCTGTTGTCAAAGACTGACAACCTTAGCATTTACACTGGCCTACAGCCACACAGGCACTTCTTCAGACTCTTTCTCTCTTCTCTCATGTAGATACACCTCCAGACTGCACAGCCAAGGTCTAAATAAAAGCAATACAGCCTTCCTTTCAAGTGTATGGATATTAAAATAGTTTTAGCAAACAGGAATTAAATAAAAGATTTTCAGAAATAAATGTCCATTTCAGCAATTCACCTAAATGATGTGTGTATGACAATTTTACTAATTCAGTTAACTTGCTTGGTGGAGTGGATATCACTATCAAGCTTTAAATGTTCCAATGGAACAATTTTTTTTTTTTTTACAATAAAATATATGATAAAATCTCAGATTATGTATTTACAACCAAAATAAGGTATTTTTTCATGCCAGTACAAATATAACTGTACTTTGCAGAGAAAATTGTGAATATTTATTTATTTGATATTTTACCAGGTAAGTCAACTGAGAATTGCTTCTCATTTACAGTGACAACCTGGGGCCTATGTAGCATGTTTTGAGGAATATACTTTGCATAAATCCTACAAAAAAGGGTACACTTACACTTTGGTCAGTGCCTCCATGCCCTTGAACACATCTTTAGGCAGCGTCTCAAGGTTGTTGTACGCTAGACTCCTAATCAGTGAAGAGAAAAATTATAGTCTTACATAGTAATTACAGACCATTCTGAGTGGGTCAAATTAGCTCAAGTGTGCTTCAGACAAAACAACTTCAAGTGAGATGGAGAGGGGGTGGAAAATGAGAAAATCAACAAAATAGCTATGCCAAAGACCAAAAGAAATACCAACATATGCCCAATCTTGGCATTTTTTCTAAGTGAGAACTAAATGATATGAAATGACAGCATAATTCATGAGAGATGCATTATTTATTTGAGAGTGGTTTTCTAGAGGGAAGTCATTTTGCACTGAATTTGAATGAGACTTCACTCTCTTAAGTCTAAACACACAGGGGGATAAAACAGACTGGACACGATTCCAGCAGGAATCTTGTCCAACGTGTCTTCAACGTGTTAATAATGCATCTCATAATATATGCAGCAATAATGCCCATTACCAATGCATATATTTAGAAGTGTCTATTTTTCATCTAAGACCTAGGCTGAGATTTGACTAAAGAAATTATCAATTTTAATTTCATTTCAATAGTAGTTTTTGTGCAATAATGCAAAAAGCTTTGTTTTCTGTTTGCTAATAGTAATTTTCCAGGTCTCTTTGCTATTGTGTGCTACTCTAGTGGTTTAGTTAAATGCATAATTGACAACATAAAGAAATGCACACGGCTCTTGCATGCTACAAAGGTACACTGGTACAAACCAGGGTGGAGAAGATTATAGGTCACTTGGTTTTAGTTTACAAGTTTACAACACATGCTTATATTTAGATCTCTCAGTTCTCAGCTCAGTTATGTGTGGGGCTCACTTTACTTTAGGCTGATTCAGCATGAACTGTAGTACACACCAAATAGTGCAAGAATGAGGAAGCTTTAAATTCCCAATTAATTTCCTGTATGTTTTCCTTCACTGTTTCCTGCTTGCAAGCTGGAAGGAAAATGTTTGTTGTTGCATACTGCTACAACTAGGCCTACCATACTACACTATACATTACACTGCAACTACCAGTACTGTTATTATGTCAAACTAATGTAATGTTGTTTATGCAAGTATAATTTTACTATCACAGTTGACACACAAGAAATTATGAATACAACTCCCTCTATAAAACATACTTGAGGAAATGCACTTATTTATTTGATTTAAAATGTTTCAATATATTTATAGAGCCATTCAACCTCTAAAGTTTTACGTCACACTAACTTGTCACATTTGGAGTGACTGCTATCTGCCCTTCAGAAACCTGATCCAATGCCACCTCCTGCCAACCACCTCTGCACATCACCACGGCAGCAGCAGACATAGACAGGGGCAGAGCGAATGGCATCGAGCAATGTGAAATATATTTGAAAATCAGAAAGAAAGGCTGTCAGTACTTACAGATGTATCAGTGTCTTTAAGCCCCGGAAAGCAAAAGGAGATATGGAGGCTATTTTGTTATTTTCAATGAACCTGCAATATAGATATTACTATAAACATTTGAAAAACACATACACTGATACAGCATTCAATGGGTCTGTTAATAAAAATATTTATTCTAAGGTTAGTGAGGAGATTTTTTGGCCTCATCAAATGTGGATTTGTGAACCATAAAGTATAATCAATACAGAAAACAGCACTGGCAAAAACTTATTTTTTACTTTTTATTTTCTTATAGAATAGAATAGAATAGAATAGAAAGCCTTTATTGTCATTATACACAGTATAACAAGATGAGAAGGTAAGGTAAGGTTAGGAGAAGCTGCTCCTTCAAAGTGCACACAAAAATGTATAAAACTACTAGCTAATACACATAAACTACTTTTTTATTACAGATTTAGGCATGTTTGAGCACATATGAGCAAATTATATTGCACTTTTTGTATTATGCATCTCTACTGCTACTTCTACAACTAGTACAAATACTACAAATACTACTTACAGATACTCAAGATGTGGTAGTCCGAGGAAAGCATCTTCATCAATAAGATCAAATGTGTTGGCAGTGAATAACCTTAAAAAAACATATTTTCAATTAATAGCATGGTAAGGTAAGGTATTTATTTATTTAGCGCTTTACACAGACACATGTCCCCAAAGACGCTTTACACAGCATTATTAACAGCATTGTTCATTCACTCCAGACCCAGTGGGGGTAAACTACTGTTGTGGCCACAGCTGCCCTGGGGCACACTGACGGAAGCAAGGCTGCCAACGGTCCCTCCGACCATCACCAATACTCACGACCACACCACTTTCACACCTACAGTGCATGTTTTGGGTTGATGGAGGAAACTGGAGTGCCTGGAGGAAACCCATCCATGAGGGACAACATGCAAACTCCACACAGAAAGGACCCAGAACCTTCTTGCTGTGAGGCATGAGTGCTAGCCACTCAGCCACTGTGCATGCTATACAGTGAATGTGTGAGTGAATGGTGGTTAACTTGTAGCCTACAAATTGAATGGTTCAACTTCAGTTATCCAAGAAATCCTAGGAGGTCTCAGCATAAAAAGTAATATTCTATAATATAGTAAAAATTACATTATAATATGCAATCTTGTCTAAAAGTGGCAGCTCAACAGACAATGGCTTGTTCTATTTCGACCCACAGAGTATGAATGAAATTGGCTGAAAATTGCTGCTCCCTCCCACATGCTTCAGTAAATGAATGACTAGCATGGATGTCCACTCCCACACAAGTGTCTCTTTTATTCTTTGATGTCCAAATGGTCAAATAATGAATTTTCCTCCTCTTTGTCCATTCGATGACTGTTCTTGCTCTTACCAAAGCCAACAGCATTGATTTAATATCACTTATAGCTACAGATTGTCCGGGTCACCTTGGCCTAAAGTACCACTGTAATACCACTCATTTAACCCCTTCACTTTTAGTCATATTCATCACATGGTTTGTCCTTCTGGCAACCAGCCCACAGCAGTGGATGCCTGTTTAGACTGATTTAGTGTTCTATGTGCGTATGGAGTCACTTATGCCAAGAACAATATGTAGTTGGAGTGTTTTGATGCTTAGTGACAGAAAGCTATTATGTGTCAGATTTTGATTAGAGGCCACTCTTACAACAGACCTCCATGTTAATTTTGTGACCTACTATAAATTGTTCCTGGCAATGCTCTGAGTATGTAGAATAAACAGAGCAGCAAGGCAAGTAATACACAAAGTTGGGACAGTGAGGGAAAAAAAAGAAAAAAATATATAAAATAGTTTTCCTAGACAACATTAAGTTGTAAATGCATGGTTTTCACATATTTTTGTGCCAATTTTAAGATGCTTTGCTGCCATCATGCAAACATAGAAAAAATATGTTTTTCACTTCTTTGTTTTTAGATTTGGGAATTTTCAAACAATTCCACTATGTTTCTATATTTGGAGCAATGATTAAACTTTTTGAATGTAATGCATAAAATGCTACTTTGCAAACTCATAAAAGGTTTTTTCACTGTTTCCCCTGCTGTTAGTTTATGTAGCCATGTGCTGTATTGCATAATACTGACACCATTAAAGAGAATCCTCCTTTAACAAGCCTCAAAGGAACCCCTTTGGGAAGAGCCTGCCTTATTGTTTTGCTGCTGGAAACCATCAACAAAGACAGATATAAATACTGTGAAAAATAAATGGGACTAAAGAAGCTTGTAATGTTGTGTATAGTTGCTTAGTGCAAAGATCACCAGATTACACAGAGCTTACATTGCAGTAAATTTTCAATCCTTTTGTGTTTTTTTTTAAATAAGTGATTTATGGTGCTACTCACAGCAGTTGCAGGGCAGGTGTGTGGACAAAGCTCCCAGCTGATATTTCATTGAATCCTGACTTGACAAACGATCTGTAAAGAAAAAAATACATATTGGAATAAGAGTTAAATAATAAAAGTGCACAGTTTAGTATTTTACACGGTTGGAAGTGTAGTTTTACGCGTACAGAGAAACGACGTCACTGGGAAAAGTATGTGGCACAGATCGGACATTCTCACACAGTGCATTGTCCTTAGTGCAGGAGCATCCTATGGGACACCTCGGCTGCCTCAGTCTCCGTCCATCCGCTAAAACCAAGCACATAACCGCAACCCAAACCAAGAGCGTCCATCCAACTCCCCATCTCTTCTTGGGATATCCCATAGTGTTTTTATCCACCCTGCTCCGCTCTAGAATAGCTTGATATGCAATCCCCTACAAAGCTTTCACATGCAACTTCTCCAACAAAAATCGCTCCTCTCAAATGTCTGCCCCGTCTTGTTTTTAATGATGAGCCTCGCGCGAAGCTTGGCTGTGCGTCCTGCGTCTCAATAGGAAGGCTCCAGTCCAGCGGATTCGTTCTGCAAAGGGCAGGATTACCAATGTGGGACAGACATTATAACATAGCCCACTAAATTCCCCAGGGAGAGAAAGAGAAAGACAGGGAGGGCGAGAGACGGAGGGGAAGGGGGGAGACTCGTAAGGTGCGCTTTTTTATGCGCACGGGCTGCTATAAGCCTATTTATGCGTGTTTGAGAGCTGTGAATGGATAATGAGCGGCTTCAATTCAAGAGGCGTTATAGAAAAGCACCTGCCCCATTTTATCCAGCGTTTTCATCTCTTTTTTCAAACACCCATAGCTTGATCTGAAGAAGCAAAGAAAATCATACATACGCCTTATTTTTTATCTAAACACTGTTGACAATATCCTCAGATTCCCGTAAAACAAAATAGCCTTTTTTATACAGCCTTCATAATATAAGAAATAGCTCTCTTTTCCTTCCCTTTGTGGAGATCTGCTTAGAAACATGTTAACGGTAGGCTACATTATGGATATCTTTGTGGACAAAAGCTGTGCCCGGGTAATTTACCACAGTAGTTCTTTGGTCTGTTTGTAATCTCTTTTTGGATTTCAATTGACTGCTTTGTTGAGTGTCAGTAGAACGCGGATGAAACAGTGAAAGTCTGTTTCTGACCTGTGAACTTTCCGCCCCGCCACCTCTAATAACCCGGGGGCTCATTATACCCAAGCATTCCCATAGGCTAATTGTGCGCCTTTATCCTTCCATTTCTTGCTTCAATTAGCCGATACTCTTATCTTCTAACTGCCACCAGAGACAAACAACTCATTAACTTACTAACACAGCACTAAATCAACACGAGTACCACTTACGAATAAATATAGGTCGATATGCTTCAATTTTGCCTTAAAAAATCATCAATTTATAGTATTAGTTTCGTCATCAATTCGCGACAGTTTCAACGTCATCAACAGTGGACACAGCTACTCCGATGTAAACATTCACAAATAGTGCACACTTTTTTTCTGGATTTTACGGATCCACGATGGATAATCTTGTAAAGGTGTTTATTGACGTAAAAACCGATTTCTCGCCAACCATTAAAATGTTATGGATCGTCTATATACCGAGTTACTTTTGTTGTCGCAGCAGCGGCTAGCAAGCAAACTCATGTTTGCCTCTATCTAAACGATACTTCGAGTATATTCTTGTTATATTGGTAGTTTGCAATTATAAAGTCACATTCTTCAGCATAATAGACATTGGTTATACTACCGTAGTATCTCATATCCTCTACTCGTGAACTTATTACAACGTTATAAGTGCTGGACCGACTACTATAGCACTACTATATTATTGGGCTAATGAGCACTTTTACATGACTGTCTTTGCAATATGTCTTTCCTGAGGTTCATGGAAGTGGTGGGTATGATTCAGACTTCAGTGATGAAGATGGCCAGGGAGAATCATCAGAAAAGAAGCTCAAAAGGTAGAAAGATATATTCACATTCTTCTATCAACCAGTATAATTCCCTCATACTTATTTTACTATAGGAAACGTGAAGAAGAAATCCTACAGAAGCCATTTGAAAAGGGTCAACATCCTCAGGTGGCTCACCGGAGTTTCCACACCAGCGAGATAGACAGGTGCAAATCTCAACATGCAAATCATAATTCAGAACATTGTAGCCGAAATGTACAAAATAAAATTGCTCTCCCCTTAAAGTTAGTATTTATTACCTGTAACAATATATTTTAATTGACAGAGATAAGCCAATATAATGTATTATGATCAATAACATTTTATTTGTACACTAGTCTGAACACAATTTACAGCTAGTCAAAGCTACTAATGCCATGTTTTTGTGTTTCAGGGAAGAAGCTAGAAACAGAAGAGCTCACCTAATATCTTTGAATGCTGTATCCTTTTAAATTATGATGGTAACAAATGGTAATTTATTTACAAATTGTATGGAATTTAGCACTTTTGTGTACTTCTGCCATTGCTTATGCCATCCCTAACCAGTTTTACAGTTTGAACGACATAAAAAGTTTGTCAGTGACTACATTCTCTATTATGGCGGACAGATGGCTGACTTCAAACGTTCTGCGTAGGTTTTCTATCTCTTAATCATCTCCCATCATCTGCTGTGTCCTAATATAGCTGTAACAACAATATCAGATCTTATGTGAAATTATATGGCCTATAAAATTGAACATTTTATTTCCACAGAGCTAAAGACAAAACAGACTATGATGTAATTCGTGAGAATCATCGCTTTCTGTGGAGGGAAGAAGATGAGGAGGAGATGACATGGTGATTATACAACAGGCTTAGAATATTTTGTCTGGGATGTGTGCCACTTTGTCAGAAAGCTCTCTCAATCTTTGCTGTTTACAGGGAGAAAGATCTGGCAAAAAAATATTACGACAAACTTTTTAAAGAATATTGCATCGCAGATCTCAGCAGATATAAAGAAAACAAGGTGAGTATGTTGCCACAAAACATTATAGAAGTAATCAGCTAAATGTTTCTTTTAAATTAAGCAAAGTGGTCTGTCTTAATCAGTTATACTGATATAACTATACTGATATTCCCTCTTTCAGTTTACAGATGTTAAACCTAGAGCACATTAAATTAATTACTTCTGATCCAGTTCAATATAAATCTCACCTGAGATTTTTCATGCTGGTGTAATTACACATATTACATTTGTCAGTGATGTAATTACACTTTGACAGATGGTTCTTAGTAAGGAGGTAAATATGCTGACTTGGTCAATAATTAACTGGAATGACAATTTGTGTTACATTTTAATTATTTAACTACATATTAAAACCTTAATTTGTTTTCTGTAGTTTGGATTTCGTTGGCGAACAGAAAATGAAGTTATTTCTGGAAAAGGTAAGATATTCTTAAATTGAATGGGATAACACACATGCTTCATAGAGTCTCAATAAAAACAGTGTTAATGTACTGTTAATTTGTTTGAAGATAGCAGTTTCTCACTTTGTCCACTGGATGGCAATAGAGATGCACCAACTTTACACTTACTATTAAGTAACACATTTCTGCAAGAGGCCTTTGTAGTGTTTAAGATGTAAAGCCCCTTCTTTTCCTTTCTACCTTTCTTTCCGTCTGACTTATTGGCTTTGCATAAATATTTTTCTCGAGCCTTTTAAATATTTGACCTTTTGCTTTTTTGTTTACTTATCGCTCCTGCCTCTTGGGGAGCATTTGTGCCTCTCAGTGAGAAATTGATTCGTTGATTCACAAAAATGGTGGATAACATTTAGATTTTTTTCTCTGACACTGTAATAATCTTGTTTTTGCTCATTAATTATTACTGTTGTTTAATTATTGTTATTATTTATTTTATATATATTAAGTTTGACCCAGAAGTACAATCTTAGTTAACTTTTTTGACAGCTTGCATACTCTTCTTCTTCACTTTTAGAAAATTAGCTTAGTATCCATGCGACTACATACACACCCACAGTATGTCTGAGCAGGCTAGCTAAGCCAATATATTGTTCCAGATTAAGAGAGTGTAATCCTGGTCTCTTGACACTTCAACCCCTGTGGCTATACCTTTCAGGAAGTGGGATTAGATTAGGTCAGAGGCACCTAATTTTCACTGCCACCTCTGCCATTCCCTTCACACCGATGATTCCCATAAAATACTTCTTAAGCACTATTTACACCATACAACCTTTAACTCTTTTGCTCAAATCAATACTAATCTCAGACTTGGCTTTCCTTTCTGAAGGGGATATTTGTGCAAATTGGCTGTTAATAGTGTTTGGTTTGCATTTTTCAGCCTCTAATTTTAGTAGATATATATGATACTTTGCAAAATCCCTAGACTGTTAAATAAAGTAAATCGTATTCTGTGTCTTCAGCTCTTATATTATATTAAAATGGTTCTAAACAGTGATCTGAATCATATGACATGATATTAATATTTTTGACCCATTGTTGACAGTTCCTGAAATGTCCCAATATTGTTTTCATGCTTACATACATATTTTATAAATGTTAGTTCTTGTTCAGAGGTCAAATTCTATTCTGCACATGGCTGAGCGTTGTCCATTTATTGAATATTTAAATGAAGACACGTCTCCCCTCATAGCGGTTGCACTGTTCTTATCTCTGCTGACTCTGACATGAAACTTTAGGTCATGTTGGTTCTACGTAATGCTGCTGCAGACTACCTTTGTCCAATCAGATATATTTGCCATGCTCTGACCTTTCCATGTATGACCACATCACGCCTATGTAAAACTAACCATTTACCACCCCCAAATATATATTTTAGCAAACAGGCAAATTTAATCAAGTTAAAATGTATCTTTTAACATGCAAATTAGGTCTTTTTTTAAAAACTACTCTTGTAGTCATTAAGCTGTTTCTGATGTTATACTCCCAGTTGCAATTGTATACTATTATATTTCACTTAAACTGTTATTTGCCTCTAAATGTAAGTAATTAAAAAACAACAAATTTGGAGCCAGCTATATTTGCTAGAAACTAAATGCTTATCCTATACAGTTTTTATATTATGCTGTTATTTTAAGTTCACATGATAAAGACAGAGGGGTGTTTGATATGAGGATAACCTTTACTCCATATAGCAGAAGCCACCTGGTCTGCTGCTGGTTATCCCTGCATTTATCAAGTTAAGGTATTTGCTGTCAAAGAGAGGGGAGAGGTCAAAGGTAGCTGAGTACAGTCCTATTTAGGACTTTCTTAAATGTGCTGTTCTCAATAAAATGTCAGCCCAAATTTAAAGGTCACTTTTAGCTTTTTTGCACCTCAGATGGTTTGTTTATGCTGTGTTTTTGTCTTTTCTGTCAGCGCTTAGTATTAGTAGCAGGCGGCTCATTAGCAAACTAAGATTTCAGATATGCCCAAAGCACCGTTCTGTCAGATTTTCTTTCTGTATTTCTTGTACTTCACCATGAGAGGTTTGTACAGAAGTACTGTATAGGCTGAATCTGGTCCACACCTTGTTGACTCTATCTTTGACAGTGGTTTTGAGATTCACGCCTGAGGCCACTTTGCGCTGGTTGTTTGCAGTTTCCCATAGACGGAGGATTTATTAAAGGAGTACAACCCGGAGTCAACTTATTATATACGTCCACCTGCTGGAGAAAAAGTTTTGTTTTCATAGTTTGTGAGGGTCAACAGAAAAGGTGTACATTGATTTTTGCTTTTATGCACAAAAGGTCAAGAAGGAGGTGAACATGAAAGAAATTGTATAATTGGCTCTTTTAATGATTGGTCGAAGGCTAGCAGAGTTAGTGCTTGTCATTCTGTGCAATGGTATTTTGGGTTCTTCTGTTATTACCTTTTGTGTGTTATGGGTTGCTGGTTTTGAACTGAATTTTGAAAGGACAGCCTGTGTGTGAAAGGACAGAGTGTGTTGTCCCGATACTAAAATTTCAAACTGGATTTTGCTCATAAGGATTTCTCTAATAGACTCGATACTCAATCTTAACCTAAATTGAATTATTTGTAATTGAACATTTCTTCTATGCACATAGTGACACAGCACCAGAGTACATTGTAAGAATCTAGTTTCCACAAATGCTTTCTTAAAATACATGGGCGCTAACCATTCTGCCAGGCAAGCCTAACATCAAAATTTTGCTATTTTGCTATTAAATCAACACGGGAAGAAATCAGTGGTCTTTTCTAAATGTATAAAAATGCATAAACAACTATTTATGAGTCTATATTTCTAAAGCTCAAAATGCTCTGTTTCACCTTGTGATGTCATGAAGCAGAGGTTTTGAAGTTAACAGCTACCCTTTACCTTTCAGTAGAGATTGACAATTCCAGGTCTGAAATCATCCAAATGACTCTAGTGAGTGTGTAAGGAGTTTAAAAACACAGTGGAGCACTTCCTGAATTACCACATGACATCACAAGGTGGAATAGAGAAATCAGCCTAAATATGCAGGGTTTGTGTGTTCAGCATGTAAATGAAACAAAACACAACTCTGGGCATGTTTTTGATGAGGAAACAACATAACATGAATCACATAATATTGTAATATGACTCTTTAAGCAATGATGTCTTAATAAGATTGTCACACAGTAGTTTGTTTAACTGTAATGCTAACTAAGCTAACTCAGCACTGAATAGCCACATTGTTAGACTGTGCCAATTTTAGACCATTTCACTATCATTTTGTCTGGCACTAAATGCACTCATTAAGGTTAAGTCCAAAAACAGAGAAGAAAAATTGATACAAATTGGCATCACTGTCTTTTTGGACTTATCTTCTGGGACCCGTCCCCAGAGGTAATAATACTTAAAGGGCCTCATAGGTCGCTGCCCTGCTCATGTATCTAGTCAGAGTTAATCATGAGACCATCTGTCCTGCTGCATATCTGTGTATTGGTCAGGATCCCGGGCACTGGCATTAGGAGCCATTGACGTAGGACAGCAGGAGTTTCCTCTCTAACGCCTTTAGTCATCTGCCCTCCTGCTCGCACCTTTCACTTCAGCACGTGAGCTCGCCTGATGTGTTTCTGCGTTTTAGAGCCTGTCAACAAGCTGTTGTAAAAGATAGCATTTTCTCTCTCTCTCTCTGACAACCCAGTCTCATTTTAGACTAGAAGTTACAGTTTCCACACTTAATAATAGCTATACTTTTAATTAACTTATATTTAGTAACTATTTAACTTAACTTCTTACCCTAACTCCTAAATTAAGTTGTTAATGAGCCTGAATCATTCTTAAAATATTTGTTCATTATCAATTACATCTTTGTTTGTGCTTTATTAAGGCAAATTAAGGTGTATATATTACACAGCGCTATCACAATGACCATATATAGAAGAAATGTTTTTATTATTTAGTATTTTAAATATACTTTTCTAAGTGCTAACAATATTTTATGAGAATTAGTGGAGCTTTCTTTGTTGAAGTAGCGAGCAGTGGTCAAGTATTCCAATGATAGAAAAACACTGCATTTAGCTTATCGTGTAGTGGTTGTACTTTCTAATACACCAGTACTTTCACTTGTGTATATGTTTGATTAGTATTAGGAGTACGTGTCATGGACGATCTGCTGGGCTGTTGCCATTGACGTCACAGAGGGCAGTGGGAGAGGATTCTGTCAGGTGTAGACAGGCTGATGTGCTGGTGTCATGGTCATGGGTATATTCACACTACCTTTGCTGGCTGCAGGGTATAACCGTATAAACATTATGGGCAACAGTAGCTCAGTTGGTAGAGTGTCAGTGCGATTTCAGCTCCTAAAGATGAATGCTGTTATTGTGTCCTTGGGCAAGACACTTAACCCCTCTCCCCCCAGTATACCTGCGTACTCTGGTATGAATGTGTGTGAGTGCTAGTATTCTATTTATTTTGTTATAATATCATTTGTTGACATTTTTCTGATGCTTGTGTAAAAGTACATACATTGGAATACATATACATTGGAATCCTCCCTCTTAGCCAAGCCTGTTATAAAAATGACAGACAATTCTACCATGCGTCACTGCAAAAGTTTATTTCATTTCACCCCTTTGAGGTCTCTTGACACTACTCCCAACTTAAACTAGTGCCAACCCTTCTAACGTCACAGATGCTTAATGAGCTTCAGCACGTGAAGGGTAAATGTGACCGTGCAGTCTCCTCCTCACTGTCATGGCCCTGATCCAGGACAGCTGAAGGCAGACATCCGTCTCCCTCTGACAGTGTAAGAAGCAATCCCCTATATGCACATGCCAACAATGGATTTGAGTGACGCACTTACCCCCTCTGGGACAATCCAGAGGAATCCCACAACCAGATCTGTGCCACTCTGAGCTCTTCTTTTGGATAACAGGCAGGTGGGTGCTGTGGTCAGGCCAGAAGGCGGCGGAGCCGAAAATGATGAGGATAAGAGGATGGATGGAAGAGGAGTGGGAGAGAGAGTGGTTTAGAAATGCAGGATGGGCATCTGACACAAAACCGAATCTAAAATAGAGACCAATATGTTACTTTTTCATGGCCGGTGCTGATGCCGAATGAGTAAGCTCTGCCGATATTAAGGGTCGATATTTTGAGCTGATTATTTTCACTGAACTTTCACTTATTATTCACTTTTCAGTTATGCACTTTCAATTATTTTCACAAAATTTAATACACTACAAACATTTTTTTACTACATACTGGATATGAACGCTTTACAGTCACATTTTGTGCAGTGTCCAAGTGTTCAGATAAAACTTTGGGTCAACCAGGTGCCTAAAATTATGAACAAGCAAAATATCTGCTAGAGATTTAAGGCCAACCGATATAGTTGCCAACTGATATATTGGTTTATCTCTAATCTACAACAAGTAAACAAGAAGAACAAAAACAGAATGAAGCTGCTAGTTAAAGGTATGCAGCATTGTATGTGAGATTTTACAGACTTTACCTAGGCATGGTGAAATCAAATATCAACAAACAGGTGACCATGACGCTGCCAGGACACGTTACAGGTCAGATCAGTACAGAGGCAAGCCTACGTACAAGCTTTTTAAACTGAATAAAGATAGATCATTTTTATGCCATAGTGTGGAACATTCAAGGCATAAAAAACAAAACATTCAGAATATTTTGCCGCATGAAACACACATAAAAAAGTTGTGACAGGCTCAGTAAAAGTTTAGAAATGTGAGAATCCAAGTTCTGGGTATTAAGACCTTATATTCTTTATAAAGGATATATATTGACGTAAGCTGCACCGAAATAAAGAAGTCACATATTAACATTGTAATGCTATATAGTTCAGAGAATTAATATAACTTTATTTATTCCAGAGGGGCAATTTAAGCAAATATCGTCAAAATTATTCTTTCACGACTTCAATTCTTCATCTTATTTAGGTGTCAGGCATTGCACATCTCAGTCTATTACTAATTAGCTGGGGGAACGAATCTTGCAAACTCACACTCTGCACCCTGGGCAATTTGAAATCCCTCTTACTTCCTGACTATGATGCAACTTAATTAGGTACTTCTCTTTTCATGTATATTTCTTGTGTTTCAGGTCAATTCCAGTGTGGACATAAACGCTGTGACAAACAGGATGGCCTGAAGTCTTGGGAGGTGAATTTTGCATATGTAGAACAAGGAGAGAAGAGGAACGCATTGGTCAAACTCCGTAAGTAAGCCATTATCTCTGCCTTATCTAAACATTGCATCATTTTCATATTATGCCAAGGTGATGTCTCTTCCTTGTAAACTGTGTCAAGCGCGTGGCTGGTAGCTCTGACCTAATGGAAGCTCCTGTGTAATACCCTGCTCATAATAATCCTCCTTCAGGTATCATAGAGCAGAAAATCCTGTTACAATAATTACGGTAATTGGCCATCCCAGCAATCACAGAAGTTGGTGAGGCAGCCAAGTACAGCCTGCACAACTGGTCACAGCCGACAAAGTTCTTATCAAATGGAACAAGTCCTAATTTTCTGACAGTTAAAAACAAGGATAACTTTTTGTTTAGAAATATATTATTATTACAATATTAAAATATTGTTTGATAAGAACAATGTGAGGTGCATTCATATGTATAAATTCAGGGGTGAGGAAGTAAACATTTTGGGGGCAAAATTACTTTTTGAGGACACATGTACTTGTTGTAATTGAGTATACTTCTGGTCACACAATTATATTTAGCTACTTTTAAAATTAATTAATTCATGAGAATTACTGAGTAAAGCACATACTTTCAGCTCTTGTTCTTTTTTAACCTGCAAATGCACAGCTCAAAGAATATGCAAATTGGGGTTTAAAACAGCTTGATTCAGTATTCAACTGTTTAATTAAAGTGTTTTATAAAAAGACTACTACCACTAAAAAGGCATTAAAAAGTTACTAGTATTTTCTACTCTCAGTGGTGGTAAGATGCATTTGTAGCCATAACTGCCCTGGGATAGACTGATGGAAGTATGGCTGCCAATCTGTGCACATCCATCACTCATGCACATTTGTGGCTGGCAAGGTGAGTGAAGGGTCTTGCCTAAGGACACAACAACAGTATGTGCTGGCCTGATCCTGCTGACTTTTGGGTTGGTTGATGAGCACACTCCAGTCACACTCCAGTCACACTCCAGTCACACTCCAGTCACACTCCAGGCCACTGCCGGTACAAGCTAAACCTTAGGAATGACTTGCTTAAAAGCCTGTACCAATTGTCTATAATCCAACAATAGCTGTAGTGGGGCTGACACTGGGGTAAGAGTAGATATTTCTTTATTCCCAAAAAATTCCCTCTATTCTGCAGCACTTGCTTTGTAATTAAGTACTCTTCTTTTGTATTTCACTTGTTGTAGGATTATGCCCAGAATGTTCTTTCAAGCTCAACTACCATCACAAGTAAGTCTGTCCGAATCCCGCTTTAAGGCATTCACACTTAATTGAAATAGGTGCACGGAATGTAGAGCAAGTCATTGCGTAGAAGCAGCTTATGTGGAGATAGCAATCTGAAGAGATGATGTTGTGAATAAATAATGCCAGCGCTTTGAACAGTTGCCGCCGCTTTTATATTGTTCTTGCTGGCTTTTTAAAGGAGTTAGTGAAAGCCATAACCTTTTCACAGCTTCAAACTGAGATTGAGTGAAAGAGCCCTTTAGCAGTGGGTTTGTATTTGATGTCTTCACTGTAATCAGGAGTCCAATGTTGTGAATAGTCTTTGGTGAATAGCTGATTCTGTTTTTCAGGAGGAAAGAGGTGAAGGCGAAGACAAAGACTAAAAAGGTGTTGGAGGAAAATCGCACACCATCACCCAAGAAGAAACACAAGAGGAAGCACTCACGCTCAGAGAGGCACAAACATAAGAAGCGCAAGGGTAAATTCTCTTCTCCGAATCTTTTCAGCAAGAGACCTTTGTATTTCAGCAGTATTTTTATAGCACATTCCTGGACTGCACAATGTATAGAAGTGAATGGTGTTATATTTATTATTTCAACTATAACCATATGGATCGAAAATTAAATCACAATAAGTGTCATCCACTAGTTGTACACTAGTCCTAGAGTCCTACATAGTTTGCCATCTTTAGTCCTCAGTCTTTATTATATTGTATCTATACTGTATCAGTCTTGAGTTAGTTGTGATACATATCAACAATATCGACAATAATCACTATTTAAATCCTATTCAAAATGATTATTATTTTTCAAGCAATTATGTGCATAGAGAGAAGGTGGGCCGTTAGTGCAGGAAAAAATTGAAGTTGGTGACCTATGCAACAGAAATAGACTTTCCAATCAAGGAAACAGGTACATAGGTACGGAACGCACTCCATTTCAGCATACTTGTCATCAGTTACAGCAATAATCATCATAATTGTAATTGAAATGTGATGATTTGCATAGCCCTAGGCTTGGACATGGTTTAAAACTGTTGGTGTTTCATGTTATTTTTATTTTTAATTTTTAATGTCATTCTATATTTTTTACCCGTGTATCGTATCTCCTTACAATAAAACTCAAATAACCACCTTTTAACTTTTACAACATCCACAGTAGCTCTTTCTGACACCTCTGCCCATTTTATTTTCCTCAGATCATTCTCCGTCTTCCAGCAGCTCGGAGGCCTCCTCAGACAGAGGTACATTCACACCTCTAACACTTACACAAAAGTACCTCCTCTGCCACAGGACCTCAACATTGGCCAAATCATCGTCCACTCCCCCAGAATACTGCTCCAAGACACTCCCCCAATTTTTCGTCTGAAAAACAGCATGGCCCTAAAGCCATGTGGGTAATAGTGTTATCCTGACAGCCATACTGTTTCTACTCAGCCTCTCCTCTCTGCTCCGTGCCTGTTATTTGACCCATAACCGCACTGTGTGAAATGAAATATGTCTTTGCCCCCGAGTCCCCTGTGTGAGGGCAGAGGCTGAAAAGTTTTGTGCACAAAAGCACCTTTTCTGACGAGAGATAATGTCATTGACTGACAACAGACAAAGAGATCAGACTGCCCACTGGTGTAGAGTTTGGTGTGTGAATGAAATCCCAAACCAGTCAAGTCCAAACAGTAAGATCAAGATATCTTCATTCATACTTGGTAGAGAAGTAAGAGTAAAGTTACTTCAAAATGATATTACTTAAATAGAAGCACAAAGTAGTGGTCCAGGAAATTATTCAAGTAAGAGTGAAAAAGTATTTGGGTAAACAACTCTTCAAGTAAAAGTGAATAACTGCCTGGAGTTAACATCGGATTTATAATTTGTAGGAACATTTATTTAATGAAATCCTTTGACATGCGTCTCCTTTTTCAGGGGATCCTCATTTTGACATGAATGTCATTGGAAGGACAAATAAAGAACAAAGAACAAACACCACAAAATGGGAAAAAGCATATCTAAAGGAGCAATGCAAGAAACATATATTTTCAAATTATTTAAAGGAAAATGTTTACTTCAGTAAGAGTGCTGTTACGGTCTATAATATATTACTCAAGTAGGGGCAGTCTAATTCCTCATTCATCCAGGAGTGGTTCAGTGCTGAAGAGATTTCAGGTTTCGAAACCTTCTCTGCATGACCTAAGTAGAAGTAAATATATGGTACAGTCTGCAAAAGTGTTAATAATGTGAAATCGGACTTTGCCATACACCAGTACCACCACACCTTGATCCAAGACCAAAATAATGCCTCTGGACTAGTACTTCTTATCAAGTCTCTAGTGTGTTTTTTTCTATTTTGGACTTTAACAAAACAGGAAAGTTACAAAGCTGATATTTTGACACGCTCAAACATTGCCGAGTGTAAATCTGATTTCGCTCTGGCTGATTAAACTGTAAGGGCCCCTTGAGCCAAAATAAACTGGTGGTCTATAACTTGCCAAGCTTTCTGTGCGTGTTTACCCTCCTGTCAAAAGTGGGCACGGCATCCAGAATCCCCATGATCTGCCATAACAACATCAGTCTTCTGGGCCAAAACCAACTTAACTGAACCGAGTCTTGAGACAATATCGCTCGCCTATGATATCCATTCATCAGTATAATTTGTCCTCAGGGAGTTGACTTGTGCTTTCCATCTAACTTGTCCCCGTAGACCCAGAGGCAGCAGAGGAGTGTGAGGGCCAATCAGAGGTAGACCACTGGAAAGGCCCTGCTCCTGCGGTGGAGGAAAAGTCAAGGTGAGGTTAAGAGCTAATGTTCATATTAAACTGTGCCCAGTAAGCTGCTGTGAAACCATGACTTAGCCCACCAGCTACTAATCACCTTTTATGACACCCTATTTAGAGCCTGTACTTGGAGGGGAAGCACACTACATCTTTCCTACTTCTATTCATATTCTTACTGTCTCTACTGGTGCTTTTGCTAGTATACAGTTTCTGCTAGTAGCTCAGGTTGAACCACTGCTACTATTGATATTTTGCAGTGACATCATCCTGGGGGTGCTCTATATATGTCTTAAGGAGGAATGTTCCGCAGTTACCATGGGAACACAGTGCACACGTTAGTGAACACTGTGGAAACCGTGTGTGCTTCAGACAGAGCATGCTTTCAGTTAGCATTACACCCTGAAATAATGTTGATGATATCAGCGCCAAATATTTTGACACTTCATCCACCTAGTATCTAGTACGAATGTGATGTGTGAGTTATTGATATGGTCGGAGGGGGCAATAATGCAGATTAGCAGCCTTACTTCTGTCTAGCCGTGGCTACAGAGTGTAGAGTGGATGTCTTGAAAGTCTCTATATTATCATCTTGTGAGGTCATGTAGTGGTAATTTTCAAGTTAACCCCTATCTTTTACCTTTAGTTCAATAGAGATGGGCAATTCCTGGGATGAATATGTATGGAGTTTCAAAACACAGTGGAGCACCTGTATTACCACAGTATTTTCTGTTTAAGATCTCAGCTTAAATATGCAGGGGTTGTTTGTTGAATATATGTGAATGAAACTAAACTAAACTCCGGGTATGTTTTTGACACGGAAAAAAACATTATAACAGATCAGAAAATAGCTCAATATGTTCCCTTTAGAAAGAAGTGTACTCAGTACAAACGAACTACTACTCTACTAGTCATGCTTGTTTAGATTTTTTACAGGGAGAGATTTTAACGTTGCAGTTTTCATATTTACTTCACAGGTAAAGTCTTATTTGTTTATTTATTCAGCTCTTGTGCTTTATACTCTTCCAATTTTTACCACAGCAGAGACAGCCAGGATATTAAACTGTGTGTCAGCCTGCATCCCCCTCCAATCCCCATGTGCTTGACAGGAAGTAACATTTTTGTATTTATTTGCTTCTTGTGTTCAGGGAGGAGGAGTTTGACGACTACTTTGAAGACATGTTTCTCTGACTGCGCCACTATCAGCTGTAACCCTGCTGCGACTAAACTTTCCCCTGACATATCGGCACAGCGCAAACATTCTTTCCAATACAGAAACACAAATAAACAGAATATTCACGCAATTCCTGTCACTGTCTTCAATTTTTTAAAGATTTGCCACTGTCTGTGTGTAGTCATCATACTAACAGTGCTTTTATCTCCGCTTATCGCACCTTACTTTAATGTACACACTGGATATTTGTCTTGTTTCTTTTTGTCAAACAGAAATGAGAGGGACTTGTGGAGTGGAAAGCTTTACCTTTCTGCAATAGACCAGGTTATAGGCTTAGTAGTTAGAGCATTTGGCAACTAACTTAAAGGTCGGTAGTCTGATAACTGCTCCAACTAGTTCAGACTGTCAATTTGTCCTTGGGCAAGGCACTTTACTCACCTTACACATGTGAAAGTTGGAGAAGACAGGAAACAGACACTACAGAGACTACAGAGAAGGTGAGATGGTGATTCAAGAGGCCATTGGTGCAGATCTGAAGCCACCATCCATTTACCCTCAAGGCAGCAGTGGCTGCACAAGTTGTTTACATCACTAAGTGGAGTGGATTAATGCAATATTTTCTGCATAAAAACAATATAATGGCATTAATATTGCATGGAATATGTAAGAAACAAGTGAGCAAATCAAAATAGGGGAAAGTGGCTTGACAACTGGTTATAGTTTTGCTTTCAAAAATTGTCCTTAAAAAGTAACATATAATTTGTAAAGCTTCATGACATGATAACAGTATTTTGTCACTCCTATTACCATGTCTGTCTGTATATCAGTATCACAAAATGTATTACAATTGCTCAAATTTCAGCTACTTTCAAAGATTACATTGGGATCACTTTTACCTGCACAACACATCATATTTTTCATATACTTGCTCTGTTGGCTTTCTACCAACGACAGGATAAATAATAGTTATTGTAGCACACACTGATTTCTGCACTTATAAAGAGCAACAGGGATTAGCCAGTTCCGTGGGCCGAGGACACATTGCACACTGCATCCAGCCTGCAAAGAGGGAAAGTACGTGAGGTTACGGGAGATTATGGGCCTTGGCTTAGAGCAAGACAATTACTTTTCCATGTTAGCGCTCTGTCGATCTTGTTTTAACTTCGTACACCTCGGGAATGAAAAGTAAATTACATTGTGATATCTACTGATTTACACTAACAGGTAGTTAAATGTATTAAATTGGCCTGTTCATTAAAGGTAACCCCAGGAAAATACAGGTAATGGCCAGTAGGTCACAACTTATCTTGTAAGCAATTGTAGTGTCTTACTGGTGCAAGTAATGATACTATTGAATCTGTTACAATTACAGGTGACACTTTGTATTAACTATACTTTAGTAGGCCTTAATAAAGGACTTCCTACTTTTTGTTCATTATGAATTAAGTATCATTCAGGCTTAAGATTTTAATTAAGTAGTTAGTAACTCCTAACCCTTACCCCTTAATTAAGTAGTTACTAAGCCTGAGTCCTTCTTAATGCTAATTAAGGGGCAGTTATCATAACTTAGTGCCCTCTGACAACTGTTAAGTTGTAAGTACTGTTTCTTATGTCACTACTATTATGTCATTTCATATTTTACTACTATCACAGTTATTATAGGTAGTAGTTCTACTACGGTAAAGCTCCGATCAAAACTGCTGCAATGATTTATTTTACTCCAAAAATATGTTTAGGCTTCAACAAATAGTTTTCCTACATGTTCAAAAAAAGAATATGCAAATGAACAATACTTTTTCAAATAAAGTGTCACTCTGAAACTAGGACAGAAACACTATAACGTGTTTCATGGTGATGGACGTCCATGCATAAACAGCACTGGTCTTGTAGTATCAACATAACAGAGTAATTTGCATATTTATACTTGAAATCAATCTTCCCTTGTACACAAAATGATTGGATGGCAATATACAGCGGGTTAAGCAACATTTTATCAAGGCAGGATCAGTTCCAATCCACTGATCCTCTTTCCTCGGGGGCTCATCCAGCTTTGAGGCCTTGAAGATCCCTGCACGATATATGACTAAGCCCGAGGTGTCTTCAGTTCATTCCCTGTCTCTGTCTTAACCTCCATATGAGAGCTAAGCATGCAACAGGAAATACACAGGATTCACAAAAAAGCCATTGTGGGTGTGTACACCACCATATAGTCTTTATTTGCATACATGTATAATACATATCAGGACACAAACAGTAAAGGTCTTTAAGTTTCTAGAAGCTTCATCACATTGTCTGGTATTGCATAAATGCAGCATGTGGCGTGTACAGACCTGCTGTGTTCTGTTCTAAAGAGCCCAATGTTTTGTATCTCTGCAGTCAGAAAGTGCTGATACAAACTGTATGCTGTACTGTAGATGAAACAGTCCTGTCTCCAGTCATGAGCATGGTGTCACTCTGCTCCAACTAAAGAGTTTCCTGGTATTCTCAAAGCCATTCTGATTGGATTAGGAGACTGGTCAATGCCCCATTGATTAAAGGAGATGGCATTGTGTTGTGTAACCACACAGCGAGGGCCTCACACACAGTTTGTTTAAGGAAGGGGAAATCCAAAGTGATTCTGAAATAGCAGAGTACTCGCTGTCCACTAATACCCAACAGAACAGGTTCCGTTAAGTTTTAGAGTTAACGGATTGACATTTGCACCCGGCTGACACTGCCAGTGTTTACACTCTCAGTATTAGCTTAGGCTCATAATGGTCTGTACTAAGGACGGCGGCAGTCTCCGGTCTACATGTGTGTCAAGTGGTTTAAATAAATGCACTGTACATCTCCTGACTGAACAGTGGCCGACATCACAGTAGTTTAGGTGAAACAATGTCTTCACTAAACTTTGTGATTTCCAGTAGACAAAGTAAGAAGTTTTGTGAAACAAATGGGTCTCGATCAACTTTTTCATTTACATTCTCTATGGTTTATCTATTTACATTTAAAACATACATTTCAGAAATGTCTTTGTTACACCTACATTATATTATTTTACTAAACATGTACACAGTGCAAACAGCTTGGTGTGAAAGCTGTGTGTACATTATGCATGCAACTTTGAGTTTGAACTTTTCAACATTGTCCAATATTGTTCATCCAAGATAATTCAAATATAAAAAGTCAAAGGGTGGGTTCACACTTTCCCTTGTTTTAGCACAGCTTAATCCTGATGTAGGCTTGGTTTAGTCCTCCTGGTTTAGTCCTGATTTAGTCCTGGTTTAGTCTAGTGCAGGTTTAGTTTCTGGTTTGAATGTAATGTATATAAAGTGTGAACGCACCCTAAATGATGGTCATAAAATGAAACTGCATACTGAAGTACTGTACATACTATATCTTTGCCCGAGTCATGAGGTTTGACAGCCTACGGTAAAAGCTGTGAGGACATCATCCATTGACTTGAGCTGTTGTAATTACATGATTACATAGATGGTTGAATATATCTCAAACTCTGTACTATATAACCAAATCAAATTTTAGAATATTCCAACCACTGTGCACCATAATTCACCAGTTACCTTCAGCTCGACTGCCAAACCAGTGGCAGCTAAGTGCACTGTGCATCTATCTGTGCTTTGGCATAACAAACCTTATGTTACATTTAGAACTCTGATTAATATGCATTTATCTGCCGGGTGCCAACCTTGTTGGTCAAAGATCCTTAATTGCTACGTTGAAGCCAAGGTCTGGAGCCATGTATTGTGTACAAGTCCTTCAGAGTAGAAGGAGCAGGCTCACAAAGAAGCAGTACTTCAGAGCTGTCGACCAGGAGAGATAAGTGCAGCCAACAGCAGTCCTCACTAGTCCAGATGTGTAGTTTCAGCAGATGGAGCAGGTCTTTGACTTCCCGTCAGCTAAAACAAACATACAAAAGAATTAAATGTGTTTGAATTATATAATTTACAGAGTTGACAGTGACATCACATGTGTTACATTTATCATCGCCTCCCTCCAGTCTCTTCTTCTCATCCTCAATGGCCTTCATCTTTGCACTGTGTTCTTCAGCCAGTTCGTTCCAGTGTGCTCTGTTGTTGTTCAGTCCATCAAACATGGGCTGGATCTCTTTGTGGAATCGGGAAAACTCCTAAAAATCACCCCAAAGTAGAACAATGTCTCAGTATGCTGCTATAGAGCTGTGTAGCAAACCTAGTAATATAAATATGTATTCATTTGTTATTCCCTTACCTTGTACACAAATGAGCACACAAAGTCAATGAAACCACACTGCATCTTGGGTAGTTGGTCTGAACAGTTTCGGTCCATCATGGGCTGGAAAAAAGACAATTGTTTAATGCATTTCCCCACAAAAAATCAGGAGTTCCAAGTGAATAAGTTAAAAAGGCAAAACAGTCTTACAATTGGTTGCTGGTCTAGCACATTTCTTTCTAAATCACCCTGCTCCCAGAATTCAGCTGCGACCATCAGAGCCACCTGAGGGTAACACAATTTTCAGTGATTAATTACAGAAGTCTGTGTGGGTTTGTTTTTCACATCTTGTTATTTTTTCCATTTGTCTTTTTGAGAAATTGTTTCTTTGGACAACCTTGCTTTGCACTTCCCAAGGCTTTGTAATGGCGGACAAGTCACAGCCGGTCATCATCATAGCCCTTGACAAAACAATAAAAACAATTTGCATGTTTATTATAGCATTATTGTTCTCTTCTTTATTTTAATGAATGACAATGACAGATTTGTTTAAACATAATATTATACATACATCACAATTTCTTTCCTGATAGGGTTGTTGGAAACGTAGGCAGTGGCTTCTTTTTCATCTGTCATTGGCTCAGTGGCATTGACAATATTTTGAAACATGGTTCTTTTTCTGTACCAAAAAATAGATACATTTATAACTAAAATACAAAACTATGTGTAAATCCATTTAATTTCACAGTAATCATTCAGATACTGACTTGAAGTAAAGAGCCAGATCCGTGGCAATGATGCAGACATCAAACAAGTGTTGTACAGTTTCGAACTGACGTTTTTGAAGGTTGCAGAAAATGTTCAGTGCCTGGAAAATAAAACAATATTTACTCAAAAAGCTTTAAATGCCTACAATCAAATGAAATATAATCTTCTGGGCAGTATACCTCTTCACCCATTAGCGTTTTGCTGTATTCCAAATGGTGCCTCTCTAGAATAGATGATCCGTGCAGTTTGGCCAGAGGATGTGCGCTCCTGTAAACCAAGAAAAAAAAGGGGGTATTATTGTTGTTCAAGGTTGTACAGCAACACTGACATTTTCGTTTTACTTTGTCTGATAGAGATTGTTGGTTCCTCTGTGGTCGATATCGTGGCAGAAAGCAGCAGATACCATCGCAAAGGCATCCAGATCAGAGTAGTATTTCCTCAGTTTCCCAGTCTACAAAGGGAAAGTATTACAGAACATTTGTAGTGAGGTGTATATTTTTTAATTTAACAGTGGGCTTAGAAAGTTTTCTGTTTACCATAGTTATGATATGTTATGGCATTTAACCCTGAACTAGAATATCCCTATGATCCCAATGTTAATATGATATTTTTGGAATATTGTCACTGTTTAATGCTCAAAAACACTTTCCCCGCCCACTCAGAAGTATCATAGCTTTAGTTGCCTCTAAAGGATGCACTATGTAACTATTATCTTGTCTCGTGCTTGTCTCCATGGAGATATTATTGCTTTGCCTGGATTGTTCCTCCGTATGCAATTAACCTTCTCCATCTTGCCAAAAGGCTCGCCTCTCACAGATCTGACCTGTGATTTGGCCTAGTTTTTAAGGGCATACAGTAGATAAGTTTAATGCCTTTATAGAAGGCAATACACAAACTCTAGATATACATGAATTGTGTTATTTCAAAATTGTGATTTAGGCTCTTAAATAAATTATGTTAATCTTTTTTTGGCGCGCTTTCTACTTTACTGGGTATTTGTGGTTTATCTCTGCACTGCACAAAACAGTTTTATATGATGTGCGTGTCTTCTGCATGCCTTGTTAGTGCAATTGTTACCTGCAGCAGACAAAACATGGTGTGGCCCACATTGAAGCCATGTCTCCAGTTGTGGTAAGTGATGGCTCGGTAACCCTTTCTCACTGTATACATCCATCTGGTCAGAGTCTAACAGCAGAAAAGAATCAATGTTTCACACAAGAAAAGCAAAACTATAAAACATTACAGTAACTCTGGTAACTACATGTACACACCTCAGCGGGGACTTTGAATTTCTCGACTACTCCCAGCTCAAAAAACATGCGAATGCCAGCTTTAATGAGGTCAAACTCAGAGACAGGGAAATCGCTAAAGGAGAATTTATACAGGTCTTCTCCATTCACGTTATTAGCTGGTGGGATGTTGGCTCGCTGCACAAAAACAACACCAAATCATTACTGGCATGCACGGTTCATTTATAATTCATACCAAGGTAGTTTTTTAAGTAGAAGTAGAATGTTTTGGAATTTCACAATACTTACTAATAATTTGTACATCTCCTTCTGATCGCAGTCTTCAGGTTCAGCATCAAACTTTTCTTTAGTATTCTAGGAAAGTAAGTAAATGTTTTAAAGTTATTATCATTATAATAAATCGTCACAATCCTAAACATAACATAAGATAAACAAAATCATTTTAAAGCAGTTCAAAATTTTGGACATAGGGCCTCACTTCCTAGTGAGTGTTGAAGATGTGTGGAGACGCTTTTTTAAATATTCCATCCAGTCCTTGTATTTGGAGAGGTCACTGGTGCTAGGCTAGTGCATGTCAATGGGCATAGTTGGCATGTTACTAAAAAACAGTCTTACCCACTCCACAGTGCAGCCGAAGCAAAACAATTATAACTCCAGACTGTTGATGTGAATGTCTGTGTCCTCTCCAAATACAAGGACCGGATGGAATATTTATTCTCCACAGGTCTCCAACACTCTGGCTCACTAGGAAATGAGGCCCAATGTCCAAAACTCTGAACTGCTCTCAGCAATTTTTACTATTTAGTCTTTTAACTAAAATGACTGGTTTGGTGTCTGCAAATAATTATTTTTAGCTTTAATATCTAAATATAATAACAAAATGTCAACTTTTTGATCATTTGTTGTAGCCAGCAAAAAAATGCCACTGACAAAACCTATGATGAAATATAGTAGCTGAAGAAAGTTATACTGATTTGAAGGGGGAAAGATGCAAGTAAAAGGTACTTGTTTGCATGTAACATATACAGGTTGGTAGTAGAACACCAAGAGCCCCCATGTCTGACAACTAAGTTATTGGAAAATTTTCATTATTTTATGGCAAGGATAAAACTCGGTAGCAACTAGGTAGCAACAAACTATTGAAAGCTACAAGGGAATCTCATTTTCAAAAACCTGTTTATAAACATCATGTAAAGTTCTTGAATACTGATGTTTTTGTAAATAAATGATGTATTTCTGACTCACCAGGATGGACTGCATTTCCTCTGGGGTACATTTGGTCTGATACAGCAGCATCTCCTGAGCGATCTCTCTCCTGTACTCAGTGCGGTTCAGCTTATCATAAGTGTCACAGTTCAGCACGGACCAACCCAGGAACTGTGTCAGGGCCTGAAACAAATAAATGATCAAAACTTAATTATAAAAAGTTAAATGCACTACGTATGTATGAGGATTTCTATTCAAAATTCAAGTAATTGTAACATATAGCTTCTGTTATTTGAGTAGTTTTGACCACCAAACTAAACTAACAAAACTAACAGAATTATGATTAATATTCTGATTTCAACTAATGTTTACGTTATGTATTTTTGCAGTGTATAGTAAAGAAAAACCCAATTAATTCACCATTAATGCAGTAAAGTGATAACAGTTGAACATACAGTAAGTCGTAAGTAAAGCTCATATGGTGTTGATGAAGATATCTAAGCAGGCTATTTATATGCAAATGGATTCTGCAATATGGTCCTAATAGAGACGCTGCACCTGTTGTGTGCTTTTAATGTAAACTTGCAAATTAGACAGGAGGAAGAGATAAGGAATAAACATGGACTGGGAATTATCCTGTACTCACCTCAGTGATCTGCTCATCGTGTTCATCAAAAGGTTTTCCATCTTTTCTGTTGAAGAAAGTGGCAATGCCGACGATTTCTTCTTTCTTGTTGACGATGGGCAGAGACAGGCAGTTCTTGATGATGAATCCTGACTCGTCCACTGGTCCTTTCTGGAAAAACAAAGACAAATATTTAAGACAGTGATTGTAAAGTTCAAAATTGGGGTTGCTATTGTATATTATTGTTTCACTGATTTAATTTTTTCTTGGTATAGTTTTACACAATGCATAGCTGCCTGTTTTGTTGTGTTTTGTATTTAGTTTAATTTACATTTCGCACATAACTTTTTTCATTCAAGGGGCACTATGTAACTTTTCTGGTAGGCGTGGAATCCATCAGCTGCTTGTCTCCATGGAAATGTTACTGCTTTGCACAGAATGTTCCTTATTACTTATTAGTTTAGCATTTATTCCATTATTCCATTAGTCTAGTAGTGCCTCCTATATTGTCCATGGAGATAGATAGGTCTAATGCCATACTGTGCAACATTCTAGCTGAAGAAATAACGACTCCATCATAGACTGTATTAAGAAGTGGATTAAAGCAGTGTGACGTCACCCAGAGTGTTTAGATCCAGTCAAATGAAGCTCATGAGGCCAGCAGTCATAGGGGCCAATTTTGAGCCGAGTTCCATATGAGTAACAGGAATTTATTTGCGAATGAAACAACAAAATAAAAACACCAGCATCATGTAGAGCAATACAAGTATTTTAAGACCAAACTGAGGGTCAATGTAAAATTACATAGTGACCGTATAATCCAAAATTACAGTATCAGCAGAGCACCTTTGGAAATGCGTTGTGTATTTAAATGTATTGGGCAAATATATTACCTGGAAAGTGAAGTAGTCGTCTGCAGCCACATTCATCATGTTACAGATCTGGAGGAGGGCAAAAGCACAAAACATTCTTCATCATTTACCGCTATCGCCATCTTGGTTACTTAAGTCTGAAGCGTTCACCGCCCTGCATATATTCATGTTTTTAGCACACTGTTGCAGCCTGTTGGTATTGACTTTTCTTCCTATCTCTCTGTCTTCATTTCACAACCCAACTCCTCTCTATTTTTCTCTATTTGTATTTTCCTGGGTGCTGCAGTAATTGCGACTGCCCCAAAGCTGTTGTGGAAGACTTACAAAGCCATTTTCTGCGACGTAGGTTGGTAGTCCGCTAACTAGGGCCCAGTGATCTGCAGGCGGACCGCTAAAAAGTGTGAAAGAGAGAAATATAAGATGTGTGAGCTGGAGTGAGACAGTCCCTTCCTGAGCAGAATGTTAAAAAGCTTTGGCTGCCGTGTAGAAAGCTGCTTTTATAACACAAACTTTCAATATTTGCTTCAATCCATTATGCCATTTGATTAGTTCAATTCATTTTTAAAAGAAGAAAATGCTTTACTCTTGTGTTAACAGTGTTTTTCATCATTATTTTTACTGTATGTCCAATTAAAATGGTTAATGAAGATATGTTTTCTCAAGGTTCTTAGTATTGAACTAAAACATGTTCAGAATGTCATATTTTGCTCACTGTAAACTGCAATATTGATCTAAATACAGAACAATATAGGATTACTCAAACATGAATCAATCAAAATACTACTTTGAGTATTGAATGAAGGATGCGCCTGTAACAAGGTTAAAATACTGTCACTGTGCATCCTAATGGCTGCAAGTGGAAGGGCATCTGACGTAAAATATAGTACAGTGTGTAAATTGTTCATGATTTTCCATGACAACCAAAACAGCCTTGGTAAATACTCTACTTACGGGATGACTTTAATTTCTTCTTTGTCTTCCAGCAGATAGTCAATGATCTTGTAAAAGACGACTTCCTGGATGAGATACACTAGTTAGTCACTCAGTGGAACAGAAACAGTATGTATGGAAGTCTCATTTAACAAAGAAAAAGAAAAGAATTGAAGTTACCCTGCCATCTGGTGTTTTGGGTCCTTTATATGGCTCCACATCTCCCAGTTTAATCGGCCATTCATCATAGAATTCCTGAAGAGTACAACAGAAGTAAAGTTGGTATTTTCTTAGTTCTTGTAGCTACAAATGCACAAAGTTGACCAGTGTCTGATTCGGTCTAACCTTTTCTTTGGTCATGTCCAGCAGGCCCACAGAGTACCTTTCACACTGGAGGTAAGTTCTTACAGTGTAGAGAGCTTTGTGAAACTGCCTCTCAATATCTGTCAACTCTTCAAAGACTTTGCTGGCCGACCAGAGCAGGACCTGGAGGTGAACAAAGCAACAAATGAATAATTGAACTTTGTTGAACACAGTACAAACTGTTAGAGCAAAGAAAATAAATGAAGGTAAACATAAGGGGCAAACTGTGGGTCAGAAATGAAAAAGCAAAAAAAAAAGTACTTGAATACACTTGTTACACAAGTCAAAAAACCTGGTAATCTGTTAATATGTAATGATGTTATACTCCCAGATGGGGGAAAGAGCCAGTTTTCTCTTTTGGTTACATTTATTTTACCATTAAATATCCAAAAGGTAAATTCATAAATGTCGAACCTGATCATTTCTTTTATTGACTAGACCCCAGAAATGACTATATAACAATGAAAAATATATCTGCATTTTAACAATATGAATTTTAACTGCCCCCATCTGTATTAAATAGAATGTTATGCTGTGAAATCCAGCAATTACTGCACTGTACTGATTTTTATAATGCTACAATAATCTGCAGTACAACTATTACTTCAACAGCACCTGGGTTGATTCTAAAACTATGAGTAATACTAATACTATTTATATAACTTCTAATTGCACATACTTTTGCTTTTAATTACTTCCCCCCCAAACATATACTATGTGTCGTAGGCTTAAAAATACTACAGAATACTATATAAGTGCAAAAAGTATATTAAAAAAAAAACCCAAAACAATGAAGTATTAGTATCTGAAAAGGTACTGGCATTTAAATGAGTAGAGTAGACTTTTTCACAAGCATACATTCTAAAGCATTTCTACAGGCTCAGTGCTACCTTGGGTACACAGACACTCTGGAGGAGCTAAGGCATATTGCTTCAATGTGTACCTGACTTCTCCTGGACTCCACATTGAACATGTAGGCAGTGTAGTGCTGCAGCGCGATCACTTGGGCAAAACTCATGTACTTGTGGAACAGCTAGAGACATAACATAATTAGCATGTAAAAAAGAAATGTGACAGGCAACTAAGCACATTTATACACTGGATTTTTCTTAAAACACTTAACTACTTTGCTGGTTCGGAATCAAGTTACATCATTTTTTTTATTATTATTTTTCTCATCTCTATTTCCAAACACTGTACCTATTTGTAAAGCTGTACCTGTAGGACTTTTTTATTTGTTTCATCAGCTGGGTGTGCATCCATGGGTTTCAGCATGGTGACAATCTAGGACTGTTGCTATAGCGATTAACAGTTTAAAACAAAGTATTGATTGTTTTCAGATTTCAGAATGTGATGGGGGCAAGAGACAGTTTCCCTGTTGATTACATTGTATTTTACCATGGAAAACAAGATGCTGAAACCCATGAATAAAGCTCTTTCTCTCCAAGAATATTAACATTTTTGAGTCTGTGACAATCAACGCAAATCAATAATTTTCATCAGCATTAAACAAGCTTCTTTAAAAACAACACTGTCAGTCAATATCAGACCTAGCATTTCTAATAGATACACTGCATTAGACTTTATAATGTGCCTTATGTGCTGTTTATTTCAGTGCATTCTGAATAATACACACTGAAGCTTCACTTGCTTTTCTTTAACTCCTGTTTTCGATTCATTTATGTGAAAACAGTGACCCTGAAATTGCCAGCTTTAGTCTCACCGTTCTCACCATTGTTCGTGCACATTTGCTGTAGAACATAAGAGACAAGAGCGTTATCTGTGGAGTAGCGTTTAGAAACCCTATAGAAGGCATTGGGGCTGCTTCATTATGAGAGGAAATCACAATTACTTGGCTCATAATTGAAATCTTCATTTAGTCTTCAAACAACTGCGTCTATAATGTGAGAAGTATTCTGTAGGAATGTAAAAGTATAGACCTACTATCGTTTATTTTTTATGTTTTTGTGACAGTTTAGTTTTCCACTGTAGAATCAACAAGAGCTCCAGGTTTTGCAGGGTACGAGCAATAAGAATATTCAATTGTATTTTCAGCTACCACATTTTTGTAATCAAATAGAGCAATAATAGAAATCACAATAAAAAATCTGTTTGGAGAGCTCTTGAAAGTATTGAACCCAAACACAGAGTAGTGTATATTGTCTGATATAACAGTATCAAGTTCTAATTCAACCACTAATCTCATTACCAGCCAATGTTCTTGTGCATAGCCAAAGCAAACCCAGACTGCTCCTACAGTTACCCTATAAAAATAAAGCATTACCACCTTGGCTTATTAGCTGTCCTAAAAACTACTGCGTATTCTGGCAGCTTTCTATCAAAATAAGTAATGTGAGCTACAGTAGCATACGTCCCTTCTTGTGTGCACCCTGTTCACTAATGTTAATTCCTCCTTGAACCACTCTTTATAAATACGTATGCCAAGAATTTTATTTACAATGACAATAATGCCAAATTTGTGCTTTTCTGCTGAATGAAATAATCTTTGAGGTCCAAATGTTCTCTTTCTGTTTAATCCACAGGTAGGTGCCAATATTAACTCCCTCTCAGTGGCCATAATGTTACGGCTGATCTTCATATCTGTGTCCATTCATTCACAGTGCGATTCCCTTACCGCCTCGTCTTCTGCAGTGAAAGCATCCGCTCCGATTTTGTTAACAGCCATGACGACACCAAGGCACTCTTTCTCAGCGACGAGAGGGAAACTGAGCAGGTTTTTGGTCTTGTATCCCGTCTGTTTGTCCACAAAGTCACTGAATTTTGCATTCTGGTTCAGGGGGAAAAACAGAAATGAGTTTAAAATGAGCAACAAAAGTGTAAATCAGCAGCTGTAAATACATTGTAAACCTATGTGGTATTCACTATTACTAGTTTTTTCCCCAGACTTGTCACATGGGGGTAGGCCTAAATAAAACTACAAGCAAGCCAGACTGCAAATGATAAGTGAAAATCCTAACTTTTTTGTTTTTTGCATTTTTTTTACCAGAAAAAAATATTTAGATCTATATTTATTCTGCTTTAAAATTAAATAGTTACTTTTAGAAACATTTAAATAGATTACAATGTCCCTGGGGAGTCTTAAGTCTTAATTAGGCAGTTCTATAAGTAGTTAATTTGACAAGTCTATATTGCCAATTATCTTGTTGGCATCTAATCGGCTGCCATGGCCCAGCTAATTTTGCACCAGAGGAACTGAAAAGATTAAAGTTCAAGTTATTTATTATTTACTTTATTAGACAACAGACCACGTTTCTGTAGTTTTTTTTTTTTTTTTTGCTTTACAAATGTTAAAGAGAAGTTGTCCATTTAGGCTCACCTTTGTGACGTCAGGTACATTTTGGGGCTTTTTGCAGTGCGCGGTGTACCCCACGATACCGATATCCGTTGGAAACACGATCTCGGCCAGAGGGTGCACTGAGTTACTCTCATATTTGGACGTCGGGGTCACGTCAAAGAGACTCGTGGCCAACTCGGGCGTTCCGTTCCGTGACCGTAGCGCGTAAAAGCTGACCCGGTCCGCCTGGATGATGAGCGCAACTCTCTGCATGACTTTGTGTAGAGACTGCTCCATATTCCCGGGTTTTTGCAGCTCTTTGACCAGCTCGAAGATGATTGCGGATTCCTGGATGGAGTTAACATCCTTGAAAGACGCGGTGTCCTTTATGTCGAGGTTGGCGTTGAAGGCGGCGGTCAGGGCCTCGGCGCGTATCTTCTTGTCGAAATATTCTTTGGCGAATTGCGGGTTGTTCTCCAGGTATTTCTCCACACTACCTTTGTCGGCCATTTTGACAACTTTAACGATCCCCTTTTTTAGTTGGAGCCCTTTTTACAATAACATCACCTGAGAAACGCGTGGAAAAGCAGGGACCCTACAGCCAGACATGCAATGGGTCTTCCACGGCCCCTGGATATCCACTAACGCATCATCCCGTGTGCGCAGACAGTCTCAGTGGCAGAGCAGGGGCTTAGGAGCTGAAGGGATCACGGTGGCCACTAATTAATGTGACGTCATGACATTAAAAGGTCTATTCTTAAGCGCCCTTAACCTGCAAATCCTGCGCGCTGATCATTTTATACCTCTAGATCTTCCCAACGTGTGTAGAGTAGTGAGGGAAGAGAGGCAGAGTAGGGTCAAAAGTCAGCTTTGGTGTCCCCCGGTCCCCACAGTAAAGGTGGATTCGGGACACTAGGTGAACAATGAGGTAAAAAATAAAAAATAAAATACAGACTGCGTTTTGTAAGACCTTGCCAGGAATCTCGAGGGAGATTATTTAAGGGTTGAACAGACACCTGCAGACTGGGGCCTCCTGGTATTGCCTATTTTTGTCTCTATTGGCTATTCTCTGAAATGCCAAAGACAAAACTGCAAGTTCAGGTTCATTTGGAGTCATTATCCCGTACACAGCATAATCATTTTTTACAACTGTTTGTTTGTTACACATCTTGTATTGACATTTTTTCTGTCAAGTAGCCTATGGCAATTATGATTGGATTTCTGCTACATAATATTGTTCATTCACATTTTTATCTACATAATTACAGTCGATTTGATAATTGTGCCAACTGAAATTGCACTTCTTATTTGTTTACTATATATTGTTGTGCAGCCCTGTTATTTAGTCTTAAAACCAAATTATCTTCTCAGGCCATTAGGGGTTAACTGACTTCCTTTCCTTTGCTCTAATCCAAGGCTTGGGAATTGAAAGAAGTAACGTGCAGTGTTTTAAATGAAATAGCCTATGCTGCTAAAGTAAAAAAAAAAAAAAAAAAAACATAAAAAATATTTATCATTGCAACAACTGCTACTACAAACGACCTCTATTTGGAATGGGTCTATAACATTTGGTGATAACAGCTAAACTAACACTAAACTAACAGCCAAAGATTACAGCTGTCACAGGCCTGTCACCATAATTACAATATGTATTTACAGTTAGTTACAGTTGTAATATCAGTAATGTAATATCATGAACTGATATTGTAGATATAGAATCGTTCGAATGTCCTTTTGTGTTATAGTGACAGTGACATAAATTAGTTTTTAGTATTACAGTATATCCTCTATATTTACTTGAGCAATATATCAAACTTCAAAAAGTGTTATCATGACAGGCCTAGTTATTGTCAAGATTTTTTTTAAAAATGTTTATTGTGTGTATATTTACAGTGACGTGATCAGCTACATGATTTTCTTTTTCTTGCATCAAAAAAGTTGCCATGACAATCTGTAGACCTATGTGTTTTACACAATACTTTTCTTGCTGAATTTTCCTTTGCTGAAGGTGTCTGTTTCGACTCGCTCCCAGGCCTCAGATTGCCCTTGTAATTAACCCTGCCCTGGCACAGGCATTACACCGGTTACATCACCACTTTTGATGCTGGGGCAGCGGAAGGAGCCTAACCCAGCTCCTGAAATAGCAACGGCCACTGATAGCGCCGTTACTTTCTATTTAAATTCTAATGCTCCGTGTTTACTACCTGCTTCCATGAAATTGACCCCGTCCGCCGAGGAATTAGTCCCAGAATTGGAGGCGGCCTGAGAGGTGGGGCCAGGAGGTCTGAGAACAAGGGCCTAAACAAAGATGGCCGCCTGTTATTAACAGCTGACTGTCTGGTTAAATCTGGCAGCTCAGAGAAACCCTCACATCCCCACTATTCTTCACTATTGGATTTAGCAGGGCTTATCTCCGGCACTACAAAGGAGTGGTGGAGGGGGTGTGAGAGGCATTTTGGAAATAAATAAAGGAGAGCGGGCGGTTCCACAGTAGGTGAGCAGGTGACAGCTGAGGAGCAGGCTGCATTGTGAAAGCCAAAATCAAATAGTCTGTGGCACTGGTTAAATGTGATACTCTGGCGAGAGAAGGACCAGTTAATGCAGATTCTCATTCTGATTTACATCCCCAGTGTCATCTTGGTTTATTTTTTTATTTTTTTAAAGGTGCACTACAGAACTATTCTAGTGGAGGGTGTGCCACAGACCGGACCTTCTAACTTGACCTTACTGTGGCGTTACCAGTTTGTTTAATGCCTTACTATGGAACGTTCCGCACAAAGCAATAACATCTCCATTGAGACATGCACATACAAAGCAGACCTTCCATCAGAAAAGTTACATAATGCACCTTGAGCTTGGTTTCAAATCTACAACACCAGTTTCCCTAAATCCCAATAGTCGTCTAAGCATATGGTTTATAGTTGGTGACAATAGCTGTTGCTGTGCGCCATATTCATTTTTGTGTCAAGCAGTGAGAATCTGAACTATTATAGCTAATTACTCCAGTCACATTAACCCAAATACCATTCAAATTACAATTAAATAAACCATATAACTCATGGCATGTTCCTCCTGTGCTGAGCTCACTTAGCTGAAGTTATATGCATCTGTACAAGAAAAATCCTATAACAAGATGTATGTTTTTATATTTTTATTTTAAAGGTGCACTGTGTAATTGGAAATGTTATTGCTTTGCCTTGAACGTTCCACAGTGAAACATTAAAGTCATCTATCTCCGTGAAGATAAGCAAAAACTAAACTAGGCCAAGAAGCAAGTCAGATCTATGGAGAGGCGTCTCAGTGTATTGTAAGAATGCTTGTTTTTCATGGTATTTTTAATCAGTAAAAACGTCTGTAATGGAATAAATGTAAAATGCACGTTTAATACTCTACTGTGGAAAATTACAAGCAAAACAATCACAATAACAGCACACCTTGAAAAACACTACAGTAAATTACACTGACGAAATAATTATACCCTGAAAACTAGTAACTAAAACTAAAATATGTTCCCTCCAGCTTCTTTTGACAGTTTCACAACACAACCATTTTCTCTTTTACTGGCCCACAGCATTCTACTTAGCCTTATTTTCTGGCCCGCTCTGAACTATGCCAGAGCAGGTACTGGAGATATATGCACTTGTACTTTCACACTATGTTAAAAATAGTGGGCTTCTCATTAGAGGTGTGACGTTAATGCACTCAAAAATGCTGCCATATAACCCTGAGTGCAGCCCGTATATCCCACTTGGCCAATATTCTCCTTTTTTGAAATGTTGCAGAGCCTCTGGCCAGGATCCAGCAGCTATTATGTCTGCACAAATGAGTGATTGCTCTGTTTTCAGCAAGCCCGGGCTTTGGTTATGCAAGAGGCAGATGTTTGGCTGCTCTGAGTCCTTTACTTCAACCTCAAGCCTCAGCGGAACAGTTACATGAGCGCTGTACAAAATAAGAGCCCCAGTTCATATCCGTCTGACACAAAAGATCAGAGTTACTTCAAATGCACAACCCAGCAGAGATGGATGCAGAGGGACTGTTACATAATTGACTGAGTTTCATAGGAAAAAAAAATCTGACTTTTTGGTTGATTGGGGGAAGGGTAGTGATGTAAAGTGCTGTAAACTATCAATGGGAGATATATTGTCTTTAAATGAAAATATATTGAAAAAGTTTGACATTATGCAGCCAGAGTATATGAACAATCAAATCAAAATGTTGCAAAAAAGAAGGGTGTGTACGTTTTTGTGTAAATTTTGATTGAGATTCAGTCATGTCTGCTTGATATGCTTTGGTGTTTTTCATGGAGATGTTTACAGCTAATCCTCTGCCAGTAAAAACATGTAGTTTGGAGATGACTATTGGCATGACATTTACAAAAAGTCTATCTTGGTTATGCAATCAATACTGAAATCCATTTTTATTGTGTTTTTTTTTAAAGATTTTTTTTATTCGATTCGAAAATTGAGATCAGTCATGAGGATTTTCCCCCTTTTTTCCATATTTTGACACTTTCGTATGTACTTCCCACATTTAACTCATCTAATACTCTTCAAAACTACTGCGATATCTGTTTGTCATGGGGTATAATGGGGTACTGCACTTTACATCAAAACTATGCAGTATTTGATGCTCTAAACATAATTTCATTGTTTTTCTATTACAAATGACAATAAAATCTTGAATTGTGAATCAATATTTAAACTAGGGATGTAATTATCAAAATATCGTGATATCGGATCGTCAAAAGTCTCACAATAATACCATGGGCTGTCACAAGATATCGAATTACAAGTTTCTTTGCTTAAATTCATTGTTAAAGTGCAGCAACAGCTAAAAACAGAGATCTACATAGACCAGGATCCAATCTACATGACAAAATAACTGTTATTAAGCACTTTTAATTCTTAATCATTTGGACAAAAAAGTAGTATATTCACAATTTTGTAGAGATTTGGTCATCGTTACATCCCTAAGTTAAACATACATATTATTTTAGAGACGTGCCAATTATGGATTGATTCAGTATTGACTTGACAACTTACTTACCACCACTGCTAACATCAATAGCTGAATTACACTGTGTACCCTGTTTGCAGCAGTTTCATCTCTGCTGCCTCAACCCATGTGAGATTGTGTTGCCTCAGAAGAAAGAAATCAGAATTGATATCCAGCATTCCCTTATCTGAGCCCCGACGCTGTGGGCTCAGTTTGACTGTTCAAAGATGCCTGTGCTTTCATGCATTGAGTTTTATTGATCGCTGGATGTTGACTTTAGCACTTTGCTCCATGTTTTATACAAACAGTGTATCGGGAGTAGTGCAGGAGTCCTTTGGCAGCATAATGAAATAAACAGCTGATGCAATAATGCTCTGTACTGTTAGGAAGCACACCTACTGTTGCCTTTGCTGGGAAAAAGGCCTAAGATTATGCTAAAATGCTATAAAACGTGTTCCATCGATTTGAGCAAAGCATTTCACTTCCAATTTAGATGCCCAAACACTGTACCTGTAGAGCACGCACTTAAGAGAGGCAGGGTTGCACATTTTGGGACATGTTGTCTGGAATATGTCTTCACAAGTTACAACAAGCCAAAATTGCTTTGGTATTTGGGTACCTTGTTTGGTAACTAGTGTTACAAATCCAAAAATTCAAACTCAATTCATATGCTGGGAAATAGACTAATAGAATAATATAATTTTCTTTAAACATACACATAGCAACTTACAGTATATATAGGCCTCCTTGTTTCCATGGAGATGATACTGCTTTGCTTGCACAGTATGGCTTTAAACCTGTCTACTGTACGTCTATGTAGAAAAGTGGATGACAGCGCCAAGTTACAGGCCACATCTATGGACAGAAGAGACAATAAGATGCCGTTTCACAAGGTAATTTTTGAGCAATAAAATACCTGTGCTTAAATGAATGCAAAGTTAACTTTAATGCCATTCTGTAGAACTATTCAGGAAATGTCCAGTTTTATTCTACATATATGTTTGCAGTATCAAGGCTTTTTCAAATGGGTGTCTAGATGTGATATAGTTTAACTTTAGTAGGGACCTTGTCCAGATATTCCCAAGGTAATGTTGTGCGTTTATTGTAATTAGAAAACAGATTTTTGCCCCTGAAAGAGGAGAGGGGGGACTTTGCCACAAATCAATAGCAGCAGGAGTTATGTAAAGTTTGACCAATAGAAGATGGAGTTGCAGAGAAGGGGGGAGCTCAGAGGGTTCTCCACCAGTTATTACGCAAGAAGTGCACGCTCTTTATAAAAGCCAGACTCACTCAACCCAAGGTCTGATCTCTAAGAACGACCACCTCTGCTTAGTCTCCAGGTAGGTTTTGCATTTTGACTTTCACCACTTTAACTGGTAACACTATAATAATGACACTAGTGACAGCCTTAATAAAGCATGATTAAATACTTAATTAATAATAAACAACTTGTTAAATGAGTATGATTCAAGCTTGGTAACTACTTACATAAGGATGTTAGGAGATTAATTAAGTACTTTACCAAGCCTAAATCATTCATTATGAATCATAAGTCTCTGTCCATGCTTTATTAAGGCATATTTGGTGTAGTTACCATTTATTTTAAATACCACTATGATTGAATACTTACAGTGGCCAAAAGTGGTAAGTAAATCTCTAAAGAATAATTTCACTAGATATGAATAACCAAAGTTACCAAAGTAAATGTCCAAAGGTATGTGTAATAATGAGAAAACTGGACACATGTATTCCTCATGTTATTTGTGACCCACTGTGTCCCTTCTTCCCATGTGGTGGATTCAGGACAAGTGATTGGGTCATTCTAACAGTTTAATTTTATGTCTGAAATAAATGTGTGTGTATTTGTGAACATGCTGTATGCTGTAGAGAGTGGTGTTATGGGAGTGATGTGCAGTGCCGTTGGACATAGTTCAGTTTTGGTCTCATTAGACTAGAGTCTTGCAGAACCCTACAGTTTAACATGTGCAGCAAACAAACTTCAACATATAAAGCATTAATCACTGTTTCTTCTGTTCTGAATTTCTCCACAAACCCTGATATTTCATTTCTCATGTGTTTTAAATGTAATGGTCACGTTGATCATGGTCAGTTTAAGCTGAAATTGTCTTGTCATTGGCTTTAGCATTTTTGGATTATGACCTAAACAGTAATCATTGGTTTATTATTATTTAGAAATCCCTCTGTAACCAATGCAGACACTTCAGGTGGTGTTTCTTCATTATTGAATTTCAAAAATCAGATTAGCTGATCAAACCATTTTGACTGCTTTATATGTGTGCCAACTCCAATGTTGAAATGTGTTTTTTGTGTCTTATACAGAATGTTGCATTACATGGTTGCCCTCTGCCTCGTGGCTGTGTCCTGGGCACAGGACTGCCAGGTGGCTAACATCCAGGTCATGGAGAACTTTGACAGGACCAGGGTAAAGACTTCAAGGATCAATGTGTGTATTGGCTGAGAGTTAGTTTCATTTAAAGTGTCTTTTGTGTTGCATTAGTACACAGGTGTATGGTATGCAGTGGGTAAGAAGGACCCGGAGGGCCTGTTCTTACTCGACAACATTGTGGCCAACATGGTTATTGATGAGAATAATCAAATGACTGCCACAGCCGAGGGCAGAGTCATCATTCTCGGGTGAGTACCTCTGTCTTTATTTGTCTGTATGAAAGTGAATGTTTAATTGACTCAAACTTATAAATAATCTTTAAACTTGAATTGCAAACTCTTACTCACACTCACAGCAACTGGGAAACATGCGCTAGAATGATCGCCACCTTCCAGGACACTGACAACCCATCCAAATTCAAGATGAAGTACTGGGGAGCAGCCGCCAACCTGCAGGAGGGATGTAAGTCCCACACCTGCATAACAACGGATCTACTGAAACAAATCATTTGTTCTTGTTTCGGCAGTATAATTCTGTATCCTCCTCCCTCTTTTTACTCTCTACTCTCATGAATGCGCTTTACATTGACTATACTGCAATTCAGATAGTATGATTATAATAGCAATAATCTGCCATGAGGAAAGATCACTATAAGAATTTTACTACACAAGCTGATTTTAATGTTACATATTCATAAAAAAAATAATATAGTAATTATTTATTTGAAATTACTTTACTACTTTAAAGAGAAGAATACACAATATGTAATATTATTTATGTCCCTTTCGGTGTGTAAATAGTGACTGTGAATTCACTATTATTCTGTCATAACACAGTAACACTCACACTGCTCTTTGCTGTCTGTTTTTATTTCAGATGACGACCACTGGGTGATTGACACAGACTATGATAACTACGCCGTGCACTACTCGTGCAGACAAATAGATGAGGATGGCACATGCAAAGATGGTTATTCTTTCATTTTCTCTCGACACGCCACTGGTCTGAGGCCTGAAGATGTGGCCGTAGTCACCCAGAAGAAAAGGGACATCTGCCTGCTGGGAAAATACAGGCGTGTAGTACATACTGGTGAGTCCCAACTGGAAAATCTAATTTTGATATACTTCATTCATTACAATTAATATAGAAAGAAAACAAGTTGGCGCTTTCAATTACATCCACCTCTGCCTTTCAGCCATTGTTTTAATACACCCATTGAGACTAATATCATACATTGTGAGACCAATAAAATGTATGAATAAGCTTTAATATAATATTTATTTATTTTACAGGTTATTGCGCCACAGCACCAGCCAAGTGATCTGAGAACTCTCAGGAACTTTGATTTGGTCTTTTATCTCGGGGACTTTAAAACACCATCACTGTGGAGAAAATAAAGCATTCCTGTTTCATGAACTTGTATGACTGTAAATAGAAGACTGGAGACGTGTCATCATTGTTACTCCTATGTATAGTCCCATGTAAAGTTCATGCTATTGCACAGATTTTGACAAATCCTAAATATATTGGGTTCATTCAGTGGTTGTATGAGGTCTATGATCCACTTTACAATGAAATGTTCATGTTGTTTGGGTTTACACATTTTACATAAGTGCCAATTTTCTTTCATAATCATGTTTGTGGTCATAATACATGGAAGTAAAAGTAGTAAAGTACTGTGCTCAAGTATACATTTTAGGTATCTGTACTTAACTTCACTGAATTCAAGTCAATTTTAAGGTGGATACTTTAGTTTTACATCTTTACTATATTTGACAGCAGGTACCTGGACTTTCTACTCTACTACATCTTTGAACAGGACAAAAAGGAAAAGCATTTTTATTATTATTTGAGACCCACTGAAATGGCTGGGGATTTATTTTAACATGTTCAGTTTGAGAAATCTACAACAGACAAATACTGTCTGTTTTACTTTTTCCTCTTAAAGTACATTTTTAAACAGATATTTTTTCATGTGATGCTTTTACTTGAGTATTTTCTTGCTCCAGGATCTGTAATTTTAAGTAACAAATTGTCAATCTAGGAGTGATTTCAAATGGACAAATTACAAAGGTGAGCCCAAATTTTGACTTTTATTTGTAAATGAAATAAAACAATATTTGAGGGACATTCGGATCTTTATTGCACCTTTTATACAGTAGAGTCATGCACTTTTGGAGGACATGATCACATTACAACATTACACAACACAATCCATATAACATTGCAAAATTAAAATTTTTAAAAATTAAAAGGTACTTCATTTGCCTTCCATTCGCCTTGTAAACTGCATACAGTTACCTTCGCCTCCTTTCTCCTTCGCCAAGACCTTTACTAATCCCTCCTTTAAATAGTTTAGTACGAGGAATTAACACAATGCAATCTCATTCCAGCTTTAGCAGACGGGCAGCAAGCTTGAAAAGTCAAGGTGGCAACACGTGTGAGATTATAGCACAAACCAAGGCAATATAAATACAATGTACTAATACAAAATAAATCCAATAAAGTTTGTTCATGATTTAGATAAATTTATGTAATGTTCCCTTCTTTGAATAAATAATGATTGATCAGTGATGACTTGCATTAAAATGTGGAGTGATGTTTCACTTTGATAGCTAAAAGTAAACATTGCAAGATACAAAAATGTAAAGCCATTAACCAAAACATGATTCAAAAACAAAAACAAAAAAACAGCAGTTTTCACCCAAAATAAATACATAGGATACAAAGAAAAAAGTTTTACCAAGAGCTTTTAACACATGGAATGTTTATGTTGCTTTTCCAATATAATTTTAAATATTCAATCCATCCATCCATCTTCTCCCGCTTAATCCGGCTGGGTCGCGGGGACAACTTGCTGCCCAATCCTCATAGCACCTGACCCCCCCTATGAACCCACAGGAGGGTGGACGTCATGGTCCTTGTATTCAAGGACCAATTTAGTTATTATTCTTCCAAATATTCAATCCAATTTAGTTATTACCATATTGGTCAACTGGTACCAAATAATTACAAATAGACTAAGTTTACATTTGAATAGCTCAGAGAGGAACACCAAATCACAAATTAGGATATTTTGGTTTAATATTTACCAGTGCCGAACCAGGTCCCATTTTACCGTTTCAGGCCATGCAGTAGTCGATGTGAGCGAGCAGCTCACGATGGCGGCTGGTGGGGTAGGGAGCGTGGCATTTGGGACACTCCAGAAAGCTCTCGTCCAGCAGGCAGGGGACTTTAGACGGAGAAGTGGGTCCTACGGGGTTATCAATGGTGAGGCGCTCAAACTCAAAGCAGTTGTAAGAGGACGGCTCGGAGAAACGGGCGTTGCTTGGTTTCTGAAAGAAAAAAAATACAGATGTGCCATAGATATGCCCCGTAACTGGGCCTGATGGTGTCACCTGATTGTCTTCATGGATATAGAGAAGTTTAATGCCATACTGTGGAACACTGCAGGCCAAATAATAATATCTCCATGAAGTCAAGCGAGTGGCGTGCCCCCTACCCGAAAAGTTGCACAGTGCACCTTTAAATATATGTATATTTGACAAAGATTTGGGGGATGCCATGTATTAAACTTTTTTTTGTTCAAATGATTATGTAGGTTTATACAGAAACACGATACCCTAACAGTGAGATTATTTCTACATCACTATTGTAAGGCTGGCATTATACTGCAGGGAAAAGCAGAATTATAATAATGAGTGCTGACAGTTAAAATGAAACAACAAAACAAAACAAAAAACAGATAAACCTAATCACTCTTCTTAGAGGGGTGGATGCGGCATATTGAACTGTCCTCTATCTGTCCTAAAGGTAGCTGACTCAAGTAGATGGGTACCCTTAGTAAACATAACTAGACAGGTTTAAAAGGAGCAATGTGCAACGTTTCTGGTGGAGGGTCTGTCACTCACTTGGAGATGTTTTTTGCTTTGCCTGGAATGTTCCGTGTTATGTCATTAAACACGTCTATGTAGCATTTATTCATTACAGGTGTTTCTATTGATCAAAAATACAATAACTGAGTTGCATCTCCACAGATCTGACCTATAATGTAGCCTATAGTTGTCTCCCTAGAACGTTCTAAACAAAGCAATAACTCCATCATCTCCATGACAACAAGCCAGTGATGGGCCCTCCACCAGAAAAGTTGCGTAATGAACCTTTAAAGGGAAAAGATAAAAAGACAACCCGATATATAGATTTGTGTGCGGTTGAACATACAGCAGATTCCAGTTTAGCAATCTGGTCACGAGCCTTCCGCAGCTCCTTCAGCACCTTCTGTAACTGGTGCTGCATGCTCTGCCGATCAATCTTCTCATTCTCAAACTCTTTGGCAGACAGCTGGATCTTAAAGAGAGAGAGAAAATCTTAAAACTAAAATGGCATGTAATGAAATATAATGTTAGCAGTGCACAGTGAGATATTACATTACCTGCTGTTCCAAAGCAGCAACTCTCATTTGCTCTTCTTTTTGGAGAGATTTCTGCAACATGTTGACCTGTGGAACTCAAAAATATATAAAGTCAGGTACTAAAAAATAACACTTCAAATTCAGAAATAAAGGACCAATTACATCAAAGTTGGCTAAATACCACCAACTCATCTGTTTGTGGACAAAAGGTCTTAACATTATCACACAAATAATGAATGGATTTTTCACCTGTAATAGAAGCTCAGCCGATCTCTTTCTCTCTTCCTCAAGCCTCATGTCTGTCGTCTCCAGCTCAATCCTCATTCGGTCCGTCATTTCGGAGGACACTTTTCTTTCCTCATTCGCTGTATGTCTAATGCAAAAAATATATAAAATAATCTTTACAACAGGGCTACAATTAACGATTATTTTAACAGTCAGCTACTCTGTGATTATTTTTTCCAATTAGTCGACAAGTCAAACTAAATTTCTATTTTACGTTGAGATTTTTTAAATATATACAAGGTTGAAATATGGTGTCTGAAGGCTTCTAGATAGAGAACATTCATCAATGAAATGCATTATTAATAAAAATCTTAAATACTTTATTCTTGACAATCGACTTGATTTTGATTTGGTTGATTTGATATGGCAGCTGTCTTTGTTATGAAGTTCTTTTGACATGTGTTTTAGAGTCTGTTAAGTCTGTACAGTTACTTAGATGAATAGTTGCAACTCTATTGAACAGTGAGAATGTTAAGTTACAGCAGTTTCGTACCTGTTTCTGAGCCTCTCCCCCTGCAGCTCCTCTCTGGCCTCCCCCAGTTCTCTGCTCTTGACTTCGTACTTTCGTTGGAGCAATGACATCTCGGTACATTTGATCTCGTAGCTGCTCTGCAAAGCTGCGATCTGGCTTTGGAGCCGGGAAACCTGCAGCTTTTGAGACTCCACTTCAGCCTGGGCCTTTGTGTTCTGCACAGTGACAAACTTATAGTGTCTCAGGCATAACACAGACACCGTTAATAAATGATTATGGAACAGGTAACAAACAGGAAGCTAGAAAATCTGACCAGTGAAAAGGAAAGATAAATGAATGGGTCATAAGCAACAATGTTTGCCATGTATCGGACCAAAGTATTAAATTGCAATAAGAAAAAAGATCAATTATTCGCCTCTACAAGCTGGTTACATCAGTAAAGTAAAAATAAAATACATGGCTGATGTACAAAGGACATTAGGATAGTGGCCATAATGTTTTAATGGCCAAAATAGGCCAGGCTAAAATTATAATCACGGTTTACTAGAGCCTTGATCATATTTTTATTTCTAGCTGTTTGTTGGTATAGTTGATATTCTGCAGCTGATGTCATCAACATTTCCTGGTGGGGTGACGCTAACTGAAAGCACTACCTTGTTAGACTTAATCTGAGTTTTAATTTAACACAATTTGACCAGAAAGAGCTGACTTTGTTGGAACGATAATAGGTAAGGTGATTGTGTTCTTAAACAAGTCCCTCACACATAAAATTACAGTCACACGCTAGTAAGCATTAGACACATTTTCTCACACTCTCACTTATCTTGACCTAAACCTGACCGCTCGTACTGACTCGTTTCAGGCTCTTGAAGATGTCTCGGTTAAATCCATTGTGTATTTTTTTCTCGAGTTTTCAAACAATCTTAACACTTTTTTGTCAGTGTTTGGTAATGCAATGTCTCCACCAACAGAGATTCATGTAGAAACCCCCCAGCGTGATGTCACTGCAAAGCATCAATATTAATCAAAGTTACAAAAGGCTTCGATTACTGAGAGTTCACACTTGACAATGAACTAAATCACAATATGACAAACGGCACATCATCACAGGGATCAGTTTGATTTTATGGCCGGACCACCTAACCCACGGAAAGCCTTCTGAATGTAATGCCTGGTCAGTGTACAGTCCCAGGACAAATGTGATTTACCTGTTCCTTCTGAAGCTGCAGTTCAAGTCGACTCCTGGACACCTCATTTTTCTGGGTCTCTAAATCTTTCTGCGCCACCGCCAGCATCTGCTCCAAGTGCTTCTTCTGATCATCGTCCTTTACTTGACCAGCTGTCCGAGAATTTAAAAAAAGTTGTAACTTGTATTTTTCCTCCACATTACTGTATTTAGCATGCCAAATAACACAATAATCCCTGTAGAATCATGTAGAATTATGTAGCTCAACATTTTAGACAACTGAATTTTTTTGGTTATTTTTTAACTACAAGATTCAAGCCGTAAAAAGTTAAATAACTTCTATGACTCATTACAGATGCAAACTAAGGAAGCACGTGTCTCATTCTGCAGTTTATTTATTACAGCTCATCATTTTTTACAATATTGTAGATTTAGAATAGATTTAGTGGCTTAAATCTGCTTAGTTTATTGGGTCAGTGATATAAATTAGTTTCAATATCATCTTTTATCATCCTCATTTACTTGAGCAATATATCGCACTTCGAAATTTGTTACTGTGACAGGCCTACTGAGACATACAGACACATTCAAAAATTTGTTTTTTCCTTCCTTCTTCTGTTGTACATTCCAAGTAGGGCTGGGCGATATGGACCAAAAAATATATCTCGATATACGATATATATCTCGATATATAACAACAAATTTTATCTGATTAATATTCATTTAGTTCTGCACTGAAACACTCTGCACCCCTTTTTGGACCCTCACCCACAGTTTAAGAACCTCTTCTTTAAGAGAACTTCCACTGACACAAAACTGCTTCAAAGTGAATAAAGTGCAGGATTTTTAAACCTGTATTTTCAAATTCCAAACTGGAGTTACATTCTCTTGTTTTAAAGTGGTATTTAGTCTCTGCACATTTATCAAACCAAACGCACATTGTGACAAACGGATTTATTTGGCATTTGGCACAGGCTGCAGAGAGAAGCCCCGCACACCGGTATGAGTTTATTGGCAACAGCAGCGGCCTTAATGCAAAATGACCGCACTCAGTATTCAGACCTTGAGTCCGTGACAAGACCGAGTCCAAATGCGCTCGAGTCCGAGACAAGACCAAGACAAAAGCCAAAGCTCTCGCTTTGTCCAGCGGCACGGGGGTGTCTGTGAGTGGTGGGACAGGTGTGGGTCCTGCTGCGGGGCGCTCCTCGGTTAAGGGGGCGTGGGTGTGTTTTGAAGCGGAGTTTGTTCGTATAGTGATATCTGCACAAACGCGAAGCTCGTGTGCTGGAGTCGTGCGCGGTTGGAGGTGTCATTTGGTTGCGCTCGCGCTGGGAAACATGCATTTAGAAAGTTTAACTCGTCACGTTACGTCTGTGCGCAGTTCTCCTTATTGTGGCTGCAGAAGCATCGCACAGATGCGCCTGTTTTGTTTTCCACGTTCGCACGACGAAATATTTACTCGCAAATGCGAGTTAAATGTGCGCACTGTAGAGCCCTGGTCCTAGTCCTGGTTTAGTCCGCGGCCGAGCCCCGGGCTCTGCGGCCGCGTTTAGTCCTGGTTTAGTCCGAGCCCAGCTCCGGGCTCCGCGGAGAAGCTGGGGGGACAAAAGCAGGAGGCGGAGGCGAGCGCGGCACAGAGAAGGCAAAACAAGCGAAGCGGCGAAACCAGAAGTAAACATAAGCATTATAGCGATATATCGATATGTCAGAATTCATATCGAGTTTCAAAAATATCTCGATATATTTTAAATATCGAGATATCGCCCACCCTTAATTCCAAGAACACCTTTTCAGTTGTTGTCCTAGATCCCAAACATTCCCCGAACAGTTTGTGCCCTGAGGAAAAATTGGTAAAGCTATAAATCAGTCAGACTGCTTACATAGATTTCGCAACTTGCAAATCTCTGACATAAGAAGTTGACTGGTTCTTGAGAGCAAAGTCTTGTGCCTGGGGTTGTAGATGCCTATAAACATACTTGTTGAATAAAGACATGTCCTGTGCATCAGTTAATTTACTTGAAGGGAACATGGGGTGGAAGAAGCTCTAAAAATTATTAGGATCTTACACAAAAATTACTACATAAACAAAGAAATATGAAAGTCTGATCAAACTGTGCAGTCACTCCAAAAACTCCAGATAACCTAATCCATAATATAAACAGTTAACTAACAGTCAACTACAATTATTTAAATAACTCATTGATGACAGAACAACTGTCCTACTTGGAACTAGAAGTGGGTTATGGATGGATAGTAAAAAAATGGTTAAAAAAATGGTAATCGCAATGTTGTTGAGATGACTGAAAATTAAAAAAAAAAAAAAAAGAATTGCAATGTAATCTTCCAAACAAATAACATTTTTTGTACTTTTGTGGTTAAATTTGCATTTTTTGCTATACTTGAACCTCAACCAAGCACATACAGGCACATTTTAGCACAGTATCGCCTAAATATCTGAATCAGGGTAAGCCCAAAAATATTGAAATGTTCATTTTGAATCAATAATGCTCAGCGCTCACCCCTACTTGGAACAACAACAAGGAAGATGGAGGTCAGAGCAGCATGTTAGCTTCAGAGTTGTGTAAATAATGAACCATCTTACCCTCTGAGGCTGGTTCTGGCATAGCTTGTTGCTGTTTGGCCTGAGCCAGCTGCTGCTCCAGCTCTCGAGTGTGGGCCAGCACTGACTGCACATAGGCCTCTCTCTGTTGGTCGTACATCAACCACTGCTGGTTCTTCTCAAGGGCCTGCCCCAAAAACGACCATTTATATTAATACGGCCCGCACATTTAGCTTTATGCAAGTCAGAGAAGATATAAACCAATAGTATTAAACTATAAGGTTATACAAGATAAGGTTTTGTGGTGTCATGGGATGAGCATCAAAACCAGGTCAATTCTGAGTATCTTTGCCATGGTAAGACTTATGTTGACACTTTTTCACAGTACAAAATAGTAAGATATGATTGAATATTCAGACATACATCTTTCAGTTGATCTTGCACCAATGCCACTTCTGCAGGAGGTGCTTGTTGTCCATTCTGCAGTGAAGACAAAAAACATAACATTATTTTTTTTTATTATCCATTGTTTAAGTGATGAAAGATGACTTCTTAACTGTAAAAGGTCCTGTGACTGAAATACTAAAAGCAAAGTACAGTTATAAAACACCACATGGTACATGGTGAACATAAAACTCAAAGTGAAACTAAATACATCCTAGTTAAAATTATCTGTACTGGAGGGCTGGGTGCAATAGCATTTCTTCGCCCTGCATTGAACAAAGATGAGTTTTAATAATAGATAATGTATTTTTTATATGGAAAACATATAAACAAAAAATATACAATTAGTTCCTCCCAAATCTGAACTTCTCTCCAAACCACATGGGTTTCCTACCACAGGAATGGCTGATATCTAGACATCAGTTAAAATGCCCCAAATTGATATCAAGATCTGTAAACAATTTGATCACATTTTCTTAACTGCAGAGCTATAAGCTACACTGATCTTCATTTACATAATTACCCCACTTCTATGCTGTATCATTGCCCTTGGTCTTATCCTGTTCCTCAACAACAGTCCTGCAGTCTGCTCAACATCTCATAATTCTGTCTGTGTGACCCGGTGGTCCTAAGGTCAGGATGTCTAAGCCTTTTACTGTTATAAGTCCCCAAGCGATCATCTCTGAGCTAAGCTAAGCAGCACCATAACAGACAAACATCATGAGCTTGACAACTTTTCCAGATGGTTTTAAACGTATGGACACATAAACCTCTCAGGATCATATTCAACATGTCAAAGTGCAAAGGTGGATGTGTCGGCTAGTTGGATTATTTCTAGTAATGCAAGGGCAGTGACACCAGTTTTGTGGAGAGGAGAAATGAGCTTGAGACAAAGCCTCCATGAGGCAAGCCACATGGAGTTAATATAGATACAATGCCTAAAGCAGTACATCTCAAGAGAGCAGTGAAAGAATAATCACAATTGAATTGAAAACTGAATTTGAATAGTCACCATTAGCAAATCTCAAAGGCAGCAATTATTTAGGCAATAACTAAATTTCCCTGTGTCTCCATGGAGACTTGCTTATAGAACTGTATTCTGACGTGCTAGAGCTTCAGTGGGCCATATTTACTCTACTCACATGTTAATGCTCCTGAAGAACATTAATGTATCATGTATGAACTTTTACTTGTTTTTAAAAATTATTCAGCCACAAGATATTGTAATCCCACCAATCAATGCAAGTTTGTATTCAATTTCAAGTCTCCTAGGTAGGGTATAAAGGCATATGCAAGCTGCATGAATTGAGAATTGTGGAATAGAAGTGAGTGAGGTATTAAACAATTTAGCAGAGTCAATGCAGAGACAGCTGAGTAAATGCTGGACCACAAAACACCAACATTACAATTAGGCTGAACCAGGGTGATGATTAGAGGACAAAATGAGGGAACAAGCCCACAGTGCCATCTACTGCTGTATTGGGAAACTGCAGCTAGAAACAAAGGCCGCCTCAGAAGGACAAGCCAAAACAATAAAAATAGATAATAAAATAAAAAAAAGAAATGAAACCGTTTCAATGTGCCAAAACAGTCAGCCATCAGTAAGGTCTATAAATGGCTACAGTCATTTTGATAGTTATTAAATAAAACTTTATCCTCTTTAGTATCTACGTAGTAAATATATTTTTCCTTTTAATTTAGATGTAATGAGAAATCCTATATTATGCAAAAAGTGATTATTGTGGTTTCCTTGTAGTGACATTAAAATTTTATAATTGATTGTATAATTGTCTTCTACATAAATATGTAAAAGTTTACTTATAAAGACAAAATTATTCATTGTATAATAAATAGATTTTAACAAATTATATTGAATTAGCCCATTATAGTATTTTCAGAATCCATCAACAATACAACATACAGATATACAATTTGTACAGGCCAGTATGAACTGTCATGGACTGCTGTAATTTCAGTGGTTTGCCTCATGAATTAACAATGTAGTGGCACCATATTGACAGACACTGGTCTCATGTAATAATCTCTTCAGAAACTGAGCTGTGGACAGGTTTGAAAGTTTGCCATCTTACTGCCAGCTGGGTTTCCAGGGACTGGCAGCGCGCAGACACCGAGGCCAGTTTGTTTTTGAGGTTCTCTGTCTCTTGTGATACGCTCTGGAACAAGGCATCTCTCTGCTCAGCCTCCCTCCTTCTCTGCTCCAGCTGGGCTTGCAGTGAAGCCACCACCTAAATAACACAATATCAAATAATCATCAGCCCGAGGAAAAGCTGTGTCAAGTGAATTTGGGAAACGTTTGTTAAAATTTGTCTCCTCCCCCTCCTCCTCTCTCTCTGCAATTATGGCTGCTTCATGCGCAGATTACATAGCAGGAAGCCTGCTGACATTACCCACCCAGAAGCTCTTGTTTTGCACTTCTGTTGACGACTAATGAGGAAGAGGCAAGTGTGATTATATATCCCATCTCATATTCTATTTGCCAGCATGCCATTCCCATGTTATTCCTGTAATTCAAGCTAATTGTGAGACAAACCACAGTATTATTTATGCAACTATATACACACATGCAAGCTACAATCCAAAAATGTTGCTCCAATCCACAAATAAAAGCCAAGACATTTGTATAAATGTGCACAAATAAATGCATTGTGTAAGAGTATTTCAAATGAGATTTTAATAACGCCTGTGTAATAGTTTGCACATAAAAAAATAAAAATAAAGTATCTCTCTAATCTAAAAAGAATGTAGGTTTTAATGTCTTATCATTAACTATGGGACATCACAGTTTAAATATTAAAAAGATGTCTCAACAGCATATTTTTTATACCATTTCTTTTTACACAAATAAAAATGATTTATCAACTTGTGTTGGTGGACTTTTGTTTGTTTTTTTTCTTTCAGATGTCAAGTAAATAAACAATAAAGATAAAGATATTTGAAACCCAAAAGGTAAAAGTTCAACAATAAAATGGAGGTGCACAGCGCTGGGGCCATGTTTGTGGATAAACTTCTTTTGGGCTGAGCTGCTGTCAAAGGCGAGATAGAAGTCATTTCCCACCAACTGTTACTGTGGCAGCTCGGTGAAAAGCCAGCGTGATTTGTTTCTTCTTTGACAGTTGTCTGCTGCCATCCATACATACATGCAGCATCATGCGTCAATACCACGCCAAAGAGAAACGAAATTTCACAACAGAAAAGCATAGACATACATCTTAATCACTGCCAACTGTCACCTTTTTTTTGAAAAGATATAATGTTTACAAAAGCCTTCAGTGTGGACCTATCGCACTAGTCCTATTGCTTTTTATTATGGATGCATTTCTCCTGTCACTACTGTGCACATACCTCTCCTCCTCGAGCTGTCAGCTGCTGTCTCAAAGTTTCAAGTTCCTGCTCTTTGACCAACAACTGCTGGTTATTTCTCTCTCGTAGCGTCTCCAGAGATAGAATCCTCTAAGGTTGCAAACACAAAACAAAAAAAATTAAAACCTTGCATTCAAACAGGAGACAGGAAGAGGGTGGATTTCCTGTACCTCCAGCAACTTGCTTTTATCGGAGTCAGGTGGTCGGATGTGTCGTTTGGCAAGGTCTTCAATCTTTTTTTTGAGATGAGCATTTTCCTTTTTCACACGATCCAACTCTGCCTCAACTTTGGAGGAGGAACTGCTTGATTTGAAGCCCAACTTGGATACAATGGTCTCTTTGGCACCTTTAGATGTCATGGCTTGTACTGAGTGAGTCACTGCCTAGAAAAAGCAGAAAAATGACAACTGTATTTACACACATTTGAAAACAAACAAACAAACAAAAAAAACGATTGGATGACCTGTAGATCTACTCACAAATACAAAAATCTATTGGCCATGATAGTATTAGATTGTGGTTCCTAGTTAAACACAGCATAAACACTCCATAAACAGAACTCTGAATAAGAATAAAAAAAGAACATTTGGAAATAACTCTTAGTTAGGGTGACCAGATGTCCCTTTTTACTTGGTACAGTTCCAGTTTTGAGCCCTGTGTCGCCTGTCCCAGCAGATTTATCCAAAACCAATGATTAGTCCTATTTTTATACAAGAAATGTCCCAGATGTCCCTATTTTTGACTATTTTGATATTTGCCAAGAGTAAAAAGAGGCATAAATTGCCACTTGTTTATGTAAAATACAGAAAAGCATGCTTAAAGTGACCACAGCACAAAGTAAATGTAACTTTACTGACACAGATGTTAGTCATGAATGGGCCGAGTGCATAACAGTCTTCTTTAATTACCCATTCGTTCCACATTTTTATTATTACCAACAACCCAAACCAGGGGTGTCCCAGTTTCTGATTTTCTGGAAATCTGGTCAGCCTACTCTTAGTTCATGCTGTTCATGTTCTGTTGTCAATAGATCCAAGGTTTATCCTAACGTAACTATTTTACGCTATGGGGGACAAACTATGCAATCAGTAATCGCTAAATATTGTTAGAAAATGCAAGACTTACAGAGAAACTGGGCCGTAGATGGATAGATGAGATACCCTCGCTGATGATGACAACAAAACGGTTTGTTTCGAACGTTTCGTTTCCTGAAGTTTGAATTGCAGCGCGCTGACGTCACGTCCGTAGGGGTGCGCCCGTTTTCAAGAGTCGGGCGGTAAAGTCCGGACAGAGGCTCTAAATATACGAATATAAATATGCTAATATACTAATATAATAATATACTAATATACTAAAATACTAATATAGTATACCGTACCGTAGACCCCAGTCTATGGTTCTACGGTTCTATGGTTCGGCGGGGCAAAATGTCAACACGTGATCTTACGTCATATGTATTACAATGTTTTTTTGTTTTTTTAATTTTTATTTTTACTTAAAGCCCTTAAAGCCCTGTTTTGTATTTAGTTTGGATATTATGTCAGATATAGCCTATCACTGGGATGTCCTTTTTGATGATGAATCTATCACCGGAGACCAAGCCCAAGCCCGACTGGTTATTCTAGTCAAGTGTAGGTTGTAAATTGAGTCTTTTGTTTTTTTCACATACATCACATTATCATATTGCCAAGGCCTATTAGTGTGCAGAATCCGCTCATGCTCAGTGGATTCTTGTTTTTATTTTTGTCTTTTCTTAATGTATTGTTTTTCAGCCTAGTAGTCTATTTAAAGGTATAGCCCTAGCATGCAATTTCTCTGCTTGTCTTCATAGACAGGGGTATGCTTTGCCTCTAATGCTACACAGAATGACGTTAAACTTATCTATCTTCATAGAAACAAGCAGGTGATGCCACTTGGTCAAGTTACAAATCAAATTTGTGGAGCAAGAATGCATGTTTTTCGAGGTATTTTTGGTCTGTGATTGTACATTTGCATACATTGAATAGATAAGTTGCAGAATTCACAAGAGAATGTCTTTCAGATGAACAAGGAGCAGTGCTAGGCTGCTGACTGTGTTTTCCCTCTTTATTTTATAGGACAATGTGAGCTAATTATCTTGAACCGAAGGAGTAAACATGGATCTACACACAGGCTGTGCATAATAAGAACTCAAGTGAACTGCAGAGGTGGTGAGTATAAGGTTACATTTTATTTTACATTTGTCCATTTTGATTATGGATGTTATGAGCATAATTGGACTATTAATATTATGACCCTTAGAAATAGTTTGAACCTTTAGTATTCAGTTGTAGTAAGCAGCTGTACCATCTACGGTCAGGAGAAATATCGGGGTGGCTCTTGTTCAATGGTTAGATCATGATTCTACCAACTTGGATGTCTGAGGTTCAATCCCAGCTCCAACATTGTGTCCTTGGAAAGAGACACCTCACTTCACCCCCCTGGCTGCTCTTGTGTGTATGAGAGAGTCTTATGCTATTTTTACATTTTATCACCATTTATTTTGGGGGCTTTGTCATAATATTGTGAACTGTCTAAGTCTAGAATCTTAAAAGCTCTTTTAGACCAATACATTGGTCTACTATTCCGAAATATGGAACTAGTAACATCTCTGCAAAACTGCATATTTTAAAATTATTTACACAATTAAAATGTAACTTATCACAACTACAATATGAATCTCTAAATACCCTTTGCACTAATTCATTTTTGATAGAACTTGACTCTTTGTGGGAAGTCAAATTGTTTCTCATTCCACCAGTGGCGCATGAGTGTCATTATACTGATGCTGGGTTTGATCTGAGAGACAAACACAGGTAAATACTCACAGATGGATGAGTCACGGCTCCTCTCCGACTCTGCTCTCAGCTCCAAATCCACTCAACCGAAACATTTCTGAGGAACTTTTAAATCCTGGCTGCCTTCACTTCCATTATAACAGTCGCCCCAGGAGTAGATTCTATTAGATCAATAAAAATCGGCTTCCTTTTACAACCTTTTTTAATCATGTTTAATAGGAATTGATGCAGTGTCACCACAGTGGATGCAATAAAGTACATGCAAAATAATGTTCATCTATATATATATATATATATATATATAACCTTATATTTAGGACACTCTTAAGGCCCATCTTACACTATTTTCTGATCTGTGTTATAATGCTGTTTACTCATTATAAATATACCTGGAGTTGCGCTTTGTTTCATTGACACTTTTGTTTAACACACAAATCCTGCATATCTAGGAATTCTTCTCTCAAACTGAAAACACTTTGTTTCACCTTGTGATGTCATGTGGTTATACACAAAGTGCTCCACTGTGTTTTTACCCTCTACACCCTTCAGAATTATTTGGATGATGTGGGTGAAGTGCCTTGCCTAAGGACACAACGACAGTTTTTGTTACTGGTGCCCCACTGTGGCACCTGGAATCTCCAGTGGTATCCCATCCAAGTATTAACCAGGCCCGGCCCTGCTTAGCTTCTGAGATCTGACGGGATCAGGCTTTGACAAGCTGGTATGGCCACAATGTAAGGTTGTTTTCAAACGTAATTTTCTTTTTAAGCTTGTTTATTGAACAACCTTTGGGGGCCCTGCTGCAATGCTTCTGAGGCTACTCATGGAGCCCTGCACCCCACTTTGGGAACCACTGTATTAGACGAATGTAATTTGTTGTTATTCCTGTGAGACAGTTTTGTTTTTATCACTATCTTGCAATTGCAGAATGTCAAGGTTACTGTATTAATCCACAAGAAAAATCTTTGCACACAGTAGTTCAGATGTTTTTTTTGCAAAAACAATAAAAAAAAACACACAACAATAACAGTAGTAACAGCATATTGAACAGTGACGGGAAGAATACTTTGCAAATATATTTTATTACAGAATACTCTCTACCTGCATTAAAATGTACTGTGTAATGTATTCTGATACATGGTCCAATCAGAGTACTGTATTCTGAATAATTAGAACACTTTTACCTCAAGTTGCATTTAGATTACAGTGTGCAAATGCAATATAGGATTAAAAACAGCTTCATGTTTGTTTTACTTCTTGTTATGCATTTCCTGTCACAAAGGGAAAAAATCACACATGCACTCACCACCAAAGCAGTGTTTTCTGTTTTTCGCATTAATACCTGAAACCTAAATTGTGAGATCAAATACTGCAATGTATTCTTTTCATTTCAGAAAATTTACTATATTCTGAATACCACCAAATGATAAAGTAACTGTTTCGTCATTCAAAATTAGAATATGTATTATCTGTACATGTATTCAGTTACTTCCCAACACTGCATATGAATAACAATAGAAAATATGAGTTATACTAAGTGAGTGGTTCTAGACACAACCCTCTCAATCTCCACTATTATCTAACTAAACAAAGCTTCTCTGCATCTGCTATTGCTGTGATTAAAACATCACTTTAAAGAAACGCACAATTACCTCTGAAGCTGTTCTGTTGTCTGCCTGCGTTGCTAGATCATTCCTGCTTTCTCTGCATCTTGGACCATCTATCACCCACCTGTTCGGGATTGTCATCTTCCCCTACCCTCACCCTCCCCTACACGCTCCCCTGCATCGCTGAGCACTGTGGCCTCTTCTTATCGCCCTGAGCTGGGTCATGTGCTGAGAGATATACTGCTACCCCATTGGACCATGGGAAAAAAAGCAAAACTTCATATTTTTCCCTACTCAGTCATGATGCTTAAGTCATTAGTCTTGCTCCCTTCAAAGCAGATCAAGCCAGAATTGTGCAAACACGGGTTACACAGCAGGTTTTACTCGGGGTTATATTGTTTCATGCTCGTCAAAATGAGTTAGAATTTGGGATTGCCGGGGGGGGAGCAAGCAAGATGAACAGAACCCAAAATGTGAAAGGACGGTAAGATTACAGCAGGGGTTTCTAGAAGCTACTATGCATCACTGCTCCAAGTCAATTTATCTTTTTGTTGACAATTATCTTACCATTTTAAAATATAGTCCAAATCTGGACTTTATAATTCTCTGACTCATGTCCCAGAATGGCACGGTCATTAACATGCTCTAATACCTGGGTATGAGAGGGAGAACAATGTATGAAAACTTGTTTATTGGACATATAACAACCTGAAGCTGGACAAAAAAATCTATTTATTTTGAAGTTCAAAACTATTTTTATTTTCCCCACTCTTCTCACTGCTCCCTGCAGTCACAGGGACCAATGTTTAGCACAGGGCCCTGCAGAGCTGATGCTTTGAAATCAGTAACGTCAATTTAAATGTTGGAGCTGCATGTTTTATGCAAGTCTTTGGTTTTATCTCATATATATATATATATATATATATATATATATATATATATATATATATATATATATATATATATATATATATATATATATATATATATATATATATATATATATATATATATATATATATATATTCAGTGGGCTAAATAGGATGACTTTTGAATACACCTTTTTAATTTGAACAATTTTCTATAGTGTGCAAAACATTTTTCGTTAAGAGGGAAAAAAATCAGCAATTTTACTTTTGGCAAAATGGTTCTATAATAGTCGTCTTATACAGTCTTACATAGCCCTTTTCCTGACACTTCATTATTCTTTCACTCCATACTCGGTGTTGGTAAGCTGCTATTGTAATTACTGTGGCCACAGTTGCCCTGGAGGATGCTGATGAAAACACTCAATGACGCACTGCATTCTTAGGAGAGGTGGGTGAAGGTTTGCACCAGAGCCACAGCTGCTCAGCTCTGGGACTGATTTTCACAGTGGCCTTCATTGTAAATACTAACCAGACCCAACCTGTGCGACCAACATCAGACCAAGTCGTTTTGGTATTTTTGTTAACAAAGATGACTAAAACCGACATTTTAAGATAAATAAGAACCGAAAATGAGTATGCACAGTTTAGTAATCTGATACAGGTTTGGAATATAAAAAAGTGTAATAAATAACAGCTTTAATGTGAAGTTGTTGAATGACAAGTATAGTGCTAGAAAATGGTGCAACATGTACATGCGAACATCACTTTTATTGAATAAATTAATGGTGCTGTGGGACTTCTTAACAAGGCTTGTGTTGCTTTGTTACATTTCTTAGCACCATCTTAGCTTATTTCTGCTGTGCACAACAAAATCCTACAGTATGTGGCTCTTTGACAGATTAAACCCATGACCGTGAAAAGATCAGGGTTGGTTAAAGTGTGCATTTGGTGTTGTCATGATGCGGCACGATAAAAACGCTGACTTTTTGCTGTAGAGAGGTGGCATTTCCAGTCTTGTCATTTCTGTCCATTAATTATTCAGTTTGTTTACCAGCGTGACCCGCATCTCTTTTTAGACCTCCCCTGCATGGAATCTTCTACATCACCTTTGCACCTCTCCTTGTGTGACTAGCAGGTCAGCTATGTCCATTTATATATACAGCCTATGACAGTCAGTACCTATATAGTGCACTTACTAAACCATTTTGGACCATGCATAACTTTCAATAGGGACTCCTCAAACGTCCATATGACGTCCTTTCTAATCAGCTCGGCAAACTTGCACTGACTGCCTACGTAGGCCTGTGCATTGACCTACTTTCTACACAATAACACCTTCACTCCTACCTTCCTTCAAGTACCCCTTTCTCTCACTCTCTGTTTTCCACGCCATTGTCCACTCCCCTGCCTTACATCCAAAACCTCTCCTTGCTCTAATGATTAAATTATTGCCCTTCACCCTTCACAGCTACAGCCGGCACATTCGACGACCTGCTGTAGCTAGCAGAAAAAAGCCCCAAGATTGAGATGTGCCTCCGAACCGTGAGCCTGCAATTAATTAAGAACCTAATAGATATTCCCATGGCTTGTGTATGTCTCAAGGAGAAAGAAAACTTATTATGGAAAAGAAAGACCTGATTAAATACGCTACCAGATGACATTGTGACACTAGAGTCGATTTTTTTCCCCCAATACAAAACAACCAAGCTATTATCCAACCACTGTAATAATCTCGTTAAACAGAAATGCTCATTACAAAATTTGATTAACAAACTTCCAGATCTTGCCACGCTTGCCAGTTTGATCAATTCCATTTTGGGATTTTTTGTCTGTTTTGTGTCAAGAAGAGATAAGGCGTAATGAACTCCAATTGCACATTTTTGAGGCTTTATTACAGTTATTACAGTATTTTTCTTGAGCAGTGGGTATAAGTTGCATTGCAAGTGTTTTGGTGTCTTCAGATATGAAACAGCGAGGCGTCTCAAGTACATTTCCAATATGCAAGTCAATTTTCTGCGCAGAGATCTGTAATGGGTCAAATCACAGAGGCGTTGTGAGTCCGTCTGATACAATGTTGTCAGTAAATAACCCAAGACAAAAGTAAGGGAGACAACCTTGCAGTCACCTCTGTTTTAAAAAGACCAGTGAGGAGCACCCGGGGAGAAGGCAATAGGTTTTTAATGATCAACGCGTGAATAGAAAATGGCACCTAAAAGCACATGCAGAATACATTATACAGTGATTGAAACAATAAAAAAAAAAATTAAACATGTAGCATAAAATCCACTTTATTCTATGTGGAATTTATGTGCAAACAGTTTTGGTTTATATGAGATTTTAAGGTGGTAATAGTTGCAGATCCTTTTCTAGCTCTGTAGGTCTGTGCAAAAATGCCTCTGGGGGCTCCTATTTTGCAAAGATAAGAAAAGTTATTTTTTCCTTATACCCTAAATCATTAAAGCTCCTATATTATGCAAAGTTGCCTCTTGTGAGCTTCAAGCCATGTTATAATGTTGTTACCTCCTCAGAAACATACCTGGAGTTGTATTTTGTTTCATTCACACATGTCTGAGTCTTACTTACTACTTAATTTTCTTCTAAAAAAAAACCTTATTATAGTAAATGCATTACAATATTCTCTAACTATAATTGTGATTGATAGGGCCTTATGCTTTTGCACAGTCTCCCTACACTAGGAAACACTTCTGAACAGTTACATTGCTCATTTACACAAAGATTTTCAAAGAATTATTAAGAAAACAAAAATGTATTACATGTTATTGATATACATGGTGCTAAACAGTTCAAGAATAGATGATCTTTTAGTCCAGGTGGTATAAATGCTCTGAAAAGATGCCATGTTCCCCCCAAAAATCAGCTTTTGCGTTTTCTTGTAATTCAGTAAATGAAACAGGGACATAACCCACTTTACAGCTATAATAGTATACAGTATTTTACTAGCATTCAGTAGGAAAGGACGCAGCACTAAACACAACAGAGCCATAGAAGTTTGGCAATGCAGTCTTATTGTTAAGTTGCTATGAGCTCTTTTGCCTTGAATATGTTTCTTTTTTCTTTTCAAATTCTATTGAAGAAAGTTTTCATCAACTCGTTTTGTGTGTTACATTATTATCCTTTATAGATAAAAAAAAATACATTTTAGTTCTGATGTTTAGCATTCTACTCTGACCTTACTGGCCTATATGTTTGTTTTATCTTTGAAAATCCTTAATACTCTTTTCTCTTTGCTGAATGCAGGTTAAGATTAAAAAACATGAAAGCATTTACTGGCCATCTCAAATTCAATTTCATATACACTCTGGCACTACTTTTACTTTTAAGGTCAAGTATGAAATGAGTTCAGGTCACTCAGACACTCTCCTGTTTTTCAGTATCTCCTTTTATATGTTAATTATGTTTTTTATGTGATTTGAAATTGCCTTTTGACATTGGTTCTTTCATGACATGTGCAGCTGGTGACCCTATCTGTAGACATCTTGGAAATCTATCTTGTTTAGTCTAATTGGATGGAAATGGGAATAAAAATGAATGCAATGAGTGATTTGGAGAGCTCTTGTGATCAAAATGAAGGGTTTACATTTGATTAGCTGCCCTCATTACAAAGAAGTCTTAGGTTTTGTCTGAGCCAGAGCGTAACAGACTATTACACTCTCCGCTGACACAAATAGGAGTTTAATCTGGGGAACTCTGACAAAAGACCAAAAGATCACACAAAAATACTAATTCATATCTAGGCTTACATTCTAAATAAATAAACACATTTTCTAATTACAAAGACAGAATTCTAAGTGGGATGAGGCCCATTGCAAATAATGGAAACGGTTGTATCAAGAGGGATGTAACTTGCAATTGTTTTAACATAACTCTAAAAAAAATTATGTTTTTCTGTTCCTCAGACCTCACAGAAAATGTAAACATGATGTTTTATGCTGTACAAATAAATGGACGCCTGCTATTCGCTGCATTCCAAATGTAGGAAGTGAGCATGAGCGCACTTCCGGCTACTCCGTTCTACATCCTGGTGTTTTTATCTCACTTGCGTTTATTAAAGACCAAAAAGTCTAACTCTGGACCATAGATGTTTGGTTAAAAATGCCACTTTGCCTTTTTTCATCTATCTGACTATTAAATACCCCAAAACAGCACAATATGTCCTCTAGAAGTTTGGTTATTTGTTTATCTGGACAGGGCACGTTACTAAACATTAGCTAACACCACGCGCCTGTAAACAGACTGTGTTGCATATATCCATCTGTTACCCCTATATACACTAACACATCAGGTTACACAGACAGTACCATGAAAGCAGCTGCCTTACCCAAGGACACGATGGCAGTATGCGCTGTTACGAGCTGGAATCTAACCATCAACCTTCAGACTAGTGGGGCACTGCACTTGGAGCTTTTGCCGCCTACTCCAGTCCTCACCCCTCCCCACTTGCACATGCAGTCTGGCCTTGTTCCCACTCACCATATGCAGGGTGAGCCAAGGTAATGCCAGCACTTATTTCTGCCCCCCATATGCATACTAATGTATGAAATCTCACCCTTTTTCAGAGGATGAGAGATCACAAGCCTGGCTTAAATATAAGCTGTCTTAGAAACTGACATCTTAATTACACAATGTTCTGCGTCATCCTGGCTTCTTACATGAACTGTCAAATTTGTCCATTTTCTGGGACCATGGTGGACATATGGGTTGTGCTTTTAGCAATAATCTACTAGAACTGCATGCAGTAAAATCAAGAACCACGTGAAGAACTGAGCCCAATTACTTACAGCTGCCATGCAAATGAGTGCAGACCTGGAGTCCACTCAGAACACCTCATTACACAGAGAAACAGGAGGGAGGCAGGTACTCGACGCTCACACTTGGGTTAACGTAATGGTTAGAATGGCTCACTTAGAGTGCCACTAACTCTGCTACTAGGCATTTCTATGACTTAATGTTACACAGTATTCCTATGTGTAAAACATTTCTTCTGCCTTTTTGCTCAGGGCCTTGGCAAATAGGAAATGCAACCAAATTGCCTCAGTAATAAATACATTTAAAAATGATTTAAAACATGGCAAATTAAGATGTTGAAATACGCAATGTAAAGGTGGAGTAGCTTTTTTTTGGTGAAGGGTCCACTACCTGCTTGTTACCATGGAGAGAATGTATCACGGTATGACATTAAATATATCTGTCTCCATGGAAACAAGCAGGTGATCTGAGTTACAGCTCAGATCTATGGAGAATGAAACTCTTTCAATATATTATTTAGCAACAATAATACCAGTTGAATATATGCAGAATAAATGATGCCATGCAAAACACAAACATCTACACTGGGACTAGCAAGTAGGGACCGTCCCTCCAGAAAAGTTACATAGATCCACAGTTCACCTGTAAGTACTTGAAGGCCTCATTAAACTATCACAGTCTCAGAAAAAAGACATGTTTCCCTGCATGTCTGGAGGAAGGCTCTCTGTTACAGTGGACTTGTAAATTCCAGTCGTTTCATTGACACCAGTATATGTGACAGTTACTGTTACTCGGAGCAGTGGCAGAATTTACAGCAGTGTCTTCATAAATGCATACTGGAGGCCACAGCTGTCATGTTTGTTGGCTCTAAGTGTTTTAGTGTGCAAACAGAACATCACTGAGAACATGGTTGTTAAAGCAATAACATATTTCCACTCTCTCTGTATTTATGCAGCTTTTTAAAGCAGTTCTGACACTGGCCAGGGTACTCTATTACACTTTTCACTGCCATTTTGAACTAACATGGGTTTGCTACATATTTATATAGATGCTACAAAGGTTGTCACAGTTTTATTTTGTAATTAGTTCAAATTGGGCTGATCAGTTTGATGGCATGGACACAAGACCTAACTTTACTTAAAGGTGCACTAAGTGACTTTTTGGTTGGGGTCCGTCACCTGTTTTTTTCTATGGATATGTCTTTGCTCTGCTTGTAAAGTTTCACAGTATGACAGTAAACAGCTCTACCTTACATTTATTCAATTACAGGTGGTTTTATAGGTCAGAAATAGCTAGAAAAACGGGCATTCTGACTGTGAGCGGGGCTGCCTCTCTGTGAAACATTCCAGACCAAGCAATAACATCTCCATGAAGAAAACCATTCGATGGACCTTCCACCAGAAAAGGTACACAATGCACCTTTAAGTTACTTGAAATTTTAGAAAGAAAAAGGATAGACATCAGGAAAATGTGTTAATGTATTCATTATTTATTTATTTTACTGAACCAAGATTTAGGCCACACTGAGGCATGCAGATACTGAGAACTGAGCCATGATTTCATTCTTTATTTGGCATTTTAAAGACATGTTTCATTGAATTTAATTGCTAAAAAAGACCACAAGGCATTGACTTCTTTAACTGTAGTTTTAAAGGTTGTGTAGGCACCAATCACATGTCTACACACGGAAATTTTGTGTTGGTCCATGACTAATAACAAATAAATACCATAATTTTTCTATATCAGATTGACAAACTGCTGTTCACAGATTTTCACTTTCTGTTACATGCATCATTTTTCTCATTCAAAGCATTTTGTTAAAATTGTTAAACACTATGGCAACAGTCTTGATTTTTCACATTTCTGTAACCCATGGATATATGGATATATGCACTATGGTAATTGCATAAATTGACCCACTCTCCCAAACTCTTTTGTGAAATTTCCTGTAATTCGGATTTGGAGCTGAGCGGATGTTTTTAAGGGACTCAGCAGCTAAATCGAATGTAATACACTTCAACCTCCATCCAAGTGGAAACCAGCTGTGTATCATGTTTTCCCCGAACATTGGGCATAGTTGTTGCTTGATTTTCCATCTCAGAAAACCCACTTGGTAAGCCCGATTAGTTTTTTTTTTTTTTCACATGCTGCGATGATCAAAACATGGCTCTTCAACCATTCTGCCAACTTCCCTAAACAAATTATAAATGGCATGAGAAACAACTGTGAGCAAATAACAGTCTTGGCATCATCAACATCAGTCGTTTCTAATGAAATTATACACAGCAAGAAATAAAAGGCCAACATGTAGGTCATATAATAGTTGCAACGACTACACAAATTTGAGACCTGGCTTATTTTACATTTTGTCGTTACAGATTTTATTGTCCCTGTAGAAAAATGTGACTCTAAACTGATCTTCAAATCTTGCATGCACTGTTCATTTCTGTGAAATATCCAAAACGCTGAACTGTATTATTATACTACAGTTAAAAAACCAGCATAACAATATAGCTGCTCCCATCTGAATGAAATATTGGCACATAGAAAATGATCGCAGCATCCTGGGGCGGTTTTCACTCGAGTGTGAAGCAGCTAGGATGAAGATCAGCTCCTCTAAATCCGAGGCCATGGTTCTCGACCCAAAAAAGGTGGCTTGCCTCTTCAGGTGGGTGGAGAGTCCCTGTCTCAAATGGAGGAGTTCAAGTATCTCAGGGTCTTGTTCACGACTGAGGGAAGGATAGAGTGTGGGATTGACAGGCGGATTGGTGCAGTGGTGGAGTCGCTGTATTGGACTGTTGTGGTGCAGAAGGAGCTGTCCCACTGGAAGTACCCGAGGGAAGATCCATGACATGCTTTAGGGACTGTCTGTCAGCTGGCCTGGGAATGCCTTGGGATCCCACCGGAGGAGCTGGAGGCAGTGTTTGGGGTGAGTGAAGACTAGGAGTCCCTTCTTAGACTGCTGCCCTCGTGACCCGGCTCTAGATGAGCAGAAGAAAATGATGGATGGATGGCACAGAATTGTAGTGATAACTGTAAGGAGGGTTTGAATAGTGCCCAAGCCAGATTGCTAGATTGCTCAAACAGGGCTGAGTGACATATAAAACCCCTTTAGGGAAGTTAGGTATGTTTTTGATGAGGGACCAATGTTATAGAAAGCATGCATGACACCCCATCTTTAATATCTTTGACTGTACAGCAACCCTAACCCTAAGCAGCAGTAATAGTTGTTTATTCTACTATTACTACTTCTAATAGCACAAGTTGAAGTTCTTGTAGGCTTTGTACTTTTACATACAATTCTTTATTTTTTGAACAGTACACTATGTTTACTCATTTGCACATTATTTAGTTCATATGACTGCAGATTTAAATAAACCTGCTAAACATGTCTTAAAATAATTGCATCTTCTGTTGGATTTTAAGCACTAAGAAAGATTGCCACTTTAGATTTCGCACCCAACTGCAGTAAGTCAGTGTGCTCCCTCATTAGCACTCAAACACTCTGCTCCAGCAGTCACGCACATTCTCCTGACAATGTCTTCTAATGCGATATCCTATTTTTATTTAGGTGATTGTCAACAGCACGGAATTCTTTCATGTGTCAGAACTACCGTGGACTTCAAGCCTGTACATTGGCAGCTGAACCAGTAGAAAAAAGCACTGTGTAAAATGACCAGTGAAAGGAATGTGAAGGGAATTTTAAAAGAAAAAAGGCATGGCATAGGGAGGTGAGCGCAGAGCCTGAGGGGAGCACATCCATTTGAATTGAAGATTAAGCGTACAGACACTTTTTAGCAAGCCAAGCACACCTGGTCTGTGAGGTAGGAGGAAATGTTCTATTCTCAGAATGCAAAACACAAATGGTATTCTAGCCCTGGCCTCTGTGTTTCCAGGAAATTTAGCTTGAGATTTTTACATCCAAAAAATACAAATGATAATTCACCTTGGATGTGAGGAGATTTGTATAATGGTTTGAGGAGCGTGTAAGGGCAAACTCAAATGTGCAAATTCTAGGTAATGAATTTGAAGTTGTTTTCAAGGTGCTTTTCCACAGTATAGAAAGAGAAGCAGGTGACACTGCCAGGTCAAATTACAGGTCATAGCTGTGGAGAGGCAAGTCTACTCACAGTGATAAAGCATGTTTTTCAAGGTGTTATTAAAGGTCCTATATTATGCAAAACTGACTTTTGTTCAGATTTAAACCATGTTAGAATATTGTTGTCTCCTCAAAAACATACCTGGAGTTGTGTTTTGAAAAGTGAGTAATATGGACCCTTTAAGCAAACAATAAAAAAAAAAAAAGTGGAACATTCCAGGCAAAGTGATATCAAAGCAAGTAGCAGACCCTCTACCAAAAATTATTATTTATTTTTAACATTATGGAAATTTTGGAGAAATAAAATATTAGAGAATGTAATTACAAAATTCATTGTACAAATAAAAAAATAGTCATCAAAGCTTTGGTCAAAGTTTGTAATCCAAATTTCAAGTGCATAAAGATATTGCTATTTTGTGCATGGCCAAATGCAAAAATCTGGAGAACTTCCATCTTCAAAAGAGAGATTTTATTCACTCATATTTTACCTTTGTGACCCTTTTCCTTTTACACTTCATTGTATTTTGTGACACAAACCCTTTTACTTAACACATCAATAACTGGAACTCACAAGGCTCCGATCCCTGTTGCTGTATTTTAGTCATGGCACTTTTCACTTAGCCTCACACATATTCACAAGAGTACTGTACTGCTTCAGAAATAGATAATTATGTTATTGTTATGTTGCATTACAGATATTTCTTGCCATATAATGAACCCTGTTGTAGAAAAACATGATTCATAACAAATGCGTGTGTTCGCTTCATGTAAAAAGCACTTTCTCTGTGGAGCCCTTGTGTATTTCTGAATGCCCCCTGGTTTCTGGAGAGTGGAGATGTGATAAACAATCATTATCAGCTTCACTGTGTCCATCCATCCATTTTCTTTTTCTTATCCAGGGCCGGGTCGCGGGGGAAGCAGTCTAAGCAGGGAGCTAAGCAGCGGCTCCTCTGGGGGGACCCTGAGGAGTTCCCAGGCCAGCCGAGAGACATAGTCCCTCCAGCATGTCCTGGGTCTTCCCCAGGGCCTCCTTCTGGTGGGACATGCCCGGAACACTTCCAGTACCATGAGGAATATGGAACAGATGCCCAAGCCACCTCTCAACACAGAGGGGCAGCGGCTCTACTCCGTGCTCCTCCCATGTGTAAGAGTTTTAAAGATTCACTTGTAGCATTTCTGGTGGAAGATTCGCCACATGCTGAGATACATATTATTGTTCTGAAATTTGTTCTCTGCAGTCTGCATTTGACCCATCTCCAGATCTTAAGCTTGGTTTGGTCAGAAGTTGCTGGAAGATTTAAATTTTAACTACGGTGCAGGTTTTGGGTTGTCTTCATGGAGATGTTTTTGCTTTGCCTAGAATATTCCACAGTACTAAACGTTCAGTTACAGTTTTTATATTGCTGTTTTTAGCAATATAAAAACTGTATTTAGGAAGTAAGTTTAATGCCATACAGCTGAACACTAGAAGCAAAACAGTAACATCTCCATGGAGAAGCAGATGGCAGACCCTCATCAGAAAAGTTACATAGTGCACCTTTAAGTCACTTCTAGCTGGGGAAGCTTTAGGCCCTTCATTTATCATGCCATGCTGTAACCCAACCTAATTTCAATGTAGCACATAATAAAAGAATAACATTTAGCAGTTTTACCCTGTTAGTTACCCTTAATAAGTTCAAAATAATTCATCAATAGTAATAATAGTAAATAAATTAAAGCCGCAAAGCGGCATCAGGCAACGCCCTCGCGGGCCGCGCATCGCACTCGGCCGACCCGACGCTCCCCCGGGTGGCGCTGATGAGCCTCTTGTCTCTGTGTGTTTGTGGCTTTGGGCTGAACTTGTCACTAAACACATAAAGTCCACAGACACTGGAAATGCTGATGTGCCAACATAGACAAACATGGGCACTTTGGGACATCGCCATGGCAACACCGTGCAAAATACAACTTTGGCCCCTCGGACTTTTTTGTTCAGACTGACCTGAAGAATCACTGTGCCAAATTTCACATTCTTGAATGAAACTAATAAGACGCTATATCACTTTGAAAAGTAAGAAATTGTTGAAATTTTCCCATAAGGATAACATGGAGGCTTTGGCGCATCGCCATGGCAACCCTGTGAAATATACCATATGGTTGTCATTGACTTTTTTGATTGGGATGACATGAAGAGTCATTGTGCCAAATATGAGAATATTCTGTGAAAGTAAAATATTTTTCATGAATGGGAATTTATCTCATATTTCCCATTAGGATAACATTGGAGCTTTCGTGCATCACCATGGCAACACGGTTAAAAATACCATATGGTTTACATTGGCTTTTTTGATTGAGATGGCCCAAAGTAATTTTGTACAAAATTTGGTACATTTTCTAAAAACTAAAATTTTGACCGTCCATGCAAAATTTAATTCTGTCCTGCAGGGGGCGCTATCACACCATTTTTGCTCGTGTCACAATTATTCGGCTTTGGCACAAAAGTTTTACAAGTGATTAAAATTTGAGCCCAATCGGACTTTGTATGGCCGAACGGGAGCAAATTTTGACATTGGAAAATTGCAAAAAATCTGTACAAATTTTGTAGGTTCGCCGCGCATAAACCGTGACAGTTATTTTAAAAATTCAGCTATCGTTTGATGCCCCACTTGTCTAGTTGATGTACGCCGATTTTGACCCCTGTGGGTGAAGCGCCTTCAGAGGAGTTCGTTGAAATGCGACGTGAGCGAAAATGCTGACTCAACAACTTTTTTATTTCAATCCAAGATGGCCGCCTTCTGGTTTGTCAGGGGGCGTGGCCATAATAATATTTTTTTTCTGTCTTGACATGAGGAATGTCTGTGCGAATTTGGTGACTGTACGACAAACTTTACGTCGGGACGTCTCCCATAGCGCAATGTATTTTGACTTTTGCAGGTGGCGCTGTCGCGCCCACTTTTTACTCTACATACATGCAATATATATTTTATCAAATTTTTCGCCACTTCTGAATTTTGGGCAAAATTTGGTGAGTTTTTGAGCGTGTTCAGGGGGTGAAATTAGAGCTCAAAGAGCAGAAGAAAAAAGAATAAAAATAAATAAAAATTAGCCGCAGCGGCATCGAACGGCCCTCGCGGCCGCATCGTAGCACTAACGGCCGACCCGACGCTCCCCTGGGTGGCGCTGATGAGCCTCTTGTCTCTGTGTGTTTGTGACTTTGGGCTGAACTTGTCACTAAACACAAAGTCCACAGACACTGGAAATGCTGATGTGCCAACGTAGACAAACATGGGCACTTTGGGACATCGCCATGGCAACACCGTGCAAAATACAACTTTGGCCCCCCGGACATTTTTGTTCGGACTGACCTGAAGAATCACTGTGCGAAATTTCACGTTCTTGAATGAAACTAATAAGACGCTATATCACCTTGAAAAGTAAGAAATTGTTGAAATTTTCCCATAAGGATAACATGGAGGCTTTGGCGCATCGCCATGGCAACCCAGTGAAATATACCATATGGTTGTCATTGACTTTTTTGATCGGGATGACATGAAGAGTCATTGTGCCAAATTTGAGAATATTCTGTGAAAGTAAAATATTTGTCATGAATGGGAATTTATCTGATATTTCCCATTAGGATAACATTGGAGCTTTCGTGCATCACCATGGCAACACGGTTAAAAATACCATATGGTTTACATTGGCTTTTTTGATTGAGATGGCCCAAAGTAATTTTGTACAAAATTTGGTACATTTTCTAAAAACTAAAATTTTGACCGTCCATGCAAAATTTAATTCTGTCCTGCAGGGGGCGCTATCTTACCATTTTTGCTCGTGTCACAATTAGTCGGCTTTGGCACGAAAGTTTTACAAGTGATTAAAATTTGAGCCAAATCGGACTTTTTATGGCAGAACGGGAGCAAATTTTGACATTTGGAAAAATTGCCAAAAATCGGAACAAATTTTGCAGGTTCGCCGACGTAAACCGTGAGAGTTATTTTAAAAATTCAGCTATCATTTGATGCCCCACTTCTCTAGTTGATGTACGCGGGTGGACCCCTGTGGGTGAAGCGCCTTCAGAGGAGTTCGTTCAAATGCGACGTGAGCGAAAAATGCTGACTCAGCAACTTTTTGTTTCAATCCAAGATGGCTGCCTTCTGGTTTGTCAGGGGGCATGGCCATAATAATATTTTTTTCTGTCTTGACATGAGGAATGTCTGTGCAGAATTTCGTGACTGTACGACAAACTTTACGTGGGGACGTCTCCCATAGGCGCAATGTATTTTGACTTTTGCAGGTGGCGCTGTCACTGCTCACTTTTTATGCCCATACATGCAATATATATTTTATCAAATTTTTCGCCACTTCTGAATTTTGGGCAAAATTTGGTGAGTTTTTGAGCGTGTTCAGGGGGTCAAATTAGAGCTCAAAGAGCAGAAGAAAAAAGAATAATAAATTAAAGCCGCAAGCGGCATCGAACGGCCCTCGCGGGCCGCGCGTCGCACTCGGCCGACCCGGCCTCCCCGGGTGGCGCTGACGCTCCCCCGGGTGCCACTGATGAGCCTCTTGTCTCTGTGTGTTTGTGGCTTTGGGCTGAACTTGTCACTAAACACATAAAGTCCACACACACTGGAGATGCTGATGTGTTAACATTGACAAACATGGGCACTTTGGGACATCGCCATGGCAACACCGTGCAAAATACAACTTTAGCCCCCTGGACTTTTTTGTTCGAACTGACTTGAAGAATCACTGTGCCAAATTTCACATTCTTGAATGAAACTAATAAGTCGTTATATCACTTTGAAAAGTAAGAAATTGTTGAAATTTTCCCATAAGGATAACATGGAGGCTTTGGCGCATCGCCATGGCAACCCTGTGAAATATACAATATGGTTGTCATTGACATTTTTGATCGGGATGACATGAAGAGTGATTGAGCCAAATATGAGAATATTCTGTGAAAGTAAAATATTTTTCATGAATGGGAATTTATCTGATCTTTTCCATTAGGATAACATTGGAGCTTTCGCACATCACCATGGCAACACGGTTAAAAATACGATATGGTTTACATTGGCTTTTTTGATTGAGATGACCTAAAGTAATTTTGGGGCAAATTTGGTACATTTTCGAAAAACTAAAATTTGGCCCTCCATGCAAAATTTTGTGGTGTTCTGTAGGGGGCGCTATCACACCATTTTCGCACGTGTCACAATTAGTCGGCTTTGGCACAAAAGTTTTACAAGTGATTAAAATTTGAGTTGAATCGGACTTTGTATGGCCGAACGGGAGCAAATTTTGACGTTAGAAAATTGCAAAAAATCGGAACAAAATTTGCAGGTTCGCCGCGCGTAAACCGTGACAGTTATTTTAAAAATTCAGCTATCGTTTGATGCCCCACTTCTCTAGTTGATGTACGACGATTTTCACCCCAGTGGGTGAAGCGCCTTCAGAGGAGTTCGTTCAAATGCGACGTGAGCGAAAATGCTGACTCGGCAACTTTTTTATTTCAATCCAAGATGGCTGCCTTCTGGTTTGTCAGGGGGCGTGGCCATAATAATATTTTTTTTCTGTCTTGACATGAGGAATGTCTGTACCGAATTTCGTGACTGTACGACAAACTTTACGTTGGGACGTCTCCCATAGGCGCAATGTATTTTGACTTTTGCAGGTGGCGCTGTCGCGCCACTTTTTTATACCCATACATGCAATATATATTTTATCAAATTTTCACCAGTTCTGAATTTTGGGCAAAATTTGGTGAGTTTTGAGCGTGTTCAGGGGTCAAATTAGAGCTCAAAGAGCAGAAGAAAAAGAATAATAAATTAAAGCCGCAGCGGCATCGACGGCCCTCGCGAGCCGCGCTTCACACTGGGCCGACCCGACGCTCCCCCGGGTGGCGCTGATGAGCCTCTTGTCTCTGTGTGTTTGTGGCTTTGGGCTGAACTTGTCACTAAACACAAAGTCCACACACACTGGAGATGCTGATATGTTAACGTTGACGAATATGGGCACTTTGGCACATCGCCATGGCAACACCGTCCAAAATACAACTTTGGCCCCCCGGACTTTTTTGATCAAACTGACCTGAAAAATGATTGTGCCAAATTTCACGTTCTTCAATGAAACTAATAAGACGTTATATCACTTTGAAATGTAAGAAATTGTAGAAATTTTCTCATTAGGATAACATGGAGGTTTTGACGCATCGCCACGGTAACCCAGTGAAATATACCATATGGTTTACATTGGCTTTTTTGATTGAGATGACCTGAAGAGTCATTGTGCCAAATTTGAGAATATTCTGTGAAAAGTAAAATATTTTTTCATGAATGGGAATTTATCTGATATTTCCCATTAGGATAACATTGGAGCTTCTGCGCATCACCATGGCAACACGGTTAAAAATACCATATGGTTTACATTGGCTTTTTGATTGAGATGGCCCAAAGTAATTTTTGTACAAAATTTTGGTACATTTTCTAAAACTAAAATTTTGACCGTCCATGCAAAATGTAATTCTGTCCTGCAGGCGCATATCACACCATTTTTGCTCGTGTCACAATTAGTCGGCTTTGGCACAAAAGTTTTACAAGTGATTAAAATTTGAGCCAAATCGGACTTTTTATGGCCGAGCAGGAGCAAATTTTGACGTTAGAAAATTGCCAAAAATCTGAACAAATTTTGCAGCTTCGCCGCGTAAACCGTGACAGTTATTTTTTAAAATTCAGCTATCGTTTGATGCCCCACTTCTCTAGTTGATGTACGCCGATTCACACCCCTGTGGGTGAAGCGCCTTCAGAGGAGTTCGTTCAAATGCGACGTGAGCGAAAATGCTGACTCAGCATCTTTTTTATTTCAATCCAAGATGGCCGCCTTCTGGTTTGTCAGGGGCGTGGCCATAATAATATATTTTTCTGTTTTCATATGAAGAATGTCTGTACCGAATTTCGTGACTGTACGACAAACTTTACGTCAGGATGTCTCCCATAGGCGCAATGTATTTTGACTTTTGCAGGTGGCGCTGTCGCCACTTTTTTATACCCATTTATGCAATATATATTTTATCAAATTTTTTTCGCCACTACTTAATTTTGGGAAAAATTTGGTGTGTTTTTGAGCGTGTTCAGGGGGTCAAATTCGAGCTCAAAGAGCAGAAAAAAAAGAAGAATAAATAAACAAACAAATAAGGAAACTTTTTTTTTTTTTTTAGCAAAAACAATATATCCTTTTACATAGGAAAGACATATTATACATTTTTTGAAAGCTCTAGGAGCTTCCCACGTCACCGTGGGAGTCATTGGTGAATGACGGGCGCTTACGCGCCCGCTCATTCCTCATCTCGTCGAGGGTCCGCCATTGACCCCCATTGATTTCCATTCATTTTAGCAGCTGTAAATATGGCCCATGCCTTCGGCATGAGAGCTTGAATACAGCTTGATGTCAGGAGTGTGTTTTAGGGAGAGAAGCGCTTGACGCTACTTTTGTCAACATTGAGTGAATGGGCTTCGCCCATTCACTCAATGTTGACGATGACTTGTTAGCAAGAACAAATATGCATGTCCCATGCCTTCGGCATGGGTTGCTAGGATACTGCTGTTCACGGTGAGCGCGCGATCGAGGGCCAGTTCAGCGCCGCGCTGAACTTCGTAAGACAGTTAGCAACGATGATGCCTGGGCTTCGCCCGGGCATCATCGTTAACGGCAATAGGCCCCTACGCCCTGTAGGGGCTCGGGCCTAATTAAAGCCGCAAGCGGCATCGGGCAGCCCTCGCGGGTCGCGCGTCGCACTCGGCCGACCCGGACGCTCCCCGGGTGGCGCTGACGCTCCCCGGGTGGCGCTGACTCCCGGGTGGCGCTGATGAGCCTCTTGTCTCTGTGTGTTTGTGGCTTTGGGCTGAACTAAACACAAAGTCCACACACACTGGAGATACTGATGTGTTAACAGTGACAAATATGGGCACTTTGGGACATCGCCATGGCAACACCGTGCAAAATACAACTTTGGCCCCCCGGACTTTTTTGTTCGGACTGACTTGAAGAATCACTGTGACAAATTTCACGTCCTTGAATGAAACTAATAAGACGCTATATCACTTTGAAAAGTAAGAAATTGTTGAAATTTTCCCATAAGGATAACATGGAGGCTTTGGCGCATCGCCATGGCAACCCAATGAAATATACCATATAGTTGTCATTGACTTTTTTGATCGGAATGACATGAAGAGTCATTGTGCCAAATTTGAGAATATTCTGTGAAAGTAAAATATTTTTCATGAATGGGAATTTATCTCATCTTTCCCATTAGGATAACATTGGAGTTTTCGCGCATCACCATGGCAACACGGTTAAAAATACGATATGGTTTACATTGGCTTTTTTGATTGAGATGACCTAAAAGTAATTTTGGGGCAAATTTGGTACATTTTCAAAAAACTAAAATTTGGCCCTCCATGCAAAAATTTTGTGGTGTTCTGTAGGGGGCGCTATCACACCATTTTCGCTCGTGTCACAATTAGTCGGCTTTGGCACAAAAAGTTTTACAAGTGATTAAAATTTGAGTTGAATCGACTTTGTATGGCCGAACGGGAGCCAATTTTGACGTTAGAAAATTGCAAAAAATCTGACCAAATTTTGCAGATTCGCCACGCGTAAACCGTGACAGTTATTTTAAAAAATTCAGCTATCGTTTGATGCCCCACTTCTCTAGTTGATGTACGCCGATTTTGACCCCTGTGGGTGAAGCGCCTTCAGAGGAGTTCGTTCAAATGCGACGTGAGCGAAAATGCTGACTCGGCAACTTTTTATTTCAATCCAAGATGGCCGCCTTCTGGTTTGTCAGGGGGCGTGGCCATAATAATATTTTTTTTCTGGTTTCACATGAAGAATGTCTGTACCGACTTTCGTGACTGTAGGACAAACTTTACGTCGGGACATCTCCCATAGGCGCAATGTATTTTTGACTTTTGTAGGTGGCGCTGTCGCGCCACTTTTTTATGCCCACACATGCAACATATATTTTATCCAATTTTTCGCCACTTCTGAATTTTGGGCAAAATTTGGTGAGTTTTTGAGCGTGTTCAGGGGGTAAAATTAGAGCTCAAAGAGCAGAAGAAAAAATAATAAACAAATAAAAATAATAATTAAAGCCGCAAGCGGCATCGAACGGCCCTCGCGGGTCGACGCGTCGCACTCGGCCGACCCGCCGCTCCCCGGGTGGCGCTGGCGCTCCCCGGGTGGCGCTGATGAGCCTCTTGTCTCTGTGTGTTTGTGGCTTTGGGCTGAACTTGCCACCAAACACATAAAGTCCACACAGACTGGAGATTCTGATGTGTTAACATTGACGAATATGGGCAATTTGGGACATCGCCATGGCAACACCGTGCAAAATACAACTTTGGCCCCCCCGGACTTTTTTGTTTGGACTGACCTGAAGAATCACTGTGCCAAATTTCACGTTCTTGAATGAAACTAATAAGACGCTATATCACTTTGAAAAGTAAGAAATTGTTGAAATTTTCCCATAAGGATAACATGGAGGCTTTGGCGCATCGCCATGGCAACCCAGTGAAATATAGCATATGGTTGTCATTGACTTTTTTGATCGGGATGACATGAAGAGTCATTGAGCCAAATATGAGAATATTCTGTGAAAGTAAAATATTTGTCATGAATGGGAATTTATCTAATCTTTCCCTTTAGGATAACATTGGAGCTTTCGCGCATCACCATAGCAACACGGTTAAAAATACGATATAGTTTACATTGGCTTTTTTGATTGAGATGACCTAAAGTAATTTTGGGGCAAATTTGGTACATTTTCTAAAAACTAAAATTTTGACCGTCCATGCAAAATTTTGTGGTGTTCTGCAGGTGGCGCTATCACACCATTTTTCGCTTGTGTCACAATTAGTTGGCTTCGGCACAAAAGTTTTACAAGTGATTAAAATTTGAGTTGAATCGGACTTTGTATGGCCAACGGGAGCAAATTTTGACGTTAGAAAATTGCCAAAAATCTGAACAAATTTTGCAGCTTAGCGCCATCGTAAACCGTGACAGTTATTTTAAAAATTCAGCTATTGTTTGATGCCCCACTTCTGTACTTGATGTACTCCGATTTTGACCCCTGTGGGTGAAGCGCCTTCAGAGGAGTTCGTTCAAATGCGACGTGGCCAAAATGCTGACTCAGCAACTTTTTATTTCAATCCAAGATGGCTGCCTTCTGGTTTGTCAGGGGGCGTGGCTATAATAATATTTTTTTCTGTCTTGACATGAGGAATGTCTGTACCCTAATTCATGACTGTACGACAAACTTTAAGTGGGGACATCTCCCATAGGCGCAATGTATTTTGACTTTTGCAGGCATGGCGCTGTCGCGCCACTTTTTTTTATACCCATACATGCAATATATATTTTATCAAATTTCTTACTTCTGAATTTTGGGCAAAAATTGCATTGAGTTTTTGAGCGTGTTCAGGGAGTCAAATTAGAGCTCAAAGAGCAGAAGAAAAAGAATAATAAATAAAAAAAAAAATAATAATAATTTAGCAAAAACAATATATCCTTTTACATAGGAAAGACATATTATACATTTTTGAAAGCTCTCGACTTTCCCCACGTCACCGTGGGGTCATTGAGTGAATGTGAGGCGCTTACGCCCGTCATTCCTGTCTCGTCGGGTCCGCCATTGACCCCCATTGATTTCATTCATTTTAGCAGCTGTAAATATGGCCCATGCCTTCGGCATGAGGGCTTGAATACAGCTTGATGTCAGGAGTGTGTTTTAGGGAGAGAAGCGCTTGACAAGCTACTTGTCAACATTGAGTGAATGGGCTTCGCCCATTCACTCAATGTTGGCGATGACTTGTTAGCAAGAACAAATATGCATGTCCCATGCCTTCGGCATGGTTGCTAGGATACTGCTGTTCACGGTGAGCGAGGTAGTGGCGAAGTTCAGCGCCGCGCTGAACTTCGTAAGACAGTTAGCAACGATGATGCTCGGCGGCCCAGGCATCATCGTTCTTGGCAATAGCCCTACGCCTGTGAGAGGCCTCGGCCTAAAAATAATAATAATTTTAGCAAAAACAATATATCCTTTTACATAGGAAAGGCATATTATACATTTTTTGAAAGCTCTCGAGCTTCCCCACGTCACCGTGGGGTCATTGGTGAATGAGCGGGCGCTTACGCGCCCGTCATTCACCATCTAAATCGGGGTCCGCCATTGACCCCCATTGATTTCCATTCATTTTAGCAGCTGTAAATATGGCCCATGCCTTCGGCATGGGGGCTTGGAATACAGCTTGATGTCAGGAGTGTGTTTTAGGGAGAGAAGCTTCGCTTTTTTTTGTCAACATTGAGTAGAATGAGGCCCGCCCATTCACTCAATGTTGACGATGACTTGTTAGCAAGAACAAATATGCATGTCCCATGCCTTCGGCATGGGTTGCTAGGATACTGCTGTTCACGGTGAGAGCGAGGTAGTGACGAGTTCAGCGCGCCGCGCTGAACTTCGTAAGACAGTTAGCAACGATGATGCCTGGGCGAAGCCCAGGCATCATCGTTGCTTGGAAACAATAGGCCCTACGCCCTGTAGGCTCGGGACCTAAAAATAATAATAATTTTAGCAAAAACAATATATCCTTTTACATAGGAAAGACATATTATACATTTTTGAAAGCTCTCGAGCTTCCCCACGTCACCGTGGGGTCATTGAAGTGAATGACGGGCGCTTGCGCCCGTCATTCCTTCTCATCTCATCGAGTCCGCCATTGACCCCCATTGATTTCCATTCATTTTAGCAGCTGTAAATATGGCCCATGCCTTCGGCATGAAGGGGCTTGGATACAGCTTGATGTCAGGAGTGTGTTTTAGGGAGAGAAGCGCGCTACTTTTGTCAACATTGAGTGAATGGGCTTCGCCATTCACTCAATGTTGACGATGACTTGTTAGCAAGAACAAATATGCATGTCCCATGCCTTCGGCATGGGTTGCTAGGATACTGCTGTTCACGGTGAGAGCGAGGTAGTGACGAGTTCAGCGCTCGCGCTGAACCCGTGAACAGTTGCTGCAACGATGATGCCTGGCGAAGCCCAGGCATCATCGCGTTTGAGCTAATAGGCCCTACGCCCTGTAGGGCTCGGGCCTAAAAATAATAATAATTTTAGCAAAAACAATATATCCTTTTACATAGGAAAGACATATTATACATTTTTGAAAGCTCTCGAGCTTCCCACGTCACCGTGGGGTCATTGGTGAATGACGGGCGCTTACGCGCCCGTCATTTCACCATCTCGTCGGGGTCCGCCATTGACCCCCCATTGATTTTCCATTCATTTTAGCAGCTGTAAATATGGCCCATGCCTTCGGCATGAAAACTGAATACAGCTTGATGTCAGGAGTGTGTTTTGGGGACAGGGAGGCGCTTGTGCTACTTTTGTCAACATTGAGTGAATGGGCTTCGCCCATTCACTCAATGTTGACGATGACTTGTTAGCAAGAACAAATATGCATGTCCCATGCCTTCGGCATGGGTTGCTAGGATACTGCTGTTCACGGTGAGAGCGTATCGGGGACGAGTTCAGCGCTTCGCGCTGAACCCGTAAGACAGTTACAACGATGATGCTCTGGGCTTCGCCCAGGCATCATCGTTAGCAGCTAATAGGCCCTACGCCCTGTGAGCTCGGCCTAATAAAAAAGAATAGAGCTTTTCCATAGACACTGTGTTCTAACTTGTATTCAGCAGCGACATACAGTACAGGGCGAAGGTTATTTGCTTGTGTAGGCACCATGCCCTCCTGCACTCTGCTCACATGAGGATAAACTCTAAATATATTATGCAACACTTTCATTTTGTATGGTGAAAATGTGTGTACTGAATGTTTCAACTATCCTGTTATTTAAGACCTTGATAGTCAATTATTCCTATATAACTAAGGCTATACTTTTTCCTATAGAATCTTTTAGGGGGGAAATGATATAAAAAGCTGTGTGTACATTTTGCCAATAAAAGTGGCATTGTCCCCCATTCATTCCGATTCATTCAGAATGAACAGGAACAGAAGAAGACGGAGATAAAAAAACATTTCCAGCACCAAAATGTCTGGTGGTTATGTGTGTGGTTGTCAGAACTGATATCTATTGGCAGACTAAAGTTTTAAAGTTTTACTCTCACACGAGGACCTGGTAGTTGAACACCATTTGTCAAAGTCAGCTTATTAAGGAAATATTCACAATCTTTTGACAATAATCCTTTTGCTTAGCTTGAGAAGCTGCTGAGTTCTGCCATACTTGCCTACATCATCACTGTTTACTAACACTAATAGAGTCTATACTAAACTACTATTTCGAAGTAATCAAAATAAAAAAAAACATTAACACACTTTGGATCCAGTTTAATGACTGTAACACACTAATGTCCTGTGCCAAAGTAAGGCTAAGAAGTGGATATTCAACTTTTGGGACCCCGTTAGTTGTTAGTAACTCCCTGAACATTTGCACACTCTGCCTATGCCAGACAATACCACTGAAGGGTTCTATTCCAAAATCAGATACTAATCGAAACAAAAAGTAGTAGTGAAAGTAAATACTCTATAGCTACTTTGGTCAAGTATTGGTACTAAAACAGTCTTGAGGTGAGATCTTGAGGTGTATCAGAACAAGTACAAGACCACATAGACTCAAATATGCCCTTGGACCAGTATGGAACCTACCTGGACGACTGAGAAATTTCACTGAAATAGGCTCACATGGTGATGTAAAAGAAAGTACTATTTAACCCTATAATGCCAAACGTATCATATTTGATACATGAGTTTTTCAGCCCTCCACATGAGCAGTGTGACATTTTTTTCCCTGAAAAACCTGATGTATACAATCAGATACATGCAGTGCACAAATAATCCAACAGTGGGTGTGATTCACTGATTAGAGGGTGCTCCAGTGACAATACAAGATTGCCATAAATAATAATATATGGAAAATGATATTTGAATTTTTTTGTTTGTTTGTTTAGAGGGACCAATAAAGGCTCCAAGTTCAAAGAATTGGAATTTTCTGCCAATTATTTAATGGTGTGGGCTTTACAGGGTTAATGTTAAAAATAACACTGTTGTCTAAATGAAGAGTGTTTTATAATTAGCGTATTGGAATCGGTATTGAGCATTGAGTCTGTATTCCGTAGTTATGAATTCAAGTTTGAAATTTTAGTATTGTGATGACACTAATCCCATAAAAATCCTTGACTTCCTTCTCATCCAAGTGCCGTGCATCTTAAACCGTCCTACCCTAAAAGACATTTTCCGAACCCTGCCCTCTCACCGGTGACTTTGCTCTCGGCGCCCCCCAGCTGACGTGACAGGAAGCAGACAGTGTCATTAAAATACCGGGCATCTGCTGCTGCTGCTGAGGAGGTATAGAAAATGTGACAAGGGCATTTCTGCAGCGACAAACTTCAGGGTGACGGCTGGGAGCATTGTACCTTTAAATGCTCTTCACTTCTCTCTTACCTCAATGTGGTAACTTCAAGGCTATGGGATTTTAGCATAACTGACTCACTGTAAGGTTTCTATCAAAATCAGTGTTAACATTACAGATTGGAAAAAATATACACACATTGATAATTTACATCAGTACAGGACCCAGCACCCAGAGACACTGTGATAGTACAGTCTGCCTATGCCTCCATTGTAGGGAGTATTATACCTCATGACGTAGATAACAAGGAATAAACTTGTAGTGAGTGCCCTTGCTACAATACAGCAGTGCAAGTTTTCTAACAATATGAATGATAAAAATATTAAACATATTCAAGGGATTACATTAAAAAAACATTGTCGTACCTTTAGAGTGCATTTTCAAATAGCAGTTCCATGTGGTAGAACACCAAAGTTGCATCCAAAGCACCATCATTGCAACATCAGCTTCACTGTTATTTATATGAAGTTAGTTCTAACCTTGTAAAGTACTTTTAAACAAGTGGACCGCTGATGATTCTTGTTGACCTTTATTGGCTCCTATTTATATATGATGTGTGCAAAGAAGGAGCATGAGAGGGACTGGAGTCCTGGTGCTTTTGAGACCGTATTTAATGGCCTAATAGCCTAAATCCATTTTTAAATATGGACAAATCTCCCATATTGTAACCAACCAAAACATAATGGAGCAGAAATTCAAAAACGTTCTCCAATTATTTTCACTTTTTTGTTTTTCCTATTCTTCCAATTCCAATTTCAAATGGTATGACATCTTTATCTCACAATAATTCATATCAGCCTTTCTGTAAAAACTGCTTTCAAACAATCAAACAAATCCATTCATTGCACTGCATAAAGTTTCTCACTAAAAGCAGATGATTATTAATATGTACTCAGAGATCTGAACTGTGTGAACCATGCTGTTCTCAGCTTTTACATTATAGCTTTGTATCATCACCTGTTTCTATGGCAACAATATAACAGTAGATCCAAAGGCGGTGTATTTATTGAGGATAAATGCCAGCAATACAATGTTTGGCAGTACGATTCTGTCAACCCATGAGTCCTCGCCAAACCCCATGTGCAAAACTAAAATTATCTGTGTTGTGAGAGAGTTTGACAGTAAATGTAGACTTTATATTGACTCTAATACTTTTATGAGTTTATCAGCAGATGCTCAAAGCTGGTTTTGGCGTACAGACCCAAGAGCTCACTGTATTAGAACACAAATCTGCATTTTAACAATACACATTTTAGCTTTTTTAAATATTATTGGGCTATAGAATGTTGTGAAGTCATCTGAGACCCTGCAATCTTTATTGGTATCAGAGTTGAAAAACCTGGATTGGTGCATGCCTAGTGACAAATATCTGTTTTATTTTGTATTTATTTATTAAGTATTTGATCATTACCAAAAGCTCACACATTAGCCTACATATTAATCAAACCAATAATAATGCACCAATTATTTAAACAATGATAAAAATATAGAATTAAATGTCCCACTTATATTTAAATATCAATATATCCTATTGTGATACTAAATTTGGTGATGCAGTATCATTATCGTGGGTTGCTGTATTGCTATAACTTTTTTTGGGTATTGTTTAGAGAATTTTTGGGTATCTTTTGTGTGACTGCACTACAATTTTGTTACTTATTTAGTGGAAGGAAACTTTTTTATGCAATACACTTGAGATACTCACTGTTTTGATGAGAAAAATAGATGTATTACATATTAACTTTGCACAAGTAGTGGTTTAACAAAGAAATATTGTTGCTAAAATGTATTTGATTCTTAAATACAATAATATATCACAGACTAAGAAGAAATTCAATCTTATATGACAGAAAGTTCTCTTCCATTGAAAACCACGGTAACATAAACCAAGGTCTGTACAGTCAGTGCTATAGAAAACCATAGAAAACAATAAACAAAGACAGAAACTGAAAAGATAAACATCCTTTCTTGTCGTTCCACATACACGGAGTATACAGTGAATCGTTTCAGATCGACATCAGCCTCCGATGGCGAGCTAGCGTTAGCGGTGTGTTCTTGAAGCGGCCTTCCTACTCCCAATGCTGTCCATGCATCGAGGAGAGAGCAAGGTCACTCCACCATTACACAGAATATTCTATGTGCGGGGCCATCTTCCGACTCCCCTGTGCGCATTAAACCTATTTCAAACTGTCAGACAGGTGAGGAGCATGCCACAGATAAAATATTTAGTATACAAGGCTTTGTCTGTGGGAAAAAAGATGGAATAACAGAATAAAAAATGTCTAGCCCAGGGAATAGGAATGATTTAACATTATTTAGTTCAGAATGTTGTGTTTGTTATTTTACATAGTGCATCTTATTTATCTACCTACGCAAAAGCCATTCCAGTTTGTTATGATCTATCCTGTATTATGCATTTTTAAACATTTTTAAATATTTTGGTCTTAGTAGAAAAATACCTCCAGGCCTTAGTTGCTGTGAAATTAGTGTATACAAAGCAACTGATATAAGGTTTCTGAAATTTGAGGAGGATTCAGCAACAACACAGTTACCACCTTGTAGTTTGGTGTAATTTTGTTTTGACGTTGGCACATCTTTTATGTTAAACCAATAGAGATTTTAAGATTTAAATACTATACTTAACATCACATTCACTGACATCAAATGTGTTTACCATTAGTGACACAGCATCTTATCGTACCTGGCCAGCCAGAACCACGAAACTTTACAAACACGAGTGGATTTGGAGCTGTATCCTTTTGTTCCAATTGCAGAGGATGTGATTAACAAGTGGATTAACCAATCAGAGACACGCATGGTCCATTTTGATAAAAAGAAGAGTAAAAAAAATAACACAAAAGACTGAGTGTTATGGAAAAAATTATTTTGATCTCAAAGAAAAAAAAAATCCATTTGCGAAGCTGGATGAGTTTTTAGAATACAGACAAAGGTTTATTGTTGTTACCGCAGATATGGACGGGGCCTAGACCTGTCCTGACCATGGACCAACAGCCTCTCTGAACCTCTACCCCAGAGCATCTCCTCCTGTCTCTGCTCCGAGTCCCTCGTATCTCCCCAGAGCAACTGAGCTCTGAGTATTTATACAGAAATATATACATATCAAAGCAGAGTGACTTTTGTTCACAGGTTTGTGCTAATCAACTTAACTTAGATTTGAGGACAGCAAAGACAACGAAGGACTTCCTGACTTGGAAGGACTTCCTAAATTTCCATCACACTGAGAAACATGGATTTCTGCAGAATCAACAATCAAAGCACAAAACTCTTATAAACTCAGGTAAGAGAGTTTTATATTTTGTTCTGAATGTCAAGAATTTTGGAGAGGGGATCTCTTCCAAATTTAAGACACATGCTATAAAATAGCAGCTGTGTTGGACTGTCCCAAGTTAGAATGGTCTTATGAGACTGTTCCATGACTCTTCTGTTTACTTTTTAATATTGTCTTTTTTTCTAAAGCATCTCTATGGACATTTGCCCACCGGAAGCCTGACTATTTAAAAGCACAGAGTAAAATCATTAAGGTTAAGTGTAGCCTCAGTCACCAACACACTGCTTTCAGCTTGCAGTACTTTCTATATAATTGTACTTTTGACCCATTGAGCACATTGAGCTTACAGCCACTCAAACCCATGGCAGAACTATGGCATTCCTGACACGTGCTTTCGCTGTACCAGTTATCATGTCTTCTGTCTGAATGTATTTTAATAAGCCACCGTCCCCTCTCCATCTCACTGAGCCTCAGGATGTCTTTTAATTGTCAGAGAGCTGAAAGCCCAGTCTTTAGGCTTCATCTGTCATCTGACTCTACACCCAGCATGACGCGATCCAACCAAGTCAAATGTACGGCTGCACGCGTTTTATCATAACACACACCCTTCAACTCCTCATCCAAATCACTGCAGGACAGAAATGGGAAAATCTGGAAGAAATAATAAACCTACGTAGCTTTCTTTTATAGCTGTCAACAAGCCTGATTGCAAGTGTCAGTGCAAAGTAGAACCGCATGAGGAAACTTGGGTACTTTTACTTCTTTTACTAACCATAATAAAGCCTGAATAGAGACTTAATTCATAATGAACAATGTTTAGAAGTTATTTAAGTAGTTACTGTGAGCATGAATCATTCTTAAACCATTTGTTCATGATTCAAGACTTTGCTCATGCTTAAAGGTTTTATATTACATAAAACTGACTCCTGTGAGCTTCGAGCCATGTTAGAATGTTGTTGCCTGCTCAAAACACATACCAGGAGTTGTGTTTTGTTTCATTCACACATGCTTAAGTAACCCTTTACTATTAGTCTGTCTCCATCTCCAAACCTCAAAATGTTCCACCTTGTGATGTCATGAAGCGGTACTTTTCAAAACAGCAACTTTTTACCTTTTAATCAGTAGAAATGGGCAATTCCAGGGCTGATATCATCCAAATGACTGAGTCTGTTTGAGAGAAGAACTCTAAACATGCAGGATTTGTGTGTTAAATGTTAAATGTGTGAACAAAACAAAAAAACACAACTCCAGGTATGTTATTGATGAGGATACGACATTATAACATATGTCAGAATGGAATAGTATGGGCCCTTTAATGTTCTTATTTTTTCCAATGCATTTTTAAAATCTCTAATTATGGTGATAATGTAGTTTTGGGTCCCTGATGATTTTATATTTTAAACAATATTATTTTTTATAATGAGTCTTGATAGCAAAAACCACACATTAAATCTTTTTCATGTCATATTTTTTAACAGACAGAACTTCTACTTGTGAAACTGGAATTGATTCGAAGGGAATGACTTTAAATGTTTCTTTTTCCCCTGGGTTATACATTTATTTATTTGAAATTGTAAACAGGCAGTAGCTGAGTACTTCAAAGCCTCTGAGTCTCTCCTGTGAATTCCTACCACTTCAAACTAAACTCACATTATTTTCCAATTACACTGAATAATAAACAACAGAGTATATAGTGACATTGGGTGAAAGTGGTGCACTGGGTACAGCTCTTGACCTCCAACCGTATGGTATTCAGACTTTGCTTCAGCACAAAAACTGCACACTTTTGTAACCCCTCGAGGAAAAAAAACAAGATGATCATAATAAAAACAAATGCTTGGATAGGAATACAAGCTACAACTGACAGAGATAGTGTAATCAGAACAACAGTGAAAAATGAGTTTTGTCATAAAACATCAATCACTTTTACAAATATAATGTGTAAGGAAACAGTCTGTCCAAAACAAAAAATATTGATCAAAAGTCTAGTGGAGTTGTGGAGAATAAATATGCTTTTAGAAGTAGCAAATGTGTAAGAAAATGTATAAAAAATGACATTGTTTTCCGCTCTTATTGATAAGGTTTGTATTGTAGTAGTATTTGTTTTTTGTAAGTATTTTTGAGCAATAAAAATACTGCTAGTGAAATAAATATGCGATAAAAAGCATAAGGTGGAATATTGTGGAATATTCCAGATGAAGCAATAATATCTTCATGGAGACAAGCAAGTGATGTACCCTCCACCAGAAAAGTTACACAGTGCACCTTTTAAAGTGAAAGTTTTTGAGATTTCCACTGTGGTTTAATGTTGTTTGTAGCACCTAGAGTTTGAGTTTGCCCCTCTTTTAACAAACACTTCAACACTTGAATGAGACCGGGAAGTCTCAAGAGCATTTGTCACTTATGTGCTCTCACAATGTTAACACTATTGCAATATGTTTTTTTTTTTTTTTTTTTTTTTTTAATCCAAGCGTTTCTACAAGGTGAAAATGCCAGTGACAGGGATTTTTTTTATCATTATTATTTTTTTACAGATACACAACATGGAATAGTATTGCAGTCATCCCAAAATATCTGGATGGCCAAAAAGTTACCATAGAAACAGGTGTAATCCCTCACTTGTCCAGGACAAGTTTCAGAAGTAAGATGAGTTGAGACATTTTGATCTGGAGGTACACGATTCTTGCTTTTCTGCCTAGTATCTTGAAAATAGCTTCTGGATGACACTCAAAAGTTCAAAAACTTTCAAAAACCCAGATGCCTTCTAAAACTTTTTATACCAAAGAATAAACTATTAACAAAAATTGGAAATGAATTAAAGGGTCCATGTTATGCTAATTTCTGATTTATAATGTATTATGTTGTTTCTTCATCGTAACATACCTGGAGTTGTGTTTTGTTTCATTCACACAAACTCTGCATATTTAGGCTGAGCTGAAAACACTCTGCTCCACCTTGTGATGTCATATGGTAATACGGGAAGTGTTTTTAAACCATACACATTCACTAGAATCACTTGAATAATTTCAGCCCTGAAATTTCCAATCTCTACTGGACAAAAAGGTAAAAGGAGCTGTTAACATGAAAACTACCGCTTCATGGTGGAACAGAACATTCTGAGCTCTGGAGATGTAGACAGATTAATAATACAGGATCACTCAAACATATGTAAAACCAAACAACTCAGTGTATATTTAAAGAGTCAGTTTTTCACAATTTCACAAGAGTATAGGACTTTTAAAAGAAATTAAGAAATTAAAGTGCTGCATATTTTGGGATATGTTTTGTTGAGGCCAGAGAGTATCTAGAACAACAAGTGGTGCCTTAGTTTCTCTATCGTTCTGTCCAGTAGCTTAGACAACACTGTTTGGTGCCAAAGGCTGTTCCACTACACAAGCCGTCTTCTCCATCACCACAGCAGAGTCAGAGGACAGGACAGGTCACTCTGCAGACAAGAGCAGAGCACGCTAATAATCTCAACAACTCACTGTCATGCTCAGCTGACTCTCCTCATGGGTCTGGGCGACTTTTGAGCCTCGCTGGCATCCGTAGGCGACAGTAGCAGCTGAAAAAGACAGTGATATGAGGTGGTGGGTGGGACACTGTGAGCCAGAGGGTGACAATGAGGAGAGAAGTTGAGTAAGGGAAACCATGGTGCATGGAAGAAATTGAATGAAATTAAGCAATGATCTATTTGGTCGGCATATCAAGTCTCGTTTTAAACCCAAAACATTCAAAAAAGCAGGCATGAAACATCATAATCCAGGCTATTAAATCATTGGCTCTTTTTCTGAATTATTGTAGCAGATAAATTATATTCATAGAGTTCAGTTTCCTGTTTATAGATGCCGTTTTGAGGACTTTTCATTCAAAAGATAAAAGATCTAATATTTTATTTTGTATTGTTAACTACTATAGCAACAATACACATTTTTCATCAGTCTGTAACAAGTAGATATATATTTCACTTCATTTATAATACAATTTTCCATCATTATAGAAACCCGCACTTGGGGTAGAGCTTAAAACCTCAATGAATGAAGGGAATTGTTGATGGAAAGGCATCTCACGTAAACAAACAGGCAGAAAATGCTACTGCAATATTCTTATTTCAACAAACCAATATTTACTTAATTTCTAAATTTTATTCTTACTTACAGTATACCTTTACATATACATTTATATAATTATGCCTTATCTGACACCAGTCTCTTGCTATATTTGCTACTTATTTTGAATCTATTATTACCATTTATATTTTTACTCTGTTATTATATTTATTGTGATGTGTGAGCTACTGTGTCCAAAAAATTCAGCTTATGGATCAGTAAAGTTTGTCTAATTTCAACATAATTAACATTTAGAAACCACAAACAGTACCCTCAACAGCCCGGTGAGTTCATACATGGCAGTGATCCATGACCTTCCAAGTTGCTTACATAGGTGATGCACATTACGTCACCTCAAACAGCAGGGCCAGTTGAATTATGGCCCCAACCCTCGTCATGACTTTGATGCGGTCTGTCTAGTCCCAGAATAGGACTCCGCTTTCTCAGTATGGGGTAAAGATGCAGTCCTGTATTTTGCAGTGACATGGGGGTGATGTGTGATTGGCCTCCTCTCATGCAGTGTGGAGTCCTGTTGTTGTCCCATTGATTTGCCTGGCCCATGTATTTGTATGGATCAGGTCGAAGTGCCTGGGTTTGAAGATTGTTTTATTTAAGAGGAGCGGGCGTCCAGCTGGCACAAGAACAGGCTGATTTCCCCCCTCGCCTGTGGTGTCCACCACATTTGAATGGACAGGCTCTTCTGTGGTACTGTGGAAATTAGTAAAGATTGTGGGTTATGGTTAGATTGTACGGTTTCAAATGTCAAATATTGTCGAGAATGAGTCGAAATAAACAGCCCCTCTCTGTGTTTTGGCTAACCTCTGCTTAAATGCACAAATCTGATTGTAATTATTTTATATATGTGCATTTTCGGATGATTTCCTCTCCACGAGTGCTGCCTTTTCCCATGTCTCCAACCTTTGCGCAGAGTGGACAGCAGGGTCCCTGTAGAGATAAGCAAAGCGCTGTGCTTAGAAGGAGTTTCATTAATCCTGCAGTTGTCGTAAAAAGCACCAATGCAATGCTTAGTGCGTAAGCAAGCTTTATAAATGAGGCCTCTGGTCTCACCTGTAACTGAGCTGGTGATGTCTCCTGCTTGTCTCCATGGAGATATACAAGCATACTCACACATACAGGCAATGCAACAACACATCATATCAGGTGACATGCCCTCCTCCAGAAAGGTTATATCCTGGACCTTTAAGTAATTTAAACTTTACAATATTGTCAAAAGTTTAACTTAAAGTGGTTGTAGATGCTTTTCATAGGTTTCAGACTGACTATTCCTTACATGTATTAGGTTTTTAATCAAACAGGGTATACTATCTCACTATCTATAGCAAAGATCCAGACCCAAAGACCCCATATTATTGTAGTGAATGGTCATGGTTCATCATCATGCGTAATTATCTGGAGGACTTGTAATAATAATAATAACAATAATAATACTAATAATAGTAATAATACATTGATTTTATATATCACTTTTCATGATAACACCAATATGCTTCACAAGAAAAGAAAGGACAGGACAGACAAAGCAGCAATGAGGAGCAGTCATGTGTGGGGGCTACAGGCTATGATGGGGTCAGCAACCTTAAATACTCCAAAGAGCCATTGGACCATCTCCCACAGAAAAGAAAACACCCAGAGCCACAAAACCCTTTTGACTCTAAAATGAGGATAACACTGCACATCATTTGTTAACCTGTATGCTCTGTATAAAAGACTATATTGTGTTGCATTTATGAAATCAGTAAAATGCTACAGAGAACATATGACCATTCATATATACAAGCTACAGACGTATAATCTCTGCAAAGTTTAACATGAACCATCTCCAACCGATAGAAGCACAGAGCACTCACTGTGAGCAGCAGATCCTCTGTCACAGAGAGAACACTCATATTCCACTCTGTTGTGTCCTTAGTCTGACAGAAGCTGACCACATCAGCAGCACAAGAAGTGAGCTGTTTTTTTCAGCACTTATAGTTTCTGTAAAACTTAAGCAAATGTGCGAAAAGCTGCATTAAACACATTATTACTCTGTCTATTTGAGTCCTCCTTGTAGGAAATAAAAACCCAAACTTAAATTAACTAATCACAGTGAACCAAAAATGTATAAATATTAAAAATGTTTTATTTGAATGTTACCATTATCTACAAATTTAGAATTGCATTTAAAAATGAACAAACTAAAATAAAAATATTTATTGTAACTGTACTCATTATTTGTTTTCCAAAGTCACAGGAGCCACAACAGAAGGATGAAAAAGCCACATGCTCCTGGGCTATGAGAAAAAGGTGTGTTTTGAGCAGAACAGACAAACTCCACACAGGAACATCAAACCCAGCACAAAAATCAACCCATCTTATTGCCATGACTTTTGCATACACAATTATATTCAAAATCTGATCTGAATTTTCAGTTGAATTCTCCAAATAAATCCAAACAGACAAAAACTCTATTTTTTAAGCTAATAAAATCTGTTTTATTTCTCTACATATCGGCTTCACTTCTTAAGGGGTAGCTTGGAGCCAGTGTCCAGGGTAGAGAGGGAAAAACTGGATCCAAAAGCCAATACTGTCAGTCTATAATTGAGCACTTTGACCTTTTAAACTGCACAGCCTATTCAGACGGTCAGAGATGCCAAACAAAATGAATTCTTCAAGCTTCTAACTGCTAATAGACTTTTACAGATATTTCCACCACAGCTTTTCTGTAGTTCTAATATTAGCGAAATGTTATTAAAAATGATTTGTAATTTATAACAGCAAAGAGACAAGGAATGAATCATATAAGTGTGCATGTGCAAGGGTCCTACTGTCTTCTATAGGCCCTGCTCCCTACCACTAACTCTCTGTGGCATATAGGGCTGGATGACTAATGGAGGCATATGGTACAGGGATTAATGGCTCCACAACATTGGTTCCAGTCATTTTGGGTTAGGGATGAAGCCATACACAACAAATAAGAATTGTTGGGAATGTCTATGATATAATGCCCTAGCTGGAGGCACTGTTTCTGGGAGCATTCAAGGAGTAACTTAGGCTGCAAAATCACATAGACGCTAATATGAAATCCAATTGCATTTTAATTCGACATTATTTGGTTGATTTAGAGTTTTTTTTTTCTTGTAATAATAATAATAAATTTTATTTATAATGCACTTTACATTTGACACCAAATCCCAAAGTGCTACAGTGCAAAGAGGACTTTAAAAATGGAAGACAATTAAAAATCAATTTAAAAGCAATAAAACAATAGCAGGTATTAGCTGTAGGCCATGGTAAAAAGGTAGGTCTTTAGTCCTCTTTTAAAAGCATCCACCGTCTGTGGAGCCCTGAGGTGGTCTGGGAGGGCATTCCACAGACGGGGAGCAGCCACTGAGAAGGCAGCCCTGTCGCCCATGGTCTTGAGCCGTGTCCTGGGCATGACCAGACGGTGCTGTTGGCCTGACCGGGTCTTAGTGGAGGTGTGTGGTGTGAGCAGTTCAGTGAGGTAAGTGGGGGCCGCACCGTGGAGACAGTGATGGGTGTGCAAGAGGACTTTGTATTGAATACGGAAGTGGATGGGGAGCCAGTGCAGGGAGTGAAGAATAGGTGTGATGTGCTCGTGTTTACGCACCCTCATCGGGACCCTGGCAGCGCTGTTTTGGACATACTGGAGCTTTTGGATGCTCCTGCCAGGGATCCCGATGAGGAGTGCGTTGCAGTAGTCCAGCCTGGAGGAGACAAAGGCGTGGATGAGCTTTTCCGCAGCAGGGAGGGAGAGAGAAGAGCGAAGTTTGGAGATGTTACGGAGGTGAAAGAAGGCAGATTTGCAGATGGAGGTGACATGATTGTCAAAGGAGAGGTGGGGGTCAAATTTGACCCCCAGGTTTGTTACAGAGGGAGAGAGGGGAATGGTGTGTCCGAAAAATGAAACAGAAGTGATTGGAGAGGAGCGGAGTTGATGAGAGGTACCAGTTTGGATGGCTTCTGTTTTGGAGCCATTTAGCTGCAGGAAATTTTGACTCAACCACACCTCTATCTCCTCCAGGCAGGAGCTGAGACGGGAGACTGTGGCAGAGGGGGTACAAGAAGGAGAGATGGTGAGGTAGAGTTGTGTGTCGTCAGCATAGCAGTGGAAATTTATTCCATGCTTGCTGACGACACGACTGAGGGGAAGCATGTAAATGGTGAAGAGGGTTGGGCCGAGCACGGAGCCCTGGGGGACCCCACAGGAAACAGTGTGGGGTCTGGATCTTGCTTCCCCCAGAGCTACGTACTCGGTTCTGTCGGCAAGGTAGGAGTGAAACCAGTGAAGGGCAGTGCCAGAGAGACCTGTGTAATGCTGGAGACGGTGTAGGAGGATGTGATGGTCTACGGTGTCAAACGCAGCAGAGAGGTCGAGAAGAATGAGGAGGGATGTGGAACCGGAGTCAGAGGCCCTCATCAGGTCATTGGTGACTCTGATGAGGGCCGTTTCTGTACTGTGGGAGGGGCGGAAACCAGATTGGAATTTTTCATACTGGTTATTGGATTTTAGGTGGTGGTGAAACTGGGAGGAGATTTTTGCGAGAAATGGGAGGTTTGATATTGGTCTGTAGTTTGACAGAGGTTTGGGGTCCAGGGTGGGTTTCTTGAGGAGGGGTTTGATCATGGCAGTTTTGAGGGTGCTGGGGACATGGCCTGTTTCAAGGGAGGTATTGATTATTTTTGTGATGAGGGGACTGATGGAGGAGCAGTAAGTTTTGAACAGGGATGATGGGAGAGGGTCGAGTGGGCAAGTGGATGGTTTAGAATTATGGATGATCTTGACCTCCTGCTGCGTTGAGACAGTGAAATGGGTGAGTAAGTTTGTGACTGGTGTTAGGGGTAGGTCAAGTGTGGCGCTGTTGAGTGGAGGAAATGAGGTTGTGCGCGAATGCTTACTTGCACAAAAGCAGATTAAATTCCTCATAATATCCTTCTTAATAAACATTGGAAGACATTGTTGCAAATTGTTATGTAAAGAACACTTGGGAAAATACTTTGTTTCCCGATACTGGCATCGAGTTTGTCTACATTTATCCTATTTGGTTAGAATAATGCACAAAATTACAGAATTAATTAAAAAATAAAATACACTAACTGAACTCTTCCATGATGTATTACTGACTCCCACTTAACGCGTCTATCAAAACATATAATAATAATAATAATAATAATAATAATAATAATAACAATAATAATAATAATAATAATAATAAAAACCTCCCAACAGCGTCCAGTGAGCCGAATTTTTGCCCGGTTTTGGTGCTGACGAAAGCGTATGTGTTCAAAAGAGTGATACATTTGTGTCACAAAATATGAACCACAAAAAAGTCAGAACTCAGAACGCCGGACTACTTTCGTCAGCACCGAAACCGGGCAAAAATTCGGCTCACCGGACGCTGTCGAGAGGTTATTATTATTATTCGGGAGGTAAGTCAGGGTTGATGCATGACACTGCTGACGGAGATGTCATAGATTCATGTCAAAAATCCCGAACTATCCCTTTAACAGCTAACTTTAACCTTTAGTTCAGTAGAGTTTGGCAATTCCAGGGCTGAAATTATCCAAATGTTTCTAGTGAAAGTATATGAAGTTTAAAAACACACTGGAGTACTTCTTATATCACCACTTAGCATCACAAATTTTCTGTTTGAGAGAAAAACTGCAGGATTTGTGAATGAAACAAAACACAACTCCAGGTATGTTTTTGGTGCAGAAACAACATTATAACATAGATCAGAAAATAGTGTAATATATCTCCTTTTAAGGCTGCACAAAAACTTCCATGGGCACAAGGTTGCGCGCTCAACAAGTCCCATTTGTTCAGACAGGGCATTTCCTTTTCCATATAGATTTTAGAACCATCCAGTCTTCTAAAATGCAATTACAGTGTATTCTTATGTCTACACTGTGGAGCGCTGTGATATTGAGAAAAATCAATATGGGCGCCTCTCCATTGTGAGTGCAGAGCAGTTCTGTGTGCTCTAATGTCTGCAGCAGAAGTGTTCCTGTCATTCTGTAGGTGTGTTATTACCTGACGTAAGAAGCAGAGTACAGACTGCATGAGCTCATGAGATGGGATTCCTTTACAAATAAGTGACGGTCTGAGACAATTCCAGTCGCGAGTAAAAGTACTAGGCCATATGAGCCAATAGGGGATCACCTCCAATGCAGAACCAAAGGATGTTGTGCACTGTTATTTTATGGTATTTACCGATTAAGTGGGCCTATGTTAAAGCTCCAATATGACACAAAATGGACTCTTGTGAGCTTTAAACCATGTTATAATGTTGTGAACTCTTCAAAAACATACCTGTAGTTGATTTTTGTTTCATTTACCCATGTCTGAAAAACCCTGCCACTTTAAAATGTCACATATTGCCCCACTGATAAAGTAGTTAAGAAGTTTGTACTGTGTCGTAGTAATAGTTATATCAGTGTCTCTCCTTTCTCTTCACCCCCATTTCTCTGTCTTCACTCCCCGTGTCTTTGCCCTTTGCAGCTGATGCCCCTGGGGGTGTGACGCTAACTGAAAGCACTACTCTGTTAGAATCTCTGTTACTCAAGTTAGACTTTAATCTGAGCTTCATTTTAACACGTCTGACCAGAAAGAACTGACTTGGTTGGAACTACAACTACAGGAGAGCTGATTTGTGCTATGAAATAAGTCTCTCACACATAAAATTACAACCACAAGCTTCACCAACAGTTTTTCAGTTAGTCCCTCTCACCTTTTTTGGTGAAAACACCTAAACTGGACCAGAAACGCTTGTATTCATAACAAGCTCCTGAAAATGTAAACATTTTTTCTTGAGTTTTCAGATCATAAAACTTTTTTGGTCTGTGTTTACTAATGTGTGCACAGTGTCATCATGGTAACTGCTGAACATTCCGCCCATAGAGATACATGTAGAACACCCTCAGCGTGACTCCCTCTCTGTGTTAATACATAAATTACAGACAGAATAAGCTAATGCAAGTATAGCCAGATATCACTATTCTGCTACTACAGTACATTAAAACCCTCAGTAAATATTTCCCGTGATGCTCCTTATCCTCACCTTCATTCTGTGTTGCCCTATAACCAATTCCATTACTCCGCAGACTTTGAAAATACATTTGGTGTAATGTTCTTGGCTGCTCCTCTCGGGTTTGACCTGATGTAACCTTGTCTTCTTCTGCCCCGTGTGGAGAGGTGACTTTCCTTGCATCATATTCACAGGTGAAGGAGGCTGGGGAACTTTTTACAATTTCAGTCCCAGCCACAATAAGTACTGCTCACTCCTCTGCACAAAACCCATTTTGGAGGCTCACTGGACTTCTGAGAAAGTGCTTAGAAAGAGGACAGTGCCCCGTCTGAACTTGGGGCATATTTTTCAGCAGCTATAAAGGTCCAGGTGCAGTCAGTTTAAATGTGGTTTTAATGCAGTCCACTGTTTAGTATGAATCCATATTGGTTAGGTGCTGCATAAAAGCAATAATTGAGCATATTTTATACTATAGGCCTGAGTTAGTATATTAGAAGTATTTATCAAATTGTGGCAGTGGTAGAACTCATATGGAGTCTTTTGCATAGACTGTATATATAAATGGACTTGGCTAACCTTCTGGCCACCGCCTTCCAAATAGGAAGTTAACTGTGCCCACGCTAACCAGTAGACTACAGTAGACTTTACATTAAAACATGATCAACCTCTCTGGTCTTAAAATGTTTATATTGACCTGCTCTACATGATCCTGGGGTTTGTATTCTGCTATTTTTCTGCAAGCCTCCATGAACTGGACTGGAGCTGAATACTATAGCATGGTTAGTCCACTTCTTTATATAATCTATGGTTCACACTTGCACATTGGCCAAAACTGGGACTAAACCAGGGCTAAATCTGAAACTAAACAACTAAACAAGGACCTAAACAGAAAAAAAAAACAAGTCCACATCAGGAGTAAACTGGATTCAAATAAATTAGGGTGTCTTAACTTACTGCTATTTTTAGTTCAATTGTCAGCCTTAGCTCAGCATATTCGTCACAAGTGAATGTTAAGGCTTGCACTGGAAAAAAATTGGAAATGTATTATTTATTTATTGTGGTTGTTTTAGTCTTAATTAAGCCACTATAAATATGTTGTACTTTGCTGATCCCCGTTGTAAAATTTGAACTATCAAATGCTGAAACCTTGAGCTATGGCATGATCAATACTATCTATGGAGAATTGAATCTATTGTGTGCATTTAATCATGACTGGACTGGATTTAAATGCAAATCCACTTTATTTATATCAAATTTAATAAGAAGCAGTTTCCAAAGTGCTGCACCGAGACAGTGAACAGTAAAAAAAAAACAACAAAACCAATTCCTTTAAACAATAAAACCGGTTAAATTAAGTAAAAGCCATAGTAATAAATAAAATCAATAACAGATTTTAATAAATAAAATACACAGAGGACCACACCACTCATGCAATGTTAAAACCCATAGAATAAAAGTAGGTCTAGCCTAGTGTTAGTTTATACTCCTTATCTAGTGTTATGTTGAAAGCCAGAGAAATAATTGAATTGCTACAGGTGAAAGTTACAAAAAGAACATTGAGGTACAAAGGAAATATACACTTCTGCTGACAGATAACAGGTAATAGAGAATAGCCCTATAGACTGATATCATATCGTGGATAAAAGGTGGTTTTGAGAATACAGCTGGCCACGGTCTTGTTGGAAAAGTGCCACTAAAGACCCACAAGAGAAAAATCTGTGACAAGACAGATACAGAGGCAAGTTAGGAGGCTCCAGTGAGTCATCAGGAAATATAGTTTTATACACACAGGAGTGGGAGGTTAAAGGTCAACAACGGGAGAAAAATAATAATTGGTCTGCTTCCTGAAAATAGCGCTGGGTATGACTGCACGCTTTTTTTTTTCAATATGGCCACCTGTGTTGCTTTTGTTTGAATAGGCTATTTTATCACATTGTTAACTTGCCAGTGTTTTTGTACTAATTGTAGGAATTTCGACTAGCGTGTTTTTGAAGAACACAAAAGCTTTTGTTCTTGAATTGTAATCACCTTCAAATGTGTTCTGTCAGCAGGAAATGGGAAAGATTTGATGTTGGAAAATTAAGAAGTTTCCTGGGGGAGTTATAACCAGTGGAGAAAGTTTTTTGTATTTGTTGACTTTTTACTTTTAAGGATAGTTTTAGTTCTGTATTGTATCACACACAGGCTTTAATTTGATTCCACAAACTCAGCCTCTGAACTAATTAATTCACTTCATGTATTTTATATTTTAAGGGCCTATATTAAGCTATTTTCTGATCTATGTTATAATGTTGTTTCCTCATCACAAACATACCTGGAGTTTTGTTTCATTCACCAATTTTCAACACACAAATCCTGCATATTTAAGCTGAGTTCTTCGCTCAAACAAAAACACTCTCTTCCACCTTGTGATGTCATGTGGTAATACAGGAAGTGCTCTACTGTGTTTTTAAGCTCCTTAGACCTTCACTTGAATCATTTGGATGATTTCAGCCCTGGAATTACCCATCTCTACTGAACTAAAGTTTAAAAAAAGGTAGCCGTTAAAAAAAAATACCACTACATGACATCACAAGGTGGTACAGAACATTTTGAGCTTTGTAGATGTAGGCAGACTAATAATACTAATACTAATAATACTGAAACATGTGACAAAACACAACTCTGGTTATGTTTTTGATGAGGTAACTGTATTATGGCTTAACGCTCACAAGAGTCAGTTTTGTGTAATACAGAACCTTTAACATATGAAGATTGATTCTGATATTTTCACATAATAGAAAGTACAGTAACTACTAACATGCACCAGCAAAATGGTTAGCAAAACAGATTATTATTTTTAGAATGTAATACACAGTGGACTACCAGATTCATTCTCTTTCTGTATTTAACACATCAAGGTTATCATACCAATTCAAATACAATTCAGTTTTAATTAATTAATTTGTATTTGTATTTATATTTATTTATATCAAATTCTCATTAACACATGTTTAATTCCTGGCCGCTTATTATGGTTTTGGACTAAATATAGGTGTTAGTTCCATATATCTTGACTAACTTTCTACTGCGATACTATAAATATTTGACATTTATTTTGCTGACAGTGCTTACAAAATGACTTCAGAGACATTGAATAACATGATTAAAAATACCAGAGCTGTCAAAACTGCTCCACAAGTCATTACAGCAGGTCTCAGTTCTCACTTCAATGTCAAATACTGAAAAAAATAATTGAAGCAAATAGTGCCAAAAACCCAGGTCCCATTCCAATATAAAAGTTAGATTGAAAATAACACTTTTCCTGTCACAGCCTGCACAATGCGCTTCAAGTCAGCAGTATGCTAAAGAGTGTCTGACATGCTGTGCAATGGGAGCAGCTACATAACACAAGCCAAAACAGAGCCAAGGTCAAGACCACAATCTGTGTTTGTGGGTCCACTTCCCCTAGAGGGTCAAGGGTGAGGGGGGTGACGGGTTGTGACCTCTTCGTGACCCTCCAATCATGAGCACACTCCCAAAGATCCAGTGTGGGGGAAATCCTATACGAAAACATCCTGCATCAGCAATGTACGGGCGCATTGAGATTTGTGGTGCAGAGAATGTGTTCCAGACGTAATTATGAGAAGGGTGGTGTTTTCAGTTCAGTGTGACCTTAAAAATGTACTTTTCTATTTTTTTTCCTCCTTTGAGATCATCCTTTACATCTCTCCAGCCCTAATAGGAAAGATAGGAAAGAGTAGTGGCTCATTAACACTGGTACCGCTACTCTTCCACTGGAAATACATCATTTCACTACTACAGTGCAAAAAACAGCTATATTTAAAAGGCTAAAATAACTTGAAATATCTGGATTTGAATATATATCTGGACTAGTGAGGAAAAATGCCAAGAAAAATAAGAAATGTTCAACTTAAAGATGCGCTATGTGATTTTTCCTGGGATCCGTCACTTCCTTGTCCCCATGGAAATGTTGCTTTGTTAGGAATGTTCAATAGTATAACTTTAAAGGTGCACTGCGTAACTTTACTGATAGAGTGCCCACCACCAGTGTATCTATAGAGATGCTATTGGAAAAAAAAAGTATTTATCTCCATTGAAAATACCCTAATTAAGTAAAGCTAGACATATGTTTAAAGCCATATTGTGTAACATTCTACACAAAACTACAATATCCACATAGAGACAAGTAGGTGACAGACCAGAAAAGTAACACAGAGCTTCTTTCAAATTTCCAATCTCCATGGACATGGTACCAGTCTAAGTTACAGGTAAGATCTGTGGAAATGACCCCACTCACACTATGAATGTATGTTTCTTTGAGCAACCAAACACTCGCTATGAAATAAATGTAAGATAAATGCCATATAATAATATTTCCATGGAGCATATTACAACCATTCACACATGTTCAACACACACACACTCTGTTCCACCTTGTGATGTCATGTGATAAGACAGGAAGTGACTCAAACATGTGTGAATGAAACACAACACAACTCCAGGTATGTTTTTGATGAGCTAACAACATTCTGACATGGATTAAGCTCACAAGAGTCAATTTTGTATAATGTAGGACCTTTTAATGTATAAACATTGTACTACATTATTGCTTTAGCTGCAGGTATGCTAATTGCACATTGCTATTGATCCTGTATACCTTAACCCTGACACTTTATGGCAAACCCACAATCTCCTCTCATATTTATGCATCCTGGGTTTTCCTCCAACTCTATGTAAACTAGACTGCGGCCTATGACCTAGTTAAGTCCTGCTTGAGCTTGGCACCTGGGGCAGACCTGTTCCAGCTAAACCACTTGTAACCCTCATTATACAGCATGTTACTGTCCAGCTGGCTCAGACATGACACCGAAATGCACACCATTAGCACCCGCGGAGCCACACCGCCAAATAGAGCGATGTTATTTCTTATGACAAGATGGCCGCCTTGTTGACACACTGGAGCGGTAACTATTTTAATGCCGGGCTGAGCACAATGGTGGACAGTTTCATGGAGACATTTTAAAGTGTATTAAGAAATGTGAATGAAGATGTTTTGGGAGCAAAAATAGGTGAACTTACCATGGAATCTAAATGTATAACTAGGTGACAGAGAAAGCTGTAAAAATGTATGAAGTAATAAAAGTTGTAGTAGTAGTAGTAGTAGTAGTAGCAGTAGTAGTAGTTGCAATAGTAGTATAATACTAGCTGTAGTAGTAGCAACAGCAACAACAATAGTATTAGTAGCTGTAGTAATAGTAGAAGCAGCAACAGTAATAGTAGTAGTAGCATTAGCAGGCAGTGGCGGGCCGTGCATTTCACACCTAGGCCGTCAGTAGTGCTACGTCTGAATCGATCCACTCATCAATAACTATTTTGTGGCTATAAAAACAATCTTATTATGCAGAAATGCAGTACAAAGGGCCGTTGCATCGCAGATAGATAACACGTGTAGCCACAATAAATGCCTTTACTGAAGAAACAAACCCGGGGTGCAGGGACGTGCACAGGAATTTTGAGGGGCAGTTGCTCTGACATAAAGAAAGGGCGCACTGCACCAATCTTGAATGAACCTACCTATTTTCCCTGCAATTCTAGCGTTTACCAATACATGGCACAATCTAGATACGTTGACACATAAAACCAATTTACCCATATGAGCCTCAGCACATTGCTCAGGGGTAGAACTATATGTTGAACACATCTTCCTCACTCATGGTCCGAAAACCTTCCCATAAAGCACTGCGGCCAAGTATACGTAGTGTGCCGCGCACCCCGCACCTCCTCCCGTACCGTGCGCGCCGCATTTCCTCTTGTACGGCGTGGACACTGTGCATGAATCGTGTCTTGTCACATACGCTGCGTGGACCGCGCTTCCTCCTGTGCGCCTCTAAACCAGCCAACCGCTGCGTTCAGCGGCCTTGTAGAGATCCTCGTATCGGCTTCTCTCTCGCTCAACGGTATCAGTGGCAAATAACACGCGCTCCCAGCAATACAATTTGCTGTGTTCCTCAGAGCCTGTGAGCCAGGGGTACCGCTCGTAGTTAGTGGACTGAAAGTGACGGACAAATCCTTTTCCCAGTTGTGACAGGCTTGCCCGACCTTTCTTAACAATGTCCAGCTTTTCTTGAAAAGTCCGTCTTGAAAATGGCTTTGACAATAAATCTGCAACCAAATCAATTTCTTCTCCTCCTTCAGCCATTGTGGGTTGAAAAAACAGCTATTAAATCAACACAACTATATTTCTGTCCGTGTAGCTCACTACAGATGCAGTTTGCTAGCTCCGACTAGTTCGCTCTGACTAGCCAATCAAAGGGTGTGAATACACTGACGTTACCATAGGCCTGCTAAAGGCCTTGGTGTCACCAACTCAAAATCTGATTGGCTGAAGGAATAGTTTCATCGACACTTATTTTTTAACTAGAGGGTCCGCAGAACTGATTGTGAAGGCCTCCAGGCAGATTTCTTTGACGTTTTCCCTGCCTGGCAACAAATGGTGGCTGAAATGTGATTGGTTAAACGCTTTAATATGAAAATACATGTCTGGAAGCAGCGCAACCAGGGTAAAGGCTATGAAGGGAAGGACAGACCATTTGGAATTATTTAAGTATTCATGGACAAAATATAATTAACATCAGTCTGTGATTCAGATATTTTTTTAGGCCAGCAGAGAAGGCCGTGCAGGCCCTGACGGCCCACCACTGTTAGCAGGAGTAGTAACAGTAGTAGAAGCAGTAGTAGTAGCAGCAGTATTAGTAGTATTATTATTATTAGTAGTAGTAGCAGTAGTAGTAGCAGCAGCAGCAGCAATAGTAGTAGTAGTAGTTAATAGTATTAGTAAGTAGCAGTAATAATAGTAGTAGTAGCAACAACAATAGTATTAGTAGCTGTAGTAATAATAGAAGCAGCAACAGTAATAGTAATAGTAGTAGCAGCAGCAGCAGTATTAGTAGTATTAGTAGTAGTAACAGTAGTAGTACAGTACCTGTGTATTTTTTAATTGCTCATCTGTGTAAAGTGTCTTTGAGTATCTTGAAAAGCGCTATATAAATAAAATGTATTATTATTAGTAGTAGTAGTAGCAGTAGTAGTAACAGCAGCAGCAACAGTAGTAGTAGTAGTTAATAGTATTAGTAAGTAGTAGTAGTAGTAGTAGTAGTAGTAGTAGTAGTAGTAGTAGTAGTGGTAGTAGTACCAGTACCAGTAGTAGCATCAATAGTAGTAGCAGCAGCAATGACAGTAGTACTAGTCGTTATAGTAGCAACAGTAATAGTAGTAGTAGAAGTAGTTTTAGCAGAAGTGTAAGTGCAGTACAACAATAAGAACTTTTTTAACTATAATCTCTTGGTACTTTCCATCTCTTCAGTAGTTCACATATTTCTCGGTTGTATAGGCCGTACCATGTCCTAGATTTCTAAGTGACCATGTTATTACAGACACCCTGAGGAGCAGATATCTATTCCAACGTTTCATGTCAAATCTTTTCGGATACTTTTAATTGCTTCCTTTTCATCCATACAGTGTATCTGAGCTGGTCATTAAGCAAATGTACTGTCAACGCCATGTTAGGAAAGATCAAACGATTATTCCCAGTTGCGTGTTTAATGGACTGAGGTAAGTTTTTTTGACCCAAGCGCCAATGTAGCTCATGAGAAAAACAGGAATGCTGCTTTGAAATGGATTCTCCCTCAAATCAGCCGTCATGAAGTGGCAGGATCTCAAAACGTGTCTCATCTTTAATCGTTTTTGCTTGTTTTTGTGTTATGCTGGAGACTGGTGCGGGGTCTGGAAGTGAATCAAGTCCTGTATTAGCAGCGACATTTGTTTATAGATTTGAAAGACTGCACATTGCGACACGAGAAAAGCAGATGAGAAAATGATATTGAAATAAGGTTTAACAGTTAACTGAGACATTTACTGACTGCTGGTTGTGATATTTTATTACACTACTCATATTGTGACTTATTATTGGAAATCCCCATGCTGCTTAAAGGTCCTATATTACACTAAACTGTCAATTGTGAGTTTTAAGCCATGTTAGAATGTTGTTACCTCCTCAAAAACATAGCTACAGTTGTGGTTTGTTTCATTCACACATTCCCAAAAGCTCCGAGTGCATGTTAACAGTTACCTTGTACCTTTTGCGTGTAGAGATGGGCAATTCCAGGTCTTAAAACATTCGAATGATTCAAGTGAAAATATGAAGTTACACAGCAGGACACTTCCTGTATTACCACATTACATCACAAGGTGGAACTGAGTATTTTTAAAGTGTTTTTTAATTGTTTAAGGGAAGAAATCAGTGTATGGTTTTAAGAAAACATTATAACATAGATCAGAAAATAGGGTAATATGGGCTCTTTAAAAAAATAAAAACACTATATATAGCCAAGGGTTTGTTCACTGCACTTTATTGCCTCCTCATTATGTGATCTATGGAGCTCAGCAGTGACATTTCACCCTCCAGTTCTGGAAATAAATTTCACATTCATTTTTCCCATAGACATTACTAAAAATGTAATATTAAGAGTTTGCAAGCTTGCTCAGTCATAATCAGTTATGTGGTGACTAATGAGCACAAGAGGTTTTAGTTTAAAATCTGTTTCTGAAACTTTATACATTGCTAAGTTATTAAAACATTTTGCTGAATCTTGCATTTTAAACATGCTGAATGTCTCTTCGCCCCCAACTCACAGTTAGATCTTTCCAGTCCAATAAAGCTTAAGTGTTCCATGAGAAAATGTAACGCTCTTCTTCTATATGGAAATAGATTGAAATCCACAGATGGTGGTCAAGTGCAGGCCTGTTGTGCACTAAGAGGAAAAGCTGTTTACTTATCTTCAAATCTTTGAATACTCAGTGCCAGTGGAACTTCTCGGGAAAGCGAAAACATCTCCATGGAGACGAGTAGGAAACGTTAATAGACCATGAAACATGCATGAAACAAAAGGCCTGTATTGATACTTTGGAGTGACATCATGCTGGGGGTGTTCTATAATGCATGCCTATTGGCATCCCGCCAATGCAGCAGTTTCCATGGTGACACAATGTACACATTAGAAAACATAGACAAAAAAGTTTTAAGATTGTCAAGAAAAAATGCAAAATGGATTTAAACAACACATTTTCAGGAGCCTGTAATCAGTAGGAGCGCTCATGGCCCTGGAGTCCTAGGAGTTTGATTTTCAACAAAAAGATGAGAGTGACTTATTGAAAAACTGTTGTTTAATGCTAGCTAGCTTCTGACTGTAAATTTATGGGTGAGAGACTTGTTTAAGTGCAAAAATGATCTCATCTGTTGTAATTTCCACCATATCAGCTCCTTTTGGTCAGATTGTGTTAAAATAAAGCTCAAATTCAAATCTAACAGTCGAGCTTTCAGTTCAGTTGCACTTGATGTTATCGACAAGGAATGTCGATAACATCAAGTGCAAAAAATATCAATATGAAATTTGTCTTAAAAATCTAAACATGCTAGAATGCTAAGCTACAGACGATGGAAGATAGCCGTCAAGAGTCCTATTACTTCACTGATAAACCTGCTCCGCATGGCTGCTCCTCTAAGACCTCCAAATAAAGTGCTTCCTATGATGATGTAGGAAGAGTGTCGACTGTGCAGAACAAACCCTTGTATCATTCCCAGGATAATTGACCATTACGTAAGATGGCGTTGTCACGCTGAGGGATTTGGGCGACAGTCCTATCAGAGTTTAACAGGGAAAAATTCAGCTGTCAGAAACATCAGTGCGAAATGTCAGCGCGTCACTTTGTCAGGCTGGCACACAAAATAGGTCTCTCTGCTCCATTGTCTTAAAGTCAGACAAGGTGAAGCTATGTTAAAGCAGATTCGGATTAAGTGATGCACCTGTCTGATGACCTTGGGTTGAACTTGTGATTCTTGCTCATTTTGAAGAGTCCAACTGAAGCAACTTAAACTAACAGTGGCATAAAGTCCAAAATATAAAACTGTCTATGACTTGGTTCTGGAAAAAAGTAAAATAGTCAGTGCAGGGAACTAACAATACGTGTACCAAGAATATGTGTTCTGAATACTACAGTTATTTTCAGAATCAGAATCAGAATCAGAATCAGAATGTGTTTTATTGCCATATGAGTGAACAGGTTCACAACATTAGGAAATTGCTGCGGTACTTGGAGCAGGATGTAGACAAACACTGACATGCAACAAATAATAGAATAAAATAAAGCTATAGTATAATATAACAAAATGTACAAATGTACAGGAGTATAATAATATAGAGTATAAGAGTATCAGTGATCAGACTGATTTTACTATATTTCTACATTTTATTTTTACTTGTACATATACATTCATATAATTACGCCTTATTTGATACCAGTCTTTTGCTATTTTTGCTATTCAGAATGTATTATTACTATTTATATTGTTGTTCTTATGATATTTTGTGATGTGTGAGCTACTGTGTCCAAATAGTTTCACTTGTGGATCAGTAAAGTCCATCTAAAGGCCACCACACAGAGAATTTGCCTGATTATGACTGCAATTTGCTTCTCCCCAAGTTCGGGGAGGCGTGACCCGACTTTGTGTCTTCATGTACGACTTTGAAGCCGCTGCACTCCTCATGTGTGGTGTGCAATTCCATGCTGTTCTTTCATATAAAAGATAAGATAAAAGATAACTATTTTTTATCTTTTATCTTATTGTATTTATCTTATTTTATTTTTAAAACTTTATTCTAACTACTTGGTCGGTTGCATCTGTAACAAAGAAAATTTCCCCTCGGGGATGAATAAAAATAATTCTGATTCTGATTCTGATTCTGATATTATATACAGTAACAGCCAAACACACAAAACGTAATGGGAAATGGAATTACAGACACACAGGTGCAAGATGCAAACTCAGTAAATGGTGAAAATAATTATTATTCACCTCTTGTAAAATTGTAAATTTAAACTTCAGTATTTTCATTCATATTAGCCACAGAATTTGTCCTCCGCAAATAATGACACCCAGTCCACAGAATGACACTCTTAATCCAGTTTGAAGTGTTCGTTAAAAGTAAAAAAGCGAGAGTAGTTCCTCATGTGTGTCTGTTTACATTCACACAGCGCACAGTTCGGGGTGAAGCCGCAGATTAGCGATTGAGACTCTATACTGTGAACTTTATCACCAATCTTCTGTGCATTAAAAATCATGTATTTGAAGTAATGCACCACATTTCACAAATAACACAGTTTTGTTTTGCATCTAAACTAGAGGTGCAATGCTCTGATCTCTGAACACTTAGGATTCTCAAAACAAGTGTTTTTTTGCTAGACAGGAAATGGCTGATGCGAGGTTAGACATATCCCCCAGCAGTCTTTGCGATAGGAAAATTAAAATCTCATAAGATTCTCCTTGTGTCTGTGGTGCACGCTTTTTATTGCATGTTTAAAGATCGTCCTGTAGTATGTGGTGGACTTAAGTCTAATTTTGAGAAACTGTATTACTGTACAGTTACTTTTTCATTTGGTGGTATTCAGAATGCAGTTACTTTTCTAAATTTATAGGAATACATTTATGTGCTTGTGCAATTTATACTTCAAAATGCTCAATATTTGAGAGAAAAATAGAAAACACTGCTCTCATGGTGACTGTATGTGCATTTATTCTTTTTCCAACATTTTAACAGACATAAAGCTGTTTTTAATCCTATGTTGCTTGTTTATACTGTAATGTAAATGCAACTCGATGTGAAAGTATTCAAAGTATTCAGAATACAGTACTCTGGACCATGTATCAGAATATGTTACACAATACATTTTAATGCAGATATTCAGTATTCCGTAAGAAAATTTGCAAAGGATTCTTCCCATCACTGAAAATAGTATGTTTTTCCAATGGTGCTTGTTCTGTAATCACACGGTAATTATGCTGTACATATGGTCAAATTGCACACTTCTTACACTGCACTTACGTTGTAATTAGTCTTTAAAGACACTCTAATTGCGTTTTTATATTTTATTATATGCACAAACCCTTCCATTTACTTCTGGTACAGCACTACAACAGGGACACTAGGGACAATATATATAAAATGTTAAAACAAACTGTGATGAATTTTGTTTATTTTTTTTGTAATAAATGAATATTTTGTAATAATCCAATTGATTACAAAAATTAAAAAAATCAGATGAAAGAGAGAAGAGCTGCAAATGCTGTGGAGGTTTGGCGCCAATGGCTGCAGAGTGGAGCTCCACTCCATCACGTTACAAAAATTAATTACAAAGATATGCCAAGAAAACCTTGCATCAGAGCCATGGAGCAGAGACATCTCCAGTACCTAAAAACTCTGTCTGAAGAGGAGTAAGGAAACATTTTAGTACATATTACATAATTGGGCAGACGTAGTGGCAGACGTAGTGGTGATAGCAAAATCAACAGGGAGACATCCCAAGCTCCTAAAACCTGGAGAAAAAAATGATAGGAGTGGCAATGGACCTCGACCAGATAGGGAGGGACCAAAACGCAACAAGGCACAGACTGAAGCAACACAAGCTTCACAGGAGAAAGAAAAGCCTAATATTGTACCTTGCTCCTACACCCACAGAAAATGCCTGGTTTAAGAAAACTGAAAAAAAAAAAAAACATTGGAAGACAATCCACCCAGGCAGGCTGCTGAGGTTATAAATTATGGACAATACTGGTGTAACCCCCCTCAGCCAATTCAGGTGTATCCTCAGAGCCCACCGAAAGAAAAAAGACCACGGCGACATCTTCCAAGAAAGGCAGGTGACTGCAAGACAACTGAAAAAAGTAAACAAACTTGTCAGTCACTGAATGTTCAGGCCCCTGCATCAAAGCCTGAGGTCATCAAGGTGTTTCCTTCAGAACCACCTAAGGAACAGAGACCACCCAGGCGTCTTCCAAGAAAGGCAGGAGACCACCACACTCCAGCAGAATGTGGAGAAGAGAAACCAGCTCCGAAACATGAGCTTATTAAGTCTCTTTGCACAAAAAAAATCTTGAACACAAAATCTACGGTAGCAACCTCAAAGTAAACAAACTTTGAGGTTGCAAGCTCTCCTGATCAATCAACAGTCACACAACACCAGCCCCACTGTGGTTAAAGAGGAACCACCAAAATCTGAATCTGAGCCAGTAGACACCAAACCGAGTGTTCTATGCTGAAATACCAGATTTTTATTTATTTATTTATTTGGCAGGGACAGTGCAGTCAGACATAGATACAAAACATAGTTTGCAGCTGATGTGAAGCATACAGAGTGTTAGCAAATGCAAATTTTCAACTCCCGTCCCCGGCTGGGCTTTTTTAAAATTACACTACAATAATAATAAAAATACATTAAAATATGTTTCCATTATATAAATAACATATATAACACTCTTTCCCTCGCTCACAACTTTCATACAATTTATTTATTGGTGGGTACAGTTTTGATTTGTTTTCAGCCACTGCTTAACACTGGAGGTGAACATTTTGAATTCAGAGATGCCCTTTATGAGTTCCACTGTTTGCAGCAAAAGACTGACTGTCCAAATGATGTTCTGCACTGAGGGATTTTACAGTTTCTGTTTGAGACGCCTCTTATTATTCTGCTGCTGTTTGGTCTCTGGATAAATGTACTGAGTGGTTCTGGGGCCAGATTATTGAGACATTTGAAACATAATTTGAAAAAACATAAATTACTAAAGCTTTCAAAACTTAACAAATTATAGTTCTTAAGAATATGGCAGTGATGAAAGCAAATTGTTTTTTGATCCATAATTTTTATTGCTTGGTTGTAGAGTGAACCGATGTGCTTTGTGGCTGAGGGAGCTGCCTGGGCCCTGCTGTCATGCAGTATGAAATATGTGAAAAGATCATCCCGTGCATGTACAGCAGGGCCGCCTGATTTGGAATATAGTGTCTGATTAATTTAAAGCAATTTAGATTTCTTTGTATTCTTTTGGATATTTTCTTAATATGATTATCAAATTTTAGTTGGGGGTCTAAGACCAACCCAAGATATTTAAATTCATTTACTGTTTGTATTTTATCATTTTGCAAATGTATTTTAAATTTTTGGTCCAGCTTTAGTTTTTTGATAGAAAAACACATAGCAACTGTTTTAGTGAGATTTAAAGTGAGCTTATTTTGAATAAGCCACTGACTAACCTCAGCCATGCATATGGACAAAACATCCGCAGCCTGCTCCGGTGTCTTGGCGGGTGCATAAAAAACTGCATCATCCGCATAAAGATGGCAGCGGACACCTGGACAGATCAAAAGCAAGTCATTTATAAAGAGACTAAACAGAAGTGGTCCCAATATGGAACCTTGGGGTTTGCCTATTCAAGTATTTACAGATGAAGACCTATTTCCAGCCACTTTAACACACTGTTCCCTACCCTGGAGAAAAAAGGCAAACCAACCTATAGCCTCAGAGGAAATATTAAATGATGACATTTTGGCTACAAGTAAACTGTGATTGACTGTTTCGAAGGCTTTTTTTAGATCGAGAAACACAGCTCCTACCAGATGAACCAGAGGCAGCCATCATGAGACCACCAGGAGCTCAGGAAACAGGTAACAAATTACAAAAAAAAGAGGAAAAATGCCGGTGCTGGATACCGCTTTTGTTGAACATATTACACCTTATGTGCACTTTTTATGAATTTATACAATTCTGCATTACAATAAATACTATGACAAATGACAAATGCTTGTTCCATAGATTTCGCCACCTTGTTTTTCCTGCAGCTCCAGAAACATGCACAGATGGTGGAGGATTCCTCTGCTTGGGAAAGACTCTAGATTGAGCACTTTTGGCCCTATTCCAAAATATAATGTCTCCATTGTGGGACCATGCGTTACTCCTTCCACTACATTTCATGAAAATTGATAGTTTTAATAAGACTGCTGATAGCCATAAGCAGACCAAACACACATTATACTGAGTGCACTGAGTTCAGAAATATTATTAGCACATAATGATAGCATGAAAAATATACTTATATTTACCAGTACTGGAGGGACAGAGTCTGTTGACTGTGTTTTGATGTGTGCTGGTAAGCATACATCTGTTTGGACTCCTGACAGTGCTACTCTTATGTCAGCACAGCATAGCAGCTGTCATCTCAGTCCACACACACATAACTCATTTTCAAGTTCAAAATCCTCACCGGTATCTTAAACCGCAGATGGATGCAGTAAAGGTCCCACTTATTTTTCAGGGCTCTTTGGACACCTTTGCACTGTGGGATCTGAAATAGCAACATCAACCTATGAGCCAGTGATGAAGTTTTACGGACATACACCCTGTTGATACTGAAATATAACATATAGAATAGAATAAACCTGGAGTTTTTCTTGGTACAACTGGAAAATATAGGGTTGTGTTTGAATTTTTTTCCTATTTTTTAGTCATTATAGGGTCAAAAATGGTCTCAAGCCTTTTCCTTATTATCAAAAGTGAGAATTTTAGTATATTGAAGCCCCTGTGATCGAAAAATGAAGGTATGTTTGTGAAGTGGAAACCTCATTAAATCATGTCTTTGAATATCACACATCCATTACTTTGGAGAGGAGCAGAGGAGAGGTTCACCCTGGTAGTGCTACATTACAGGCTGGCCTGCTATCCTCATAAACTTCACACCATCTGGCTGGAAGTACACTGTCCCTCTGCACCTCTGGAACAGTACGGGTTCTCTCTCAGAGCCCCAGAGAGCGTGGCAGATCCATCCCACATGTAAAAGGTCAAGTTGGAATAAGCAGACCCCAACCAGAGACATGACAATAATGAGAACACTTTCTGTAGTCCAAAGTGAAATAGTTTACTAAAGAAAATCTAAATCCTTATGGTTTAAAAGTCTTATATTACCCACAATGGATTCTTGTGAGATTTAAGCCATGTTATACTATGCCGTTACATCATCAAAAATGTACCTTGAGTTGTATTTTGTTTCATTCACACATCTGAGTAACTCTTTAGTCTATCTAGGTGGTCCTGACCAAGCCTAGCAACAACGCCCCATGTGCTGCCCACTGTTCCTGAAGGGTGGATGAAATGCAGAGAACAATTTCCCTATGGAGATAATAACAAGGGCTAAAAAAAACAAAACAAAACAAAACAAAAAAAGCTCAAAATGCTGTGGTCATGTCATGAAGAGGTCATTTTCAAGTTAACACCTTCCTTTTATCTTTAGTAGAGTTAAATTCAAAGCTAAAATCATCCAGATGAGTTTAAATTCTATTCTAAGGTGGAGTTTAAAAACACAATGGAGCACTTCCATGTGTGTTTTACCACATGACATCACAAGGTGGATCAGTGTTTTCTGTTTGAGAGAAGAACTCAGCCTAAATATGCAGGGTCTGTGTGTTAAACATGTGTGAATGAAACAAAACACAACTCCTGGTATGTTTTTGATAAGGAAACAATAGTAAAACATAGTGTAATATATTAGGGCCTTTAAAAGTGAGCTGGGAGACAGGTCAGACTTCTAGTAGAATTTGCTGTTTAACTGTCAGATTGCAAATTTGTTGGTTCATGGGTAATATCTCTGTAATTACTGGGCCTATCCACATGAAACAAAACCTTGGCACATAGTTCACTGTCTTCTCTGTCAGCGTAAATAAACAAAAGTGCAATTAATTTTCCACAATAGCTTCAGAAAGTGGTGCCATTATTAACACAAGAGATGTCATTGTTGTCAGCTGAAAGGATTTTAACCCATAAAGATTAACATGGCAAGTTTGAGGAGCCAATCACCAACAAATAATGAGATTCAGCATTTAAGGATTTGGATATTTCTTTCAAAAAATGTAAATGGTCCACAGTTATTGAGGCCCCTGCTCTCCTTCTGAATTGATGTTAAGAATAGTCCATTGTTAACAACCGTGATTTTAAATGGGTTTGAATATTTTATTTTAGCATTTGCAAAGAGCTGTAGCACCACGGACAGTTCCACTTAAATTTTTGATGACCATGTTACTGATAAAGTTACTGAGTTATTTAACAGTAAAATTTGTGTATACATGTCAGGAACATTCTCAAAAAACAAAAAAAAAACAAAAAAAAAAACAGAATATCTAATCATTATAAACCGGCTTGTCTCCATGGATGGATGTTACAGCGTGGAACATTCCAGCCAAAGCAGTAGCATTTCCATGACAATAAGTCACCACTAGAAAAGTTACATAGTGCTCCTTTAAAACAATATTACATCTGGTTTGCCTTAATTATGAACGGTAAGTCACTTTTAGTACCATGGACAGCTCCACTTGTGTCTCTTATTCTGCTTGAGCAATTGAGCAATATAAATAGTGCATATTATCTCTTTGTGAATGTTACATAAAATGCAAATTATTGCTCTGACCTAAAGGTCCTACATTACACAAAATGAGCTGTTGTTAGCTCATCAAAAACATACCTAGAGTCGTTTTTTGTTTAACTTACACATGTTTGAGTAGTTCTTTTCCATGTTGTGATGGTTTGTGATGGTGGTGGTTTTCAAGTCAACAGCTAGATTTGACCTTCCAGGGCTGAAATTATCCAAATGATTTTAGTGAAGGTGTATGGAGTTTAAAAATATAGTGTGTATAAGGTATGATATCTCAGGGTGGAAGTCACAAGTGTTTTCTATTTGAGGGATGAACACAGCCTAAAATAAACAGGGTTTGTGTGTTAAATATGCGTGCATGAAGCAAAACACAACTTCAGGTATGATTGTGATGAGAAAACAACATTATAACATAGATCAGAAAATAGCGTAATATGGACCCTTTAAATACATTTAAAAATACTCATGGGACTGCAGTAATGGTAAAACATGAATCCTATTGTCAACATTAATATGAACCTACGCATATTCATACTATTATCTACATTCAAATACTGGCATTTCTACTAAAAAAAGACATCGAAGTTCAGTTCACTTTCTTTGACCCATCTTTTTGCGCTAATATTATTCCAGCCCACCTTGTACCTCCAGGCAGGTTCTCCGCGGTCCTGCCTCCCAGGTATCCCTCCTCTGCCGAGAATGTGACTGCGCTGGTGCCTGGACCTTAGTGCTCTGTGCTGGTTCAGTGGGTGGCCTGATCAAAGATTGACCCTGGCCTGTTCAAATCCACACAGAATCTCATTATACTCACACCAGGCCAGCTCCTCCTCAGCTGTACTGTCTGCACTGTCACCGATTCAACTTTTTACATGGAAACTCAGCTTCTTCCTATAGTGCAAATCAGCTGGGACCTCTGTATTGAAGTTCTATAAATATTTATGCACGTATATAGGAGGAGGGACTGTTGTGGATTTGTGCTCTACAGAGTTAGACTTTGAATTGGAAATGTAAAGCTTTAAGGTTGAAACTGTGACAAAAGGGCAGTCAGTTGTATATATTCTGTGACTGGTGTGTTTCCAGTGGTTCTGAAATTGTGGTTTGTATACTATAAGAAAAATAATGGTTTTAGAATATATATTTCATTGTTGAAGCTTACATTTCTAACCGTTGCTGCTGAATTTATAGCTAAGCATGTTATAATGTTGTTACCTCTTCAAAAACATACCTGGAGTTGTGTTTTGTTTCATTTCCACATGTTTGAGTAACCCTTTATTATCGGTCTGTCCACATCTCCAAAACTCAAAATGCTCTGTTCTTCATTGTGATGTCATGCAGTGGTAGTGTTCAAGTTAACACATACCTTTTACCTTTGATTCTAGTAAAGGTGTGTAGAGTTTAGAAAGAAAGTGGAGGACTTCCTGTATTACCACATGGCATCACAAGAGTGTTTGCAGTTTGAGAGAAAAGCTCAGCCTAAATATGCAGGGTTTGTGTGTTTGTGTGAATGAAACATGACTCCAGGTACATCTGTGATGAGGAAACAACATTATAACATAGATCAGAAAATTGTGTAATGTGGGCTCTTTAAAGTGAAAATAAATGTGAAAGTGAGGGGGAGGAGGGGCAGGATCTGAACTAAGTTAACATGTAGTTAATATGCTTAACTTCAGGATCAGGACCACGCCTCAACCGCCCTCGCTTCCTCTCCAGCGAATCACAGCTCACTTTTACCACACCTCAGTTTCCCAGAAGCCTATTTGTAGCAGCCTATCCTGTCAACCCAGTTTGTCCTGAATAACTCGACCCCACCCTCCCAACCCCTGTATGTTCGCTTCCAGACGTAAGACGTCTACAAGGGGCGTCCCGTCCTGCTGGGCCATGTGAAGATTGAGACTGAACCCCCACCCTGAGTCTCAACCCAGCCGACCCGCCTCGTCTCAGTACAATGAACGCTTTTCGCTTCGCACATGTGTTGTTGGTGTGGTCCTTGCTAGTGAACTTCACTTTAACCATAGCTGGCAGCACAAACACATTTTTTGACTGAGACCACAAATCTGCAAATTAAGATAGTCTGCACTAAATGGCTAAATTGGCTCGGAACAGTAGAGACTAAAACACACTGTGCACAGTTTATCTTAAAAAATAATAAACATTGATTTAGTGTTTAGCCCCACTTTAAGCATCAGACTGCAACTTTACTTTGTTCAAGTGAGTCCAGATTCCGTCCTGGTTTGGTCTTTGATCTGAAAATTCCAATTTCACTACATGCTTCATTTTTTGCCAATTAAATGTTATTTTCAGAAAACCAAATATTTTCCTGGAGAAATGAAACTAATTTTTTGTTGTTTTTGCGTTTTTCAGTAAACTTCAGTAAACACACCACCCACCGCCATATTTCGAAAATCAAATGGCTTTTGATCAAAATCTGATAACAAGCGATTGCATTTTCATTTCTAATCAGAAGACTGCTCCTAATTTGTTGGTGAAGATTGTGTGTTTGTTGGAACATGTCTCCAAACTGTTCGGCAGTTGCTAGCGCTAGGAGCGGCACATAATTTAGACTTTAGAAAGCTGCCCACCACCTAAAAAAAATCAATGTCTGTTTAAGGGCCCCTAAAGCCCTTCTGAGAGGAAAGAAACTCTAAAGAAAACACCATGCTCCATTGGATTCTACTGCACTATTCACTTAGAGTAGACCCACTATGCAATGGCTGCTTTTTCTTTTAGTTTAGTCATAATATTACAAAAATATTACAAATACTTATTTCATATCATGTCATACTTCACTGCAGCATATTTTTGAATTGAGTAAAAATTATGTTTGCCGAAGTCAGAAAATCTCTAAAACGTCATGTCATTTTGTGTGGTTCAAAGTCAGCAGTTATTTTTGGTTATTTCCGGGGGTGTTCTTCATGTATCTGTATGGTGGAATATTCAGCAGTTACTCTGGATACACAACGCACATGTTAGCAAACACTGCCGCTGTTCATGGTCCTGTCAGATGGTCAGATTGTGTTAAAATAAAATGAAGCTCAGATTAACTTGAGTAACAGCTTCTTCAGACAGAGCAGTACCTACAGTTAGCATCATACCCCCTGGGAAAGTTCATGACATCAGCTGCAAAGTATGAATAATGCATTTTGCCATTTAAAGATGTACTGTGTAACTTTTCTGATGTTATTGCTTTGTCTGGACTATGCATCAGTGTGACATTAAACTTATCTCTCCCATTGGACAAGCAGATGATGACACAAGACAGAGTTATAGGTCAGATCTCCGGAGAGGCGTTCTTGCTCAAAGTAAGAATGTACTTGTTTTTAAAGGTAGATTCTTCAGCTATAAAACACTTTAATTAAAGGTGCATTGTGTAACCTTTCTGGTGGATCGCCCACAGAGATGTTATTGCTTTGTCTGGACCGTTTCACAGTATGGTGACCTTTCTACATATTCTTCATAGACACCAAGCTAGACCAAGTTACAGGTCAGATCTGTGGAGAGGCGACCCCGTTCACAGTCCGGATACCTGTTTTTCTAGGTATTTTTGAACATTTTTGTAAGGTAGAGCTATTCCATATACTGCGGATTATTCCAGGCAGAGCATTGACATTTCCATAGAAACAAGCATAATAATAATAATAATAATAATAATAATAATAATAATAATAATAATAATAATAATAATGCATCAGTTTTATATAGCGCTTTTCAGGACACTCAAAGACGCTTTACAGAGCATTATTCATTCACTCCAGACCCGGTGGTGGTAAACTACTATTGTAGCCGGAAGCGAGGCTGCCAATCTGCGCCATTGGCCCCTCCAACCACCACCACCATTCACACACACACCACTTTCCTATTAGGCAATGTGGGTGAAGTGCCTTGCCTAAGGACACTACGACAGTTTTTTTGCCACTGGCACCCCACTGTGGCACCTGGAATCCCCAGTGGTCTCCCATCCAAGTACTAACCAGGTCCGGCCCTGCTTAGCTTCTGAGATCTGACGGGATCAGGCTTTGACGAGCCGGTATGGCCAGCATGCAAATAAAGACCCTAGTAAAATTAAAAAGTGCCCATTTAAAAACAAGACCTAAACAGATAACAGTACTGCGTGTGTTTTCGCTTTCATTTGCTACCCTTATTTCATCCAATCAGGGAATGCTTGAACCTTTATAATGAAGAGCTGTTGTGATAATGTAGAGTCTGTTACTCCTCATTATGTGCATTTCATCTTCTGCTAATGATTCTTTAAAAAGCAGGTCTCAAATGCAAATGTCACTCCCTCCCCATCTCTTAATACAATATGCAAATATGAGAAAACACCTGCTGCTTCACAAACCTACACACCTCACAGTCATTGTATCTTTGACACACACCTGTTCCTGCCGCACAAAGCCCATAGGAATCTGTTTGAACTTTCCCTTTGAATTATAGCCCGCCAAAATGTTGTACGCTGAAAAAATGGAACAAAAAGAGGATTAAGAAGTTTGGGGTTTGAGTCCCACATCAGAAAGAGTAATATGGACTTGTTTTTTATGCCAGATGCCCTCCCTGCCTGTTCTTAAAATGTCTAGACAACCAAACATTCACCAGCTAGAACTACCCACGGATTTCATTTGCTTATACACAACAAAAAGTGAGCGGTTCTCTCAGTGAAAAATGACTGCTTTTTAAAACTTTGTCACAGTACATTTTTATACTACAAGCAGGATCATTTTCACTGTTTTCTCATTTTAAATTGTTAATCGCTTTGGCAGCAGTCCTAATTTCGCATGATTGTGTAAATTATGGTTATTTTACTTATTTCTTGCCTCTGTTCCCACTTATTTGTAATGTATTGTTGAGAAAAAAGCATTTTATTATATATTTTGTTTAATTATGATGATGATCTACACCATATTTCAAGTGTGTATTTAGACTTAAAGGGTAATGCTGGCATGTAGAGCTAGAGGTGGTCGAATATCATCAGAAGCCAAAAAACAGCACAGATCAGTGTTTTCTAGGTGAAGATTTCACTGTGGCAGTGAGTCTGGTAAGGTAACAAACTAGCGTAGGGATTGGGGCAAGGTCTTAACTTCCACATAAAACACCAGTTTGCACACTGAAGAAGCTTAATACCACTTTCTAACTCATCTTACGGCATAGCCACAAGTCTAACAAACAAAACACTATGCCTGGCTCACTCATTAGTGTAAACGTTACAAAACAACTTTATAAGCAGCCTTAGACTTAACTCTGTGGATTTCCCACTGCGCATTGCAAAAGCCCAAAAGACTTGCTTCTGGCGGCTAATAGCTGCCAGAAGCGACAAGTGAGGATCAACTACTGACTGTGAAGAAGAAGAGAAACTGAAAGTTGTTGAAAGAAAATGGTTCAGGAATGTATTTTTTAGCGTTTTTCAAAAATATAATTCACTCGTAAATAAATTTGGGATTAGAAATGACATTGGCGACTGAGTCTTTTGGGCTTTCGCATGCGCAGTGGGAAATCAACAAGGTAAGGCTAAGGCTGCTTATAAAGTTGTTTTATAACATTTCCAGACCACTAATGAGTGAGTCAGGCAGAGTGTTTTGTTTGTTAGACTCGTGGCTGTTGTAAGTGGTGTTAAACTTCTTCAGTGCAAATTGGTGTTTTATGTCGAAGTTAAGAACTTGCCCCAATCACTACACTAGTTTGTTGTCTTGACAGACTCACTACCACAGCGAGATCTCTACCTAGGCAACACTGATCTGTGCTGTTTTTTGGCTTCTGACAGTATTCGACCACCTCTAGCAATGGACTTTAGCTTCAAAAGTGCTGGAGTTCCCCTTTAAAGGTGCATTGTGTAACTTTTCTGGTGGAGGGCCCGTCAAATGCTTTTCTCTGTGGAGATGTTATTGCTTTATGTGGAATATTTCACAGTATGGTATTAAACCTTTCTATCTTCATGAAGACCAGACCAGACAAAGTTATGGATTAGATCTGTGTAGAGGCGATCCTGCTCACAGTCAGAATGCCTCTTTTTCTAGGTATTTTTGAGCTATAAAACCACCAGTAATTTAATAAATGTAAGATAGAGCTGTTTAAAGTCATAGCGTAGAGGGAAACCCAATTTACCGCCTACCGAAATTTAGTTATTCCCCCTTAGAGCATATTGTAAAATCTGCACATTGTAGTAAAATTATAAGGTTTTATGAGAGCCAAAATAGACCCATGTATAACCGTCTCAATACCAATTTCCTGTTTTCACGGTTTGAATCAGGTACCCCTGCTTTCAATTTCATCTCCATATACTGCATATATAAAAATGTATAGGAGCGGAAAATTTAAACCTTATTAATAATTTAAAAATACACCATGGACCGATTCTGCTTACATGGAAAAAAAGTCTTGCAGTGCGCCCGGAATGCCCCTTCAAACCACCATTCAAAACCTCCTTTATGTTTGTAGCCGGAGTATCAAATACATCACGGGGTATATTTAGAAGCTGCACAGAATGGCCCTCTCAGCGGCATTGTAATTGCTCACAGTGGCCCTATTCACAAGAGACACCCAGAATAGCACTAACCCCAACACTGATAGATTTTACTGGGCCACTATATGCTTCTTTTCTCCCTGTGATTGTAATCCACCATCAAATAATTACCCATAATCCCATTTGTCATTGTGAGGTAGACAATAAAAAGTAATTCCATAGGACAAGTCTCTCTTTGGCTTTTGTGCGTCCTCCTTCCAGGCTAATTAATCCGGTGGACCCCTACCTCTAAAGCCGAGTGCTTGAATATTTGAAAGGGAAAACAATGAACATTAATTAATAGCGTTGTTAGGAGAGCTGGAGGTATACATGCCTAATGAGGATTCTTGAGAAAGTGGCAACAGCTCAGCAGGTGTCTAGTGTTGCCATAGAGACACATACAATACTTCATAATATACAGTGTGCAAGGAACAGACAGCAGAAAGGTGCGCAGTCTAATGTGCAGATATGAGTTAATTGTTTTGAATAAACTCTCACAATAATAACAGACTAGATCTTGCCTGTGTTTATGGCTATGGGGTTAAGGCTTGATGTACTGAGCCACATCTTGTACAGATGAGAACTTATATGAGAATATTATTGAGGGGTAAACTCTCTGCTTACTGCCAACACTCACAAATCCTTTATTATTATGACAGAGGAATGCATGAAAATAATATTGCCCTTTTATTACACCCCTGTAGCTCCAGATACATTTTGATCATTTTATTGTCATACATTGTTTGGCCCTTTACTGACTTTTAGCTCTAATAATTAAATAAATAAAAATACTACCTTTGTTTTTATCTTTCTTACACAACTGTAAATACTGAAGGAAAGGCACACCATGTAACTTTTCTAGTCACACACTCATCATCATTTTGTCTCTATGGAGATGTTTGATAGTGCGACAATAAACTTCTTTCTCCACGGAGACAAGCAGAAGATGCTTCCAGGCCAAGTTACAGGTCAGATCTGTGTAGAAGCGAGTCCAGGCAAAGCATAAACATCTCTCAGGAGGTGGTGGAACTCTTACCAGAATATTTGCATAGTGCATCTTTAATTTAATGGCTAAATGTGTGTTTTTAATACAACAAAAATGATTAAAATGTTATTACGGTTCTTTCAAAACAACCGTTTGTGTCATAGTCTTATGCAGCACAGTATATGTTCCTTCAGACCGTCAACACCAGGTTGAAAAGAAAAAGCCTTTGTATAACACCATTATCTTAGTCTTTATTTTGTCACAATTGTATGTCAAATATATATACGTCTATCTGACATATATAATATGACATATATAATTTCATTTCTTTACAATAGAGAAACAACATAGAGATGACACACTATTTTGGTTTCTAGTAGAAGCTCCTTTTTAAATAGTGGCTTGTATTTCTTCAATACACTCTTTAAGTCAAGCTCCCACTCGAGTCCCGCCTTTGTTAGTCCGGATTGGATCACATGTATTCACAAGTCTCTCTCTCTTTCACTGTGTAACTTCTTTTGTCGTGTCACTGTTTTTCCTCAGTTCAATCTGTTCACTCCAAATATCCCAGCATCTGCTATTGGTCCGACAGCGCCACACAGATGGGGCCACCTGCTAACAATCCTGTATCGCCACGCCAACGGTATTACAGTTTATTGGAGACAGTGTCTGTGAAGCTTTACAAAGTTAATCCAATCAGCTTGCGGAAGGCCTGGCGTGCCCGCTACCAGCCGCTCGGCAGCTGGGAATGGCGGTCGCTTCCAAGGAACAGTTTGCACTTCCAGACTCCAGGTTTGTTTGACCTTGGCATAGTTCCTGGACTCCTCTTTGGCCTGTCTCCTTCAAGCCTCTGTTTTGCATCTCCTTTTTCCCAGTCTCATTGTGAGCGTCCATTTTTGCCTGGTCCAAATCCCGCCTGAGTTCCATGGCCGACCCCGATGTCATGGTGCCGCAAACTTGCCTAGAAGAGTTAGCTCTAGCCTCGTGAACAGCTGCCTCATAAGGGGTTGAAGGGGGGTTGGGGTCGGTGATGGCAGTTGATGATGTCGCGCCAGCCTGGATCCGCGCCTGGTTTGGGTCACCCGCCTGGAGAGAGGGGATGATGGGAACAGAGCGAGTGCGCAGTGAGGGGGGGAGAAAAATGCCAGCGCGGTCAAGGTGGGTGCAGGGTACTTCGGTCCAGCCCTTGCGAATGGTAAAGTGAGAAAGTGAGGTCCTGCTGAGGAGAGTGCCAACCCGTCCACCAGCTGAGCCTTCACACCTGCAGGGAGGAGAGAGAGAGAAAGACGGAGTGTGAGAATCATACCGCAACTCATTTACATGGTGACCTTTTTGTTTGAGACGCCAATCCCTCAGAGAAATGAAACAGCATTGAAGTGCACAGAATGGAGTTGTACCTGTCAATACCGGGCACTTTTACTACCTTATTTTACCGATTGTTAAAGAGGCGTGAAGCATTTAATCTGTGCACAATGCAATACAAAATGGCAAAACAAGTCATTTTTTTTTAACTTTTCCTCAATTGGCTGCTTATTTAACTACAACTCAAGCATGAGATAAACCTCTGACTGGCCAGAAAACAACTGGATTTTTTTGCCAATGATATTTTCTATGTTTTGGGAACAAAATGTGCCTTGTTCAGTATTGATATGGTGTCATAAGTGGTTGCATTGCTGCTCAAAAGTATCAAAAATCAGATATAAATCTATACTAGTATTGAAACTAAATACTTTAAAGGGCCCATATTACGCTATTTTCTGATCTGTGTTATAATTATGTCATTTCCTCATCAAAAACATACCTGAAATTGTGTTTTGTTTCATTCACACATGTTTAACACAGAAATGCTGCCTATTTAGGCTGTGTTCTCAAATGGAAAACACTTAATACAGGAAGTGCTCCATTGTGTTTTTAAACTCCACACACTTTCACTAGAATCATTTGGATGATTTCAACCCTGGAATTGCCAATCTCTACTGAACAAAAGATAAACTACCACTACCACTAAATGACATCACAAGGTAGAACAGGGCATTTTGAGCTTTAGATGTAGACAAAGTCATAAAGTGTTCCTCAAACATGTGTGAATGAAACAAAACATAACTCCAAGTATGTTTGATATGAAGAAATAAAATTATAACATGGATTAAAGCTCAAAAGAAGAGTCAATTTTGTGTAATCTAGGACCTTTAAAATAAATAAATAAAAATTATTTAATAATTGAAAAAAAATCACAACACAACATGACAAAATGTGAATTTTACTGAACAGTTTTAAAATGATCTTGAGTTTGATTACAACTAGATTAAGGCCACAAGGTAACATAAAGATGTATTATTTGACAAGAGCATTTTTATTATAATTGTAGTAATGAAATGGGCATGAGTGGCTTATTCGTATCAAAACTCAGTAAATTTTTTTTTTCAAATATGCTTATTATTGTTGAATGTAAAGCTGGTTAATACAGGTGACCCTGTCTTGACTAATACACACTGGCTGATGATGCTGGTACGATTCTGTAAGTTGTTTCCCAGTTCTTTTATCTACAGTATTTCCACAAGCAAACACATATTTCTTATTATGTGCAAAGTGCCTGTTCCAAGTTGGCATATGGAAACACAATTTATCAAACTACTGCCTGTTGGGGCAGATTTCAACAGCGATACGAAGTCTACCCGATAATGAACTGGCAGCTTGGTGTCTGACAGGTAAAAGCTCTCCCAGTGTGGCACAGTGTAGCATCACAAAACACATGTCTCCCTGGAAATGGAAGTTACGAGTAGTATAAAGTTTACTGAGAAAAACAAGCTGGGAATTATGAATCACTGTGAAAAATAACAAGACAAAAACTTCAGCACAGACTTTAAAGGTGCATTGTGTAACTTTTCTGGTGGAGGGTCCGTCAAATGCTTTTTTCCATGGAGATGTAATTACTTTGACTGGTATGTTTCACAGTGTGGCATTAAACCTTTCTATATTCATGGAGATCAAGTTACTGGTCAGATCTGTGGAGAGGCGACCATGCTCACAGTGAGGTGTTTTCAACCTAGAAAACCACCACTTTAATACATGTAAGGTAAAGCTGTTTAATGTCATAGTGTGGAACATTTCTGGCAGAGCAATAACATATCTATAGAAACAAGCAGGTAACGGATCCTCCACAATAAAAGTTACAAGAGACTTTTGTTTTTATTTTTGGGTCATTTTGCATTCTCAACATGTGAACTTTTACATGGAAATCTAAATTGTTCTAATCTTATACTTAATTTTGATGAATTGTACTGAGTTGTTGACAGCTAATTCTGAGCCTGAATTCTAATTTGATTTTTTGCACAAATTTTCAGTCAGATCTTCAAATATTCACTCAAATACTGAATAAATAAGCTTCTCAAAATCCACTTTTAATACGACAGCAAAATGGAAATTTAAACCACACTACAGATGTACACAAATACATGTGTTTTCTATACTTATTTACTGATATTCCAGTGTCTGTATAGTTTGTTTTATTTTTTTCACTATGTGGTGTCTTAAAACTTTCAAAATCAAGACCAAAAAAAAAAAAATAAATAAAAAAATCAACAACACTCATATGTCACAAATTAGGATATATATGAAAACATAAATTATACATTTTTTTTTACATTCATTTTATAAAATTACAGATGTTTCAAATTGATATATCTAAATGTAAGATTTTTCCTTATTCCCCGGCAGTGTCTCACCTAAAATTTGAGCGCTGATGGAAGCTAATATTGTTGGCAAACACTCGGTTCAGATTTGGCCTCACCCGGGCTTTGCTGTAGGAGACACTAGCGTTTTATTGTCAATCTGTTGAGACTGTTTATGGCATAACCAGATTTATATAATTCAATTTAGCCACTCCTTCTCCCTTTGGTATTAAACAAGAGCTTGGAGGTAAACTGTGCACATCAAATATAACCTAAGACAAAAATAAGTCGAGAATTAAAATGTGTCCTCGTCTGACACTGCATTTTTTGACAATCCGATAATTATAATCTACCACTGAGATTTTTTTTAACTTGGTAACTTTTTTTTTTGTTCAGTGTTCGCACCTCTTCTTTAACACTCCTCCATCTTTCCCTGGCTGCACCTCTCATCATGGCGCTATCTTTCTCTCCCTTCGCAGAGATGAGACCCGGTCGCCATGGCAACAAGATGGATGGAGGGAGGAGAGAGAAAGAGAGAGAGTGAAAGAGAGAGAGGAGGAGCTGCTTGTGGTCGCTTTGTGCTATAAATGCAAGAAACAGATCATTTTGGTCCCAGCTTATGAAAAAGAAAAAGAATTATCAACAGCTAATGAGCTCCAAAACAATCTTAAGACAACAGAAAGAAAGGAAAAGTATAATCGCGCTATCTCAGCTTTGTGAATTTTTAGTCAAAATCCTCATTAAATTCATCACAAGTTTGTTTGTTATTCCGTGTGAGAAAAGTGTGAATTTGCGAATGTGTGTTGCACGGTTGAGAGATCGCTTTGGGATTATTTTTTTTCCAAATCCGAAAGAAGTGTTGATCTCCACGGAGCTTTGTTTAAAAATGTAAATTATGGAAATGGGTCACATGGACAGTTTTGGCATCTTATAGCTGTCATTGTAAAGAGGCTGAGCAGAGGAGACGTGGTAATAGTGAACAGAAGCATCACTACGGGAGAGACGGCATTAATGACATCACTCATAACAAGGACATTTCTCGACAGTGACAGTTAAAGATTGTATGCTAAAGAGTGCTGTCAAAACCTCAAAGGCTCAAAAAGCAAAGACTGGCAGATTTTGGGAAAGATTCAGCTTGCGATAAGAGTGGCAGCTACAGCGGGAGTGTTTATGGATTATTAAAGGGGACATGTTATGCAAAACTCACTTTTAAGAGCTCTTAATGTTTTAATTTTCACTCTACTCATTGACCTACTTGAAACTGTATTCAGAGTGTTTCATGTATGTTTGAGTGCTCTCTATTCTGCTGTAACAATTGCTCTAAAAATGACTATTTTCCCTGGTCCCACAAGCTCTCTCCTCTGTACTTATTTTGTGCTCCATTTTTATTTAGCTTAATTGGCGACGCACAAACCAGATTTAGCAATGTCACCAAGCCATTTCGACACAAACACAGGGCTTTGAAATTGGTGCAATCTGAGCTATTAAAGGAACTGCATATAGCCTGAGCTCTTAGCAGCAGAGGCTGCACTAGCACAGATTCACAACTGGCTGTAGGTGCTGGGGTTTAGGATCAGAGAGATGCATTTTAGCTGTAAACCAAGTGGATTTCAGCATTATGACTGGCAACCCAAATGAGACCAAACATGTCTAAATTTAAAATCAAATTGTTAGATAAGGTTATTTTAAACCTTATAATGGATAATAGTATCATGCAAAACAATGTCAGAGCTTTTTATAATGTTATAGTTGTTTCCACTCAGCATTTACTCACCTAAAGTTGTATTTGGAGTGATTTGTGCATGTTTGATCTTAATCACTTACTTGGAAGACATTATTTTGCTGATGTTTTCACCTCCACCAGTATACACCCACTGCTCTGTGCTTACTTAGTTCCCTAGTTTTATTTTCTTAATTTGTGATACGTGTAGGCACAGTGTTGTGTAGTCATTTTGGCACAAAAGAAAACAATCTGCAGCTGGTTAGTGTGATGTGCAGCTATCCACTGGACACCACATGACTTATTTCTTTTATTAAATTGTCTCAGATGAATATTGCGATTTAAAATGTCCAAATTATAACATGATAATTCAAGGGTGTCATCAGCGTTAACTATATAGCAGACACACGCACAAATGCACATGAAATTTTGAAAACAGGCTCAAATCATGTAAAGTACAACTCTGAGTGAGCTTATAAAGAGGGGAAACCATTTAAACATGTTTACAGCTCATGTGAGTCTATTTTGCATAATGTCTACATTCATACGACTGCTAAATGCCATCTTGATTTTTCATAATTTGCTTTAACATATTTGGAAGCAAACATCTCTGTTAATTTGTTTGCACTGAGAAAATGACACCAATCATCTTGTCTAATGATTGACACAATATATTCTCATCACTTATAATGTAGGGGCCCGCTGTGCTGGTGCATGGCATGACTCCTGCACGCTGCTTCTGAAAGGCAAAAGTACAGAAGAAAGTTTTTAATTGTAGAACTCCATTTAAATTCATTGGCGTCCCACTCACTTATCATCCCCAGCCACCTCTCCTAATCACAGCAGTTAAATGCAATATTTTATCTATCATCCCTTTTCTTTGGAAGTCGCTCCATCCAAAATTGACAGCGTCAGTCTGGTAGTGTTAAGAGAGGTTTTATCATTACTATTTCAGTCACAGCCTCTGCTTTCTCAACTAGTGCCAGTGAGGATGATCAGCTTGTACTTAGTTATGCCGTCCCCCAGATAGCTAACTACTGAGAGGAGCTGGTGCCAAAGAGTAGGTCTGTGCACAGTGCTTTTTAATATACTCCTGAATGAGTGCCAGTAGCTCTCCCCTTCCCTCGTGATAGCCATGGAAATAGGGCGGCCCGCTGTCCTCACCCGACACCAGAACAAGCAGCAGAAGCAGGCTAGAATGCAAAAGATGTGGAAGGGGAAAAAAGGGCTTGAAATTAATCCAGCAGAATTCACACAGTCTCACTCTCTCCAACTCCGAGCCAGCAAGTAACCTGACATGACACTGGCCCTCATCTTGTATTCAAGGGATTATTATTTTTCTTTTTTTTGTGCATATAGGGTAAAGGCGCTGTAAGCAAACCTCTTTGTATTCACTTGTGTCTGTTTTGTGTGTGGATATAGTATATGTAAATAATGAATAAGGAATAGGAAGGAGAAGTTAGGTGCTTTTAAATTTTTCACACCAAATACCAAAGAAAACATTTGGTGTTCAGAATACCGACAGATGTAACAGGACTAGTTTGCCCTGACGAAGGCTGGAGGGCCGAATGCGTTGGCGTGATTTTAACCTTGTTTGCCACGTGATATTAAAGGCTTTTAACTTTTTCGTACTTTTTGAGCGCCTCAGTTTTTTCAACTTTGTATCTGAGCCTGGTCCCTACACTGAAGAGCACCAAAAGGACAATTTTGCACAACGTCTCTACACATCCAAGTAGCACTCCTGCCCCCCAAATTTTTGCATGTAACAGGACTATTCCAGGTCTAATCTAGGCCTAAACAGGTCTAAAAGTGGACTGCATTATTTCCACTGTATAGTTCTAAAGGAATTATCTAAAGGAGGACAAAAAAAAAAAATAAAAAATAAAAAAACATATACTGAAGAGCTAGTTGTCCAAGCACTACCCACAGTTTGAGAAAGGCTGGTGTAAGAGTATTTTATGCGCTGCTGTGGCTGATGGGAATCTCAAACAAGTCAGTCGCATGAATGTCATTGAGAGTATTTTTCAACTTGTGCCATAAGGGGTCAGTAAAGGGAAGGGAAGTCTATAGTCAAACATCCCAGCCTGTATGCATATGGCTATGATGCGACTGCTTTATGATATTTTGGCCTTTCCAATCAGCACCAAACACACACACACTCACACTAACAAAACCCAGAAGGTTGTATTTGACCTCAGCTCTATTCATTTTTCTTCAAAAACTTGACTGTAAAACTATGCTAATTATTTCCCATAGGTATTATCCCACGCTCACCCACCTGAAGTAATAATTACAACATAAACACATCTTATGCACTTATGTCTTTTGCTTTTATACATTTATATAATTATGTCTTCTTTGATACCAGTCTCTTGCTATTTTTAGATTATTTTATATTTATATTGTTACTCTTTGTTATTATAATTTATTGTGATGTGTGAGCTACTGTGTCCAAACTTTTTTCCTTTTGGATCAATAAATTTGCCTAAGTCTAAGTTTGAGTATTCTTAATGTTATATAAATGAACAATATCTTCCTTTTCTGACCACCACAGAAACAGACATTTGAGGGAACGCATATACAATTCATTTCAATGGAGAGGAGCAGGTCTATCACCCACTGCTCAGCTACTACGAGAGCAGATAAGGCAGACTTTGGGCTCTATTATTGCGCCAAATACAGACACAAAGACATGGAATAAGAAGAAAGAAGTTCAAGTACAATAGCTGTGTGCTACGTGCTACTGCAATATTAGCCCGTTATATTTTAACATCAATAGAACCATCTGTAAACTTTTTTAGGGTAGCGCCATGTCGACAGCTTCTATTAAAGCTTAATTAGGACTTGACTTGAATGAGTTCAGTTTAATTATGCAAATTTCTGATCTATGTTATAATACTGTAAAAAAAACATAACTGGAGTTGTGTTTTGTTTCATTCACACACGTTTAACACACACAGCCTGCATATTTAGGTTCTTCTCTCACCTCTCGAACCAAAAACCAGGAAGTGCTCCACTGTGTTTTTAAACTCAATTTGGATGATTTCAGCCTGGGAAATCTCTACTCAGTAAAAGGTAAAAAATAGAAAAATAACACTTCCTGATGTCAAATTTTGAGCTAATACAGGTTTACTCATGTGTGAATGAAACAAAACGCAACTCCAGGCATGTTTTTGATGAGATAACAGAATTCTAACATTGCTTAAAGCTCACAATGGTCAATTTAGCGTATTATGGAACCTTAGCTTAACCAGGAAACAGCTTAAAAGAGAGAGGAAGCTCTGTCTTTCATGCATACCAACTGTAAGGAAAATTTCCCAAGCAAAAACAGTCCAAGAATCTTGAAATTCAACCCACGACCATTCTCCACTCTCACTACTAGTCACTCCACATCACTCCAGTCGTCCCTCTCAGTGACTGAATTTCATTATTGCTTTTATATGCCCAACCATGAAGATTTCAATAACCCAATTAAGCTCCCAAATCAAAACCATTGTGGATGACAGGGAGCACTGCCACTGCGTCATCTGCTAATTAGCTTGGGCACAGTTGTCGAATTTGTAACCCGCGATAACGCCAATGATTCAAGCACTATTTCAATCAGAGACCAGCAGTGAGTGTGAATAGTTAGATTATGCACACGCACGCTTCGCTTTTTGGACTTCCCCAACCCTCTGATACTATTTGGCATCAAGAGTATCGGGGAAATTAATAGTGACAGTCCCAGGAGGGAAGGGGGCCAAGGCAGATCACATTTATAAACGGGAGGATCAGATTTCACAAAACACTTCTCCGATTTGAGCTCAGAACTCATAAAGCAGTTCCTCTTCCAAAATGGAGCCAGTGCCACTCCATCTTAACCTCAGTTAGTCCGGGGTTACTGTCTGTGAAGAAGCACTGGGGTTTATTTTTCACTAATGCACCACAAAACTAGCAGTAAAAATATTTCAAATGTCATTTTATTTGTTGTGACATTTAAGCATTTTTAACCATGTATTGTTTTGTCTGTTGTGTTGGTATTTTTATGTAAACAAATACAAAAATATATTTTTTTCATAGTGACCTAATAACATCATGAATAATCAAGATGGATTTGGCAAATGGAAATTGCAGCTAATGCTAGAGCCCCTGTTGTATTCTCACATATGACCACTAGATGGCATCTACATTAGTGCTGTTTGAGAGTGTGCCAGTTTTGGCCTGACAGAAGAAGACCAGGTGAGGAAAAATGTTTCACATCTGACATCTACTGGTGAAAAAATCAAATAAATGTGTAGATGTAGGTTTAAGACTTATAGATTCTGAATTTTTTAAGTTATTTTGAAGGGCCTGGTTGAATTGAATTACTCTTTGGATGTGATAGATGAAATACATACATTTGTGTTTATAATTATCAACATTTAAAACTAATATTTAAAAGATTATTCACTTTAAAGGTGCACAGATTATATTGTCTCCATGAAAATAGAATTAATACCACATTGTAAAACATTCCAGACAAAACAAGAACATCTCCATGGAGAAAAACATTTGGGCATTTGGACCCTCCTCCAGAAAAGTTACACAATGCACCTTTAAACACGGGTATCTAAACTTCCCAGTGAATAAATGAATGGGGAAAACAGTTACACCATAGATTTCCCTGTTGCGTTGTAATCATGACACCCTAAATAGACATGTCACTGAGCAGCATTTCTACGCTATCATTTTTCTGATCCCCACAGCACCATTGTGACCACATTCAGTCTCTAATAACATATCATCACAGAGCAGACAGGCCGCCTCACCTCTTCACAGGCTCCATATCAGCTGAGTTGTCCTCTTGTAGATGCCTGTAGCTGGTCCCGGTCACCCTAGCACCCTCTATGAGCCCGCTCGATAGTTTGTGCCTTCCTCTCGGTACGGGTGGAGTGCTGAAGTCGCTGCTCTCTTTGCGCTGCTGGGCCGGACTCAGAGACAAAGAGCTGCTCCTATAAATGACAAACAAACAACAAAATGGCATCAGGGGAAGAGCGTCTCCACACTGTTTCATCAGCTCACCTTTATCTCATTGACCTTTCATTACCGATTCTAATCAATGTTTAATTTGTTTCCTGTAGTGGTAAGTAACCTTGTAGCGCTTTGTAAGCAAGAGGGAGTCAAACAACAGTAATGGAAAATGTAAGAGGCGAACATTTGTTTTTTTTACCATTGGGAATTGTCTAAGCAAAGTCTTGCGTGACGATTCACGAAATACATTATCGACCAGTGGCATTGAATGTATGGTACCTTGACATGGACTTGAACCGGCGAGCTTATAGTAAGGGGTAAGTGCTCTTCTTAGTAAGCTTCAGTTCAGAACATTACACATAACTAGGGATGCACCGATTCATTCTTTTCAATTCTACTGATTTTGATACTGTAGCTTTAAATATCTGCTGATACCCGACATAAAACCGATACCAGTGACTGAAAACAGCATTTACTTCCTTTAAAACTCATAAGACAAAACTGATTCAAATGTGTTATCCATCCATCCCACGTCACCCTTCAAATGTGTTACGTTGCTGTCATTTATCTCAGGGTAACTAGTAGAGAAAAGCTCAGTGTAAACAAAAGTTCAAGCATTACGAGACTTTCTGCGCCAACTACAGCCAGAAAACAGTCTTTATTGCATGTCCAGACAGAATATCGACTGAAACGATATTTGGAAGCCGATATCCGTTCCAGAAAATTTGATTGTACCGGTGCATCCCTATTTAAAACGCTCTACCTACAATTTAACCCCAAAGTTTTAGCTGATAAAGTGACTCGTACAGGAAAAATGTAATACTGCATCTTGGAATCTTGTATGGTAAAGACGCAGTATGTAACTTGTAACCAGTTTCTTGTTTCCATGGAAATGATATGTTATGTTATGTTTTCTGGAACGTTCCACTTTACCTATTACATGTGTTTTAAGGCTAAAAGACACCTCCACAGACCAAAAAAGTTACACAATGCATTTTTAGACACTTAAAATAAAAGTTGATTAACAATCTTCACTAACAGTTTTTGGTTTGATAAAGTATTCTGAATAAAAGTCCTCAGTTTTTGCATCAATTGCACTTAAAAGGATGGTGGCACTTGTTCAACCTGTTGATAAAACTTTATCTACAGCTTCAGTAATCAAAGAAAAATACCCCAAATCAAGCCCGGACCCTGTCATTTCAAAGTGATTTCACATTGGTGGTCTACTGTGGCGAGGCTGAGCAGAAGGCGTGGTCATATTAATATTCCATTCCAGTCCTCTGTTACACGAGGGACCTATTTTACGCGGCCTTGTGAAAATAAGCATTTTATGGACGCCCCGCTGCCGTTAATGATCAGACGCCTGCCTCCTGCCACCGCACACTGTTTTAAAATTGCTCTGTGGACAGTAGGTGTCTGCTTCAAAGCACAGCCCTGCATGAACACCACCAATAAAGCTAGCTCTTCAAACGCAGATCAGGTACGCTGCAACTAATGTGTCACAAAAGTACCTCAAAGCACATTTAGGAGAGGTAAAAGCTGTTTTTATCTAGTATTTTGGTGTCATGGGTTTCGCTAATTAGCAGTTTCTCTGGTGTATGGGAGCAATAGGTCAGCTGATTGGATGTTAAATAGTGAATACTGACAAACGCTCTACAATACATCTTCACCGTGTTATTAACCATAGGTGAAAATTAAGCAAATGGATGTGCAAGCTTTTGTGTTTTACTGCTTAATTGTTGAATTCAGTCGGACAGGTAAATTATATGCTCTACGGGAATGCGTTTTAAGAGTGCGTATAGTTTTACATTTAATATTACCCAGGTCACCACAGGTACCACCTCGCGAAGAGCTGAGATAATTCACTTTAAAATCAATAACAACAAGTTCAGTTCAGTTTTACAGTACTTTATAACAAATATGAGGAGATTGCTATTAGACGTTGACAATAATGAGAAATTTCAAGCCAAATTTAGCTTTAAACTTTAAGCTGCTCTGTTGCCACTCATGAAAAAGTGTAGACCATAGACTGTAAATATAAATGGACATAAGTAACCCACAAGCTGCCATGTTCCAAATAGGAAGTGAGTACGGGGGCGTTTCAGGCTCCATCGACTGACTTTACATTAAAAATTGGTCACCCCGCTCTCTGCAACTGCTGCAGGGAACCTCGTCATTTTGGTCTTACAATGTTCGTTCTAACCTGCTCTATATGATCCTGCTGTTTTTATTTTGTCTGTAAATAAATTCCTATTCCTAATATGGAACTCTGCTCCAAATTCGCTCCTATGCAAACTGCTACCCTTATGAGCTTCATTTGACTGGAGCCGAATGCTATGGGTGACATCACACTCCCTTAGTCCACTTCTTTACACAGTAGACACACCCCTGTACTACATAAATATAACATAATAATTAAATTTTTCAAGGTCAAAGTATGTTATGTTTACCATAGAAAAACAGGACCATGCCAGCTCCTCGTATAGGATCAAATGTCTGTTCAATCAATCAATCAAACTGTATTTATAGAGCGCTTTTCATACAAAAAATGCAGCACAAAGCGTTTGTGTAAATGGAATATGCTGTTCTCAAAGTAGTTTTTAAAGCTTTATTATTTCTGACTCAATGCCTAATTTGAAAACATGACAACAATTAAACACATCTTAATGCAGTTAGCAGACAGAAGAGAGATTCTGCAGTGAACTAATGTGTGTGGCAGTTGAACAATAAGCATGGCTAATGTGGACTGTACCATTTGGCAGTGTTAGTTTGTGCAACGTCGGATGTGAATTTAAATACAGCTGAAGTGTGCTCTGTGAGCTGCTCCTGGAGCTGGAAACAAATCAAATGCTTTGGAAAAAGGTAGTAAATAGGACCAGGTTAAGCTAGAGGTGGTATTGATTTTTGCCAACTTCACATTGTGTAGTCAGTGCACATATCTGGACATTGGGGCAGTCAGTACCATATTGGATTTATTAAACAGCTTTCCATGGCTTTTTTCACAGACTTGTACCAGGCAGAAATGATTATTGACCTAAGAAATGAAAGATCCAAATCACCTTCATCCAAAAAGAGTGAATTTGAGTGCTTATTTCCTCAGAAGTTTATATTTGTTTACATAACTCGATCCAGTATGGCAGAAGATCATGCAAATAGATAAATAAAAAATAAATATTGATATTCAGTGTTATCTCGGTCCATCAGAAATGTGTGAAAACGTGCATATAGCCGAAAAGTCTTGGTTGGGTATCACACACAAAGTGAATGGACTGTAAAAGTAAACACACAAGTACAGAAAATATTATTTAACATTTATTTAAAAGATTACACTGCAAGTCGGTTATATACATTTTTAATCTGCAGTTTTTGCAGCCTTTTATTGCAGAGGTCAGACTTGATATTCTAATTTTGCAGCTTATATATGCATCAGAACAATATCTCTCACTTCTAGGCTAAGCTAGTCAAACAAAGTTCATTTGGTCTTCCGATAATTTATTTTAATCGATTCTTTTTTCGCCCAAACCTGTTTAAATCAGATGACCAGACACATCACAACAACAAACTAAACCTTTGTCTGAAAAACTAAACCTTTGTCTGAAAATAAATAAATAAAAATGTTTACAGTGTTTACATCTGGCTAGGCTGTTCTATTATTCATTATCATCAGGTCTGGTGGTAAAAGCTACAAATAAATGATGATAATATAATATTTTTACATATACTTGGATGCTAAAAAGTTAAAATAAGTAAAAAATAAGTCACTTTCCAACCATTAATTAACATTACACAGCCTAAGTGAATTCAGTGCTTGATCTTATTAGTTCCTATTACCTATGACCATGATCATTTGCTCCAGAGAAGAGTGTATGTAACCAGTGTCATCATGTGTCATCCTTCTACCATCTAAACACATTAAAAGCCCATCTTTCCTTGTAAAATGCCATGCTAGTCATATTGATTTGCCCTCACAACACCAATTTCCTCATAATTCAGTCACGGCGAGATTGATCTGACAATACAACGCACACGCAAATGAAAACAATGATTGACTGGGTTTTCAGATCATTGCGCATTATAAGAATGCAGCCATTTCATTCAAAATCAACATCACGGGCCACACTAGCATGCTAATGATGAAATGATAAATTGCTGAACAGGCGGGAGATCATATCTAGCTAACCTTCTGCAGTAATATTGACAGATGGTATTGACATGGGTTTTACTGGACAGTTCTTAGCTCGGAGAATTGTGGTTCTGCAGGGTCAATGGTTAGAGCTTGTCATCCATCATAATCTGGTCGCCCACTTCCTGCTAACCGACTCCCACATGATTGAGACATTTGATGGACAGCGGGTGACACTGACCAGGGAGAAATGCCAGGTCTAGTTGACATGATGAAAGTAGGTGGTATCACTGGAGTGTAGAAGATTGAGGAAATAGGCTCTCAGATGGTGGATGAGGACTGATACCAAAATAGAAATAGGTTGGGGTCACATGACATCATTCAAAACTGTCCATAGTTTTGAAATGAGGTGTAGGGTCATGTTATTATTACTGGACCTATTCAGATGAACTAAAAACTGTCAGAAAGTTTAAAGGTTCCATATGATGCTATTTCTGGTCTATGTTATAATGTTGTTTCCCCATCCAAAACATATCTGGAGTTAGGTTTGTTTTCATTCAAACATGTTTAACCCACAAATCCCATATTTAGGCTGACTTCTTCCCTCAAATGTAAAACACTCTTTTCCATCTTGTGATGCTCCACTGTGTTTTTAAACTCCATACACCTTCACTAGAATCATTTGGATAATTTCAGCCCTGCAGTTGCAAATAAACTAAAGGTAAAGGGTAAGTTTTTATTTACATAGAGCTTTTCACAGACATATATCACAAAGACACTTTACAGATCATTATTCATTCACTCTGTACCCAGTGGAGGTACGCTGCTACTGAAGCTACAGCTGTCCTGGGGCAGACTGACAGGAGCGAGGCTCCAATCTGCGCCATCGGCACCCCCCTGTGGCACCTTTCCCAGTGGTCTCCCATCCAAGTACTAACCAGGCCCGGCCTTGCTTAGCTTCTGAGATCTGATGGTAGGTGTTAACTCGAAAACTACTGCTTCATGACATCACAAAGTGGAACAAGGTATTGTGTTTATGAAACAATTGTAATATGTCTGGACAACAGAAAATTCTGAGGTTCAACATTTATTATTATTTTTTTTCTTTTAAAAATATGCAAAACACTCATTGAGTCCTGAGGGCCCTTCGCACAGAACCAATGACATTTTGGTACGGAGGTGCATGACATTTATCGCTACAATGGAACTTTCTCACCTCCAACCCATAGACTGTACAGTAAATAGACATAGCTAACCTGCTAGCCATTGCGTTCCAAATAGGAAGTGTTCACAAGGCGGCTTCCAGTTCCACTGACTCTGGCTCCCGGTAACTGCAGGAGTGAGCCAAGTCATTTTGGTGTGTAGTAACCCTCTCTACATCCTGCTGTTTTTATTGAACGTAAATAAAATCCTATTCCCAATGTAGAACTTGGCTCCAAATGAACATTATGTTACTTCTTTATACAGCGTATGCTCCGACTACACTTTGAGATTGACCAGCTGCTAGTTAAAAATACAGGTTGTCTTTTTACCATGAATGTAATGTGCTCTTGTGAGTGGAGTGAAGCGCTCTCTCTGTTTTGATTCCACACCTGAATTCTGAATTGGGCAGGTGGCTCAGATGCACTCAGACTCGATGCAAAGTAAAATGTCTTTTCATGTGTAGATTACATTACACTGAGCAGCCAAAGCACGACAAATAGATTGAATTAAGGCTGAGAGAAGCCAGCACTCACAGCAAATCAAACCCTTCTGTAAACAGGAGATATTATAGACGGCCAGTCAGAGCTATTTGTTTTCTGTTTTGGAGCCAATACTTGGTCAGATTGAACAGTTAAATTTCCTTTTGTCACAATACGTGTTTGAGCAGGCGTGAGAATTTACACAAGCCAGACTATTACCCAAAGCCAGACATTGTGATATACTTTTGTATTTGGCAAGCAACTCTGCAGAAGTGTTGTGCACTCAGGTAATGAAATTGTGTCTGAAGCCAAAACTATAATTTTAATCAAATAACTTTTTCTGAACAATTTTCTCGCTTCACAAGTGTCAAATAGAGTTTATATGTGCAGGAATGAACTCAGTTAAAGCTGTATTTCTGAGAAAACAAGATGAGACAAAACACAGAGGAATCAGCAGTTCAGATTCATGGACACAGCTCATAGATAAGACATGGGCACGGTCACTGTAGTGGTCAGGAGATCCATGGGTAAAGTTGAGACCTGTACATACTTCTTTCAGCCTGAAGGGAAACTAATTATGAGGAATTTTGCACAACTAACCAGATATTTCCTTTTTTTGAAGTGGAGCAAAAACATTCTGCAGACTCAGGTTTTTGCTTATACTGTATGACTGTAAGAAAATGCCAAAGATGCAAACAAAGTGCATTGATTTTGTGGACTAGTCGGGCTCCTGTAGAATATAGATTGGATTTCTACACAGTTGGGTGTATATACATAACACTTTACTTTTCTATACTGGATTATTCAATGTCAGAAAATCCTGCATGTTTTCATAAAGACCTAGATCATGTTTTCAGTGTTTTAAATCTATGTATCACAAACCAAACATAATATTCAAGAAAAGCTTAATGGCCTTGAACAAAGACTTAGTCCGTAATGGGCAAATAGTTCATTAAGAACTATTCCGGCTCCTAACCTTTACTAGTTACTAAAAATAAATCATTCTAATAAACTATGTGCTCATTATAAAACAGTAATTGTATGAGTTTAATTTCAAATTTTATGAATATGAACTATCTGTGTCCCCAGATATGACATAGACATGTTCAAATCAAATAGAGCTTTTACTGATAACAATATTAATGCTGGTTTATTGATAGATACAAAAACATGACCTATTTATTTATATAATACTCTCTTTTGGTTTTCATGACAATTATCCAATCAGAGCAGAATGAGCCTCAGACGAGCGTCTCATTTGGGTTGCCAGTTGCAATGATGAAATCCTCTTGGTTAAAACCTGAAATTACTTTCAGATCTGAATCATCATGACTTAAAACTGCAGCCAATCATTATCCCGTCTCTATGTTCTGAAGTTCTGATCTTTCACAGCTTTCTACTGAGAAAAACCTGCATGTGTCCTCTATATGCAGGTTTAGACACTGGCAGCTGAGGTTCAGGTGTGATGGTAATACCTATTTTCAAACAGGAAAAGTGCACGCTACATACAGTTCCCTTAAAGTTAATTAAGATATAATCATTAAAAACTCTTACATATTAATAAACCATATGTTCTTCCTTTCCATACCATTGCACTGCTGTATTAATGTTCCAGTTTTACCTGAAGCGTTTGCCTTTGGACAGGGCTCTGCTGAGGAGAGCTGGAGGAGATGCCCCGGTGTCACTGGCCTTCACACCCCCTCCATGCACACTGGGCTGAAACAGAGATGTAATAGGATGTTAGAGCGCTCTATAGGGGAGCTGCTTCTGGGCTAAGTCAATTCAGTCCCTTCAGTACAGCTTCAATTCACAGTCACAGCAAACGCAGAAGAAGAAGTGAGCAGTTATGCAACGTGATGGGACAGGACAGAGCAGCAGGGGTCCGCACATGTTCAGGTAGTCTTATGATGGGACTCAACTTATAAATAACATTTAAACTACCCATACTGGACTGACGTAGAATTCTGTTGAGATGCCACTGCTGAATTATGAATAAGTGAGTGAGGTAAGCGTCTTAAAAGTGCACTGTGTAACTTTTCTCAATGGAAATTTGCTTTTTATGCCGCCAGTTCAAGTTATAGTTTGGATGTTTGGAACGGTGACCCCACTCACAGTAAGAAAACATGTTTTTCAAGGTATTTTTACCATTCAAAATGAATTAATGATGGCCAGTTGTTAGTGTTCACCCACTGATCCACTCTTGGCATAAAATTATCGATAGAGCGGTCACATCCATTCACCCACAGGTTGCTGGTGCGATTACACTGCATACTCTAGTGTATGAATGTGTGTGCACGGATGGTTCCTTGACGTAAAGCGCTTTGAGTGCGCTGAAGGTAGAAAAGCACTACATAACAGTGACTGTTGACCATTTCGAATAGACAGAGAGGTGATTCATGTTCAAAAAAGCCTTTGTATGGTCTGGTTTGAAAACGACAGAAAAGTGAATGCAGTCTGATAACTAGAAAAACATTTTTTGCTCAAATTTAACTGAACTCAAAAGCACTATCTGATGAAACATATACAAAACTAAAAATAATAACAAGATTGAGACTAAATTGAAAACGCTAATTAACTCTATGCTGGTTAGATGAGGATATGAGAACTACAGGAAAGGTCCAGTGAATAGTTAATGCAGTAAAAGTATACAGCAGATATCTAAAGAACCACAGGGGCCCTCTCTCAGGTCTTTTCTCATTGCTAGTGCCTTAATTACACTTTACATTTTAAACTGCAGATTAGGAGGAGGCGCTTTGGCCCTTGCCGCTCTCCTGCTGCGCTCACAGAATTAATCCCACATGAGATTACATTAAGCAGACCCCCACCCCTTTCATTTCTCCCCTTTTGTTCTTACCGGAATCACCAGCATTATCTTGGAGAGGTTTGACTACAGTGGACCCTTGAGTCACGCCATTATTCTGTTTCATTTTCAATCTCGTTTTCTTAAATTTCACACAAAAGCCCCACTTTACATTAGCCTTGAATTGCACAGGCTAGTGTAGTAGAAGTAGTAGTGTAGTAGAGTATAATCAGCGGCTGGGATATGTTAGTTGTCGTTTGAGGTTGATAGTACAACACACAATAGTAGCGGTGGTTTAGCAGAATTCACCCACAAACCAAAAGTACGGTAGTTCAATGCAGTCAATCAGTGCAGTTTGATATTGTGTCCTTAGGCAAGATACTTCACCCAACTTATTATCTTATTATGCAGCCTACTTCTGTGAGTATTGTGTACTTTATTTCCACTGAGTATGCGGACTAGCAGTGGACAAAAATCACATGACATTGTTAAGTGACATCTGGAAACTATAATAGTATATTTATGCATTTTTATGAAAAAGAAGTAATGGTCAATGATAATAATATTAGTATTAGTAGTCAAATCACTGTCAGTTGTGGAACTGTGTTAACACTTTCCCTAAAATGTTCCGCAATATGGCATTAAACTTAGATGAGCCCAACAGGTCAGGTTACAGTTTAAGACTCATCACTTTTCTCCATACAGTAAATTTTAATCTCCATGAAAACAACCAGATAACACCAACAAGCCAAGGTAAAGCTCAGGTCTGTGGCTCGCTTGTTTTACAGGGTTTTATTTTAGTAGCATTAAAATGTATTTGTAATTTAAAAGTCCTTGACTCTTGAGAACTTTAAGCCCTGCAATGGTGTTACCTCATCAAAAACATGCCTGGAGTTGTTTCAGTCACACGCGTCTGAGTAATCCTGGAGTTCAATTTAACAGCTAACTTTTACCTTTTGTTCTGAAGAGATTGGAAATTCCAGAGCTGAAATGATCATAATTCCACTGAAGATGTATGAAGTTTGACTACACAGTGGAGCACTTCCTGTATTACCACATGACAATGCAAGGTGGATGAGAGGATTTTCTGTATGAGAGAAGAACTCAACAAAACACAACTCCAGGTATGTTTGTGATAAGGAAACAACATTATAACATAGATAGACAAAAAACAGCACAATATGGATCCTTTGATAAATGCAAGAGTTACATTTAATGCCATAATGTGGAGCATTCCAGGCAATGCTATGCCACCTCAGGAGACAGACCCCTCACCAGGGCAGTTACATAATAATACCATTTTAACTACACTTAAAGTACTTCTTCCACCTCTCTCCTTTATGCAAATAAGTCACACGCTTATTGAATTTATTATCCGAACAGCTGTAGGAACTAATTATCTTTGACGATTTTCCCCGGCCCTGTAGTTACGCCATTATCTGCCCTTTTCCCCACACGGGCTTCCTTAAATTTCACACAGTTCCACGTGACTGTACATTGGGGTTTCTGTGATGATAAGCCTGTTTTTCTTGGTCCCCCCCTCCTCTCTTCCTCTCTTCCTCTTCTTCGTCTTCTCTCCCAGAGGGGCCTGTTACCGCTCTTCACTAGTCGTGCAAGAAAAAGCTACAGCATTTTGGCCACCCGCTCCCTTACCCTACGGTGCACCATTCTTCACTCTCTGGAACAGTGGCTACAGTTAAGTTTCCCCACACGATCATAGCTGTGCCAGAATAAATACATTCAAACAGACAATAGCGAGATGCAGTTTACGAGTGCTCCACAACTGTCACATGTAGTCTACTGTTTACTGTCTACTGTCCTGGTTTAGTCCTGGTTTAGTCTGTAATTCCTGTATGCTCCTGTATGCTAGTTAAAGGGCCCATTTCCAACTCTGCATATGTAAGGCAAATTATTCTCTCAAACAGAAAACACTCTGTGATGTCATGTAGTAATACAAGAAGTGGAGCCCTGGAATCTTTACTGAATTTTTTGCACAAAATAGGACCTTGAAAATGCATACGATAGGTAAGACTCATAGACTGTATATATGAGTGGACTAAGTGACTGTGACGTCAGCCACAGCGTTCAGCGCCGCTCAAATGAGGCCACCGATGCTAACGGCTACTGGAGCGAATTTGGAACCAGGATCCATATTTGGACCACGAGTATCATAGCAACCTCAAGAGCCAATCATGAGTGTGGTCGTTAAATGGGCCCACAAGTCATTGATTTATGTTATATGTTCTGTTATGTACGAACAACAACTAGCTGTCAATCAAACCTGTTGCTAACGCTCGGCAGCAGCGACCTCGAGGAATGAAGGCATCTGATTGGTCTGTTATTTATGTTCATAACTTGATTTAGGAACAAGATAGCGAAATGAAAAATTCAGGCTCATGTAGAGCAGGTTCATATGAACATTTTAAGACTAAAATGACGAGGCCACTGCAGGAGTTACAGAGAGAGGGATGATAAGATCACAATGTAAGTCAATGGGAAAAAGAGAGAGAAGGAGCCGAAAGAGGCTCCTGGAGCACTTCCTATTTGATACGCGGTGGCTAACGGGTTAGCTTTGTCCATTCATATAGACGGTCTATGGTTAGTCTAAACATTTTGCTAAAACATAGTTAAAATTTTTAATTATAATTTGCCGTCCTAGTTGGACATGGTCAGCAGATATGACATGTGAAGAGTTAATGCCATAATCACCAATGTTAACAAGGGTAAAAATGTGTCTAAATTACACAATAATTATGATTAGACAAAAATATAAATGACTAGCTTTTGTTAAATGAATGTTTAAACAGCGTGTAGGATTCCATTTTAGTAGTCAGCTCCACGTACTATTTTTTAATACTTTTCTTCTCAACTTTTTTCCCATAAATTACCACAAACTTAACCAATATAAAACTATAATAAATATTCACCACAGGTACTATCCCACCAAAAGTAATAAAAAGCCTTTATGCACTTTCTGCTTTCTGCTTCTTATTCAGCACATACATGGTTTAGCAGTTTTAGCTTCTGAATCCCTCTTTAGTTTTGCTACATTAGTCCTGGATTAGACCAAGTTTAGTTCTGGTTTAGTCCCGTGCAGTTAGCTCTAGTGATTGTTTAATCCTACTTTATCCCTATAATTCTTGCATAGTGCTGGTTCACTGTTTTTCGGAAACTATTCATCCTGGTTTTGCTGAAGCTGACTGGTTTGATCCCATCAGTGCAAGTTGTTCTGTCCTTGGGCAAAACACTACGGAATGTGGGTGTGGGAATGAGCGAATGGTAGCAGCTGGAGAGGCCATGAGGGACCAGTATCTGGATTTTTACGGTAAAAAATGTGAAAAACTGAACTTTTCTCTTTGCATCCTAATTATTCATTGTGATAAGTTTATAAGGACATTTCACAACTTTTAGAGGTCAGACAGGAGTTTATTACTTCCTGATTTGAAGCCAAAAAATGAAAATGCTTAATCTATATTTGGCCAAATCGTGTTCAACTTTATTTACATTTAAAACACTTGGGTCCCGCCATTTTGTAACCATATATATAGGTTAATGCTCATTTGGTCAATGGTGGAACTTAAAGTAAAAATAGTAACATACAATGTTTTGGTATCTGTACTTTACTTAAGTAGATTTTAATATGAATACTTTATGTCACTACATAAAAGTTTTTGCTAAGAAGCAAAAACATAACAAATAAACAAACAAACAGCTAGAATAAAACAATCGATTCAGTTGTTTCTGTTGAACAAAATCTTTATCAAAATTACTACATTTGAAGCTTTATTAGATCTCAAAATCTGCACAAAATAGTTTTACTTTTTACTCTTTAAGTCCAGATACTTTAATACTTTGTTGATTTTTTCATGTGATACTTCGTCCTGTGTCTGTACTTTTATTTAAGTTACAAAACGGAGTACTTCTTCGTAACATTTGAGACACGCTTAGTCTTGGTTTAGTCTTCTTACTGAAAATGTCTTCCCTTTATCACACTCTTCTCCCTTATAGACTCACTTTTTAAAAATAAAATCCAAATATTTTCCGCGGTGAAAAGTTTAAGAACCACAGTTATTGACTATATTACTTATTCATGCCTTATGTTGGTGCCAAATGTAAAAAGCACCGGCAAATACAACAAACTGTGCATTTATTTCAAGGGGAAAGTGCTATAAAAACACCAGTGATATAAGATATAGATATAAGAATAAAAGGTATACATAACAAATAAACCTGAGTCGTACACTGGAAGGAGATGTTAATCCTTCCTCGTCTTACCGTCAAAATTACGGGTCCTGAACTGGGGGTGATGGGATATTTGACCATTCAAGGACAAATAGAACAAAGCACACACACAATGGCTTAGAGTAGAGTGGAGAAGGCATTAGAGAGGCAGTCATGCAGTACAGGTGAGGAGGAGAAATCTGTTCTCAAGACAAATACAGCTGCTTTGACGTAAAATTGAAATACGCATTTTGGCAAAGTAAGAAAAATGTATTATGTATATAGACGACAATGATGGTGCATTTTATAAAACAGTTTTGTGGAAGTTCTGCTTTGGTTTGCCATGTAGTTATAATCTCTGTTATGGGTTATCATTTCAGATTTTGAGCATTTTAAATCTAAAGCAATCTAAAGTAAAGTTAGCTTTCTTGATTGCAAGAGAATTTTGAGGTCAAATTTGCATGAATCACTACAACTTCAAATCAACTGACAATTTTGCATCCCATTTTAAAGGGCCCATGTTACACTATTTTTTGATCTATGTTATAATGTTTCCTCATCAAAAACATAACCATGTTTTGGAGGAGGTAACAGCATTAAAACGGCTTAACGGTCACCAGAGTCAACTTTGCGTAATATAGAACCTTTAAGCTTTACATTGCATTAGAGATTAACCACACACACAGTAAACTACCACTCCACCACAAATACTACACAAGTACTTGGATGACTAATGGCCCTTGTTGGCAGAGTAGTTAGCACTACTACAGTGCTATAGCATTCCTGTCACTTGCCTATTTAAAGCCATAGACAATTGTGCATGACTCTGCAGGGTGCACAGCTTTAAAATGAGTATAGAGTGAACATTGTATAACTTAGGTCTATTTGCAGCACAAGCAGAAAAACAATATGTGTGGAGTTATATAATGTAACTACATAAACATAATGCATAAGTATACATGGGAAAATATAGCCTGCACTGTAGCACTCACATGCCTATAGCTATACGAGAATATTAAGAGCCATTAACTGAATTAACTGAGGCAGACCAGATTCTCCAACTGTCTGAATATGAAGAAGTGTTGTTGTGTCACTGGGCAAGGCACTTCACCTTGATTTATATAAGAGATGGTGTGAGATTAAGTATGTTTGTATTAAACTTCTGCACAGTCATTTGAATCTTTTGGATGATTTCAGCCTTGGAATTGCCCATCTCTACTGAATTAAAAATAAAAGGTCGCTGTTAACTTGAAAACTAAAACTACATGACATCACAATGTGTAGCAGAGCATTTTGAGCTTTGGAGATGTAAACAGACTAATAATAAAGGGTGACTCAAGCATGCGTGAATGAAGCAAAACACAACTCCAGGTATGTTTTTGAGGAGATAACAGCATTAAAACATGGATTAAAGCTCACAAGAGTCATTTTGCGTAATATAAGACCTTTAACTGTAAAAAATGTCATCATCTTTATAGCTTTTTTCTCCATTGCAGCGCCTTCCACCCTGCGTTCTATTCATGTTCCTTTGCACAATTGAGCCAGCCGCTAATCTCACCAACATTAAAGGGTAAGTCTATTGTCCCCGGTTGACGCAGTGTGTACATTAGCATTCTGGATTTAACTCACAGCGCCATCTTTAATTTCAAACTCCCCTCGACTTCTAATTAATCAGTGCGATATGTACAGACTATCTGCCACCGTGCTGTCAAAACATTCCCCAAACAAGGGCCTCATGCACATTTCCGACTCATTCTTTTCTCATTCCATAGTGTTTTATTTAAAAGACACACTTAAATCATAACTCCACAGAGACACTAGAACACAAAGCAGATTTATTCACAGTAAGAAAAAAGTTTGGCAACCGTTAGTGGCTGTGGACTCTTTTATAATTCTGACATCAAGCAATACTAAGCTACAGTTTTTTCAATGTAGTGTCAGAGCTTTTGAAAAAAAAAAAAACTGTTCACCAAATGGTTTTGTTTCATTCATTTCATTGATTAAAATCTGGTTGAAAAATCGATTAATTTTTAATTATAAAATTTCAATGAAGGGCTGTTCTGTATTAGCCAATTGGTTTTTCAATTTCCATAATTGATTTCACTTGCACATTGTTTTACTTTTGCCTTAAAACAATGTACCTACCTCATTAAGAAAAAAGGACCGGCCTAACCTTAACCCTTCCTTTGCTGTAACGGAATACAGACTTTTTTCTGTCCTTTTATTCCCAGGGTCTCTAAAGACATCATTATTTTGTTTTCAGCTTTTATAACTGATACTAAATGCAAAAAAATAGCAGAGGTGCTATAATTTATCACAAATAAAGACATTTGTGGATAGCAGTCATAAAGCAAAAATCATTTTGAAAATGTGGGAATTGATCAAACTGACAAATGTTTTATCTCAAAGCAATGAAACACCAAGTCATTTACCTTAAAGGTCCTACATTACAGAAAAATGACTCTTGTGAGCTTTTAGCCATGTTATAATGTTGTTACCTCCTTAGAAACATTGTGTTTGTTTCATTTACACATGTTTGAGTAAAACTTTATTACATAAGAACTCAGCCTAAATATGCTGGATTTGTGTGTTAAACATGTGTGAATGAAAAAAAACACAATTCCAAATATGTTTGTGATGAGGAAACAACATTGTAACATAGATAGGAAAACGGTGTAGTACAGGACTTTTAAAGAGACCATTTGGAATTTTGGACATAGGGCCACATTTCCTAGTGAGCCAGAGTGTTGGAGACATGTGGAGACACTTTTTTAAATATTCCATCCAGTCCTTGTATTTGGAGAGGTTGCTGGTACTAGGCTAGTGCATGTCAATGGCCATAGTTGTCCTGCCACTAAAAACAGTCTTACCCACTCCACAGTGCAGCCAAAGTAAAACAATTATAACTCCAGACTGTCAATGTGAATGTCTGTGTTGATAGAATAATTTTAGAAGAAAACCAACCTTGCATTTGAAGGATTTATGTCTAAGCAGCAGCAGTGAGTTGTACTTCCTGATAGAAAGCTTGGCAGCGGCGGACTGATATATGAGAAAATAGTCCCTCAACAGGCGACGATTCATGCGATGCAAGGTTAGTTTTATTTCAAGACTGAGATTGCCACCTTCTTGACTTCATGGAGATGTTAATGCTTTGCCTGTAATGTTCCTCAGTATAAGCATTAAACTTTCATATCTTGCATTTATCAGTTAAAACATGCATTGAAAAACACGCATTATTATTATTCCACATAAAGCAGTGATAACATCTCCATGGAGACAAGCTGGTAACACCCTCCACGAGAAAAGTGATCAAATAAAATGAACATTTGAAATCATTTGGCAGTCAATTGAAAATACAAAAACAGCACTTCAAAACAAATGTCATTTATCTGTAATAGGACAGTTTCCCACAAAAAAATACACATAAGCAACCACATTATTTTCAGGCTCATCTAAAGAACCAGAATCTGACTTCTGTGGACTGAAGCACACTCACATAGCCTTTTGCTATGTGTCCCTATCCACTATCTGTATAAAAAATGTATGCCATGTGATTGGGCTTGGCTTTTCATCATTCCTCTGGGCGAATCCTCGTCTTACACCAGTTAGCCACCTCCAGCCCTGCTCTCCACTAATGGGAATTGGGTTTTTTTTATCTCCTGTGTCCTGTGTACTTGTCCTCATTCTTTCAAGTCAGGGCAAGTCTAGTGCAGTGGTGACAGTATTTTGATTGCACACATGCGAAAAAAGCCAATCCAAGCAGCCATATCGCCTTATTTACCCAGTGCTTACCTCTATGTATAAGACATGAGCTTAGAGTGGCCAATGGAAGGTGTATTTTAGCTCCGTTTTAAAGGCCCTCCTCAAAATCAATACAAGTTTCAGGTGTACCCTATAATGAGAATAGTTAATGCTCTGCTTTGCGCACTGGGGAACCAAAGCCCTTAAGCTGTCTTCAAAGCCACCAGGACTCCATAAAGGAAAATGTCAATGTGAGCCAGAGGAATACAAGAATTGCGGGATAACTGTTGCAGCTCAATTTTGATGGCTCAATCGTGATTTGAAATGCAAACTACGAAAAGTCGTGTAAAAAAGTTGAGATAAAAGATTTGGCAGTGGTTGGGTCGAGATGTAATTACCTTTTGAGGATTAAATCATTAAATATAGTGATTATTGGCATGCTAAGGTAGTATCTGATTTTAATGTAACCAAGCAACAGTATTTTCCAGATGGCAGTGGTTCAGTTAGATGAGTTTTTGTGTGTGTGTGTGTGTTAAAGAACATTGTGCAATCTTGTGGCTTTCATTCCCTTTTAAACATGCTTTTGGTCACTTTGAAATGAACATTCTACATTTTTTGTTTGTTTTGGAAATATGGAAGTCTGTAATTAAATAAATAAATAAATAAATAATAGATACTCTAGTGTAATCTCAAAAAGAAGGGTTATAGCGTGATATTTCTGCAGTGTTATGGTTCTTTTACTTTTCCTTCTTTCATTTCATTTTTAATTTCTAACCTAAAATAGTGTGTACATTTGGAAAACAAACTTTGTAAACTATACCCCCATTTCCAATCAGGTTTTTAAGTAGCCCTCTCTATTGCCAGCGACAGGAATTAACCATAAAAAACAAACACATGAAGCTCTGTTTGAAATGTGCTTTCTAATGCTAACAGAGTCGTGCATGAGTTGTGAACACAATCTGACAGCAAAACGTGTCCTCTGATGGGTTGTAGTATTAAAAACTGCACAGGAGAAGTCAGGGTTTGTACCTGTGATGAAACAATCTGGGCACAATGCAAATAGAGCGTCATGTTAATGAAGCAAGTGTGAATGAAGCAGAACAGCTCCAGAGTTTTTTTAATGAGGGGCCAACAATACATCGTGATTAACAGCTCAAAAAGTAGAATGCGCATTATTTGTGTCCTTTAGAAGTTCTACTGGTCCAGTGCAACTAAGCTATAATTATTGACTACTCCGACATCACTTGTGAAGTCCAGTCTGGGTGCTAACATAAAGCCAGTTTAGCATCTGTAACTACGCACCTGTGTCCTTGTGTCCCCTCTAACCAAATCATTTCATCCTAGATCTGCAAAACACATACTTTGTGTGAGTACCTCTCATAACCCCACTTCAGCTCGCTGGATGACTTTGAGTGTGTACACTGACTGTGGCATTTAAAAGAGAATTCCATCAGAGAACCACAGATGGCTCCAGCATATGCTGCGCCAAAGCACCTCCAGATGTGCGTTCAAAACATATACAAGTGTGTCACTGTGCAGGAGTCAAATACTATAAATACACGTCCATGAAGATAGGCCAGGAATGCACTGTAAAAAAGGTGTTAGAGTTATTCTAAATCATTATACTACAGGGCATTAAAATATTCCGATTAAAATTCAGGATTCAGGATCTTGATTATCCAGGGGATTATACACTTGATCTTAAAACATTACTTCTTTTAAGTCAAATTATTTTCCTGGTTCATGCTGTTGATACTTGGGGGTGTTCTACATGTAAGTCTACTGGCAGAATGTTCAAGAGTTTCCATGGTGACACAATGCACAAAACACAGAGAAAAATCTTCAAGATCATCTAAAAACTCAAGAAAAAATACAGCAGACACCGCGGCCTGTGATCGATACGATCATTCATGGTCCTGGTTTTTAACAAAAGGGTGAGAGCGACTAACTGAAAAACTGTTGGCTAATGCTAGTTAGCTTGAGAGTGTAAAATTATTTCAGGGAGACTTGTTAAACAGCACAAATCACCTCATCTGTTGAAGTTCCTGCTAAGTCAGTTCTTCACAGTTAGACTGTTATAATAAAGCTCAGAAAAGTCTAACTTGAGTGATAGAGATTGAGACAGAGCAGAGCCTACAGTTAGCATCAGATCCCTATTGAATGTTGATGACAGTAGCTGCAAAGTTTCAATACATTGTTTTGGCAACAGAAAATGTCTAGTAACAAGTAATAAGTAATCATAAACTAGTCAAAAGACTCTACTACTCAAATAGATGAATATTCTGAATTTAAGTCATTTTAACTGAAGTTGTATTGAGTTGTTGCTGTTCTGAACAAAGCTGTCAGAGTTTAAAATCTTGTCTGTGTGTCTCCATTGTGCAGGGCGCGAGGGCGGACATGTTAGAGATGAGGTTAATGACACTTGGATTGTGCCATGGGATCGTCATGACGACACCTCTGAGCGTGGACTTTTGTCTGCTCCTCATCCTCACTGTGCACCTGCCTCTGACAGACTCTTCCTTTTGTTCCTCCGGCAGCACAGTGAACGCACACTGTGAACCCTGACACCAGCAAGGCATCTGAAATCTCCTCCAAAGTTTTAGTTAGGGAGAAATAGTTTAACTCAAGATGGCTCCACTCACTTCATTATTTGGTTCAAAACTTTGGTCCCACAAGAAATGGACCATGAACAGACATTGATTTTAGTGTGGATCCTGATCAATATTTGATAAAGGTAATTTAGATTCAGAACTTACTTAACTCATGAGAGAAATAATAATAAATAATAAAAGTAAAGTAAGAAATAGTACCGTAATATAAGAATATAAGAAAAATGCATTTAGAGTTAGATACTGAGCTTGCTGCAAAATTTCTACAAAAGTACTTTGACTTCACACATAGGGTGACCAGATGTCCCTATTTACCCAGGACAGTCCCAGTTTTGAGCCCTGTGTCCCCTGTCCCAGCAGATTTATCCAAAGCCACTAATTTGTCCCAGTTTTATACAAGAAATGTCCCACGTGTCCCTATTTTTGACCAATCTGACACCTCCAAACTGTAAAGAGAGGCATACATTGTCATTTGTTTAGGTAAAATACAGAAGATCTGCTTAAAATGACCAAAACACAAAGAAAATGTGACTACACTACCTCACATTTGTGCCGAGTGCAGAACAATTTTCCTTATTATTATTATTTTTTCACAATTGTATTATTACCAACCAACCCAAACCAGGGATGTCCCAGTTTTTTATTTTGAAAATCTGCTCACCCTATTCATACATTAAGAGACAGCATTAGTTGGTAGAGTGTTTGTGAAGCCCCATGGATGAATGCTGTCACTGTGTCTTTGAGCAAGACATTTAACCCACATTTAACCCCCTGCGTACACTGGAGTATGAATGGATGAGTAGTTCCTCTAGAGTGCCTTGAAGGTGGAAAAGTGCTGTATAAAAACGCGACCAATTAACATTTAACATTGCATTACACTCCTGCACGCGAGCCAAAAGGTTCAGAGTTCAATTCCCTGAGTGGGTTGAGCACTGCATTTTCCTGCAAAAGCTCTGAGGCTACGACTCACCTTTAATATTATTCTCAAAATCAGCTGCTTTTTTGAGGGTAAAAGGGCACTTTGAGGGTCTAAAATGTTCTATTAGCCATGGAGATCTTTAATGCGCCACTGAATTGCATTAAACTATCTCCATGGAGACAAGCAGGTCACACCGTGAGCCCAAGTACTTCTGAACTACAATGTTTACCTTTTGGACCAGAGCCAGTATAGTGTATAAGTACCCGATCCTTCTTCATTTTGTTTTTTTGGGTGTTTGCTCACAACTTTTAATAAATCTGTCCAGTCTGTTGCCCACCACTGCATCTCAGTGAATAAATACAACTTCTAGTCTAACATAATAACACCAGGACTGAGAGTTTTAGCATAAACTGTAATATACTAGGACACAGTTCCTGGTAAAACATTGCAAAAACCAACCACTGTGTGTTTTCAGACCTGGCACAGAGAGGAGGTGGAAAAACAAAAATACGACACGAGTAATAACAAAAGCAGAAAAAGTACATGCTGTAATAGAACAGTGTGAAGGATAAGGTGGGGATCACTGACTGTAAGCGCCCAGTAGGGGGGGCATGGGAGCGCTGCACACACCCAACGAAGATTAACAAGTGAAGGCGATTTTTCCGAAGGTTTGACATTGCAACACAGAGAGCAGGCATCACCGCCCACTATGATCCCACCCAGAGAAGAATGCTGGGAAAATTCTCCAGTTTTTGTAACAACACAAATGGGATGATAGGCAAGCAGAGGAGGATGGAACAGTAAAAAGTACAGAAAGTATAGTTGGCAGCGAATTTAGCTAGGGACAAGAACGTCACAAATGTATTATAATAAAGTGAGGTACATTATGTTACCTTTCCTGTAACTCTTCCGCGATACCATCTTATCTCTGTGGGGGTGCTATTTCTTTGCCTTACATGCTCCACTGAATTGTATCTAAGTCTACTGCTTTTAGCAATAGACTAAAGCTATGTCGTGCGCCTTTATACAACTTAAAAGGAGCTGTATTACACTATTGTCTGATCTCTTGTATATTTTCTCATCAAAAACATGACTGGAGTTGTGTTTTGTTTCATTCATTCACACATGTTTAACACACAAATCCTGCATATTAAGCTGAGTTCTTCTCTCAAACTGAAATCTCTTCCACCTTGTGAGGTCATGTGGTAACACAGGAAGTGCTCCACTGTGTTTTTAAACTCCATACACCTGCATTATAATTATTTGGACAATTGCAGCCCTAGAATTGCCCGACTCTACTGAACAAAAGATGAAATGTAGCTGTTAATTTGAAAACTACCGCTACATGACATCACAAGGTGGAACAGAGCATTTTGAGCTTTGGCGATAGACAGAATAAGATTAAAGTAGAGCTGCAACTATCGAATATTTTTGGAATCGAGTATTCTGTCGATTATATCATCGATTAATCGAGTAATCGGATAAATCACACTTTTTTGTTTTTATACAACTATATCAATAGTGTGTAACGCAACATGAAAGGCCTCTTAAAATGAGCAATTGCTGTTATTCCTCACAAAAAAGGTTTTTATTTAAAGTCAACATTTTTTTTAAACAAGTGTAAAACCTTTGGCTTATTGGCTTATAAGACAGGAGTTTTCTAAGTGACAACGTTAATCCTTTAACTAGCCTAATTAATAAGCTAAATATAGAACTAACGAACAGATAAGTGTTCGTAAACGTCGGTAAAATATTTCCTTTCTCTGATATTGGAATTATTGATGCCAGCGGTTCTAGATTAAATCAGATTTTTGGTAAAAGTAGAACAACGAACTAGACGTTTCTGATATGGGAAACACCGAGTGTGTGCGTGTGTCTGTGTATACGTGAGGAAGGGAGCGATTTGAGTGAGATCATTTGCTCTCTTGCTGCTCATTATGCCTCGTTACTATCGACTCATAACACAGGTTACAAATAATTACAAATACTGTACATTCTAATAGGCGTTACTTTTCATTTCAGTTAGCAATCGTAAAAGTATATTACCTCGTAGATTCTCCGACTCCGCTTAGAAGCGGCGCTTAGAGAAGTACAGTTCACATGAGGATGCTTTCGCTTTAAGTGCTGCAGCATTGAAGACGTACTGTTGTGGTACATCAGGTTGGCTTTGCCAGTGCACACTGGCAGCGGCCACATCATTATCTGCCATTTCCACACCGTGGAATAAATCGCGCCGCTTCAAATCTTTGAAATGTACGTCATTGATAACTGTCCGTGTGAAACAGTGATCCCAGACTGGCGCAGCAGTCTACAAAGGAGGAGCGATACGATAGCAGAGACATTTTAAATAAATTGACTTTGGTGACATGAATTAAACGAAGCCTCGAGGCAAAGAATTTGCCCGAATATTTTTTGTAATCGAATTATCCGAGTTACTCGAGTAATCGTTTCAGCCCTAGATTAAAGGGTTATTCAAACGTGTGAATGAAACAAAATTCAGGTCCAGGTATGTTTTTGAGCAACATTATAACATGGCTTAAAGCTCAAGAGTCAATTTAGTGTAATATAGGACCTTTAAAGAAAGTTACTAATATGATGATCACAGTAAAGGGAAAAAAGTGTTTGTACCATAAGGCAAGCCACACCAATTTTACGGTTGGGAACCTCAGTAATTTTCTCTACCCATCCATTCTGGTTCTGATTTTATTTTTCTCAAATTTATATTCAGTCTGGCTTCTTCCTGTCAGAGCTCAGAGTCATAATACGAGTCAGCGCCCTCAAAGTCTCTCCAGTGGTGCCAAGTGCAGGGCTGTGGGTGGGGCTTTAGCTTGGGGGGAGGCTTTGATTGGCTGGTTCACACTACGAGACTCTGCTGCATTATTGAAGGTCTAGTGCAGAGGAGAGGAGACGTTTGGCAGAATGCAAAAAGAGAAAAACAATGATGAATATTGAACTTAAGAAAGGAGATTATAGATGCAAGTATGGAAAGGAAGTCCATGTAGGAGATTCAGAAGGGATTGTGACATGGTGAGCCATTCAAAACCATTCTCCACTGTGTTTTTAAACTCCATACACCTTCACTAGAATCATTTGGATGATTTCAGCCCCGGAATAGCCTGGCTCTGCTAAACAAAAGGTAAAAGCTGTTCACTTAAAAACCACCCATACATTACACCACAAGGTAGAACAGGACATTTTGAATTTTGGAGATGTAGACAGATAAATAAACCAGGATTACTCAGTGCTACAAAACACAACTCTGGGTATGTTTTTGATGAGGTAACACCATTATAAAATGGCTAAAAGCTCACAAGAAACAATTTTTCGTAACATAGGACCTTTAAGACTGAAATCTGAAGAATCCCATGCATTTTAGGACATGTTTATAGAGGGTTAAACTACATGTACAGCAAAAGTACAAGTTATTATTTGTAGTGGACTATTTACTATCTATTTCAATTATCAAATTAACTCAAATTGTGATTTTGAGTGCGACATATTGTGCAATGTAAAGGTAAAAAGAATGCACACAGTAAAATAAAAGTAATTGTAAGAATCTTCTTCAGTAGTTGTATTTGTCAGTCTGCAGTAAGTTGTAGTAGTAACAGTAATAATATGGGTAGTAATACTTTTATTCAAGTAATTTCCAATCTGTCAAAAATAAAACTCTCCATGTTAGATTAAACCAGGCAACTGTGCATAACTTTCAGAAATCAGTTGCAAGGACATTAGGGAAAACCATGAAAGAATGCTTATAGCGATAATTCCCATGAAGTCTAAAAATCCAACAATTTGACAAAAGTTAATTGAAACTGACAAAAGAAACATTCATGTGAAATAATTTAACGTGATTGAAATCTCCTTTGAAATAAATGGCAAATTAAAAAAGCAATCAAAGCACTTTTACATCTGCCTCTGTCTCAAATGTGTTTCTTTAGCTTCAAAATGAAGTCACTTGATGAAAAACTGTCAGGTTTTCTTGATAGATGTGAACCACTTCAAAACACCATTAAAAGCCATATCACTATTATTCTAATTAACTTTTGCTTGTTTCTTTAAACTTTTCTTTTTAAGTCCATCAAAGGTGCACTATATGACTTTTCTGGTGGAGAGTTTGTCATCTGCTGTCTCCATGGTGATGTTATTGCTTTGCCTACAATATTCCTACAGTATTAAGTTAAGTTACAGGTCAGATCTGTGGAGAACTTGATAAAACTTAATAAATACATACGCAATACGTATTTGTGTCCCTGGATTTGAAGTAAGCGCACTCAAATATGATTTAGTGATGATGACAGTTACTGTGTTTGTTTATTCACAGGAATATTAACTATTAAAAAACATTTGTACATGATGTAGAGCTGTTTATACTTGTTTGTTTGATAAATAAGCTGTTAATCCATTTGAGGCTATGACTAAAACCAGTCTGTGTCCTCATATGAGGCAGCTAATACCATTATTAAAGCCACACTATGCAACTTTTCAGCCGCAAAATAGACTACAACTCAGACTAGACTAGAATAGATACGATTTTTTTCTTTTTCATTTTAGTTGCGTATATTGCACTGAAAAACTTGTGTCCTTACTTATGCACTTCTCCACAAACTCCTTCTGCTTATCTCCATGGAAATGCTGTTCCTTTGGCTATAATATTCCACAGCAGAGCATAAAACCTATCTATCTCCATGGGGAATATTCCATAATATCAACTTTCTATTTCCATGGAATCATGCAGGGGACATGCCACCTCCAGAAAGTTCCATACTGTAGCTTTAAATAGTGAGATGTGTAGATGCGTATGTGTATTAAGTGCTTTTGTTGCATTTATTTTTATGAAAAGTGCTCTATAAATAAAGTTTGATTGATTATTGATTATTGCATATTTCAAAGTTGAGTAAATACCTCATTCTCATCCCTGCACCTGCCCTACAGTCCTCCAACACTGCTATTTAAATCAACAAGCCCCTCTTCTTTATCTGTTCTTTATCTGTCATTGTGAACAGGATGAGTAAATTTTTCCTCGAGGCAAATTTATTTCCGGCCTAATCTGAGCTCTGTCTCTCCACTCGTGTCAGAGATGAACAAACGGCTGCAGCCAGTGGAGACATTATTAAGAGCCAGATCGTCCATCATCTGCCTAGTCTTCTGTAAAGGTTTTCTGCAGAAGCTGGAGACACGACTATGAGCTAAAGACAAGGACATGTCGGCTCAATCAATGCTCAATACTCATGTCTGTTATGGGCGGGCACATGTGCCACTTAAATAGAGCACCTTTAAACATGGTGCACTGACATTAGACCAGTATAACAACAGTGGGATTAACAATGTGAAGAGCAATACACTAATAGAAATATACTGTCATTTCCTTTTCATCATAGTAAATATGTCGTGGAAGCAGTTGTGGTACAGGGTGTCCCAAAAAATTTGACATAATTTTGCAGGCCAATAATTTTGTCAATTGTCACAGAATGTATAGAAACAGATCACAATTTTATATTTAATGTTTTCCGGTTGAGCCATGCCGCTTATTTCCAAAGAGAAGTCATTTTGTGTTTTGAAATATGCTCGTACACAGTCACCCAAGACTGTGCTGCGCCTTCAATGCAAAATTTGGAAAAAGTTCACCAAAAAAATCCCATAATAAACTTATAATGTTCAACACCTAAACTGTTCACTTTCCTTGACTTAGACTTAGTAGTTTTTAAGATAACTGCTTTTAAAATGATGTCATATCTTTTGGGACACCTTGTAGTAGAAATGGCAGTAAGGGCAGTAGACAGGGGAACAAAGGGCTCTGTTGTGCCGGGCCCCAGGGTTTTAGGGGCCCAGAACTGTACCCTATTCCTATTAATTAACATTAGAGGGGAGGCCATGTGAGGCTTCTTGTCCCAGACCTGCAGATTTCTGTCGATGGACCTGGTGGTAGTGGGGCTATTAGTAGTAGGAGTAAAGTAATCAGGGTTTGGGATAAACGGAAAGGTCACACACAGTGGTACTTGTAGAATTTGCTGTTTTAGTTGTAGTAGGAATTAAAATATATAAACCAAAGACTGAAGTTTTCCTTTGTGAAGTGGAACATACTAGTGGTATAATTAGCGATAATATGAGAATGACAAAGTGTTCGGTGGTAGCAGAGCAGCGGGGTCTAACATTTAGCCCAGAACAGTATTATTGGTGATACAGATATACAGATTTATAAAGCACTTTTTGGATTCTCAAAACCATTTTACATAAGTTGCATTATTCTCTCCACATTTGATGATACAAGCTTGTAGCCAGTACAGTATCAGTGGTACAGTAACATATAAAGTAGTAGTAGAATAGTAGTTTGTGCATTAGTCAAAGTAATAGCGATATCTTACTTTTTGCAGTGGTTGGTGGTACTGTAGTTTAGTGGACTTGGACATGAGGGCTGAGGCGTTCACGTTACACTCTCTTAGGCTGCGACTGTCCGAGAAATGTGCCTGGAGCTTCTCTCGGTGTCTCCTGCAAATCAAAAAGAGAAGTTAGAATTCAAGCCTATACACGCCCAAAAGCATCACACAACACCAAACACATAATACAACACCAAACACATAACACAGCATCCCGCATGATTTAAAATGCACAGCAGTAAACAACTATCCATGGCGCTCTGAGTCATCCCATTGATTTGTATATTTTAGTGCACAGCTTGTTGCTCTCATGTACAAGTATGGATTGTAGATGATCACATGTATTGACCTGCCTGGGCCCAGATACAAGCCAAATATATGCATTAGTCAAACATGCGCGTATACAAAAAGCAGATTATTAAGAGCTCTTTCTTTACTTTAGTCGAGTCACTTAATAAAAACAGTACTACCAACTATAGTAGTCAAGGAAAAATTATTATGGATGCACTGATACAATACTGGCGGTGCTGATACAGAAAAATTGGATCAATATCGGCTTCCAAATATATAGATTCAGCCGATATCCTGGTTGGACATATAATTCGATGTAATAAGATTATTTACTGGTTGTATCAGCCCAGAAGGTGTCAGAATCTTGTATTTATTATTTGCATTTGCACAAAGCTGTTCTGTAGATATTTGAGAGGTAAATAACAGTTACATAACACATTTGGATCAGTCCTGTATAGAGTTAATTTTGTTTTAAGCAGAAGATACATGCTGTTTTCAGTCTCTGCACTGGTATTAGCTGATATCGGGTATCGGCAGATACTTAAAGCTACAGCATCGAAACTGGTATTGGAACAGAACAAGCTGGATCGGTGCATCCCTATAAATAATATCTAGTTTATAGGGATTTCAACTAGTACCATTCAGCAGCAGTAGTAGTGATAGTAGTAGTAGTAGTATAGCTACTAGTTAAGTAGTTAGTGGCTAAAGTGGCTAAAAGGCTCACACTTGTAGTTGTATTTAGTGGTTGTATAATTAGGACCAGTAGTAATAATAGTATTTTGTTTTAGCATTCGGAGTCGAAGTGCGAGGCTAGTGGAGGTGGTAGAAGTAGTTGTAGGAGTATTATGTAGTAGTAGTAGTAGTAGAAGTAGTAGTAGAAGTGGGAATAAGAGGAGGAGAAGTATTAAGTAGTAGTACCATTAGTTATCGTAGTAGTAGCTAAGCAGTTTGTTACATTCTTGTTGTTCAGAGACGTCAGAAATGTTTTCCAAATAACATTAGCAACCAAGAAGACAAGTGGAAATTTAATTTAGTCAATGGAGCGTGACACATCCATTACTTGGCCTTGTGGAAATATTTGGCGAAAAGAAGCAGAAAAACAAAACATTTTTAAACCACAGAGACAAATTAGGTGTAAAATATTAAAAGATTAAAAAGAATTAGAATTTAGCGAGTAATAGAAATTCTTGTGTCCAGTCTGGGAGGCGCTATGTGAGGTGCTTCCATTCTAAAGCGAAATTCTGGGTGTAATCGAAGTGTTAGTTCATTGTAATAAATAAAATGTGAGAAGTGGATTTCAAATGGCATCTGTGTGGAGGGAAAAAGAAAGAATCTATTAATATGTAATCTTTTACATCAAACAGCAACTCCGACAGTGTAAATTCAGTGTAAATAGCAAATGTTGCCACTCTATTCATCTGTGCTGAAATTCAGGAAAAGGCCAACATGACATACTTTTATTGACATTATATTAGTAAGCATAATACATGATTATCAACTGCTGAAAGTATAGTATAAAAAAGAGTTAAAACATGTAAAATAGACTAATTCTGATCAAGCCAAGCATAAGATCTGGAGCTCAAAGTGTTGCACTGCAGACCCAGAAGCACTGAGGGATGGGTCAAATTCAGGGTACTAGATTTCTAGAGGGATTACACCTTACCTTAAAGAGGAGGTATTATGGGAAATCAATTTGAGCTTTTAAACATGCTTTAACATTGTTATATTGTTTTGTTACATCAAAAACGTGCCTGAAGAGGTTTTAGATATTATCCATGCACGTTTCAGTAATTTAGCGATCTCTCCAGGGCCCTATTCAAACCCCTCCTCACGGTTATCTGTATGATAGCGTAAGATACCGTGCAACACTGTGCTTTCATCATCCATGCTCCCATAATTCTCCATAAATATACAACAGCCTGCTACAAAACTCTACACAACAACTTAACAAACCTGATGCGCAGTATAATTTCATTAGCAGGATGCACGCTGACTGTATTGTGAAAGCGCTCTGAAGGGGGAGTGCAAAAAGACAAAAGACTCACAAAACTACTTCAGCAATGTTATTGTGTCCTTCAAGCCAAGATAAAAATCAATCATTTAAACCTCACTAATAATTTGAAGAGCAATTTAAAAACACACTCTTTGTCGGAAAACAAATTAAAAACATGTCAATATTGCACTGTGCAGTGAAAAATAATGACATAAATAATCACAAACCCCACACGAAAACAGAAATCATCCAGAACAACTCCACAGCAAGTACTCGCACTTATTACAGAAAGTACACACTATTCATCACGACTAAATATCATTTCAAAAGACTTTAGTTCTTTCTCCATAACATGTATAATTGCCTGCCTTATATCAACCAGAAGAACAGCGTGCATAAATCTCCCCAGTAAACCCCTGCTAGACTTTCGCCTCTCTTCTGAAGAATTCTATGAGCAGTGGAAAACGATGTGTCTAGTCGGAGATGGTTTCCGCTACATTAATCCCACAAAGCACCCCAGTCACAGCGGCCGAGAGGTGCTGCTCCAGAGCGGCGAAAATAAAACCTATTTTTGTTTATCAAGAGCCATTAAAGTGTCGCTACATACATTATCGTGCCATTACAGCAGTCTAACTCCTATAGCTGCCGGAGGAGAGAGGAGTTTAAGAAGATCTTTGACAGGAAAAACAGGTTTAGTTGCAATGTATTACAGTGAGGGCACTTTAGCAGTGTGAGGGTGACCACATGATGATGCAGATGCTGCATGAACTGTTAAAAAAAATATGTGAGATTTGCATAGGAAACATGTCTTTTTTTTTGCAAAGACTTCAACACTTTTTGGGTACTGGTATGTTGGCACCATAGACTGTACTGACAGCTCTTAAAATGTTCATATTAACACACTCTTCATGATTCTGGTGTTTTTATTTCACTATTTTGTCATTAATAAATTCCTAATATGGAACTTGGCTCCAATTTTGCCCCTATAACTGCTACTCTTCTGAGCTTCATTTGACTGGAGTTGAACACTGTGGGTGACGTCACACTCCCTTATTCCACTTCTTTATCAGTGGTTGGCACTGACTTCTGTGGGGGAAGTTCTCTACATTTGACCCATCATTCAATGCCACTGAGGCAGCTGGCCAGGAGCACTTGGCAGTTGCCCTACAGCATGGGTAAGTATTTTTGGATTTTGAGGTAAATTTGAATGGCCCATCTAGCCCACAGGTGTCAAACATGCGGCCCAAGACCTTAAATCTGGCTTTCGGCTGATTTTCTATTTAAATATGTAAAATGTTCAGACTTTTCTGTGCCGCTTAGCATAGCATCTCCAGCACCTCTGTGCGTGGCCACCTCCCACCAGAGCAGCACAAATGAAAACTTGCCTCTTTCCAAACGCTCTTAAAGAACTTGAACTAAATCGTTTTGACTGTTGACCGTGACACCCTCATCAGCAAAATATCAAAAATGAGAAAAGTGGAGCTGAGTGCAGGATTTTCCAAGAAAAATTGAATAATTCCTATTTATTCATGGAGGTAAATGGGAAACCTGTGTGCTTGGTGTATTTGCAACAAGTGGCGTTGCTCAAGGAATATAATCTTAAATGCAACTACCAGACACGGCATGGCGAAAAATACAATAACTTTAACAGAGAATTGAGAAGACAGAAGATAAACAAATTATTGCTGGAACTGAAGAAACAGCCATCTGTTTTCACCTGGAGCCAAGAGGTTAGTGATCCTGCTGTGAAAGCAAGCTACCTGATGGCTATATTATAATATTTTGTAAAATAAAATCAAATTAAAAAGATTTCTGTAATAGATTTGCTTTTCTCTGCACAAATATTTGGACTTATTGCTATTTTTGGGGTAAATATGCCATGAGTTTTCTGATCCGGCCCCTTTGAGATCAAAGTTGGTTGTATGTGGCCCCTGGACCAAAATGAGTTTGACACCCCTGATCTAGCTGGAGATTTTGACCTCTTCACTCCTCTTTACTTGAGGAACCATTTGAAGAAATAGTACATAGGCGGCACAGTGGCTGAGTGGCAACACTCAGGCCTCACAGCAAGAAGGTTGCGGGTTCGAGCCCCGGGTCGCCCGGGCCTTTCTGTGTGGAGTTTGCATGTTCCTCCCCGTGTCTGGATGGGTTTCCTCCTCCCCCTATGAACTAACATCAAGGACCATGTTGTCCACCCTCCTGTGGGCTCACCACCTGCAGAGGTATGAGTATTGGGCAGCAAGCTGCCCTCGCGACCCAGCGTGGATGGTACATTTCAGAGTACTTTCCTCACAACATACTTTTATTCTTACTTGGTTTTGTTACTCTTCCCACCGTGAGTAAGTCTACAAGTGACAAAAGCTTTGTATTGACAGTAGTAAATGATTTGAGCATTTGGGATTCTTCTACTGCTCCTTCAGATGATTTAGCTTTTCTCAATTTTGTGCCTGTCCTTTGAAAATGCCAAATTTTGTACATTATTATACTTTTCCTTTATACTTCTACTTGACTAATTTTAATATTTGTATTACTTTGAAGTATAACGTTACTTTTACTTACACTTTTAGCTACTATATATACCTGTACTTATTGTGCATGCTTTAAGTTAACGTGGTGTTCTGTTGCTTTACTGCCTCCTCCTCTGTATCTCTATAATGTGTATTGTCATGACTCACTTGTTGCGGCGATACAGGGCCATACATGCCACTCCGAGCAGGCCGATCCCCGAGGCGATGGAGAAGATGGACAGCACCTGCCTCTGGTATGTGTCCCCGCTCTCTGTAGAGGAGAGAAAAAGTATACGGTTAAGGTGAGAATTACTGCTATGACACAAAGTACTGCAGTATCTATAAATTTGAGAGGGAATGTCAAATTATCTTTGTGGTATCAAAATCAAGGTAGGTATGGTTGGGTCTGCTTGCGCATGAAGTTGATTTTATATGAGGTGATTATAAAAAGCTGCCATGAAAAGTGAAAATAAAGTTATTCTTTATATTGTATCTTTAGGTTTATGGTTAAAAACAAAATGTATCTGCCTCAGTTTTGTCTTTCTCATAAAGCAAAGTGCATATAAAGGACTATTTTTAGCTTTTTTATACCAGATGCACTTCTAAGAAAACCATTACTCTTCTCCTTTTAGTTTTTCCCTTTCATTTACCCATAAAGAGTTTTTTTTTAGAAGAGGGAATATTATTCTAGTTTTTACTAGCAAGAGCACTAGGGTGACCAGATTTTCAAAATGAAAAACTGGGACACACCCGGGTTGGTGTGGTTGGCAATAATAAAATTGTGAAATTGTAATTAAGAACAATTTAAACTCACATTAACATAGCATTAACATTCATTTAAATTTTCTGTGATTGGCCCCAAATTGTCTGTGGTTGGCCCCAAACTTTAGCACGTTCTGTCCCCTCACATTAGGACCGCCCCTTCAGTCGATTCTTTTAAGGCTCATTGAAAAACGCACTTTTACTCACTGGATTTTAACACGGAATGAGAATTGTGTGGTCCTCTGACTGTCTTTTATTAATTTTATTTGCTATGTTTCTATTTGCTAATTTTAGTTTTTTTTTATTGACTTGTTTATTATTTATTTTATGCTTTATTTGATTTAATGTGTTCATTTATATTATGCATACTTTGTGTGGTAAAATGTGCTATACAAATAAAGATTGGATTGGATTAACAATAACTTTACAACTGAGTGCATTTTTGGCCTTCTGGCAATTTTCAAGTACAATTTTCTATATTTAGACAAAAATTCTGACAATATATTCCCATTTTTACTGTTGGCATCAAATTGGTCAAAAACATGAGTCATGTCTGTATGTATAAAACTGGGACAAATCACTGGTTTTGTATAATTCTGCTGGTACATGGGACACAGAGCTCAAAACTGGGACTGTCCTGGGTCAATAGGGACATGGGGAGAACATGCAAACTCCTCACATAAATGCCATACTGCTTCCCTTACTACGCCTACTCAATACACAACAAACTAACATTGATCACTGAAACAATCCTACGTTCCCTCCATATTTATGCATTTCTACCACTATGAACAAAGCTGGTGTGAGAGCCTAGTGGCCAAGCACAGTGCAATCCTCCCACTGCTCACATTAGCATAACCCCAGTGATGCCGTATAGCTCGCTGTCAGTACACGTCAAGCTCGGAGCTCTGAATCAGGACAAGGCCACTACTCTCCACCATGCTAAGTGAAGTGTGCTAATCGTTTGGTTCAGACAGAACCAGCAGGCACCCGGCGCTGGGCTTTCTGCACTGCGGGGGACACATATCTTGGTTTGTGTAGCCTTTGCATGTGCAGACCGTTTGCTCCCAGATCTTTAGTGTCAGAGCAGAGAACGTCACAGCTCAGGGCTTAAGGTCAGGAGGGACAGGAAGCAGTTGATGGCCGTAGACTCGTGTGAATGAACTGACTCCATGCTGACGCTCACCCGCGGTTCCACAGACTGAAGGGTGGGTGACAAAGAGAGAGGCCGTGGGCTTGTGGAGGGAGGGGGATGTAAAGAGCTAACAGACATGTGGTTTGTGGTGGTAACACAAGTAATACGAGTAATTTGTAGCAAAGCAAAAGTAAACTAGTTGGGTTTGAAACTGATTAAACTGTTTAAAACTAATGCCAAGACAAAGGGACCAATATAGGCTGGTTAGAGACTAAATGTGGTGCATTATTTACAACAGAGCTATCATAAGCAGGTGTGTCCGAACCTTTTCACCGAGGGCCGCATTTAGAAATCTATTTGTAGTGAAAAGCCACAGACTAATGGTCAATACAAAAAGATTTTCTGTATCACAATGCAATAATCAGAATCAGATCAGAATTACTTTTATTCATCCCTGAGGGGAAATTTTCTTCGTTACAGATGCAATAAGGTTTGCATTATAGAAATACTTGAATTTGCAGTAAAAAGTACTGCCTATGATCAATTAGCCGGTGACCTGTGGGCCAACAGAAATTGTCTGGTGGCCACAACTGGCCCCTGGGCCATAGTTTGGACACCCCTGTGCTCATACCATAACACATTCAGAACATCAGCTATGGATTTGGGAACATACAGAAACAAGGCCATGTTAAACTAAGCCTAACTGTGACAATAGCTACAGTGAGTGTCAGTGCCCTGGTCTCTGAAGCTGAGCAGGGTCGGGCCAGGTTAATATTGGATAGGAGACCGCTGGGAATACTAGGTGCCACAAAAGTGCCAACTAAACTACAACTAAACCAGGACAGGAACTAGAGGTCTAAGGAAGAAGTTGTAGCAGCTTCCACATGAATGAATCCTCAACTACAGACATTCTTTCAAAAGAATGTTAAGAGGTGGCTTATGGAAACAGATTTGTGAGCACTGATGTATTTGTCTCTGCAATTTTACTGTATATTTGGTCATTTTGATATGGGATTTTTACCTGTGACCTATTTTTAGGCTGCCCTTTCACATCTGGCCAAAGGATGACCAATGGAAATGAGCAGTGAACTCAGGGACATTTACATTGCTGTTGATTAATGAGCAAATAAATAAATAATGCCAGGACAATGTTTGAACTTAACCAGATCAAATCAGGAACATAACAAATCTATACCTTCTATACCTATACCTACCGCTCTTTTGTCAGCTGTGAAAAATGTGCCCTTACATTAGTGCGCCCTGTTTGTGACCTCTGAAGCTGTTGACAGGGAGGTGTCCTGGGTGGCCTTCTGTGTTCTTGCCTACATAAGTTTGTCAACAGCAGGCTGCCATAGTTGTGGGACTGAGTGACTAGAAGTGTACTAACAGGAGTAGCGCTGTGTCAAAGCATGTGCAGAGGCAAAGCAACAGGGACACCATTGTTTTCCTGTTCTTCTGAATAAACATTTATGAGTTCTGCGAAGCTACCACAGAGAATCTTTAATATGTGACGATGCTGATAAAAAAGGGGAGAGGGAAACTAGCCAGAGGGTCTATGATATATTGAAGTGCAGGAATCTGCAGAGAAATATGTGCTAATAAGTAAAGAGTTGTGGCTATAACATATTCAGATTTGATGCCATAATGCTAAATTTGTAATGATGTGCAAAGCTATGAAACTCTGTACACTGCAAAAGACCTAAGGTAAAATGACTTGAATTAGAAAAGTTTCCCCATGTGATACGTACATTTCATTTAACAAGTAACATGATCTACCAATGGAACAAGCCTTTGTAGCTAAAATATGAAAATACATCTTGCTATACTTCAGATAAGAGAAAGAACAAGTGTTTGCACTTAAAATAAGAAACAAAATGTAATGTTGCTTGAATTAAGAAATACACACTTATTCCATTTGTAGATCATTTTGTCAAGTTGATTCTACTCAAGTCAAGTAAAATGCGCTTAATCTGAGTAATTTTAACGTATCTAGATATTGCTTTTTGCCGTACAGTGATGCAGTATTCTGGGAGCGTTACAAATATAAATAGGTAGTGCCTTGGCAGAAGTAGAGTTTATGTAATTGCATTCCTATGTTGAATAATACAATATATTACAATTCTGAAACTCTCCAAATCTCACAGTGCACAATAGTAGTTAAAAACAAAACTCAATTCCCACAGGTGGGCCATTATTGAGGAGCGAACTGCTCTCAGTCACATAATATTCATCTGAAATGGGCTAGTCATGCATAATGGCATTATTTAACATTACAGCAGCTAGCTGAACCATTTCAGTCTGCTTGTGCTGTTTTCAAGAAAAATAAAATGAATAAGTAATCTTGTTACAATGCTTTCAAACACACCACTAACAATAAGAATGAATCTCCATGAATCATTTATGCTTTAGTTACACCAGTGAGTAGAATAGAAAAGTGTAAGTGACAATGCAAGTAATATTATGCTTCTTTTCAGAGGACACTTTCTACAACTGTTTCCAATTGATATTTTGCAGTGACATCACGCTGGGGGTGTCCTATGTCTATCATAGTGCTCATGGTCCTGTTTATGTGTTTGATTTTCAACAAAAACGTGAGAGTCGCTAACTGAAAAACAGGAAGCAGGGTGCATGGACCATCAGCAGAGATGAGGGGCGTTTCCCTTTGCTCACACATGGAACTCACTCAGCTAAATCTGCTCGATCCTTCAAACTGACTACGCTCAAGAGCAAGAGCTGATAAGAGACATGTCACAGCAGTAAAGGCGGAAGTGCTTTTTACAATTTGTCTTATTAGACAAATTAGAAAAAAACACTAAGTTTCTATATAATAAGAAGACAAAATTAATTGATTAATATAACTCAGAAACAAATCTTGTTTCTATCTATCTTTTTAAGTGCACAAATCATCTCACCGTTGTAATTTCAACCAAATCAGCTCTTTCTGGTCAGATTGTGTTAAAATAAAGGTCAGATTAAGTCTAACTTGAGTTACAGAGCTTCTAACAGAATCGTGCTTTCAGTTAGCTTCACATGCCAAGGGAACGTTGATAACATCAGCTGCAAAGTCTCTATGGTTAAATGTGTGGTAATATTGGTCAATTTAATATAATACAAGCTATGAATTCTACTACCTACTTTTCTCATGGGATGGGACTGTTTACATCCTTTGACTATAAATCCAAATGACTGAGTGAATTTGATGCACAAAATCTAAGTTCAGGTGAAGTTTATGAAAAAGTTTTGTGTTCTGATAGTGATATTCAAAGTGTCAGGCCTGTCTCTCTGTGAAACCTCCTCAGAAAAGGGCAGTATTGAAATCCATTGTAGATATATGTCGCTATTGCACCACATCATTGCTCTTGTGTGACCTGAGACAAACCTGGGTCTTTGTAAGAGGCAAAATGACTGGTTTCAGGATCAGAACATAAAAAAGCCGTTACAAGTGAAGCACTGTAATGCTGAATGAAATCAATGACTAACAACATGATGGTTTAAAAGGAAAAAGTAGAGGCAGAGCTTTTAGGCTGTCATACTGCTAAAGGTACACAGCATTCCCATAAGGTCTATATGTTACAGCAAGAGCTCCACGTGACTACCGGGCAAAAACAGTAAAGCTCTGCTCAAGTATTTATGGCAGTATGGCATCTTCATCCAGAAATAAAGTATCTGCTCTGAGACTGGGACAAATTATGCAAGAAAATGGATCATTCTAAAGCACTCAGCTCTAACTATGCAAGATGACAACAGTATCCTTTCTCCTGGGAACAAAATCTGTGTGCAGAGATAACTCAAATTGTATTTGTATTTGGGGTTAATTTGCTCTTCTAAAACAAAAAAAAAAAGTTCTGAAGCTTTTGTTAAAAAATTCAAGTTAAATTTCTGTCACAAACATGTTCTATGTGTCCCCAGATATGAAGTAAACACGTTCAAATCAAATATATCTTTTACTGCTAACAATAGTAATTATGATGTATCCTTAATTACAAAAACAGTGGACAGGATGTAATTTGGAGTTTGGCTTCAGATGTTTATCCAATCAAGCAAAATCATTTGCTCTTTGGGGCCAGTTTCAATGTTGAAATCCAGTAAGAGCACAAGCTACATATAGTTACAATTTTTTAATCTCCTAATCTTATAGACTATACATTATTTATCCAGCTCACAAATTGGACTTTGCTATCTCAAGATTATGACTTACCACAAAAAAATTCAAAAATCTGCCCAATTAATAGTATTTTCTGTAGTGAAACAGGCTTCCTTAATGTGTAAATCCACATATTTTTGAATAATTATTCAAATAAAGTTTACAGAGTAGTGAGCTATGTGGAAATTGTTCTAAAGCTACATGAAGTCTTGATTCCTACTATCTTTGGTTTTCAAAATGATGAAAAATTTGCCCAGTTGCCAAATATTAACAATTGAAAAGAAAATAGCAGATATTTGAAATGGTGCAAAGTCCCCAAAATGTCACATATATATCAGGAAGCTTCAACCCATATTTAACCTTATGGGGCGGAGAGCAAACACTACATTGGCTCACTTCACGTTATTCTAAGTGCATTTCAGGCCTATCAAATAAGTGAAGAAAATAACATATTGCATTAAAACCCAGTCATAAAAATGATCCACGCGTCACCCATGCACATATGAATCGATGAACTCCCCTTTAGCAGCGCCCTCCCACCTGCACGGCTTTTGTGAACTAATTTGCTGTGTGCAGATTAAAAGCACTCATCTGAAGAATACTGTCACATCCTCTACTGATGCCTGCTCCCTTCTATTACCCAAGGCTGCTGCGGAAACATGACAACAGCCCTGTGTGCGGACGGGTATTTATCACACTGTGGGGACTCAGGTCTGTACACATGCTCGATTCATGGGTCCCGCCTGCTGAAAAAACAGGTCCCCGTGACGTCAATGCTTCAGTATTGGATCAGCAAAAGGATTTAAGGCTCAGATCTGAGTTACAGCAGGTTAAGGTTGGCGTTTAGGTTAAGATTGTGGCTGTACCTGATCTGTGTGCGGTCTGCATCTAATTTAAAAAGTGTTTTTTATCGCCCAAGAATCAGGAAGTGCACTTTTAACATGCTCATTGTTGTTAGCATTATTGTGCCAGCAAAACTCACATCTGAAAGTTATGAAACGCACTTATAAGCCATTGCGGTGAATAATGTGCATGTTTGGAATGAATAAGGAAAGAGAGGCATGACTTTGAACTGCTGCAAAGCATTTAAACAAAATAGTTCTGTTTTTCAGGTTTTCAAAACAGTAAAAATCACATTTTAAAGAACCCATATGGTGTTATTTTCTGTGATCCAAGTAATGATGTTGTTTCCTTTCTTTGTGTTTTTTTATTAATTCGCATATGTTTAACACACAAACCCTGCAAATTTAGGATGAGTTCTTCACAGCCTAAAAGGAAGTGCTCCCCTGTGTTTTTAAACTTAAGTTAAAACTACTACTTCATGACATCACAAGGTGGAACAGAGCATATTGAGTTTTGGAGATGAAGACAGATTAATAATAAGGGATTACTCAAACGTGTGAACGAAAGAAAACTCCAGATATGTTCTTAAAAAGATAGCCGTATTATAACATGCCTTAAAGTCAGTTTTGCGTAATATACGACTTTTAAAGCTAGAATCAATCTGTCAAGAAATCAATGCAAGTCAATGTAATGTCCCCAAGACACAGGGAAATCCATTCTGTATGTACGTGTGTGTGTGTGTGTGTGTGTGTGTGTGAGACGCAGCCCTAATAGAAAAGTTCACAGCGTGTGGTATAGGTTTTATGCATGCACAAAAGGAGGCTGTCTTGCTTACACGGAGCACAGATAATGGGAAAACAGTGTGAATATCCCACAGGCCAAACTACTGTATGCACTTAATAAGGAAACAGAGACATATTTACAACACAGCAGGCTAAAAACACCAGAAATTATAATCTGGGATTATGATTGCCCCATCCGAGATTAACCCTTTGGAATGATGGATGTTTTAATGTGGCTATATTATTCAAAAGAAGGAATCGATAGCAGACAGAATCAATATGAAATGGGTTTAGAAGAAGTACATTAGCTTTTATGACTTTTATGCAGTTGGATATTGGCATTATTCACAGTTTTTTATGATCTTGAAAACAATCGTGTTTTTATGGTGTGTGGAAATCACTCAAGCATAATGATGTGTGTTCAGTTTTAATGTCTACAGCTGTCTAAAACTAATTCAGTGATGCAACCTTGGGAAAATGTTCTACTAACTGTTTTATGTTGGGGAGGAATCTTATTGTGTTTTATTGTGTAAACTTCACAAAACTATTCAATCAATGCTTATTACTGAGATTTGGATTTATGTTATACTGTAGACATCATTTTGAGGCTTTTTACCATTCAAAATATATTGTTTCAAACTGTTAATTACTATGAGAACAGTCCAAATGTTTCATCGCTCTGAAATGCATGGACACTGTTACCACTAAAAGTACAAAAAAAATAAAATAAATAAAATAAATCACATTCCTGGGGGAAAAAGGAAAATACTTCCCCCACTATAAGTTTTACACCAAACATGTTTATAGAAAACTCAAAATGAGCCATTATTGATATTTATACACTAAAGGGCTTGTATTACACACTTTTATGAGCTATGTTATAATGTTTCCTCATCAAAAACATACCTGGAGTTGTGTTTTTTTTCAGTCCCACATGTTTAACACACAAAACACTGCATATTGTGATGCCATGTGGTAATACAAGAAATGCTCCACTGTGTTTTTAACCTCCACATACCTAGGGTGACCTGATTTTCAAAATAAAAATAAAAACTGTGACATCCCTGATTTGGGGTGGTTGGTGATAATAAAATTAATTACAAAAAATTGTTATGCATTTGGCACTAATGTGAGTCAGGATAGTCATATTTTCTTTGTGTTTTTGTCATTTTTAAGCAGCTTTTCTGTATTTTACCTAAACAAATGACAGTTTATGCCTTTCTTTACTGTTGACAGGGATCAGATTGGTCAAAAATAGAGACACTTGGGACATTTCTTGTATAAAACTGGGACAAATCAGTGGTTTTGGATAAATCTGCTGGGACAGGGGACATAGGACTCAAAACTGGGACTGTCCCGGATAAATAGGCACATGTGGTCACCCTACACACACCTTCACTAGAATCATTTCAATCATTTCAGCCCATCTCTTGTGAACAAATTCTAAAATGTAGCTGTTAAGAGTTACATTTGCTTAATATAGGGCCTTTAATAAAACATAACAGCACTTTTTTACCAATGTTATTTATAGTACATCAAATTCAGCTCTTTAAAATGTATTTGCCCTTCTATTTCAGACATTGCTACACTTCTAAATGCACCTTTCAAAATAAAAGCAGATTTATCTATCTACATTGTGGTACCTATTAAACTCCAGACCTCCTATCTGTCTCCATTGCCCGCCCTCCCTCTGTTCTTCATTCTTCATGCAGACAGAATACACCTAATTCACCAACCACAGTGTTTCCATAGCGACTGGCTCACATTCATTTTCCAAGGTGAGCCCGAGCACTCTTGTTGTTCTAGCGTGTCCATTTGTGTATTCACTATCTGTGTTGTACTTTGCTATTAAAGACAACTCCAGTCAACAGGACTTACCCATGAACTCTATCCCAAGTTCGTCCGCTGTTCCCAGTGAGTCCCAAGCAGCATTGAGAGGAAGAAAAAAAGGAGGAAAAAGAGAAGACAAAGCAGTTAGAAAATAGTGAACCTCAAGGAGACATATACAAAGATTACAAAGATGGCTACTTGACCAGACCAGCTGGTGAGTCATGCAGCGTTTTATGGGAGGTTTTGAGCAATTTTCTTGTGTTATAGCCCATTCTGAACCTGACCTGGTATGTCTTTTTAAAGTAGACACAAAATACAAGTAATAAGAGGAGCAGGATTGCGGAAAAGATTGAAGAATAAAGTGTGCAATGCGTATATAATTGCTGTTTTATGTTGTTCAGGGTGAGATCCATGGTTTCTACTGGTCCTACTCTTCTGGCAGAAAAAAGTATCTTATCTATCTATAATTATAGTATAGTAGTATATGTAGTATAGTATAATTATAAATATATTATAATATTTTACTTTCTACATTTATTTTCTTTTTAAAGGTCCATTATGTAGTTTTTAGTGGTGGATTGTCCCCCACCCATTTGTCTCCATGGAGATTGTATTGCTTTGCCTGGTATGTTTCAGTGTTTGGCCATTCTCCATGGAAACAAGAAGTTTCACAGGTCAGATCAGTGGAAATGCAGCCCCAACCACAGTAATATTATTTTTACTACAGTATTTCACACAAAACTCCACTAAAATGAAACAAGCAGGTGTCCAACAAATACACCCACATTAGAGATAAAGCGTATAAATCATGGAGTGTTCTACATTTATGTCTAATGGTGAAATGGTCAGGAGTTACCATGGAGACGCAATGCACACATTAGCAAACACTGTCAAAATATTTTAAGATCGCAAACTCAATAAAAAACACAAAATGGATTTAAAAAGCACATTTTCAGGTGCCCGTGATCAATACAAACATTCATGGTCCTTTTTAGGAGTTTGATTTTCAACAAAAATGGTGAGGGAGTAACTGAAAAACTGTGTGAAAAATGTGTAAGAGACTTGTTTAACAGCACAAATCATCTCTCTTGTTGTAGTTCCAGCTAAGTCAGGTTCTTTATGGTCAGATTGTGTTAAAATTAAGCACAGATCAAAGTCTAATAAAGCCTCAGACAGAGCAGAGTCTGCAGTTAGCATCACACCCCTGGGGAGTGTTGATGACTTGAGCTGCGAAGTATCAATTGGCCAAAGTGATTATTCAAAGTAAAAGTGTGGCTAACCAGAAGAGAAACTAGAGTATTAACATTAGAGAGAAGATTGAAATATGAGCTGATATGGGTTCACAGGCTTTGCTAATTGAAGTGCAAAGGATCCCCTCAAAAGAAGTAAAAGTACACTCAAAAGTACACACTGCATACTTCAATCCAAGCATCTGTAAGTACTTTCCCCCTCTGTGCTTTCTACCTCTCTATTAGCTGTGTCTTTATATGCAGCGTGCACATAACAAAGACAGAGAGCAGCCCATTAAAGACATGAAAATAACACTTTGAAAAACTACACACCGTGCAGCTGCTTTATGTCAAGGACTTGTATTGATCCATGCTCTGGGCCTCATGGTAATTGTACTCCTATTTTTTAGTACTTTTCGATTCAGCACCCGCACGATTCTCCCTTTACATGCACGCCGTATACCTTCACGTATTTAGCCACGCGCCCCTCCCTCTACTGTAAGTCGTGTAGCTGGGGAAAACAGATAAAGCAGAAGGACTTGTGTTGGTTCCAGCCCGGCAGCAGGCCCCTTTTGCATGTCACTGTAATGTAATCTAAATTAAAATGAAACTCTCTCCAGTAATTGCTTTTCTGACAGAGGTGATGGTGGTTTTAAATAGAATGTGGTCTGCCAAGCCCCTCGCAGATTAGAAGGGGCTGCTCTTGAAACATTTTGAATAAAGATATAATAGCTTTTATGAGATACAAGATGGGTGATGTCGGGGGGACGGACGGCTCAGAAGTTTGAATCTCGACTTGGCCTAAATTGTCATTAAAACATTAGAATTATATGCATTAAAGAGAAGTGTAATCTGACTCTGTTGTATTATTTATTTTTCGAGTGAACAGTCGTACACCAGCTTGTCGCCACAGATGTTATTGCATTGCTTGGAATTTAAAACTAATAGCTACTTTTTGCTTTGCACTTTTGGCTTTTCTGGACCCTGAGACACCGGCACAGCTGTGAAATGAAAACCATTTAATCTGAATTCATCAAGAAGGTCACTAAGAGAAGGCCAAGGGTTTGCAGTATTGTCCACAAAGCAAAGGATGGCTACTATAAGGATTTGGGTTTTTTCATTACTACATAATTCCATATATTTTTATGATATGGCCGATGTCCTCTGTATGTATCTAAAATGTAAAAAGTGGTAAATCTAAAGAAAAAAATACATTGATAAAGAAGTTGTATCAAAACTTTTAAGTGGTAGTGTATCATAAGTAGGGCTGTCAATGTTAACGCATTAACACATGCAATTAATCACAAAAAAAAAATCACATTAATTTTTTTTAATGCAGATTAATCACACAATTTATTTGGAATGCACATGCTTATATCAAAAGCACGGATGGTGACCTGAAAGGCGGCGCAGGTTATTAGGTCAGTGATCAGGTCTGTCCATATGTGGATGTGAAGATGACAGATGAGTCTGTGACTGGAGCTCAGCGGAAAATTTCTCTTCAAAAAACTGCCCGATGGGACTTTGGATAAAACTATGGTAGTTTGCATATTTTGCAGCGATGAACTCTCTTTACACAGAAGCACAAGTGTAAAATACCATCTAAAGCAAAACAAGTGTTTGATTCAGCGGCAGCAAAGGCGCTACTTGTGCACTAACAAGCCGAACATGACAAACAACATTGGCGGAGTGCATTTTTGTCAAAATATTTTGTTTTTTTAAAAGAATAATTAACTGCAATTAATCGTGATTAATCAAAATTCCAAAGTGTGATTAATCTGATTGAAAAAATGACCGGTTTGACAGCACTAATCATAAGTACTGTAAAGCCCCAAAGCCAAGTTATATCTGTTGTGTGGCACCCTTCTCACAGTAAGAGAGTACATGTTTTTCAAGGTAATTTTGAGCAATAAAAACTTGCTATTCAATAAATGGCAAGATATACATGTTTAATGCTGTACTGTGGAACACTCCAAAACATCACATCATCGTCATGGAAACAAGCAGGTGGAGGACCCTTAACAAGAAAAGTTACATAGAACTAAATGGTAAAGGGTCACATTTTTATATTGAGCTTCTCCACCTTTAAGGAACTCAAAGCGCTTTACATCAAGAAACCACTCACCCATTCACACACACTCATTCATACACCAGTGTACACAGCCTGTGGGCGAGGGGGGTGGGTTAAATGTCTTGCCCAAGGACACAATGACAGCATTCATCTATGGAAGCTGGAATCTAACCGCCAACCTGTGGATCTGATTGTTTTCCCAATGATGTTTATGTCAAGAGTTGGATTCGAACCACCAACCTTCAGATCAAACCCTGCCAACTGAGCTATTGTCAATTTTTCAGTGCATTTCCAACTCACAACAACTATGTACTGTTTCTATGTATTTATTTTCTTCCCATATATTTTTTGAAATGTTATACTGCATTGGAATCATATGGTGAATTTACCTTTCATGATTCATTCCCTCCTGAGTGGTAGTAAGCTACTGTCTGGCCCTAACTGACTGTTGCCAATACATGGTGCCAATGGCCTCTCCGATCACTGCCAATCACTCATTCACACGCACCATAACCATACAACAACAGTTTAAGCTGCCTGGAGCCTGGATTGATGCCTGCACTTCAGACCATGGGGAAAAAATAAGTTATCTTTCTCACCTTGGGCTCTCTGCGTGCGTTTAAGCGAGTTCTGAAACAATTCTTTAAACATCCCGTATTACATGAAATTGAACTTTAAGGTACGTTCTAATGTTATTTCCTCCCCAAAGTATACCTGGAGTTGTGTTTTGTTTCATTCACATGTTGCATTATTAGTCTGTCTGCATCTCCAAAGCTCAAAATACTCTGTTCTACCTTGTGATGTCATGTAGCGGTAGTTTTCAAGTTAACAGCTTCCTTTACCGTTTAGTTCAGTAGATACTGGCTCTTCTAGGTGCAATAGAGTTTAAAAACACAGTGGAGCACTTCCTGTATGACCTCATGACATCTCAAGGTCTGTTTGAGAGAAGAACTCAGCCTAAATATGCAGGATCTGTGTGTTAAACATGTGTGATGGAAACAAAACACAACTCCGAGTGTTTGTGGTGAGGAAACATTACAACATAGAGCAGAAAATAGCATAACATGGGCCCTTTAATACAACTTATCAAATTTCAATCAATGTAATTTTTTTGACATGTATAACTACACAAAATGTCTTCTTTCGCACGAATACAGATTGCCATTCACTGTCAGAACACAGAGCAGGTTTTAATGAGTAGAGGGAATCCTATCATTACAGCCATAACCAGAGAATAATCCATCTAATTGAATCAGTCAATTAGGTGTGGCAGGTATGTTTACACAAGGAAGCTTATGTCAAACAAAGTATACAATCTATTACAGCTTTACATAGCATGGCCTCAAGGATTATTAACAAATGTCACATTTTATGACCACTTCGTAATGATCCCCAGCTTTGGTCTCATAGCAACCAAAAACTAATGGGCTGGAAATATAATGAGCAATCTCACAGTAACGGCAAGGTTAAGATGTCTATTTGCAGCAATAGACAACAATGTATGTAGACAGCAAAACATTTGAGAAATGTTGTCATTATTTGTGTTAGAAATTACAATTGTGGATTCAGAAAGAAGATAAGAAGTAAACAGGTTTGATTTGCTTTGCTTAATTAACTAGAAAATGTATAAATGTAATTTCCTCATCACAAACAGACCTGGAGTTTGTGTTTTATTTCATTCACACATGTTTAACACACAGGCCCTGCATATTTAGGCTGAACAGAAATATGCTGTTCCACTTTGTGATGTCATGTGGTAATACAGGAAGTAATCCACTGTTTTTAAACTTTTAAACACACACCTTCACTGCAATAATGTCAGACTTGGAATTTCCCATTTCTACTGAACTAAAGGTAAAAGGAGCTGTTAACTTGAAGACTACCACTTCATGACATCACAAGGTGGAATGGAGCATTTTAAACTTTGGAGATGTAGGCAGAGTAATAACAAAGGGTTATTCAAACATGTGTGAATGAAACAAAACTCCAGGTATGTGTTTGAGAAAGCGGTAGCATTAGAACGGCTTAAAGCTCACAAAAGTCAAATTTGCATAATATAGGACCTTTAAGCTTTAGGATGCATTTTTTGTGGTCTTGTTGGGGCGGTTCTGTTAACTTGAATTACTATTCAATACATGTATTGGTTAAAATAAAACAACTATGGGGCTGCTAGTTGCAAAGACCCAGCAAATCATCCTACTATTTCTATACCTTTGTCCCCTGCATTTGACCCATTCTTCAACCAGGGTCTCAGTAACCTGCAAGAATCATCACCCATGCAGAGACCCACCTCCAGATTATGAGCCAGGATCTTAAACTTTGTACTTTGCAGTTATAAAAAGTTTTAAAATAGCCTGAAACTCAAGAAAAGTAAACACAAAAAATACATTTACAAAACACATTTTCTTGATCAGTTCTTTTGTGTCATTTTTATGTGTGAGAAACCTATTTAAGAGCACAAATCATCTCATCTGTTGTTGTTGCTATTTATGTCCAGACTGTGGTAAAATAACATTTAAGATTAAGTCTAACTTGAGTAACAGAGCTGCTAAGAGAGTAGTGCTTTCATTTATCTGCACAGCCCCAGTGAATGTTGATGACATCAGCTGCAAAATATCAAACTGCATTTGTCCATTTCAAGTTAAAAATGTGAAAATTGTAATCTGATTTATTTAGACAAATGTGATCATTCGCAACTCCTCCAGAAAACTGTTGGATTGATGGGCATAACCCAGAGCGCTCAGAGTTTCTCTTTACACCCACATGGAGAACATCCAGAAAGGCCCACTGTGTTCCAGGAATCGATAACAGGATCTTCTTGCTGTGAGGCGAGACTGCTACCCTGTTACATAGGAAAACTCGCCCAAATCCAAGAATCAAAGACAAATTTGCTTCATTTCTGTTGACAGGCCATGGTAACATATTATATACTTCCCTTTCTTTCCCTTTGTCTTCCCTCTCTTCACACCTCTGTCTCCCTTCAGCACTCTTTCACACACGAATCCTACTTATTTTCACCTCTTACATAATTTGTGAAAAAATCTATCCTTTCACTCCATTATGTCTTCTCTGGAACATATAGATCTATAGGTAGAGGTATAGACATAGAGTATAACCACAAATAATACCAGATACTGCAGCAAGGTCAAAACTATGAAGTACAACTAAACAAGAGTTAGAAAGAACACAATCTGTAATCCGTGTCTTCACCTGACTGAGCAAAGGAGCAGGTGCATCTCAGGAATACAGAACTTTGCCAGAAATGCGTAGTACTCATTAACTTGAACTTCTTGGAGTAGTTTTTAGACACCGTACTTTTACTATGTTGTTTAAAATAAAGTTTTCATCCCTACAATCATTTCTACGAGAGTTGGGCGGTAGTACGGTAATACGGTATCCCGCAGTATCAAAAAGCAGCAACTTTATCCGTTTCATTACCATCATTGAAAAAAAATCTGCATAAGAACCTAAAACCACAGCGCGGACTTTCTCCCCTCTGCGTGCTCCTCTTCAAATGTTGTTACGCTCGGAGATATCCATCCACACGCAGCAAGGAAGAAGAAAAAAAAACTGACTGACGCTTCGTGTGTGATGTTGAGCCCAAAAGTTTGCGATGGAGATGTTTTATTGAACGCAGAGTGTTAAGAGGGGACGCGCTGAAGAGGAGAAAGTTCCCTGCTTGAGGGCGAAGTCAGACTTTCACAGAGGAGATGGTAAAGCCGCACAGTGTCCAAAGTCGACAGCTGTGCACCTCCGAAACTTTCTAAATACGGGTCAAAAGGACAGAGACAGCAGGGTATGCGACGCAGACAATAAGGGCTGTGATTGGTCCTCTCGACCTCCGCTCTTTCTGGTACTCTGTTCAATATATATTTAGTGTAATCATATGTTTAATGCAGCTTTGCACATATTTGTTTATGTTTTACAGAAACAAAACTTAAAACCACATGGCTAATTTGCATAAACTGCGCTGATAAAAACAGCTTGTGCGTTGACGCTGGTATGATCGAATGTGGTTTTTGAAGATGGATTTGATCAGAGCTTGTGCTTCATCTTAAAATATAATGCTGCTATTCTGTTTCTGAATGCTACAAAATAATTCTTAGTCACAGTAATGCCATATACCGCGGTAAAATGCTGAGACAGTTTAACAATATCAAAATTTGGATTCCGCCCAACCTTAATTTTTACTATTATTTACTGTTACTTAAGTTGTAATTTCCTGAAACACTTTTTACTCTTACTGACTTTTGACCACTACTTTGAGTAATATTATTTTTAAGTAATGTTACACTAACCTTGCACCAGTATGGTTAATTGGGTGTGCGGACCAATCACAAAGCAGCCTGTTTTAGCCTCAATACAGATTATTTTGTTTGTGAAAATCGTGTGTTTTTCTCTCAACTGGGTGCAACAAGAGTTAAATTTTTCGGCTTGTTCCGCTGTTGTGATGCTTTGCCAAATCAGAATCAAATAATCGCCACGACATTCCTCGTTTTCCTATCACATCCATCCATCCATCTTCTCCCGCTTAATCCGGCTGGGTCGCGGGGGCAGCGATTTTCCGATCACAGCCACATTTCAATCTGCTGTGAGCTGGATTAACGTTACTCCTACTTCAGTAACATTTTTAGCTTCTCACCCACCTCTGATCTTTGTATCCTAGCTCGCCAATATCCTGTTTGCTCATTATTTACTCCGGGCCGGAAACAATTGGGAGGCAAAGAGTAAGAATGATAGCTTCCTCACTTACGCTTCCTTTCCTAAATCAGCTGGGTAAATCTAAGCAGCCTCCCTGTCTTAGGTATCCACTGGCCCCAAAAGAAGACTATTAGCAGCATGTCCTAAACTCTTGTTCCTTTGTCAAGAACCAACCGAATTGCCTTTTTACACACTCCCCTGCCTCCAATTAAGCACCAGGCTATTCCCCCGGCCGTAGCAACCAAAACCCCACGAACCATTTCCACCTCATTTCCAGGGTTTGTAGCAGTATACCTGAAGTACCTTTTTTTCTATATGTGTTTTTTGTTTTTTTGGAGAATGCGTGACAGTGTTTGAAGCCGGCGTTGTTGTGTGAGGTGGTTCGGATTGCTCTCTTGAGTGGCTTCTTTGTGGCCGGTCAATAGCGAGACAAAGGATGAGGGGGCCGATGGATGATTTGTGATTGCAAGGTGCATGGGAATTGATTTTTGGAAAGAAAAAATTGCCATGAGAAAGAGGTCTGCCCTGGGGTGTGCTTTGTCACCGATAATGGCGCACAACATGGAATTTACAGTGCAACATGACAAAATGGAAAAGTCTATGTGTTTCAGTAAATGCATGTGTTATAGAATTCAGTACACAAACATGATTTCTTTTCAAATCTTTTTGCTATTCATTTTTTCTTTTAAAAGTATTTGTCTCGTATGGGGTCATTGAATAAAAATCTATTATTTAGCACAGGATTGATTACAGATGGCCTTCCTAGAATGAACAATAAATAACAATAAACCCTTCCAAGGCTGATGTGTTAAAGGGCTCATATCACGCTTTTTCTGAGGTCAATTCCTCATTGAAAACATCCCCAAGTTTTGTTTCATTCAGACATTTACCTGTACATTTAGTTCTTCTCTCAAACAGAAAACACTCTGTTCCACCGTGTGATGTCACGTGGTGTGCTCCACTCTGTTTTTAAACTCCATACATTTTCACTAGAATAATTTAGATAATTTCAGCTCCCTGGAATTGTGAATGTCTACTGAACAAAAAGCAAAGGGTAGCTTGAAAACTACCAAACATTTTGAGCTTTGGAGATGTAGAGAGTAAAAATAAAAGATTACTCAAATGTGTGAATGAAACAAAACACAACCCCAGTATGTTTTTGATGAGGTAACAGCATTATAACTTAAAGCTTAAAACTCACAAGTTAATTTTGCGTAATATAGGACCTTTAAGAATGGTTATATTCCATTTATTTTGATGAGGTAACAAAATAAAAACATGGATTTTGAAGTTAGGCTGTGCAGACATACGCTTGTTTATACATAAGTTTAACTATTATTTTTTTTTGTTATTTTGTTACTTAATAAAAATTGACATTGCTTATTGATACAACTGATAAATTGTTGAAATCTATACATTTTTTTTTGTAATAAAAGGACTTTCTAACTATTTGAGGCCCTATAATGGTTTCTTTGAGGTCCCAAAAATATCAAGATGGTGTGGAAAGATTCCCAATAGTCATTGACCTGTATTTCACAATGCTGATTTGAGAAGAACATAAAGCATCTATCACAGAATCCTATAGGTGGTACTGCATAACAACACTCCCCTAGTCATTTGTGGGGGCCTGTTTAAGTATGTGTTACTTTTAGCTAGGAACAGCTTTGCTCATTAAAATTGAGAAACATTTTAGCGTTGAATAAAATACTTTTAAAGACACATCTGTTTGTTGCACTGCAGTTGTGAGTTGTTAGAGCGTGTGCCATTGCATGATTTGGCGTTGAAAGGGAGGATAATCTCTCAAACCCTTGTAATCTGTGTAAATGTTATCTCTCCCAACATTGATCAGATGGGCTTAATCATCCTGATATTTGACTTCTCCATGATGCTTCATGTCTTATGTAATACTGTTGCTAAAAGTTTGGAATGGTGAATCCACACCATAGTTTTAGTTGTTTACTATAAAGAAATACTGTATGTCTCTAAAGGTATCTATCTACATTTACTTATTGTTAAAAATATCTAGAGCATTCTGGTCCTGGATCATTTTATTGTCATATATTGTTGAATATTCCAGGCAAAGCAATAATGTCTCCATGGAAACGAGCAAGCGGCGCATTCTCTGCTAGTTACACAGTACATTTAAGAGGAGTGAGAAATCTTATGTGCACCAATGGTACGTGAATGCATGATTTGAAGAATCAGATAATTAAACATAAAAGATTTAACCCACAACCTCTAGATGAGACACAGGGACATTTACCACCATTATACAGTCTAATAGAGAGCATACATTATAGAGTTGAATGTAATTGCGTAGCCAGCATACAAACCAGGACAGATTATTCCCTGTGGCACAGCCTAAGGGACCAACAGGAGAAGATGTCCCTGTGGTAAAGAAATATGCCAACCCATACATTTATTATACTGTATATAAAGTATTTAGATTTCATTAAAATTCTGAAGCTGATATTATTTCACCCCAGCATCACCGTCAGATCCTTGTGCTTTTGAAAAATAATGTGCTTCTATTGTCAATAAACCCAAAGCTGTTTTTAAATTGAAGTTATAATGAGTTTATAAATTCTGTGGAGACAAAAACACAATACTTAAAAAGTGCTCTGTGTTACTTTTTTGGATGAAGGTACGCTGCCAGCTTCTCTAAATAGATTATGTTCATTTGCCTGAAATATTCCATGGTATGGCATTTTTAAAAAAAATAATTAATTAATCATAGCATTTATATAGCACCTTTCAAAATGCCCAAAGAGCTTTACAGTTCATTATTCATTCACTTCACATTCAGTGGTAGTAAGATACTATTGAAGCCACAGCTGCCCTGGGGCAGACTGACGGAAGCTGCAAATCTGCCCCTCTGACCACCACCATCACTCACACACACACAACTTTCATACTAGGCAATGTGGGTGAAGTGCCTTGCCTAAGGACACAATTCCCAGTGGTCTCCCATCCAAGTACTAACCAGGCCCGGCCCTGCTGAGCTTCTGAGGTCTGTCGGAATCAGGCTTTGACAGGCTGGTGTGACAGCATTAACTCTCTTACATTTATTGAGCTTTATTTAACCAGGATAGTGGGAAGGGAAACCCGGAACATCTGGATAAAACCTCAAACTCAACACAAAGACCAAACACAGAATCAAACCCAGGACCTTCTTGCTGTGAGGTGAGAGTGCTAACCACTGCACCACCATGCACCGCCCCATTTATTTATTCAATCACAGCTGCTTGTTGCTAAAAAAATACCTTGGAAAACTTTCTTACAGTGAGCAGGCTTGCCTCTCCACAGATCTGACCTGCTTGTCTCTATGGAGATAGAGGAGTTTAAGGCTATACTGTGCAAAACAATAATATTTCCATGGAGACAAGCAGGTAATAGATCCTCCACCAGAAAAGTTACATAGTGCACCTGTAACCTGTTTCATACAGTCACATTTGTGCAGTACTCATCACTATAGCCCCTGCTCTTTAAGTAACCTGTAAATTAGAATGACATAACATTGTACGAATGTGTAAGTACGAGATTTAGTCTGAATTGGGGAATCAGTTCATTCAGATTCTTAGCACAAAACAGCCAGCCTTGAAGTGCAAAATAATGAATCTTCAAACATTCCTGCAACATAATATTAATCAATTATGTACAATTCGACAAAAAAAAAAAAAATCACATTGAGGTCAAGATCAAGCAAAATCTTTCATGTCTTTTGAAGATTGTCTAAACCCCATGTGGAAGAGAGAGGGAGACCTGTTTGCTAACACTACCCCGCGACCCCATTATTTTAGCGTTAGCATCAAGTCAACACAAGTGCAGTTTGGGTTTGACTCCTGGTGAGAAGAAGTCACTCTATAAGACTTAGTCAATTTGTAAAGTGGCAGTTCTCATGAGAAGGGCCAGAGGCTTCCATTTCTCTTCTGCGTATACCCTTGACTTTTGTTTTATTTTTAACTACAAAACTCTCGACTGTCATGGGGATTCTGAGGAGCTCTGGGGGCTGTTAACAAAAAGGAAACAGATTTTTTGTAGCACGTTGCTCGGGGTGACTATCCAGATTAAAGGGCATAGTTTTTTCATTCATGTTATATTCATGGTCTGTGGATATCTGGGCAGAGATAATAAAGGGAAACCTACGCTGCATATTGTTTCATTGATTTAATATTTGTTCATGACTCATTTATAAGGCGGTCCTCATTAATTAATGAATGTATAGCTGGAGGAGTTTTATGCAAGATTAAAAGTGAATTCGAGATGTAGTGAGGAATGCTGCACCAATTGGGAAGTGCGTATTTTGGTGCTCATCTAAATTAGTTATGCATTTTTGTTACTGAATATTTTACTTTTTGTCTACTGCGAAATGTGTAATTTTAATGATAACTGCAAGGGCAGCTTTAGTGAGCAGACCTGCATACATTTTATATGCTTTTTTTTTTAATTCAAGAACACACGCTGGCAACAATTAAATCACTGGACTTATACTTATAGTACTTAAACTTATTTTGGACTTGGTAATGTGCAGTGAGTCAGATAGTAGTAATGGTAGTAGTAGTAGTACAGTAGAAGAATAGTGAATCTACTCCTAATTTTACTATTTATTGTGTACCTTTTTATTACTGTAAGCAACTGAGTAGTAGAAGAAGTAGTGGTAGAAGTAGTAGTAGCAGCAGTAGCAGTAGTACTAGTAGCGGTTGTTGTAGTGGTGTAGTAGTAGTAGTAGTAGTAGTAGTATTGTGAGAGGTGGTGATCCTACACATAATTTGACTATTCTGTGCCATTTTATTACTGCATGCAACTTTGACAAAACTGAGCAGTAGAAGTAGTTGTAGTAGCAGTAGTACTAGTATCAGTAGTTGTAGTGGTAGTGGTGGTAGTAGTAGTATTGTGAGAGGTGGACATTCTTCTCTTAATCTGACTATTTATTCTGTGTCATTTTATTACTGCATGCAACTTTGACAAAACTGAGTAGTAGCAGTAGTAGTAGTAGCGGTAGTGGTGATGGTAATAGTTTGTAGTAATACCCCCGAATATTTATTTTGTACCATTTAATTACTGCCTGCAACTTTGCTAAAAATACAAATAATAGTTCTAAATTCAGGAATGCTTCACTATGGTGGTCTAAATACTGTTAGATAATCCACTCTACATCATATTCTTTCATAGACAAATAGTGAAGTGGAAAATTCTGATTTCAGTTCTCTTGGCCTCTTGTACCTTACACGGAGCAGTGATTAGCTGATTTGTGTTGTATTTTCAACCATCACAGTTAGGGATTAAGGTAATTATTTAAAATCTTCGCAGATAAACGCTGTATTACTATACCGTGATGAAAGGAGGGGCACAAAAAACCTACTTGGATCAGACAAGATAGCGTCCGTCTTGGGGACAAACTGGTCACAGCGCAGTCCGTGGTATCCTTCTTTACACCTGCGAAGACACAAAACACCAAAGATTAGAAAAGTACAAGACTAGTGACTCAACGCAGACCCCTCCGATAAGGGAAGTCGAGTACCGCGGGGGATTGTGGGTAAGAGCTTGGCGGAAGGAGATACGCTGAAATTGTGGAGTGGGCGGGGCTAGGGGCTGCCGAGAAGATGGTTTTGGTGGGCCTTAGTGGCGTCTGCAGGCTCACTGATAGCACATGATGGACAGGAATGCCAAGTCCCCCGTGGAAGTAAACATTGGGAAAGAGAAGACTAGGAAAATGGTGAAATACTATCCACACTGCAATAGTTGTTGGAACAAACTCTTGGCACAGTCCATTTATTTGCAAATATCCCTGCAATGTTGATACCCGTAGATCCCCAAACAACTGTCACAAGCACGTCTCCATAGAAACAATGACATTTGAAGACGGGCGGCGGAATAGGATTGAGATATCCAAAAATACGGGACGCCTCCGCATGGTTGAAACATACACCACTGGTGCTTTGTTGAAGATGCGGGATATGTGGAGTCATTTCAGGTCATTGCTATGAATCAAAAAAAGCTTCGGATTTAACAAAAAGGGTGGATCCAATAGGGCATTAAAATCAATCAACCAATAAACCAATAAAATATCACAATAAATAATCACCAAATCTTCACTTTGATGGCAACAGGAACATAACTACACACACACACACACACACACACACACACCAATGAAATTAATAAAAGCAAAAACATAATGAATAAATAAATAAATACAATTCATACAATTAACAGCACCTAAAGTTTGTAAGATAAATTAAATTAAAATTAACAGAGCCCCTAAAGTCCCCTTAAAATGTAAAATTATCTGTTTTCACAATGAATAAAGAAATTCTCCCTAAAGCTAGAGGATGCACCACTGCGTCCTAACTAGACAGAAACTCCTTTGTGGCCTTCAAACTCTATTAATGGTAAAAAAAAAGATGTAAAAATAAAACATTTACTTAAGTGTAAAACGGTGTTCTTTCCATTTTGACTTCTCCAGTATTGCAGCTAACACCTTCCTTCTTCTTATTCATGGTCTGAGTATATAGTTTAATGCCTTTGAAAGCACTGTTATTGTTCCCAGTTCAAAGGGAATATTGGTGTTTTTATTTCTCGAGTTTTCACACAGAGGCCACACTGAGCGTGTAGAGGAGGCTTCTCTTTGAACGCTTGGGGAGACTATGGGGGGGATTCGGCTTTGATGATGTCTCAACATAAACTGCAACATGAGTGAATGTTACGTGGGAACAGACAGACCCCCTCTCTGTAGACTGGGACATATACAGGAAGTAGGCCTCAAACGGGTTTACACTCATACAAAGCTGTCAATATGTCCACAGTACATATTATACCAGACAGATAAGAAAAAAAAATAAAAAATCAAGTACAATAAACAACAACAGCTTAAAGGTGCAATATGTAACTTTTTGGTTGGGGGTCCATCACCTTCTTGTTTCTACAGCTACAGTATGACATTAAACAGCTATACCTTATCCAGTTACAGGTGGTTTTATAGCTCAAAAATACGTAAAAAGGTGGAGGGCCTGCCATTTACTTGTCTCCATGGTGATGTTATTGCTTTATGCAGTATTCCAAAATATGACATTGAACTTTTCATTCTCCATAGAAATAAGCAGAAGACTCCACCAGGCCAATTTATATGTGAGATCTGTAAATAGGCAACCCCACAGTCACAGTGCAGGTTTTTAAATGACCCCCAACCTGAGCGGACCCCCAACCTGAGAAGTTACATAATGCACCTTAAATTGCATCATGTAACTTATCTGGTGGTGGTGTTTTTAGCTTAAAATGTTCCACAGTATTGCGTTAAACTTTAATATTAATATTACTTATTAATTACAGGCGTTTTTATTGCTTAGAAAAAATACACACAATGTACTGCAAGGCTCTACAGTTCTGGTTTGCTTGATACACTACACTTTCTTTTCTCCATGGACATAGATATGTTTAATGCCGTATCTTTTTCCACCCTTTCACCCTTCTTTCATCATAGCCTTTTGTTCACATTTTGGACAGTAGACAGAATGCAATCCAAAGAATTTTCAACCTCACTTTGTATTCACATTCCTCTCAAGCTGCGGGGCATGATTGTGGAAAATATAATTTTGTTTTATATGGCAGTAAAATCTCCTCTAACTGCAGTTTAAAAATATGAAGCTCTCATAACGGTTCATCTGACGAATGACAATTTACCTTTGAATTAAACCCTGCAAATGCCCAAATCTCTCTTATGTCATTTCACACCCAAAGCTAAAGAAAAACATAAAACACAGCGCTGCCATTTCCAGTAAACAGACTAACATAAAAAGGCATGATGTATCTTTTCTGATAAAGTGTGACATTAAAAGCGTCTGTCACCATGGAGACTCCACCGGATCAAATCTGTGGAGAGATGCCCCTGATCACAGTAAGAATGTATGATTTTCAAAGTAATAACATGGTGACAGATTCTTGGAGATGTTTTTGCTTTGTCTGGAAGGTTTCACAGTACGGTGTTAAACCTCATGGGGATCAAACCAGGCCACGTTACAGGTTGGATCTGTGGAGAGGCAACCCCCAGTCAGAATACCTGTTTTTTGCACCTTTAAGATAAAAAAAAAAAAAAAACTTGAAAAAGAAAATGCTGTTAAATATAACTCAGTTCAGTCACTTTTTTTGATTTTTTGATTTTTTTTTTGATAAGATGAGAGAACCTTAATTAGTCCCATAATGGGGAAATTCCAGTGTTGCATTACACAATTAAAGAAAAGCACAGAGAATAGAAGTAGGCATTATTGTTATTACATATTATTGTAGTATATTACTGTATGTGTAGTAAACTGCAAGTGCTAAATGGAAAATGTCATAAAATGATCATCTCATATTAAGATGTCAGCATAAGATCAGGCTTCTAATTAGTTTTCACCATAAAATCTAATCTTGAAAAATTAAATGATCCTCAAATGATCCACAAATAAAACCAAAATTGTCACTTTAAGAATAAAATATCAAACAATTTCTCTGATTTAAAGCCCATTACATGTGTGCATCAAATGGAATATGCAAAAAGGCCTTGGTATTGTTTATGATGTGGAAACCCCAGTGCCACAATGACAAATTCAAACAGATGATATTAATTACAAAACCAATGGATGGGGTTGTATGGAGGAGTATAGCGAGGCCACAGGGAGCGAGGATTAAAGTAGGACTAATCCCCATAGAAAACACATGGAGGCATCTGACAGGAGATATTAAAATGGCATTAAGTCTTTGACGTGTTATTAACATGCAAATGGACTGCCGTGAACAATAGGACCCCCCAAGTCACTATGTCATTGTGATCATTACGAGAATCAACATGTTTGTATGGGCAGGGTTCTTTTAGCTGGTGCAAAGAATAAGTGAAGTGATTAGCAACTGCCAAAGAGAGGTTTTCTATTATCATTAGCTTTATTGGTGGTATTCATAATGAAATGTGATTATTCGGAAAAAGAGCCACATTTTACTATTCATATCAGTGTATTTTGCCATGAAATATCCAAAAAGGTACATCAAAAATGCTGAATCTGATCATTTCTAAATCTAATTTTGGGTGGGTCAAATAGGTGGAATGTGAAATTATTTTTTAGAAAATGAGAAAATCTAAATATATAAACATCAAAATTCCAACTCAAAAAATATAGGTCAAATGACAGTTTCAGAGTTTTGATTCCTTGCCACTTGATTATTTACAGTTGTTAAATACAGTCCATATTTACTCTTGAAGTACAGTAATATAGAGTTTAAATCCATCTTTACAACTGCAAAATAGAGACAAAACCACGCTTTTAGTGCTGCTTTTTGGGGTATTTTGAAGACCCTATATTAGACAAAATTGACTTTTCTGAGCTTGAAGTCATGTTAGATGCTGTTATCTCATCAAAAACATACCTGGAGATCCACCTTGTGATGTCATGAAGCAGTAGTTTCCAAGTTAGCAGCTTCCTTTTACCTTTTGTTCAGTAGAGATTGGCAATTCCAGGGCTGAAATTATCCAAATGATTCCAATGAAGGTGTATGGCGTTTAAAAAAACAGTGAACACAGCCTAAATATGCAGGATTTGTGTGCTCCAGGTATGTTTTTAATGAGGAAACCATATTATAACACAGATCAGAATATGGGCCTTTTAAGTGAATGAATTATACCTTCCGTTTACTTCCTGGAGTACGAGATGCCATAACTAAATCTTAACCAAACATAAAAGGTATTGGAAAGCTAGACTCCAGTCTAATAGCTTGTCCAATTTCACTCTGTTTACAAGGGAACTATTTATTCCCTCCCTGCACACAAAGTACCCAGCATGCCCTCTCCACACCTGCTCAAATTTCAAGGGTAAACGTCCATTCTTTCACAATATTTCACTTCCTCTGCGAGTGTGCCAGCTCAGACCTACCCTTGTTAGCATTCTGCATCAGCATCCAAAGGCAAAATGGCTCTCTGTTTATGCCTTTCCTTTTGTTTTTTTCTTATTTGTCTCCATCCCTCTCTCTGTCTCTCCCTCTTCATTGATGTGAGTTCAGCTGTCTTTCAATGAGATGCTTTGTATTGTAATATCTGTATTGCGAGAGTCATATATGCATGAATGGGTGATAAACAACGTTACATAATGATGCGATTGGAGAACATGTTTTTATTTGCGTGCCCCCCATAGGCTAATACATCACCTCTTGTGCTTATGTGCATGCTCAGTGGTGTGTTTCAGTGGGAAAAATGCCTCAAAGTGATCCAGATGTCAAATACTGAAGGATATGTCAGCGCAGTCGATATATCCTACAGCTAATTTGTGCATTACTGTACTGTATAGCATATATACTGGAGACAGGGAGCTAGCGTGTTTCTCTTCACTGCTTTACAGACACACAGCTGGTATGGACACATGTTGAAGTCTCCATAGACAGTGCTGGGACTGGGTGGTGACAGAGGGGAGGGGCGCGTTGCCTCCGAGCTAATCGGAATCCGGGTAGTTAATTAACGCAGAGAAACTAGGGGCTGGTACCAGTGTGAGGAGAGGGAGGAGGAGACATTACAAGGGGAAATCTATGGAATTTCATTTACCTCTGAGTAATCTCCATAGGATGAGGTTTAACATGTGCTGCAAGATCAGTGGGAATAAAGCTTTTTAGAGGATTGGCCACCAGCTTTACAGATCAGCGTATATTATGCTATATAAACTATGCATCAATTTAGAGTTTTGGAGCTGTATACAGACTAATAATAAAGGATTACTCAAACATATGTGAATAGAACAAAACTCCATGTATGTTTTTGAGTGGGTAACAGCATTATAACATGACTGAAAGCTCATAAGCATCCATGTTTTGTAATATAATCCCTTCAAAATGAATAAAGCCATGTTTTATTTCATATCACAGACAGAGGAATGGTTAAAATCAGCAGAGCTTAGTGACAGTCTGCTGCTCTGGAATTTGAATATCACCATTAGCCACAAAATAAACACATTCAAAATAAAGTCTATTCAGTACTAAATAAACCATTTTGAGATGGGGCCAAGTCATGAAGGAGATTTTCCATTTTATAGAGGGCACAGTGGATTAGAATGCTGTAAATGTTCACCATAAGAACACAATCTTTATTTTCCCTCCATTCATATTGAAATTTTAAGGGCCCATATTACACTATTTTCTGATCTATGTTATAATGTTGTTTCCTCATCACAAACATAACTGAAGTTGCGTTTTGTTTCATTCACACATGTTAAACACAAACCCTGCACACTCTGTTCCACCTTGTGATGTCATACAGGACGTACTCTACTGTGTTTTTAAATGCCACACACCTTCACTAGTATCATATGGATGACTTCAGCCCTTGAATCACCCTTCTCTACAGAACAAAAGGTAAAAGGTATTTGTTAACTTTAAAACTACCGCAACATGGCATTACAAGGTGGAGCAGAGCATTTTGAGCTGCAGAAATGTAGACAGACTAATAATACATGATTACTCAAGCAAAGCACAACTCCAGCAATGTTTTTGAGGTACTAACTTTCCAACATGGCTTAAAGCTCACAAGTCATTTTTGTGTAATATAAGACCTTTAAATCGGACTGAAATTACATTTTTAAACAAACTTCCAGCTTGATTATTCCTGTTTGAACAATAGCTGACCCTGATCGGTGAAGATTACATTGTCTATTGATGTTGCATATGGCAAAGCAACATCTGGATGGGGTGAGCTCAGGCACCGCAAAATGGGACATTACTTCTCATTTCCATATCTTGACCTATAAGTCATGCATAATAATGGGATATTCATAGGAAACGCACATGTAATTTGGTATCATGTTAATTGCTAAATACAGTCATAAATAATGTAGAAGTTAATTGAGCTGAGGATTCAGTTTGCTCACCTTAGAAATACCACAACTGCCTGTCCTACTTAAATAAGATACATATTCATAATTAGGGATGGGACTATAACTGGTATTAAAGGCCCATACCAGAATGTATTTGAACAGAATGTGTCTTACCCATAGACTGTATATAAAAATCAAGCCACTGTGTTCCATATACGATGTGTTCATGGAGGCGCTTCTGGCTCCATCAGTTCTGGCTCCAATTCACTTTATACTGAAAAATTGTCGCTCATCTCCCCGTAACTTCTGCAGTGAGCCTTGTCATTTTGGTCTTAAAATGTTCATATTAGCCCACTCTACATGATCCTGCTGTTTTTATGTTGCTATTGTGTACATAACTAAATTCCTATAATATTCCTATAATAAGGAACTCTGCTCCAAATTCGCTCCTAAGCATCGTGAGCTTCATTTAACTGGAGCCAAACACTCACACTCCCTTAGTCCACTTCCTTATATAGTCTATGATCTTACCCCAGTACAAATATCTTGTATAAGCAGCTCTTGAAGTCAAACTGAAGTGTACTAAAGCTTTTTATCCCCAATAATCAGGTGCACTGCTTGCATGCTAGTTGCTGTTAGCATTAATGTGGTGCCAAAACTGCACTCTGGAAAGTTGTGAAAAACGGGAAACTGTTGAATAATTAGGTTACTTGGAAGTGAGAAATTACTTTGGACCATTGTGACTATTTTAAATGAACTAGAACTGTTTTTCACGTTTTAAAAATAGTAAAACTCAGGTACAGTGCCTTTAAAATCTGCCCTTCTCATGGCTTTGAGTTCATTAAATTATTTGGTTATTATGAGCATCTACAGCACTTCAACAAGGAATACTGTGACGTCTGTTCTAGTCGTAACTTTGTACCTATAGAATATAATAACTCTAGGCTACTTTTTCTCATAATTGCTCCGTGTGTTTCCATAGATCCCTGTACTGCAAAGTAGGGCATAACCAAAGGGCAATATATCACACATTCTGCGTTCTGTAGTCTCTTGTTTATGTTAAGCACTCTAAAATACGCAAATTCATATTTTTGTGCAATTAGCATCACTTTTTTAGTTACCATACCAAAGTCAAGTGCCCCCAATTAACCCTGTCTGCAGTTTCAGCTAAACTAAATTCACATTTTGTTTGGTGAATATGATCCACCCATATACTGGCAACACCTCCGCTGCAGTTTTGGGGTTGTTCCGACCTAGTTTTCTTCTCACAATTCAGCCCCAGTTAAACACACTCAGACTGGATCCTTACACTTGCCAAAAGGACAATATGTTCTCTAATCATGATAGGAATTGTGTTTTGTTTCATTCACATGTTTGAGTAAGCCTTTATTATTAGTCTGTCTATAGCTCCAAAGCTCAAAATGCTCTGTTCCACCTTCTCATGTTATATAGTGGTAGTTTTCAAGTTAGTAGCTTCCAAAAAAAATAGCATAACATGGGCCCTTTAAGAAACAGTGTATTTCAACAGCAGAATTTCTTTATTAAACCACTACCTGTAGAAACTTAATGTGAAATACAAACATTTTAAACAACAAAACAGTCAAATATATTGCATTTTTCTTTTTTCTTTTCTTTTTTAAAAATAAGCAAGAAAATACCTCCCAAAAAATCCTTGCAATATATATCGATACGGCAGCCAACAAAATCGAAATTTAGTATCTCGAGTATTTAAATAATTTATCACACCCTTAATCCAAATACTGAGAGCGCTCTTTTCCATTTGAACATTTCCTTTTAGTACTCAGAATTTTATGCCGGGCATATTGCGAAAACAAGCAGGCAGGGGGCTTTATTTGGCCTGTTTTTAATTTCTACCAGTGGGAAGGTCGAGATGCCTGACTAAAAATCTATTTTTCATGAGTGGGAAAAGTAGACCCCCAGTGATCTATTTCATTTCATAATAAGAAAAACAGAACACACAAACATATGAGACCAGTGCACGCTCACGGCAGTCTGCCTCACACCCCAATATCAAAGACTAATCAGCGCCTGACACTTCTCTCATTGTTATTGATGGCCTACCAACGAAGAATAGACAATGAGTTGGCTGAAATCTGTACAGAAATGTTCGATGTACCAGAAACACAAGGCGAGTCCAAAATGGTGCCAGTAAAGAGTGTTTGTTTTTATCACACTTCCGAACACATCCCTATCTTCCTTTAGCAGCAGCATGCCTGACGGTGATGGCTAACGCAGGATTTATACCTCAAGCTAATTTGATGGATGTCCATAACTATCCCGAGTTGTTTTTGTATGCAAATGTAGCATGGTCGCCAGGATGTGTCCGTCAAAGTAAAGTTTAATGCGCTAAAAGAAAGATGGTGCACTAGTCAACAGATGCTAATTATAGTCTGTGTGATATAAGCAGGCGCTGAGGCAGTCAGTAATGTACACGCTTAATTGCCGTGGAAACATATGCATTAATGAAGTGGTTTCATTATAACGTGATAAACGGCAGGCAGCACGGGCTACTGCAGACTACACAATAACAAGGAGAATGGTCCACAGGGATTATCTTCTGATACTTTGTGTTTACTTAGTAGGACGTTCAATGGAAGTCAGAACTTCTACTACTGCTTCTGCTTCTACTACAGCTAATAAAGGTTATCATTTTTTCATTCTGCACTCTTCTCTCTAATTTAATGTCCCATCTCTATTTTAAAATTTTATGATGATTATTTTTTATGTTTTGATTTGTTTGAATTGTGATTTTAATGTATTTCTTATTCTGTAAAGCACTTTGAATTAATTTGTGTACGAATTGTGCTATACACTTGCCTTGCCTGGCCTAATTCTACTACTGCTTCTGCTCCTACTACTGCTACTACTGTTGCAACTGAACTGCTACTACTACTACTACTACTGTTACAACTACTACCATAATTATAACCATAACAACTAGTGCTACTATAACTACTACTACTAGCACTTTGTAGGACTTTCAATGTAAGGTCTACTACTGCTACTAGTACTGCTACCCCTGCTGCTGCTATTACTGCTGCTACTACTGATATTGGTACTACTATTACTGCAGCTACTACTATTGCTACTATTACTACTGATACTACTGCTTCTGTTCCACTAAGTTCTACAACTGATAGTAGTACCACCAATATTACTGCAGTCAAACACTTTGAATGTAAGATGACTTTTTAATAGCACCATGGACTATTTATAACTTGTGAATTTAGCTCAAAACAAAAGCCTTATTTAAGGTGGATGAAATATTCAGTATATTATTCTGTGTGATTATACAGTAATGGATGTGTTATATTCATCGCCATTATTTCCCATAAGGTAACAGAGATGTTTTAATGTCATTTAGTGTTGGTATTAAATGTATTGTGAATAACATTAAGTGCTTTAACAACACCACTGCACAGAACATTTTGTATCTGGGGTATTTTGTGATTGCCGCCGCAAAGTCCTAATTTGACTGCAGGGGTCATTACCATTTCATCAGCTAAGAGAATAAACAAGACTGTTGCATCACGATAAACACCAAATCACAATCAGCTGTCATTGAGAAAAACTGCACCAGTGACAAACCGTCAACAAAACTCAACCATTTTTCACTGGGGTACAAAAGACCACCACAGAACCTCACGAGATGTTCTGGGCTGGCCTGCCCTATCTCCAACACACCGTGAAGTCATTAAGCTCTCCCAGAATGAAGACACGTGTGCTGTGTTTGCCGTGCACATCAGTGCAGGACAGGGTGAGCTGGCACAGCTCAGGGTGGAGTGCACACTACATCACCACAGCGATCCCCAGACTGCGAGTCACAAGCAGGTGCAGTTTCAAAGGCCTGGAGATAACAGGAGGAGGGGATACACAGACAGGCTAGGAAACTACTCTGTGTTCAACAACACACCTATACTTCTTATTTTGGTTCTGTTTTTTACATTTTAGATCGTATAAAGAAGTATACTAGTCTCCAGTCAAATGAAGCTCACCAAGGCTAGCAGTTATGAGACTAATTTGGAGTCGAGCTCCATATTAGAAATAGGAAAGAAATAAAAAGACCAGGATCATGTAGATACAAACAGTCAAAGTGAATTGCCGGAAGCTCTTCCATACTACCTGGAATGCAGCGGCTAGCGGTTAGCTATGTCCATGCACTTATACAGACTCTGGTGCCACCATTTACACATTTCTGGGCTTTAGTTTTGTTTTTGCTTTTATGCCAGATGCCCTTCCAGAGCTTGTTTAGCCACACATGATGAACAACTACTGTCAACTTTTAAACAATCATCATACACAACACATCCATCTTATCTGCAATAGCTTTACTACAGGCTCAGACAAAGATGTAAAAACGTCTTGCTTAAGGGCACAATATCAATATGAGCTGTGGTATTTCATTACTGGTTGGCCTGAGTTTCGATGTAAGCTACTCTTTTTTTTTAGATTCTATAGGCCAATATAAGTAACTAGGCATCAGACTTGCACTTTGTCCATAGTATTTTACCCAGCATGAAGAAGTATTAACCCCAGCATGCAACCTTCACGCTGAAAGTGTAGGCTATTGATAGGCCTTCCCACATCTTGTCATTCATAATTGATATCTTTGGCTCAAAACTGCCTCACTGGAAGAACAAACAACCAAGCATTTTTCCACGTGTAATTGCAAATGTGGTCCGTAAATATATGCACAGAGACACATAGCAAGCAGTGAGAACACAACACTCATGCATCAGGTCTATTTATGAAAAGCGCTTACACTGTTTGCTAAAGGTCTACCCAGCGTCATCTTTTAGTGAACAGGTAACGCAGCTTTCAGACCACCCTCAAAGCAAGCAATTACTCACGTTATATTGCACGGTGCTGCGTAGTCGTGAGTAATAGCATCTGCATGAGAAATTAAATATATCTGGTGATTCGTACTGCTAAAGATACGGTTTTCTACTCTGAGCCTGGTGTTTACATAGAAAATAAAGGACAGAAGGCCGTTATAAAAAGTCATGTATGTGAAGAAATAGTCATTCTGATGAGTCATTCAGGCGTCATTTTTCTCATGCAGTATATATACATCTAATAAAAAATATATTCAGAAAGCCACAAGGTCCAGGGCTAAACAATCAAAGGAAAGTTCAAACCACTAAAGGTGCAAGCTCTTTTTCATCAAGTTATATTTGGAGTGTGATATTCTAATTGATATGTTTTAAGGTTGTACTTGACTTTACTTCAACATGTAAAAAGAGAAATGGTTCATTTTAAACAGTTTGCAGTTGTCCGGCCTCATCCTCACTTTCATAATACATTCTTAACATCTTAAGTATTCACTAACAGCGCACTTCAAGGGTTCTCGGACGATAAAAAAAGCTTTATAATTAGATGCAGAAAACACACAACAGTCTCATTTTGAGTGCCTTAATAGCCTTTCGCCAATTTACCTACTGAACGTTTTTGGAATGTTGGAGAAGTAACCCAAGGTAAAAGTAAGTTTTTTCTGGGAAATCAGAACCTTTTTGTTGATAGACATGCATGCTCTAACCACGCTACCAACAATAGACAATGATTGAGAAAACATTACAACGGCACTTAAAATTCTCCCTGATAAGAATTAAGTTGAAAAATAAATAATGCATTGGATTTATAAAGCGCTTTTGTGCACGCTTTACAATGCATTATTCAGTCTCTCCAAACACTTGGTAGTCATAGCTGCTTTGGGGCCAACTGAAAGAATTATGGCTGCCAATCTGCACCAATCACCTTTCCACATATCACTCACTCACATAATACAATTGATATAGGAAATGTAGGTGAGGTGTCTTGCCCAATGACAAAGCAACAATGCACAGGGATCAGTGTTGGAATCAAATCTGCAAACTTTGTTATGACAGCTGAACTACTATTTCATCAAATGTGTTAATACTGTAGTACTGTAGTTAGTACTGACATCCAATGGGGCATATTCCTTGTATGGATGTGACATTTGCATTCATATAAGATTGGAACAATACCTCTCCCTGTTCCAGGCTGTGTGCCATGCTGTATCTATCAATCCAACACAATTCCTCAATGATGACTCCTGACACCTTCAATTTCCAAACTAATGATAAATGTACCCATAATTCCACAGTGACATTTCAAAGCATTACTCCCATGTTTACCTCAGTCTCTCACTTAGATAGGCCAGCAAAAGAGGCAGACACTGTGCTGAGTAGATATCTTATTAAATATTTGGAGTGAGATCCTCCTAACTACTTTGAAGACACCAAAGAGCTTATGAATCCCATCTAAAAGCACATCTCCCCAACTCAGCCGGGAAAATTGTGCTTTTCATAATGCATGAGGCTTGTGTCGCCAGATTCCATTGGCTTCCTTCTCCACCCTTATGATGAACATTATAGATTTAACTGAGGCGCAGGCGCTGTACCTTTACAAAAGACAGCATATGATTATTACGCTGTAATAAAGAAAGATGGGGCAAGGAGGCGAAAGGGCCACTAGAGTCCCTTCCAGTCTTTTTCAATGGACTGTGTAAAAGCATAGTCATTTCAAAATCATTTACATGGGGACTACAGGAAGACTGCCAGAATAATTAAGCTTAACCACTGTTTGAATAGGCTGCTGTAGAACAAGTTATTATCATTAGGGAATTTGGCAAACTCTGGAAAAAGCTGACAACAGTTACCAGGACAGAGGCGTACGTGACAGAAGAGCTTCCAGGCTACACTCCCAGCATGAACATGGTGAATAATTTAGTCCACAGTGGTAATTGTAAGTGGAGATGTATGTAATGTCACAGGGTTGTCCAGAGATATGCTTCATTGGCTCCGTTGACAGGGGAAGTATACGTGCATGCTATATGAACGTAATGGTGGCATGCTTGTAAAACATGAATGGATTCATGAATGGAACATGTTCTGGGTTGAGGGAAGTTGACCGATAACATTCACATGGGCATTGTACTAGTGTGTCCATGTATTTGAAGATAATTCACGCAAAAATCCAAGTGCAGTTTTTTAAAAGTGTAACTATAAAAGCTAGGGTGTGTGTAGTGGTCTGCGGCCTTAAGAATTGCAATCACAACTGAACCTGGGTTGCTTGTGATTTACCCTGCAGATAGAGGACACATGCACATTTTTCTCAGTATATGGACAGGCCATACCTCATGTGAAAGAATCCTCAGAACCTCAAAATCTTCAGAATTCTCGCCAGGCCAGCCAGAGCCCCACGCTTTGACAAAGCTTTACAAAGACGTATGGGTCTAGAACTTTATCTTCCCTCCCCAATTTCAGTTAGAAGGACGGACTGGCTCTGCAGATAACCAGAATTCACTGTGCATGCTTCAGTGGATAGTGTGGAGTCCTTTTAGATTTAAACCAACTGGATTTCAGCATTTGACCTTGTTTACAAGTCAACCAGGACAATAGCTCTAACTCTTAACTTTTAATTGTGAAACGGTCAGACCTAATATATTCAGAGAAGACTAGTATACCAAATACTACTTTCAAACACCTTGACCTGATCTGGAGGAAGGTCCTTCAATATTCAGTGGGCTTTTAAAGGCATTCCTTACAAGTTATCCAAGATGCAAGGCCACAAATGCACAGCTATGAATGTAAAGCGACAGTTTTAAGCATGCTATTCCAACAATTGAAAGAACGACATGAAAGCCAGCATATATTACAGATCCACTCAACCCAAACATGAATGGAAAATGCCACACTCGTAGACATAATATATTTGGCTCACTACATCCGAATGTGTGAGATAACCTTTAATACGCCGTGTGGCATTAGAACAGACTGGGTTTCACACAATGAGATGAGCGCAGTGCGATTAACAGAGCGCTGCCCCCTGCTGATCCTGCGCCGCGCACAAAGACACATCTTAATTGCTAATATGCCTCTGGTTAAAATATTGACAAACATACAATCATTATCATTATGAAGTGAGCATATTTAAAGCCGCGTCTGTTTTTGTTTCACATCAAATGGTTAACAGACGGGAGGCTCAAATTTTCAGATGTATTTTTAGATATGGAATGTCTTTATTTAAGATGAGATCTACAGTAAATAGGAATCGGCTCTCAACACTTTTCCTGGTTAAATTAAAGTTGCACTATGTAACTCCTAAGATAAAGGGTTTGCTACTTGCTTATCTCCGTGGAGATGTCAATTCTTTGCCTGCATGCTCCACAGCGGGGCATTAATATATCATATCATACATACATAAATACATACATACATATCTCCCTTGCATTTGTTCAATTACAGATGTTTTATAGCCTACAAATACCTTCAAAAACACGCATTCTTATCATGTGCAGGCTTGCTTCTCCATAGATCTGACCATTAAACAGTCTCCATTGTGATTACCAAGTTTATTTCCATGAAAGGTAAAACACATTAGTAGCAGTAGCAGTAATATCTATGCAGACAAGCAAGTAGTAGACCCTCCACCAGAAAAGTTACACAGTGCACTTTTAACGTAAGAAAAAAGCTTACAAAAATGTAGTGTAGTGTGTAAAATGTAAGTAGGTTGTAATATGTTACTTTTTTGTTGGAGGTGATGCTAGTAGGCCAAGCTACAGGTTAGATCTGTGCAGAGGCAACCCTGCTCAGAGTAAGAATATGTGTTTTTTGAGATGTTTTGGAACAATAAAACACTAGACATTGATTACAGTAAAGTTATTATGCAAAATCGACTTTTCACAGCTTTTAAATGTTACAGTTGCTTCCCCTTCTCACTTCCAAGTTGTATTTGGAGAGATTCATGCATGTTTGAGCAATCTTTAATCACCAAATCGCCAATCAACCCCTGTCTTCACCACCCCCGGCAAACGCCCACTGCTCCATACTTACTCTGTTCTCCAGTTTTATTTTCTTAATCAATGATACATGTAGGATTTGGCAGCATTGCAAAGTCATTTGGGTGTAAATGAAAAGAAATCAGCTATTCCCCAGCGTGATCTGCAGCTATCCATTGAAGGCTTCACGGCTCTCTGTTATGATGATGTTTGTCAGAGGTCAGTGGATTTGTTTCTTTATTTACTTGTTTTAAATGAATATCCCAAATTAAAATGTGCAAATCATAACATAATGGTTCACGGGTGTCATAGATTATAACTATATAGTAGATACAAGCATAATAGGTCTTCTTTAAATGCAAGATGTTATGTATAATAGCATCTAATTTATCAGTACTGTATGGGAAAATCAGCTTGTATCTGTTACTATTTATGTGTATTGCTTTGGAAATCTTTTCGGTGTTCTCCGGTGCATTCAGTCAATAGAAGTCATAACCTAATACCTGCATGACAGTGTGTCTCTCAGGTTTTGATGGTAAATGGAGCCAAGCTCTGCCACAGTGAAAGCCCTCCGAAGTAAACATCTTTGCAGCGTGTAGGATTAATGTTTTTCACCAAACACCAATGACATTAGCTATGCCCATTTCCCATGTCTCGACTTAGTTTACACAGTACAAGTGTGATGGTGTTTGCAGTACCTGGGGATGCTATGCTCTGTCAGGCATAACAAAGTGCAGAGGCCTGGCCAATGTCCCTTCAGGTGTTACTGATGCACAAGCAAATCACACAGGGCGAGGAAGGTTAATGTGGAGCTGCCCAGAGGTGGGAAATAAGCAACTACTCATTTTTAGTCAAACATAAAGGCACACTATAACCTTTCCAATGGAGGGTTTGCTAACTAATCCAAAGGGAGATGTTATTGCTGTGTCAATACTGAAAAATGTACTGGATTGGATATCATCTCCCAAATATTGGTTCCGCCGATATCCTGGTTGGGATATCTAAACTTATAATCCCTCAAAAAAACTCATAATGTTTGCATTTTTATGTATACAATTGTTCTGTAGACATAAACAACAGCTACTACCATATTTTTTGGACTATACGTCGCACCAGAGTATAAGAAAGTATAAGTAAGTAAAAATGCATAATGAAGAAGAAAAAAACATGTTGCACTGTACTATAAGGGGGAAATTTATTCTATAAAATCAGAGACCAAGAACCGCCATTTCATCTTGAAAGGCAAGTTACAGAAGTTATAGTAATAAAAACAACTGAAAAGAGAAGAATCCGTCTATCATTCATTCATTCGTTTTTCAATATAGAACCAAAAATAAGAAAACAAAAAAACAACTCTTTTCTTTCTTATTTGTCTCTAAAAGCAAAATGAAAAAATTGATAATGATTTGGTTTTTCATTTTTGATTCATATATAGGATTCATATATTTTGGTCTATGGACTGTGTAATATACAGTATAAGTTGCGCCTGAGTATAAGTCGCCTCGCAAACCCTGAAAAATACGGTACATGGCAAATTTTTCTATCTGGCCAACATTTTAAAACTTATATCAGGTTATTCATCTTGTTTTCAGATTTATTATTATCTACTTACTATTACTGAGAGAGCTTAATTCTAGTCTAGAGGTAGTTTATGTTAAGATAACTTGTCGAGTAAAATGATCTGTCCATGCAGCAAGATAATTTCACCCCTTTTAAGACATTTTCTGAAAGATTTAAGCATTTATATGTGAAGCTTTTTCACATTCTCAGTTTTGTTAGATAGTGAGATTTAGTAATTTGTATCGGAATCAACAGTCAGCATCATACTCCCAGGGAATGTTGATGACTTCCCCTACAAAGTGGAGTATCGTGCATAAACTAAATGTACTCAGATCAAAGCCAAAATATGTTAAATAATCCCTAATACTAAAGTACAGAGGCAGCAGTAGCATTAGCCACATGAGTTTGTGTATATAGGCGACAGAGTGCTCCCTTTGTGCGCCATGTTTTGGAGGGAGCTGACATCTGCCTGTACATCCTTAATCCTGTTGGCAACATTTGACAAGATTTCAAACTGCAAACACTTTCACCGCACACTCACACACATGATTACCACCGCTGGATACATGCGCTTTACAAATGTACAGGAGCGGAGAGAGGGGGCTAGCCTGGAGGAGGAAGAGGAGGAAGAGGAGGAGGGGGAGGGGGAGGAGAGAGCTCGGAGCCAATGCCTTCTGGCCCGGAGTCAGTATCAGCTGTAAAAGATGGATTAGCACACTCTATAGCTTCTTTCATACAGTGTCACAGAGAGGGAGAGAGGGAGGGAGCGGAAAAAAGAGAGAAGGCGGAAGGAAAGAGAAGAGGAGAGAGAAGGAAATAGACAAGCAAGAGAGGAAGAAAGGAAAGAGAAAGAAAGAGTTGAATGAAAGGAAGAGGGGAGAGGGAAAAGGTGACAGGGAAAGAAAACGAGGGGTAAAGGAAGAGAGAGGAGGGTAAGGGAAGAAAGAGGGAGGGAAAGAAAAAGAGGAGTAAGGAAAGAGAAGGGAGAAAAAGAATAAAAGAGAGGAAGAAGAGAGGAGGAAGAGAGGGTGGAGGAAAGAAAGAGAGAAAACAGAGAGGGAGAGGAAAAGTGAGAGAGAGAAGGCGGAAGGAAAGAGAAGAGGAGAGAGAAGGAAATAGACAAGCAAGAGAGGAAGAAAGGAAAGAGAAAGAAAGAGTTGAATGAAAGGAAGAGGGGAGAGAGAAGGAAAGAAAGGGAGGGGAAGAGAGACAGAGGGAAAGAAAACGAGGGGTTAGGGAAGAGAGAGAGAGGGTAAGGAAAGAGAGGGGGAGAAAGGGAATAAAAGAGAGGAAGCGCCAGAGAAAAAACAAGAGGGAGGGAACAGAGAGGAGGAAGAGAGGGTGGAGGAAAGAAAGAGAGAAAACAGAGAGGGAGAGGAAGAGAGAGAGAGAGAGAAAGTGGAAGGAAAGAGAAGAGGAGAGAGAAGGAAATAGACAGAAGCAAAAGAAAGGAAAGAGAAAGAAAGAATTGGGAATGAAAGGAAGAGGGGGAATGAGAAGGAAAGAAAGGGAGGGGAAGAGAGATAGAGGGAAAGAAAACAAGGGGTAAGGGAAGAGAGACGGGGTAAGGAAAGAGAGGGAAGAGAGGAAATAAATGAGGAAAAACGAAAGCAAGAACAAGAGGGAGGAAGAAAAGAGGTTGAAAGGGAATAAGAGAGAGAAGGAAATAGACAGAAGCAAAAGAAAGGAAAGAGAAAGAAAGAATTGGGAATGAAAGGAAGAGGGGGAATGAGAAGGAAAGAAAGGGAGGGGAAGAGAGATAGAGGGAAAGAAAACAAGGGGTAAGGGAAGAGAGACGGGGTAAGGGATGAAAGAGGGAGGGGGGATAAAAGAGAGAGGGGTAAGGGAGTAGAATGTGGGGGTGAGGAAAGAGAGGGGAGAGAGGGAATAAATGAGGAAAAGCGAAAGAAAGAACAAGAGGGAGGAAGAAAAGAGGCAGAAAGGGTGGAGGAAAGAAAGAGAAAACAGAGAGAGAGGAAAGCAAAAGAGCATTAAAGAAAGAGAGAGAGGGAGAAACAGGGTGAGAGAGAAGGAGAGAAAGAGAGCAAAAAACCTAAAGAGTATTAAAGAAAGAAAGAGCGAGGGAGAGAGAATAAAATAAAGAGAGGGAGGGAAGAACAGATAGAGGGAGCAGGAGGGGACATTTGAGAGTAGCTCGGAGCCCAGCGGGTGTCCACTTCTCCATGTAGTGAGGGCTTTAGAGAAGTGCACTGAGATAGGGATGAGTGGAAGAGCTTACAGTGGCATCTATATAACCCAGCCCCAAACAAGTGTCCGGGGGGAGAGACCAGATTGCTCCCATTGTGATCAATCTGAGAGCAGAGCCGGAGCAGGCCTCAATAGACGGACGGTGGACACATCCCCTCAGCTGACAGGAAGCCCGGCGTCTCTGTGCCGTACTCAGAGAATGACTTCAAAGTGAGAGCTGATACAATGGGAGTGTGTGCTGCTTTATATCATATGTGAGTGCCTCTTCAAACCGGGACAAATGAAACAGGACATGTGACCGTCCACCGCCATGATAAGATGTCTCGCAAAAAGATACAGGCAATACGGCCAAGTTTTTTAATAACTGCACTTTATTCAGGCTTAATAAAGTGTGAACAAATATGCAATTAAAGAAGAGTTAATGACTGATTAATGATTTAAGCTTAGTAACTTAAAGGTCCTATATTCCACAAAACTGACTCTTCTTGTTACTTCATCAAAAAAACAAGCCTGGATTTGTGTTTTGTTTATTCACCTTTATCATCAGTCTGTCTACATCTCCAAAGATCAAAATTCTCTGTTCCACGTTGCGTTTTCAAGTTAAAAGCTACTGTAGCACAAGCGACATAAATGTGGATATTTTCTTCATTTACAAAGTGTGTTGTGACCTCTATTTTTTGTTGTTTATCCGATCAGCTGCTCGCCCCGTCAGCTGCCTGCCTGATGGTATATATAGGTGCACATGCACACGCCGCCCCAACTCACCTCTGTGCTGCTGGTGCTTGTTTGGGACCTAGAGATGTAACATGGATTAATACCCAAGTTAAACCAAGTTGGACCACTTAAAAGCTGCCTAGGATCAGACCGTCAGGACCCAGCTCTGCCTGGTGAGACCCATCCATGTACTTCATCAGCGTGGTTATGGAGGTGTGTGCCGGCACGCACTCCGCTACTGCGGCCCTTGGGATATACTTTTCTTTGGAGATCGCTAATTTGGATTTAAGAGACTATTCTGTTCCGACCTAGAGCAGCATTCTAGTCATTATATGAAGGGCAGTGGACTAAATAAGTCTCACGGATAAAGACTATGGTTGGGCGTGTGTGTGGACAATAAGACTTTAAAGAGGTGCTGTGTAATTTAAATGCACTAAGTGGCCTAATATAATTTCAAGTCAAAGCAGCCTTTGCCTTGGTTTTGTTTTATTTATTACAAGCAGATTAATTATAATAGTATATAGTATTAAAGAACAATCAGTTACACAGATAATATTTAATTTGGATTATTCCTGTGCTCAGTGTGGGGGTTACACTACCATTTACCTTTTGTTTCCTTTTTGTTCAGTAATGACAATGAAATTATCCAAATGACTCTAGTGAAGGTGAATGAAGTTTAAAAACACGTTGGAGCACTTCTTGTATTACCATGACATCACAAGGTGGAACAGAGTGTTTTCAGTTCAGCCTAAATATGCAGGCTGTGTGGGTTAAACATGTGTGAATGAAACAAAACAACTCCCCAGGAAACAGCATTATAACAGAGATCAGAAAATATGGGCCCTTTAGCTGATAACTTTACTCCTAGGACTTAACCTTTTACGCAGTTACTAAGCTTAAATATAAAACTGTTCATAATGAATTAAGTCTTTGTTCATGTGATATTAAGATGTGCTAATTTAGCAGTAATATAGTGATGGGAAAACACAATGGATGAAAATTGGTGACATGAACAATGGACATTCAAGGCTTAAAAAAAAAAAAAAAAAATTTATTTATTTTTCAAAATGGACAAATTGGTGATTTACTACAAGCCATTTTTTTGTTATGCTAATCAAAATGGACTACTTAACAATAAACTTAGAGAACCTGGTGTGTGAGTGTGTTATATGTCATGTTTTGTCTTGTGCATTGTATATTTCGTGTATTGTAAATCTCTTTACTCCTGCTGCCGCTGCTGCTCTACCTTTATTCTCTTACTAAAATAAATGCCAAATGTCAAACTAATTGCTAACATTAAATTATACCACAAAATAGTTTGAATAAAGCAAAGAAAGTGTTTGGGACACAATTAAAATCTACCAATTCAATGAGATGTCACCTTGAACAAATCCGTTTAACAGCACACAGAGACAGACAAAATACTGAGAAGAATTCTGCCAACCATATTTGCACTTTCCACATTGCAAAATTTAGAAGGTGGTTAATTTGAGTTAACATCCCAACTTTAAGCAAACCAAATACACAAAAGTGGCAAATACACAAAAAATAAATTAAGAAATCAGTTGAATCACTTAAAATCAGCTAAATTCTTTGTCAAAATCACTAGATTCCATCCTGTAACTGTTCTAAAAACCATTGTAAAATACTTTTACATTTTATACTTAAATGGATTTTTTCATGTCATTCTTTTAGTGACCTTTGACCTTAACTTAGGCTTCCCAAAAGTTTCACCCCATCACTTTTTGAAATATTATCAACCACACCAGTCCTGCTTATTTAGCTGATGGCAAATTGAGTCAAGATTGAACAACATTGCATTTATTGCTTTAACAAGGAGAAATAAATAAAGGACAAATAGCCTGTAGGTCAGTGCGGTGACACAGCAAAAATGTGGGCATTGGCTTCCAGCTGACCCACAAATAAAGTCCTTGGCTGCAGAGTGGAAAACAAAAGCCACCTAAAAGACTTCAGCGACAGATTGCGGATTTCGAAATGAAAAACGACGCTTAGCTGTGAAGTTATAGCGACATTACTAATTGGAAAAGAACTGCGCCTCACATTCTTACCGCTGTTGTGAAGTGTATGGATTTTTTGTGTTCGCTGATCTATATTTACTATACTTTCTGTAAATACAACAATATTTTATGATTTACCTATTGGTGAGATTTTTGTGCGGGAAGGTTCTATTTTTTTTCGCTTTGAGACAGCTGAGAATTGGTATTGATTTCATTGTAATTCATTTGGTCTTGTTTGGCTGTTACTGCAGGCTGGGCTTAGAGACGCGCCGCTGAAAGGAAGGGAGAGCATGCACGCACTGAAATAGATGACCTCTGTAGATTTAATTACCCTTGATACCACGGCGACGCGGTCTGAGGATGTGCTAGTTTTTCATTCATTAGCATATGACGGAGAGAGGGCTTATTAAAGAAAGAACAGATCAGGGTCGATGGTGTGATGCGCAGATAGATAAATGACCCGTAGGTTAACATGAATCTTCAATGATCAAAGATAGAAAGGAATATTCAAGTTTGCGTTAATATTTCTCATTCAACATACAAATTCAATTCTGAAAAATTTAGCAGTGTGAGTAATACTTGTTTGTGAATTTTGGTAAGCAAAAAACTCCAAACATGCAGCACCCCTGTGAACTAACATCAAGGATCATGACGTCCACCCTCCTGTGGGCTCACCACTCACAGAGGGGTTCATAGGGGGGTCAGGTGCACAGAGGACTGGGCGGCGAACAGCTGCTCCCGCGACCCTGCTGGATTAAGCGGGAGAAGATGGATAAATGGAGGGATGGTAACAAAAATGAAGTGCAGATTGTCGATGTAATGCAAGATTTGACAACTAGGAAATCCAGAATTGACTAACCCTCTTGAATTAGAGAAAGCTGTTTTTTACATAAAACTTAGAACACAGACAAAAAAAAAAAAAAAAAAAAAAAACACTTGCTGCTAATAGCAAATAGGTTAATGTCCTCAGCTTGGATAATTTAATGGTTTTTAAACTATGTAAAAAGCTAAAGGCTCAAAGTCCCTATATCCTCCTGAGACCCGACCCATTCATTTGTGTCCTTTAAAGTGGATATTGCCTTAACCAGTCTATCTTTTAAGTGTTTTGCAATAGACTCTTAATGGAGGGACTAGATTTCTCTGCCTAAATAGGGCTGGGGGGATACAGGGTACTGTCATGTCCAGGATAAAAAATGAAGTCAATAGGAGTTAGTTTATGGCTGGATGGTAAAAAATAAGAAATTAAAATGGAGTCTAAACACTTTTGAGGCGACTGTAGAGTATTGTCAGGGATGTTGGTCATCAGAAAAGTTGTTCACATGGATTTAACACCAAAATGTCCCCAGCGTCCCTTACAAAGGACATGTTACAAACTATAAATAAAAATAAAATTAACAAAATCCAAATGCTAAGATGTTCATTTACCTCCATAGATACATATTGCAATACACTTTTTTTTTTTCTTTGGGTCCCAGGAGGATATTACACAAATTTGACTCTTTTGAACTTTAAGCCTTGTTATAACACTGTTACCTCATCAAGAACATACCTGGAGTTGTGTTTGGTTTCATTCAACATGTTTAAGTCATCCTTTATTATTACTCTGTCTACGTCAACAAAGCTCAAAATGCTCTGTTCCACCTTGTGATGTCATGTAATGTAGTTTTCAAGTTAACAGCTCCTTTTACCTTTAATTCAGGAGAGAGTGGCAGTTCCAGGTCTGAAATTATACAAATGATTCTAGTAAAGGGATATGGAGTTTAAAACACAGTGGAGCACTTCCTGTATCACCACATAACATAACAACGTGGAACAGAATGTGTTCTGTTTGAAAAAGAGATGCAGGGTTTGTGTGTTAAACGTGTGAATGAAACAAAACACTACTCCAGGTACAGTATGTTTGTGATGAGGACACAAAATCACAACTTCAAGATCAGAAAATAGTGTAATATGGGACCTTTAAATCACCTTCACATGCATATGTTTTTAAGCACATGCGTGGCTTTTTCCTAGCAGGAAAGTGAAACTGGGATGGGCCTAGTTGCTGAGGGCTCTTGAATACAGGTTTACGATAGATCAAATATTTTATTTTTAGCTATACACAGCACACAGTGGTCTCATTTTATCTGAAGTGTTGCTTTTATAACACTATGGGGGAAAGGACAAAATTTACTTGGGTATAAAGTTGTGTTCGCCAGCTTTAATCGTAGTTTATTCCAATTTTAACCTTCTTCTATGGGCCCCACTTGGACAATTGAAGGATTACAGCAACCCTTACGGCTGCTGATCATACCAACATGAAGTGAAAGTATTGATGTAATTCTCATAATCAGCAAAACGCACCCCCAGTGCAATATAATCAATGGCCTCTTATTTAAAGGCCTCATATCATGCTATTTTCTGATCTCTGTTAACACACAAATCCTGCACAGCATCACAAGGTTGAACAGAGAATTTAGAGGTTTGGAGATGCAGACAGACTAATAAACCAGGATTACTCAAGCATGTGTGAATGAAACAAAACCAAAGACTACTCTAGCTATGCTTTTGACAAGGTAACAACATTCTTAGGACCTTTAAGATTGTATATACATGTATCCTGTGCAAACATTCAACATCTACTATTTACATTTCATGCACCGTCACAAGTTTTCTGAATGAGTTTTCACTTTGGCATTTTGCTTTGAGATTAAATTCAAATTATCTCCCAACCCTAAAAGCTTGATCTCCAAAGTAATGGGAAAAAGTAAAGCAGTCAGAGATTTACAGATGAGAAGTGCATCAGTGTCACCAGTTACATCCTCCATGATGTTTGTTAATTAGATCTGGCCATGCTCAACAAATCATGCTGATGCCGAGAAACATTTCGCAACTCAATAGGCGTCTGACATGTCCTGATAGCATTGTCAATAGAGTGAGCGGTGCAGCCTGCTAGCATGGGGCATAGGAGAGTGATTTCAGACGCGAGGGCTGTTTGTATGTGCATGCAGGTGCTGTGTCCAAGGAAATTATGCTATCACAAGAGAGAGGCATGGAAGAAAATCATTTATACGCCAAACAAAAGACTCGCAGAGACTATTAATATGTGGAGAAACAGAATAATGCATAGAATTGGTATGCACTCATCGTATACAAACACAACAACGGTATTGGAAGTGACTACTTTTTAAAGCCCTTTTTTTCACTAGAATATCTAAGCCCTGTATAAAGGCATTGACAACAGGCTGCAATGACCAAAAAATAGACAACGCTAGACTCAAAGATGATATATCTTAGTACAGAAGTATAAAACTCAACAGTTTTACCCACTATGAAGTCCACTCTGGTTCTAGAAGTACATTTCCTATTTATTTTTCCCATAGACTTTCTGAAAAACTTTAACATTAAGGTTGTTAAGACACAACAAAGGATATCCAGCTATGGCAAGTTTATTTGTATAGCACAACTGTAGTGACTATGTAGTGACTAATATCCATAAAAAGGTTCCAGTGAAATGTTTTTTTTTAACTTAGTCATTTATAATGCTTCAGAAACAGACTTGTCTTGTGGTTATTAGTTACCACATAGCTGATTAGCAAACTTTCAAACTTTTAATATCATTTGTTTTCGAAAAGTCTATGGGAAAAATGAACGGGAAATGTACTTATGCGCGGCTATTGTTGAGCTCCATTGTTGTTTCCAGTAATTCAAAACCTTCATAATGGAAGAATCTAAGACGTACAGTACAGTACAGTACACTGACCATATTCAATTATATGAACAATACGCGACTGCATTCATACCACACTCCATACAACTGCGCCTAATGCAATAGATAGCCTCATGTCAAAGCCAACAATTGCATCTGTGCGCTGCTTTTCCTAACCCCAACCTGGATATACTTTATTTATTTTATTTGTGTATTTGTATTTAGCTATTTTTTCCTCCTTGCTAATTTTATTACCATATATTTTTTGCACTTTTATAATCAGTTTGTATAGAAGCTGTTTCCACTATTTTCCTTGTGGGACAATCATGTTTGCCTAAATCTAATATAGTCTGTTGCATATTAAACACACATAAATTATTATCACATTTAGAAGCCTTCATAACATCAGCAATGCAAACAATTTTCAGAGAGATCCATGAATTGTCTTTAAGTTCCAAAACCACCACTGCACCATTTCTTACTCTACATAATTTAGTGGATCTTTTTATGTTGGAGTTGCAGTAAATGATCGCAGTCCAGTCTACTATGTGCAGACAAATCCTACAGAGCCTTATTGCACAGTCCAACAAAGCAAGCCCTGATTACTTCCTCTCAGAACTACTGCTTAGATTGCGGCTTCCGAGCTCCAGACACAACTACTCTTAAAAAATCAATTGGCCCAGCAAAAACATGTAGACCTAATAACAGAAAAGAAACTTGAGTTGCCCGTTTCCTGCTTCCAGCCCAATCCAATCTTCACACCTTGAGGGTACGTAAACTCCGAAGTGGCTGAATAGTTTATTTGCAAATTGAAATAAACACTTCGGAAATACAGTATGTCTGCGACTTTTCAAAACTTTTGAGGATGTCACTTTGAGAGGCTTTATTTTCCGCTAAGTCGTCTATCACCATAACTCACACTTGTTCCAAATGTTTTCCTTGCATGTGCAGTTGCCACTAATTACTTGCTCTGATTAGCTTCGCCTCGAGCCTAAACTTTTAAGAGTCTGCATTCCTACGCAAGGATCCTAATCACTTCTGTCGCCATTACAACACACGCCATGCCTCCAAAATCAGCGTGATTACAGACGTTTTTAACAGAGATGGAGAAATGTGCTTGTTGGCAGTTGGATTATGTGGTGGTTACTGGTCAGATTAGGCCTTTTAAAATTAGCTTCTGCTGCAAGAAGTACTCAAAATCTCAAAGGTGAAAGGTGCATTATGTGTATTTTCTGCTTGTCACAATGGAAATGTTTTGCCTTGAATGTTCCACAGTATGGCATTAAACATATCCATGGCCATGAAGGCTGAAAGGGCTTATGATATACGCTATTTTATGATCTATGTTATAATGTTGTTTCCTCATTATAAACTTACCCGGAGTTGTGTTTTGTTTCATTCACACATGTTTAACACACACCTCCTGCTTATTGGCTGAGTTCTTCTCTCAAACAGTAAACACTCTGTTGCACCTTGTGATGTCATGTGGTTCCACTGTGTTTTTAAACTCCACACACCTTCACTAGAATCATTTGGATAATTTCAGAATTGCCAGTCTCTACTGAACAAAAGGTAAAACGAAAAATGCAGGATTACTCATGAAACAAAACACAACTGCAGGTATGTTTTTGATGATGTAACAACAGTATAACATGTCTTAAAGCTCAGAAGAGTCAGTTTTGTGTAATATAGGACCTTTAATTTGATCCCAGTTTGGGAAAAGATTTTGGAGAATCAGAAAAATCTTGTAGAACATAATGGAGTGATCCGGTAAGTGTTTTGTCCTAAACCCCCACTGGTAACAAAGGTGCTTTTTCAACCTACTTCATTTATCCATAGACGAGAAATGCCATCACTAGCTACCCACAGGAGTCGGCATGGCAACTGTCCTCCACTGTTATAGCAATAACACAAATCAAATTGAAATATTATATATTTTAAATGAGGAAAGGTCCATCGTATGCCTGAAACCCCTGAATATGTATAAACATACAGCACCTAACACTTAATCCAAAACTAAAATGTACTGATTTCATCAGAGACCCAAACAAATGACCAGCAAATGTAGGTTTATGATTTAAATCACAAAGATTTCCCCCATCTCTTCTGTTTTGTTTTGCTTCGTGTGTTTTGATTGTTCCTGTATTACTATAACTGAAGTTGTTTGCTGTTGTAAATCTCTGAGTGACTTCTTTGCAGATTGCTATGTCCTTGCTAGCATAAGCGTTTGTCTGTGGGACCAAATCTGATTTCCAAAGCAGAACCGTACTGAGCATCAGCTGGCTTAAACCAAATAAACCTCTCCGCACACACACACTTTTGTTTGCTCTTTCATATTCTTAATTTTCTCTCTCAGCGAGCACAGATAGGTTAAGTCATTTCAGTCATTTATTATGTGGCAAGCAGATGCTAAATTATAGCAAGAAGAAAAGAAGAGAGGCGTGAATGTCTCTCCAAGTATCTAATCATGATCTTTCTTGCATGGTAGCCCCAGTTAAGCAGGTAAGCAGAATAACAAAGAGGAAGACATATCAAGGCAATTACAAGTGAAGTGTGAATGCATTTCTATTTCAATAGTTTTTGATGCCAACAGCAGGACTTTTGTTTAGTTGTACAAAGCCGTCTTCCATAGAGGACAGAGGAAAAGGCCAGTTCTGTAGCGTTTTAATGCCACTGAGCAGGAAGTGCACTTAGTCACATGATCACCTTTACACTGGAAGGTGAGATCGGTTACATTTAGAGACATTTAACAGCGACGTGCCTGTCAAAAGAAAGAGCAAGTTGTGTTCCAGATGTTGCTGTAGATGCCACCATTGCCATTCATGTTGTATTATTTATATGGGGCTGCTAATCTTGACAGCAAATACGTTCTATGGACTAAGCGATTGGAAAACGAGGAGCATCACGAAGAATATTGGTTTTGTAAAATCCAGTGGAACAAAATGCACTCACAATGTCCTGTCCACAAATGCACAAAGCGCTTACCTTCAGAGCACCTTCCACAAACAAAATAGTCTGTATTGTGGCTAAAATCGGCTGAAGCCCCTCTGTCAGCGTCACCATGTTTGTTTTGGTTCATTTGGGCACTTGGCCTTAAGCTTCCACACAAACCTCAGTGCTCCTCTGTGATATTTGTGAACTTACAAATATCATGAGAATCCATGTTGGTGTGCAAGGTTATAACAATTCTGTCTGATGTGGAAGTATCCTGACTCACCCGCCAGTGAACAGACGAAATGTTTTAAGTGGTTCTTTATTCACACTTCTTCTCAATGTGTTCCCAATTGCTTTGTTAGATTTCAAATTATTCTGTCTGAATTTGATATAATGAGGTTAATTTTGGTATTCCGTTGTACACTTTTGAAGGCTGACTTTTGTGAGTGATTTCAAGCTGTCACATTACCATATCAGAAAGGTCAGGAAATAAGAAAAAGGGGTTTTGATATTCAACTCTGCTAATGAGTTGAATAACACATTGTAATTCATAAAACGCCTGTACATGTATTACTTATGTCTTGCCTGCTAAGTTGATAGGCGTTAATTTGCGGTATGAGTATTCGTGCAGTGGTGCGGTACACAAACTTCCCGCTTTGTATTGCAGTTCTAGTTCATTAGTTTTGTGCTCAGTGGGCTTGCTAGCTGGAGTCAAGTCTGGAGTCTGTACCAGGGCTGTTGTGAAGCATCGCTCAAGCAGATAGGCAGAAGGCAGCAGATTAGCCCAAAAGGAGCTGACAAGTTTAGATCCCATTTGGGGAGAATCTGCCTGGAAGAATAGCTCATCTAACTGTGAGCCAATGCAGCTCAAATTTAGATCACCTTCAAGTAGACGAGCACTTTTAAATAAACTGAATATGCACAAATACATTAGGACCATAACCTGCTGTATACTTCAAACTAGACAACTGCATTATATAGGAACCTGCTTGTCTCCATGGAGATGGTATTGCTTTGCCTATAACGGTGTTTCTCAAATTGTGGTTCCACTAGAGGCACAATAGATATAAATGGACATAGGTAATCTGCTTGCTACCGTGCATCAAATAGGAAGTGAGCATGGATGCGCTTCCGGCTCCATCAAGTCCGACTCCAGTTCACTTTTTAAAGAGAAAACGTCGCCCCTTTCTCCGTAACTGCTGCTGTTAGGCTGCTCATTTTGGTCTTAAAATGTTTGTATTAATTTAGAGACCAATGTTTTATTGTTTTTCACCTTATTTGGGTTAATCACAATTTAGCTGGCTAGTTTATCCATGGTTTAGTCTGATTTTAGAGCTGGTTAAACCCTAATTTAGGCCTTAGGAAGACTCAGAGTTAAATATATTGGGTGGTGCTTGGTGTGAAAAGTTTGAGAACCATCCATCTTCTTCCGCTTAATCCGGCTGGGTCGCGGGGGCAGCTGTTTGCCGCCCTGTCCTCTGCGCACCTGACCCCCCCTATGAACGCCTCTGTGAGTGGTGAGCCCACAGGAGGGTGGACGTCATGGTCCTTGATGTTAGTTCATAGGGGTGCTGCATGTTTTCAGTTGATGGAGGAAACTGGAGTGCCTGGAGGAAACCCATCCAGACACTGGGAGAACATGCAAACTCTACACAGAAAGGCCCGGGCGACGCAGAACCTTCTTGCTGTGAGGCACGAGCATTAGCCACTCAGCCACCGTGCCGCCAGTTTGAGAACCAATGACATTAAATTAAACTAACATATCTATTAAGCAGAAAATATGACATCACTGTGTTAACTTATAAGTCTAAGGAGAGGTGAACCCACTCATGAGCCCTATTTGCACGGGATTAGTATTAGTACCTGCGGACCTTTGGTGATTTGGATTAATTGTGGAGGATGACTGAGATCTTAATCCTGTGCAAATGTGTCTATAATCAAATTCCGCCGCAAATGATCTACTATAGTTTGCCAAACACAGACGCCCTAATACTAGTCCTGTGTAAATCTGCATCTCAGTGTTTGTTGTTGTACTTGTGCGTCTTTTCTATCTCTTTCTTTTCTTTACACGTTCTCTTCTCTTTCAATCCCCATGTCAGTGTCAATAAAATAGAGTAATTTACAGACTGTGTTTATCCTGCAAGTAACAGCGGTGGGGCGGTAATTTGCAAATGACCAGATGTCCACAGGTTGTGCTTATCCCAGGTGAATAGGACTATAGTAAGAATACTCTTTTTCAATCGACGTGGTGACCAGGGTGACAAGAAAGAGCCCCTTTATGAGATGCAACGGCTGTACTAACGCAGGGCATACATTCACTTTTAATTAACTCCATGCAGCAGTTTTTGAATCACATATAATTCCTTCTCTACTTACTGATCTGCAAAGGTGAGATTCAAAACTTTCTTGCTAAAAACGACTGTATAATGGCTACCCACATACCGTATACCAACACTGTCAGTCTAAACAGTGGCAGTTGGTCAACCAGCTGAAGACTGGTCTAAAACAGGTACTGTGACTCATACAGGAAGAAATTTCAACTCAGGAAGTGATTGAAAGTCTCTCCAACACAAACACAAGATATAGAGCGGCTTCATTGTCAAGCACTGGCGAACCCACATTCAGTTGAAGTTAACAACGTGGGCTGGATCCCATCACGCAGCGGCCTAGTTGGTGAGAATGGGTCACAGTGTGCAAGTACCTCTTAGAAAGGTGTCAGTCTTCCAGTTTCCGAACCCACTTTCACCAAAGCTTTCAATCCTTTTCAATTGTATTCCCTTCGAGCAATGCATTTAGCTGGGGCTGGATTGTGCGGGGAGATTTCAAATAGAGGTAAAAGGTGCATGAATGAGACTGACGAAATCTGGAAGCGTACGGAATAGTTGCCATTTTGTTTTTAATGTTTTAAGTTGTAATAGTGTTAACTGCAGTTTTTTATGTGTATCATAGTAGACAAGATGCTGGTATGTTTTTTTTATTATACTATAAGATACACAGATCATAATTTGGCATTTGATTCATTGTAAAACACAATATTGATCTATAATGGCTTAAAGGTGCACTGTGTAACTTTCTACTGGAGGTCTGCTACCATGAGATGTTATTTTTTGGCCTAGAATGTTCCTTACTATGGCTTTAAATGTAGCCATCATGTATTTAATCGGTTGCATGTGTATTTATTGCTGCCGCTTCAAAGATCTGACCTGTTACTTAGCCTAGTGGCATAATCTGAATGTTTCCATAGAGAATAGAAATGTCCCGATCAAGATTTTTTGGCTTCCAATCCGATTTTTTTCTTTTAGGGTGCTCTTTCCGATACCTATCTGATACCGTTCCGATTCCTTTTTTTAAATGCAACGCTAAGGAATGGAAGGAACTTTGCCTCTTTGCCGCCTTGTGCTTGTAAAACTCAAACTCGTCCAGATGATTCTTTAGTAAGTTACGAATCAAATTGGTGGTGTTAAAGTGGCTCTGCTGGTTCCTCCACAAGAAACTGCTTGGTTGCAGTCATTGCATGTCACTGTTTGACTCTCCTTTTGTTGTAGTGAAAAGTCCCACACAGCGACATGGTGGTGTTTTGATTTACGGCTGCTGTAAAGGCCGCAGAAACGTGTGAAACTGGATCGGTCCAATCACGTGACTGAATCCAATACCGTCCGATACTCATAAAAGAGCCAGATCAGGAGACGATATCGATACTGAATATTGGATCGGGACATCCCTAATGGTGATAGATACTTTAAATGTCATACTGTGGAATATTCCAGGCACAGCAATAACATCTGGATAAGCGGCTGAAGGACCTTCTAGCAGAAAAGTTACGCAGTGCACCTTTAATGATAGAAATAGGCCCACTGACTTCCTGTCAAATTTTTATGGTTGAAAAATGGCTATGTGACATTTTTAAACCTGTTTGTATCATTTGAAGTTAGAACTATATATAAAACAAATAACCTATATTCAACCCCTTATCAAAAACTCAAAACAAAACAAAAATATCGATTTAAAGGCCCAATAGCATCTTAACCATCACCTTGCTACCTTTGTTTCCAAACTACAAACTACTTTTTTTGGTTTGGTACGGCAACCAGAGTGCGACATTTTGTATCAAGGCTGTTCTTTCATTCCTCATAAGTCTTAGTATTGTGCTGTGGGCAGGTCATGGCATTTTTATTGTACTTTCAATGCGAGACAGTCTGAGTTCTGGTTTAGTCATCGACCTGTGTTTTACTTTGTTTGACGATGTGTGAAATCAGCTGTTTGTGGACACACTGTTAACACTGCAGAGTCTCGCCCGCCGTCTTCAGTGGGATCCATATTACAGTCGGATCAGCTGCTCTCCGTCTTTATACTCAAGTCGAGAATGAATTTTTCTTGCATACACTAGAAACTTTTCCACTGGTAAAAGTATAATGTCTTCTCAAAATGAAAATAAAAACAAACCATAACATTAGAAATTTTTTATCTGACTGTAATTTGAGTCAGAATACATGAAGCTTCATTTCATAATCCTGCAGTTTTTAATGTTCAAAAGCTCTTAATTCGATACTTCTTTAAACCTGTTATGCAAACTCAACTATATAAAGCATTTAACCATGTTTTTGCTTCTCATTTACCGCTCACAGTTGTATTCAAGCATGCTTGAGTAACCTTTATTCTCCTGCATAAAAGACGTCATTGCCCCTTTATCGCATCTTCACCCCCATCGGTACAGGCCCATACTTAACTTCATTCAGTTTTGAAGGTGTTTTTTATTTACAAGGTGACACGTAGTATTTGGCAACAGTGCATAGTCATTTTGGCGCAAATGAAAGTAAAACTCTGCAGGTATCCGTACAAGGGTTTGTTAGCCTGCTACACTTGGCATTTATGTTTATATACTGTAAAGCAGCAGGCAGGAATCACATTTGCAATTTTCCAACCCAGAAATCAGTGGATTTTTTTAAAAAGTACTTTCAGATCAAAATTATTATATCTAATGTCCAAAATATAACATAACGATTCATTAGTGTCATAGATTATAACTATACAGCACAGTGGCAGCAGATGTTGTAAAAGAAAAAAACAAACAAACAAAAGAAACATATACTGTGTGTATATATATATATATATATATATATATATATATATATATATATATATATATATATATATATATATATATATATATATATATATATATATAGCTACAAGTACCTTGGTATCCCACAGGCAAATGGCAACCTTGACGAGGCAACAAGGAAAGCGGCGACAGCCAAATACCTGCAAAGAGTACGGCAGGTCCTAAGAAGCCAGCTCAATGGCAAGAACAAGGCGCAGGCAATAAACAGCTACGCCCTGCCAGTGATCAGATACCCAGCAGGAATCATAAGTTGGCCAAAGGAGGAGATACAGATCACAGATGTTAAGACACGAAAGCTCCTGACCATGCATGGAGGGTTCCATCCCAAGTCCAGCACCCTGAGACTGTACACGAGCCGGAAGGAAGGAGGCCGAGGACTAGTGAGTGTGGGAACCACTGTCCAGGATGAAAAATCCAAGCTCCACAAGTACATCAGTGACAAGGCCCAGACTGATGACGTGCTCAGAGAATGTCTCAGACAGTGGGGCGCAGAGGAAGAGGTGCTGGAGGGATCATCATGGCAGGACAAACCCCTACATGGGGCGTACCACCGGAACATAACTGAAGTGGCTGATATCAAGAAATCCTACCAATGGCTGGAGAGGGCTGGTCTGAAGGACAGCACAGAAGCACTCATCCTGGCTGCACAGGAGCAGGCCCTGAGCACCCGAGCAATAGAGGCCCAGATCTACCACACCAGACAAGACCCAAGGTGTAGGCTGTGCAAAGAAGTGCCTGAGACAGTCCAGCACATAACTGCAGGGTGTAAGATGCTGGCAGGGAAAGCGTACATGGAGCGACATAACCAAGTAGCGGGCATAGTGTACAGAAACATCTGTGCAGAGTACGGGCTGGAAACCCCAGGATCAAGGTGGGAAACGCCTCCAAAGGTTGTGGAGAATGAGCGGGCCAAGATCCTGTGGGACTTCCAAATACAGACTGACAGAATGGTGATCGCGAACCAACCAGACATCGTGGTTCTGGATAAGCGGGAGAACCAAGCCGTGGTGGTGGACATTGCAATACCGAGCGATGGCAATGTCAGGAAAAAGGAACACGAGAAACTAGAGAAATACCAGGGGCTCAAAGAAGAGCTGGAGAGAGCCTGGAAGGTGAAAGCATCGGTGGTGCCTGTGGTGATCGGAGCACTCGGGGCCGTGACCCCCAAACTAGAGGAGTGGTTGCAGCAGATCCCAGGAAGGACAACAGACATCTCAGTCCAGAAAAGTGCAGTACTGGGAACAGCAAAGATACTGCGCAGAACTCTCAAGCTCCCAGGCCTCTGGTAGAGGACCCGAGCTGATGAGGGTGAGAGAGACCAACCACCGTGGAAGGTGAGAAATGCGTTTTTTTTTTTTTATATATATATATATATATACTGTAGACATGGTGGCATTTAATAATTCTTGTACATTACTTTTAGAGTTACTTATTGGGTTCAAGTAAACATGAACCCAACTATATTGCACTGCATACTACTACACTACTACAGAATGTACTACTAACAGTTCACTCACTCCTTTGTGTCTTTCTTGGCTACATTTAAATCTTACCTCTTAAATGTACAACTCAGTTACCCTGTTATTATTGCAATTATTTCTCATTCAATCTTTTTTTGCTCTTTCAAGTTATTGTTCATATACAACTTCCCATTGCAGGATGTGTTATGTAAATGAAGTCATTACATCTTGGTCTTTGTTCCTAATTGGAGCAGAGCGTGTTTACAGAGAGGGTCCAGGTACTTCTTGTTCATGATTGCTTCATCCTTCTGAGTCAGAAAATCTCTTGACCCAGATTTTCCTGTGATTTATTTCAGTAAGGACAAAACATTAGCGTTTAATAGTCTCTTGATTATTTATGGTTTAACAGATGAATGGGTTGAGAAAGAACACTGATTACGTATGCAAAATCTGATCATTATCTGATTTCTGGAGTTATCAGATTATTGAAATGTCATGTAAACTGTTACATCTGATAAGAGTAATCTGATTTCTTTCTTATGGTTTACATCTGTGCAGGCTTTGACATGGAAAATTATGCAAAAAAAAAAAAAAATTCAAACCAAAGCAGCAAAGACAAAATGAAAGAGAAAAATAAAAATAACTGAAAGCATATTTTAATATTCCTGTACTTTGTCCTAAAATACAGCATTTCTTCTAACAATCCATTAACTGACACATTTTTGATGATCGTATTCATGTAAATATTAGGAAGCCATCTTTTTCAGTTCTGGCCCCGATTCTGACACTATAGCTTTAAGCATTTGCCAACTGCCCAATATCAACAGATGCCAGTTCAGAGACTGCAAACAGCTTTTATTTCCTTAAAACAAAGATTAAATAACAGAACTGATACAAAATGTGTTATGCAATCGTTGTTATTTATCTCTCACATAACTACAGAGCAAATGCATATAAATAAAATGTATAAAGTGTATAAAATTCAAGCATTCTGAGACTTTCTGGGCCAACAACCCAGTCTTATTACATCAATTTGTTCAACCAGAATATCGACTGAACTGATATTCCGAAGCTGGTATCTGATCAGTGCATCCCTACTAAATCCACGGCAAAAATAAGACCTTATTATACGACCTCATTATTGTGTTATCTAATTATCCCAATTAACCGATCTTTACTGGCCATGTAAGAGTAGGTAGTACAATAGCAGCCATTATAGCTATTATACACTCAGGAAACAGCATCTTTATGCAGAGGGAAATACAGCGAATCAATGCACAAATAACAATACTGTGTATGTATGTATGAATGCATTTATAGAGTGTAACCTTGCTTCGAACCATTCACTACCCACAATAACAGCTGTACATGCGATATTAGAAAACACTATTTTCACAGAGACATAATAGAATGAATCAGGCTTTTCTATGCAAAGCTGAGACTAACTGCTGAACCTGACCTGAACAAAATCATGAATACATAATCAGCCATTTCCACAGGTATTATGGAAAATAAATACACACCGTGAACATGCATGTTCCTGCAGATGCTCGTAATTAATTTCCAATTTATTACAACACATTTAATATAGTATGATTAAGGAGTTTTAATCATGATTATAGCGTGATTACAATCTTTATGAATCAATAGGCCAATTCCAGGCAGATTTTATTGCTTATTACATAAAAGGTTTTGCTTAATATGCATCAATAGTCCATTCAGGGCCTGTTCTCATTTACAGTTTCCATTACAGTTGCTCTTTGTCACTGTCCAAATCATCACGACCTATACGGGGGTTAGCAAAGTACATAGTTAATGGCTTCATTTATAGGCTTGTATTGTTTGATAATGTGAATACTGCGTTAGTATTTTCAAATTCAGTTGTCACGGAGGAGGAGGAGCAGGACATGAAAGAGGAAGAATAGAGATACATAAGGAAAAATACTATTCACAAAGGTAACAAAAGAGAATTGTAAAAATAGTCTGACGTTTAGTATTCAGAATCTATTTGCAAGTAAGACAGTGCGCAGGTTTTTTGTCTGCTAAGTATTTAGCATCTTAAAATCTTCACTGATTTAACTGATGTGTGACGATCCTGATCCCTATTGTGGGAGTAAAAATAGAAGTGTAACTTGGTTGGCTATGTGAATGAAAGCTTGTGAATCCATTGTGACTGGTGGAACAGCATAAGCCTTGATCAGCAGTACTGCCGGAGCCTGTAAATGCAAATGAGCTGTGCAAATTAGCGGCGCAACGTTTCTCTCAGTAGCTACTATAATGATCAGATTAATAGATCCAAAGATGGGAATCCCTTTTGGCGTGGTTCAGGAAACCTCGGGGATTGGTGGCATGAAAGTAGATTAAACCTCATTTAAATTGCTGAGGCCATTATTTATGGGTTAACTTCGCAAGCAAAAAAAAATGCTTATACAATTAGGTTAATTCAGCTGACCCCAAATATTTCCCCAATTCATGTGAGGATAGCGAATTTGACTAACGCTATATGGTGCCAAAGCTGGATATAGCATAGCAAACTCATCCTTAGCTATTTTAGACTGTGTGGCTCATTACAGGATTATTTAAAGGGTCTGTCCAGGCTATTTTCTGATCTATGCTATAATGTTGTTTCCTCATCATAAACATACCTGGAGTTGTGTTTCGTTTCAGTCATACATTTAGAACACAAATCCTGCATATTTAGTTCTTCTCTCAGACTGAAAACCCTCTGTTTCCCTTTGTGATGGTGGCGCAGGAAATGCTCCACTGTGTTCTCAAACTCCATACACATTCACTAGAATCATGTGGATGATTTCAGCCCTGGACTTGCCCACCTTTATTAACAAAAGATGAAGACCTGAAGACTACCACTACATGACATCACAAGGTGGAACAGAGCATTTTGAGCTTTGGAGATGTAGACAGACTAAATAAAAGGTTACTCAAACATGTGTGAATGAAACAAAACGCAAATCCAGGTGTGTTTTTGATGATTTAACAAAATTATAGCACAAGTCAATTTTGTGTAATAAAGGACCTTTAAAAGTGTAATATATAACCTTTCTGTTGGATGCCACTTGTTTGTTTCCATGGAGATGTTATACATTATGACGTTAACCGTATCTATTGAGAAAAGCGAGTGACACCACAAGGCCAAGTAACAGGTAAGCTCTGTGGATGGGAGAGCCTACTCACAGTGAAAATGCATGTTTTTGAGCCATAAAAAAATCCAGACAAGTAAAACAGTTAAAGCACATCTTTAAAGCAGGAGCTGACACTAATAAAAACCATTTCAGGCCTGAGTAAATCTTTACTACTCATAATTACAGCAAGGATTAACACCAGTGAATTTGTATAGAGACTAGAAATTTGAATGCTTGAGGTACATGTTGCTTATAGAGCACAATTTCCTCTCTCCTCCACCTTTTTTTTAATATTTTAACTTTTTTTTTTACATTTTTGCCCATTTTTGCCCTCAGCTGCACTCCTTGGCGTGTCTCATCACACTTCACACGTCTTGTCATCTCTTAGCCGTCTGTGGCTGCTGATGTGCTGTCGACTGCAGAGCGTTTTATCTGGTGTGGAGTGAAAACAGCTGTATTAAGCAGAGAGGGAGAGGGCCGGGTGTCTCTCAGTTATAATGAGTTGATTCATTATAAAAAGAATCAATCCATGGATGGAATCTTCATAGTTCATTTGCCGGGGGTGTTCATGGAAATAAGGTGGGATCTGATCATGTAAATTGAGTAATGCATTTTTAATCTTAATGCAAGTCTATCTATGGTTCATGAGTGTGCAGACTGTTGCAGGAAATTAGTATAGTACATTATTTTTTACTTTAATATTGGCCTCTTCGTTGCTATGGTTACTATGGGAAATAAATTGCCCTATTGATTTCAGAAAATTCAAATAATTTTTAAATTTGGTGCACATATTATGATGATAGAACTATAATTGTGAAATAGAAACACTTATGACAACAGACTCCATTTGATTATTTATTAAAGATAATGTTTCTGATGGATTATGAGCCAATTGCTTGTCTCCATGGAGAAGTTCCTCCAGCTTTGCCTGGAATGTTCCACAGTATGGCATTAAATGTATCTTAACTTGCATTTATTACTATGTAGGTGTTTGAATTGGATTTAAAAAAAATTTTTTTTTACTGTGCACAAGCTCATCTCTTCACAAATGTGACCTGTTACTTGGCCAGATGGCATCACTGGCTTGTCTCCATGGAAATAGTTCTAACAATAATCCACAGAATTACTTTTTGAACTTTATCATATTTCACATTTCTACTTAAAAATGGAATTGATGTGTAACTTTAGTTGGGGCTCAAACTTGCTGCTTTCAATTCCCTGGAAAACTACCTTCATTCCAAACTGTGAAATAATCCAGTCACAATTCAATCTTACCATACATCTCCACTTTCTGATGTAAAAAGTATATAATATTACATGAGGAAAACCTTGTTATGAGATTGCGGGGTATCTGTACTTGGTATTTCAGGCTAGACAGCATAAATGTTCACTTCCACTGCCACATGCTGAGCTGCTATCGATCAGCAGTCTCCCTCTGTCCCACTGCAAGGACTTCTGAGGAGCTGGAGAGCTTCTATTAAGCCAATGCACAGAGGAGGAGGTATAGGTCCTGTCATTGATCTGAGCCTCTTAACATGCAAACAGCCCACAAGCTCATGAACTAAGTCTCTACAATGTTAGAGCCATGACAAGTGGAGGAAGGCCTGGGAACTGGGTTTTGTAATGTTACACAGTCATAGGGGAAATGGTTCTGCAGCTCCACTAACAGTAAATGATCATAAATTTGAATATATTCCGTAACTACAGTAAGTTCCTGTTCCTCTAATGTCACTACATTGCTTTATTTTCCGCACACCTATTATACAAGTTATCAAAGATGTTTGCATTTGAAAGGAATCCTTTATTAACACACTTTGCGTTGTCCTTTTAAACATACGGCTTCTCTGTGTGATGATTTGTCATTACTTTATATTAATCTAGACTTCCATATTTAGAACTGCCGAGGTGTGACTGCAGGAATATCAAAGAGTGCAGATTTTTTTTTGTTTATTGTTTTCTTGTTGTTTAAATATTTACTAAATAAACTTACAGATGGTATCTTTAATGCCATTTTAATAAAGTAACATAAAAATGATATTGAATTATTTGAATTTCTTTTTCGCCCAATCTTTTCAGAAATAGAATTTTGAATAGAGATAAAATGCAGCATTTGAAGTTGGAAATTTTAGTACAGACTATTCTAATTTAGGATATAAGTCAAATGTGAGTATGTGGCATCTGACGTGTACTCTGAGGTCAAGAAAGTCAGAAAAGGAGAGAAGGAACAAAGATACTGGATTATTGGTCAGAAAAAAAACAAAAACAACAAAAAAACATAGCTATTTCTGTACATATCTTATATTTTTTACAGAGGCTGAGATGGAAGAAAAGCACACTCATGTTTTCATTTCTGTGGAGGGCAATTTTCTTTTTCAGACATCGTATTCAAGACATCACTGGTTTGTATCAGAGCTAAGTGCCCCAGTAGCCACTGCCTTTTGGCTGCACACAAACATACTGCATTATCTTGTCCTCTTTGAATTTACTCACTGCTTTCTAATATATAGACACTAAAACTGAGCTACCATGGTGATGTGTAAACTTTTGTTGCTCTGAACGTTCCTAAATTGTTTTATTGTTGACAGTTTTATATTTTATTTTCAAGTAGGTGATAAATTTGCTTTTAAAAGTTACTGCAAAAAATACGTTAACCAACCCAAGCCATTTTCCTAATCCTAACCTTATCGAGAATCAGGACGGTTCACGGTTTGCATGCTAGTTGTTGATAGTTTTACCAATCACAGCAAAACTCTGATCTGGCCTCTGAAGATTGTGAAAAGTGGAATGCTGCAAACTGCTTGAAATGAGCTAGTTTTGTCAGCACCTTTAGCCATAACCTTTAGTCTAACCTTGTTCTAAACATCATTACTTTAATAAATACTTAAGCAGCTCACTTCAACATATTCCAATCTTTTCACAGGTTGATGCATATTACATTCTCCGCTGTCTTGACCTTTGAACTTTTGTCTTCCCTGTATACACTAACAAGACATCTACAAGGTACACGTCTCTTTAAAATTGTAGTAAATCTGATAAACAGTGTAAGAAACTTCACTTTTAACTCATGGTTTCCTAATTTGATATTTCAGTATTTCTGAATGCGTGGTCTTCTTACAGATTGTAGAAGCTTTGGGCATGTTTTTGTCCCAGCTCTGTGGTCCCTGTGCCCCAACCTCGCTGATCTTTCACTTCCTCTTTCCCACAACCTTCAGCTCCACCGCCAGACAAACCTGCTAATGCATAATTTAACGTGCTGCTAACGTCCTCAGATTAGAAAGAGAAAATTGTTTCGGGAATGCATGAATGTTTAAAGAGCAGTCGGTGAACCTCCACCAGTGTCTGCAAAGGCCCATGCTGCTGTCATCAATTTGAGCCCAAAACTAGCATCAGAGGGCCGAGGTGACATCATGCTACAATATTTAGGATGAAGAAGAAAAACAGTGGGAAAAATGTGTGAAGCGCTGACCTAGAAAGGTGTTGAAACAGATTTGAAAATGTAACAAACACAGCTAGTTCATTTTCATCTATCTGCAGTGGTCAAAAGATTTCCCTCACTTTCTTTTTCCTGGTTTCCAAATGTTTCACCGTGATGAATTCATGCTTCACTTCCCAGTTCACGGATGATCAAATTGCTTTAAAAGTAGATGCAGACAGAACACAGTGGTCTCATTTGTATCCTTTTATAAAATATCTGAACTGGGACAAGACCAATGTTATGTTATTACAAGAAAATTGGATACAGAAAAATAGAGGTTGCATACGGCTTTCAAAATGTCTTAAATTGAAGTAGTATTAAAACAAATACTTGAAGGTGCACTTTTCTGGTGTAGGATTTGGTATATTAGACAAGCAGGTGACACTATTGGGCCAGATCTGTGGAACGGCAGCCCTCTTTACAGTAAGAATGCATGGTTTTGAACACGTGTAATGAAAGGAATGCAAGATAAGATAAGTTTAATGGCGTACGGTGGAACATTCAAGGAATAAGCAGTAATACCATAACTTCTGTGCCGTAGAAGAACAGAATATATGTAGTGTAACTTTACCGTATACTAGTGAAAAAGTTGAGCAAATAAAAAAATCCTATATCCTAGTGCTTCCCAGTTATACAGGATGGCACTGTTGGTCTATTTGAAAACAAGAACAATAGGGCACAGTGTTAGCAGCAGAAGTGGAATGGGGCTAAGTGGCTGGGACGGTTGAGGCGAGCTCTTAGCTTTGTTGCCAGTCTAGCTGCATGCTTTGGCAGTAGCTCCCATAAGCCCCTCACACAAGGATCGTCTGTGCGTGTCCATAGTTTGCCAGTGATCTCCACACAAACTCTTATCTGCGTCCAGGCTCAGAACAGACTGTTTACATCGGATTGTGATCAAAGCACATAAACCCACCACCCATCCCCGTGATCTAAAACATAGATTATGGAAAACCCACGGTGGAAACACAATCTGAAGTGAATGATTTGCAAATTTCATGTTTTGTCAATAGATGACTAGGTAAATTACTCTTGTTTGGGCAATTTAACTATGATTTAGGGAGATGTACCTGTTTTTTCCTGACATAAAAATGTGAGAAACAGAAGTGCTTCTTTTTAAACTCTAAAGTTATTCCTCTCTTACCTCATGCAATCCGAGCATCTTAATTTCTCACTGCAGTTTATAAGCATTTTTCACAACTTTCACAGATTAGAGTGGAGTCTGACTGGCTTGATAGAGCTGACATCAACTAGTGTGCACTTATTGATACTCAAAAAATAAAATGGTTCATAATTACATGCAAATAGTACATACCGATTTTATTCCAACCTCAAGAGCTGCTTATACAATACACCTGTACTGGGGCAATGTGCTGTATTACTGTAGTACTGTATTACTGTAGTGGGAACAGGCCCTTTAAAGAGGAGAAAATAATATAAAGTTGAGAAGCACCACGTTTCATACACTATATTTCACCTAGAAGAACCTGTCAGGATAATCCCAGGGCAAAAGCAGACCTTTCCACAGATCTTAAGGGTTGTCTTGGCCATGCAGCAGTAGCTTAGCTTAATGCATTACCATAACTCAACCCTAACCTGTTTCTTAAAGGAGCACTGCTATTTCCGTGGTAACAGGAAACAGAAGTAACAGAAGTTACTGGTCAAATCTGTGGAGATGTTCCCCTGCTTACTGTATGAATGTATGTTTTTGTTGAATTTATGAGCAGTAGAAACACCTGTAACTGTATCCATGTAAGATTTAAGTTTAATGTCATAATATGGAACATTCAAGGTAAAGCAATATCATCTCCATGGAGACAAGCAAATGGCAAATCCACCGTCGCAAAAGTTACACAGTGTACCTTAAGTAGTTACTAAGGCATCACATTTCTTAATAAACTATATGTTCATTATGAAGTACCGTAAAATACCAAATAAGAGCCGGGTTCCAATTAACCGCTGGGTCACCGGGTGCAGATGTATATTTTGATAAATAAAAGCCGGTTCCAAATCAACGCTGAGTCTAATGTACGAGCTGAAAGACAGAAGTCGTGCTGCGACAACAGGACGCTGGACTGATGCTCGTGTTGTCTCTACACAAACAAAACTTAAAACCACATGGCTCATTTGCATAAACTATAAGCGCTGAAAAAAACCCAGCTCGCTCCTTGTGCCCTGATGTGGTGGAGGAACGTTCTCACTCTGCTGCTCCACACTTGCTGCATCTGTCATTTGTTTGATTGTTCACGTTGACGGAAATTTCTGCATGTTTTAATGACTTTCTGTCATTCAGGATTCGCTTTCAAAGGTGGGGAAACACCCGCGCCGTAGATATTTTGTTGTAACATTTCAAATTAACTAGCCTACGTCTGTATGGAAAGTCATATGGAAAGAATTTGAGTACCATATTTTCCCAGTTTTGCTGAGGGAGATTTTTGTGAGGAAGGACTTAATCGCCTGCCCTAAATTGCCGCCTGGTCTCAAATAAATGCCTGGTTTGTTAAGGGACTCAAACAAACAAACACCGGCTGTTATTTGGGATTTTATGGCAAGTCTTCGGTCATTTTTATTAAGAGTGTTTATAGTGTAGTTATCATAAAGTCAGTTTTATACCCATTTTATATATTTGTGATGAATTCAAGCATTACTATTAGCATTGGACTACACTAGCCTCATCTTTTCACAGGCTATTTTATTTGAATCTTTTACTGTACTATTACAAATCTGCTGGTATCCCTCTTTCCCATATTGTAAACACCATGCTCGCTCACTGAAAATAACCCACAAACTTAAACTTGATGCAGTATTTGGAAAAATGCTGTTACATAAGTGTAGTTTATGATTATAGCTTGACTAATAGCCTAAATTCACATCTTACATATTGGTGTCATGGCTTCTGTTGGTAATTCCCTGTGTGTTTTATGGCACTGACTCTTGCCTCAAGTTAATTAGCTCTAAACGGAGTAAATATATAGACACACTTTGTCTGGGGTTGCACTATAATTGTTATTTAAGCCATGAAATATGCCCAGTGGTGTAAAAAGGTTATTATGTGCGGAGCTGTTTTGTTTGTTGCTCAGGATAATAATGGGGAATGATGGCATATGACCACGGCTGAGTCCAGAAAATTCCTTCCCTTACTTAAATATTCATCAAGCGCAAACAATACTGCAACAACTAAAATCAAGGTAAGTTAAGATTATCTGAGTAAATACAAAAACTAGACTTTTTGTACTTAAACTATGAAAAAACATCTTATACTTTAAGGTGCATTGTTTAACTTTTCCGGTGGAAGATTCGTCAAATGCTTTTCTTCATGGAGATGTTATTGCTTTGTCTGAAATGTTTCACAGTGTGGTATTAAACCTTCTCCATGGAGACCAAACCAGGCCAAGTTATAGATCAGATCTGTGGAGAGATGACCCCATTCACAGCCAGAATGCCTGTTTTTCAAGGTATTTTTGAGCTATAAAACCACCTGTAATTGAATAAATGTAAAGCAGACCTGTTAAATGTCATATTCAGAGAAACAACAGGTGACGGACCCCCAATCAAAAAGTTACACAGAGCACCTTTAAGATAAAAAAAAAATCATCTCTTTCAACTTAAAATAAGAAACAAAATCTAATGTCGCTTGAATCAGAAAAAGTTATGCTGAATCTACTCAAACAGCCAAATACTCTTGATTCAAGTCATTTCAACTTACCTAGATATTGGTTTTTGCAGTGAACCTAATGGATTTAAAGTTATTTCAGATTATTTAACAAAAAAACATTTCCATATCACACTTGTAGAATCTAGCTCAGCTCATTTTTTCCAGCTCAGTCTCATTTGACTCAAGCTTTCGACTGATGTGTGATTGCAGCTTGCAGTAAAACTACATCGATCCCCACGAAAACACAATTAAACCCTGTATAAACCCTATAAGCAGTATTTAGACTAGAAGTACTAATTAATAAATGTTAGATTATTAGAGGAAGCATCGCATGGTAACCTCTGATTCCAGGAACGAAGTTGGAACAAAGTGGAAGAGGAATAATTAGTCCAAACACAGTCAACTGGAATTAAGAGGCATTTAAGTCTATAGGAGAAGGCCCGAGCTCCACAAGGATGCAATTATCATGTCAGGCCGATTGTGCACTTGGTAATGAAGTAATGAACTCAAGGCAGGACTTCTCAGGGCAGTCAAGAACCACACACTCACGCTCGAAGATACAGGATTAGACCATATACTCATTTATACAGTATATTTAGAGAAAAAGCATAGAAAGCAGCTGTACTGGCCCAAGAATACATCTTAAGTCTGTTCAAAAACGCAATAAGTCTTCAAGGTGCACATTGTAGTTGCTCTGGTAGCATGGAAATGTTGTTGAGTTGTCTAGAATATTCCACTTTATGGCATTAACTGTATCTTTGTAGGTGCAGTTGATTCATTATGGTCTAGACTAACATGTCACTCACTGATTCACCGCATAACTCAGGCTCGTGACCGTTATCCACGACAGACGCACTTCTATTTAAGATTCATCTCAGTCTGTTTTTGATTTCGTGATGCAAATGTCATACCCCAGACTCCCAGCCCCATCCTCCAAATGTGGTTTACGACCATAGCTTGAGTAATACGCTCAAATCGTATCTGACATGTTGGTGTCATGGCTTCTGTTGGTCATGTATTTCTTTTTTCCTTATGCACACTTTAGATCTATGACACTTACTTTACTGTCTGGATGTGTTTAACTGATTAGCATTCATGTCTTTTGTCAAACTGGATGCCTTGCCAAAATGTGACATGTAAAATGTGTTTTCATGTAAACAAAATACACTAATGAATCACAATAACTCATTTTGTAATCATGAAGCCATTATTTTATTTTAAATCCGTTGATAGTACATAAAATATTTAAACCACTGACAGAACACAATTTGGACAATGGAACCACTTATGTCATTTTTGTGGATTTTGTGTGGATAAGTGGACACTACCAGGCCGATTTACTGGTCAACAGCTCAGAACTAAAGGTGACTTTTTCTCACAAAGAATGTACGTTTTTCAAGATATTTTAGCCAGAAAAATCAAAATCTTTGTAATGTATATGTCACTATGGACCTTAAGTAGAATAAAGCATACAGTAGTCAGCTATATGTGTCCAATACAGAGATAAAACTCAAATTGAGATTCACATGACTACACAAACATGCACTAAACCACTTGTGCCAGTGTGTATCAGATATTATGTTTCGTGGTGTCATTGCCTTGAAACTGTGCTGTCTTATGCTTCATTTTTCATTTTCCGTATAATTAACATCCTCTTCTCGGTATTTTAGGGCACTAATTGAACAAGTTCTATCAAAAGAGAAGTGGTTACAAAATCGTCGTGCATTCATGACTAACTTTTGAATTTGGGTGGCAGGTGTTGTACCAGACCTTTTAAATTCCAGACATTAATTGACTACTTTGATGACACCTTTAAAGAAGCTGAGTCAAAGCAAGTAGCTTCTATTTTCTTTCACTGTTAAATCCAAGGCTTGTTTATTTGTCTAGTTCAAATTTGTTAAGATAAAAGTGACATTTTTCTTTGATTGGACCGTAATGTTCTGTTATTTTGTTGATAAAAATGATTCGGAACAATAATCACAAGTTCATAAATTATGATGTAGCCTATTATTATATTTTGTGGAAGCGGTCTCGAGGAAAACTGTTCCCGTGTATTACTGCAGTAAACAATGCCACACATGTAGAGAATGGTGAACTAAGGTGTGAAATATTGTATTGTACAGTATTGTAGTCTTCAAATTACCATAAATTAAATAGATGGGAAATAATATGATAATAACTGACCACTAAACACCTCAAGAATGGCTGAAAAGAACAGTATATATCTTTTCTGGCAAAGAGTTCAATACTTTCTTCTCTCCATTGAAATTTATGGATGGCCGCTATGGCCATTTGTTTGTGGCCATACCAGCTCGTCAAAGCCTGATCCCGTCAGATCTCAGAAGCTAAGCAGGGCCAGGCCTGGTTAGTACTTGGATGGGAGACCACTGGGAATTCCAGGTGCCACAGTGGGGCACCAGTGGCAAAAATTGTCGTAGTGTCCTTAGGCAAGGCACATCACCCACATTGCCTAGTATGAAAGTGGTGTGTGCGTGAATGGTGGTGGTGGTCGGAGGGGCCGATGGTGCAGATTGGCAGCCTCACTTCCGTCAGTCTGCCCCAGGGCAGCTGTGGCTACAATAGTAGTTTACCACCACTGGGTCTGGAGTGAATGAATAATGCTCTGTAAAGCGTCTTTGAGTGTCCTGAAAAGCGCTATATAAAACTGATGCATTATTATTATTATTATGAATTTGTCTGGCATTGAACTTATTTATGTTCATACAGATGAGCAATTCATGTCACCAGATGAAGTGCAGGTCAGAACTGTGGAGAGGTGAGCACATTTTTTAACTAATTTCTTTGGCAATAAAACACACATTAAGTTAAAATCGTTCTAATTTCTGTGGAACAGTCTAAAAAAGCAAAAACAATCCCAGGGAGATGAGAAGGTGGCAGAACCAGAAAAGTTACACAGTGCACCTTTACATACCTACAGCTATAATCTTACCCTTGCTTGTAATCCAAACCTTGAAACAATAATCAATGTCATACAGTCCAAGGCTAAAACCATGGCCTAACATTGAGGTTCACAATTTTGGAAGAAAAGAAATGGATTTTTCTCACCACGATTGGGATTTGTGATGTCATGTTGAATTCTGTTCACAGTGCACATTGTCATTGTCAACTCCAGGAGCGTTAACATTTGAGATAAGACTGAAATATGAATGGATAAACTAATACAAGAATCTCATGCATTTCAGAACACATTTGCAGAGGTCTAAACTACAGGTAAGACTTGATTCTGTGAAAAGACAGGACATTTTGTTCTTCACAGAAGGCATTATATTATCTGAATAATTTCAGCGTTTGTGATTTGACAACTGTCCTAACTCAAAACTGGGATTTGGATTCGGTTTCAGTGTATAAAGAAGTGTGACATCACCCATAGTGTTCTGTTCCTGTTAAATAAAGCTAGGAGTGAATTTGGAGCCAGGTTCCATCTTAGGAATAGAAATAGAGTTAATATGAACATGTTAAAACCAAAATGGCGATCACAGCAGCAGTTACAGAGAGAGGGGCGGCAATTTTCAATGGAAATACAATTGGAGCTAGAGTTGATGGAGCTTCGAAGCACTCACTTACTATTCAAAATGCGGTGGCTAGTGGGTTAGCGAGGTTCATTTATATATACAGTCTAAGGTCACAATATACTGAGCAGCCATAACCCAACATTACCCCATTTGGCTTTGTTTGTGTCAGCTCCTAAACTCTACTTACTTTTCTCCCAGCTACATTCATTGAAGTCTCTTTAAAAATGTGTAGCCACTGCAAAAACCCACCGTCTCCCTCATGCATAAATACTATAGGGTGAAAAGTGCAGAAACTGACCATCTGCTTCCTCCTAGATAGCCCAAACACAGCGCTTTGAGGGCCAAAAAACTGTCAACTAAATACCGCAGATTCCTTGTGCCATTTGCAAAACCCACCAAGCCCCATTTGCCCTCGGAAAACTGGGTCGCCCCAAAGTTCTTCCGTTGTGCGAGGGGGAGATGCTCCGTAAAATCTGAATAGTCGTTAAGTAATACGGCTTATGGCTCCGGGTGACACTAAAAGAAGAATTAAACATTGCATCACTTAAGCACTATTGTCACGAATATATGGAGGACAAAACGATGCACTATTAAAACCACAAAATAAGACTTAAATGGGACAGATATACGTATAGCTGACAGTTGTAGCACTTTACAGCTATTAGGTTTCTGTGTAGGAGGCTGATAACTCAAAGTGCAGTAGGATAGTGGGCGAAAAACTACACAAATGTTACAGGTGGCACTTCTCTACACTCTTTTCAGACTGTATAGAGACAATGAAGTATTCTTTGCTCTCTTAGGGATAGTATCTTGTCTGTACAGTTCCCAAATAGAGTTCAGTGGAGGACAGGAGCTCACAGACTGCGAGGAGCGACTTTCCAGACTTCAGTTGTGCCATGTTGCGTAAGAGAAAAGAATCAGGCTCGACAAGGGAGTTCTGCTCAAAGATAGACACAGGATTAAAGTTTTAGAGGTGTGAGTGGAGGGGGCTGTCTTTGCCCGGAGCACAGAGTGACTGCAGTACTTTAGTCCTGCCATTAAGACCAAGTCAATTATTCACATATGTCTAGATTGATGGATTCTTGAGACAATACAAACTTTAATATGCTTAATTAAAGGTGCACTATGTAACTTCTCTGGTTTGGGGCTGCATGTTTCCATCAATATGCTTTTATTTCTCTTTACATATTTTGTACTATGGCAGTACACACTCCACAAAGACCCATGTATTTTTAGCAACACAAAACAGCAATATAATAAATATAAGAGTCCAAAAGTAAGTAAAGTAAGCAGAAACATCCACAGGTGGTGGACATCGCACCAGAAAAGTTACATAGTGCCCCTTTAATGAGTTTTTTCATTGAGCTACAGAATGTTGTTTTCAATAAAGACCTAGGCAAGGTAACACGATTAATACAAAGCAGTTAAATCACAAAATATCAGATCATAAAATCATTTACATCTCTCAAGAAAAAAAACAACATATACCATTTTTTCAGACTATAAGTCACACTTTTTTCAGGGTTTGGGTGGTCCTGGACTTATACTCAGGTGCGACTTATATATTACATTTTTCACACTGACAGTCCATACACGAAATATATGAATTGTATATATGAATAAAAAATGAAAAAGCAAATCGTTAATCTTTTTTTCATTTTGGTTTTATAGACAAATAATAAAGAAAATAGTTTTTTTTTTTCATTTTCTTATTTTTGGTTCTATATTGAAAAACAAATGAACGAATGATACATGGATTATTCTCTATTGGGTTGTTTTTATTACTATAATGTCTATAACTTGCCTTTCAAGATGAAATGTTGATTCTGGGTCTCTGATTTTATAAAATAAATTTCCCCCAAAAAGTGCAACTTATAGTCGAAAAATATGGTACATATACACACACCACTAACATTTCAGGTGCAACAACTGAAAATTTTGGAAATGGCATTCGACAATGGTATGGATTCTGACACTTGCACAGACTACAATGGAGGCAAACAACTCCTGTTCAAAATCAGAAAAATGAAAAAAAAAACAAAAAAACTTTTTGACATGACAATCTGAATTACAAATTAATTAAAGTTAGACTAAAAATCACAAAAATCACATCGCAACTAAGCTATATATAGCATCTCAGTAGGATTCTTAGTAGCTTTTTAGAGTGAACTAGTTAATTTGCAGCTTTGTACCGAGTCATGCTTGAATGTACAATTTCTCAGATGAGTCCGTCTTTACTCAGACATAACATATAGTGTGCCAGTGTTGATATTTTCCAGGCAAAAGTGAGCTGACCCTTATATCTAAGCACAGCCGTGATTCATCAGTTCACAAGTTCAACCCCTCCACATAAGTGCTGCTTTATGGAACGAGATGAGGCCAAGTTCAAGCCTTTGAAGCAGTACTTTAAATAAACACAAAATGCAAATATGCTAATAACTTGTACTTTAGTTCTTTGCTTGTGTCAGCCCTCGCGGCTCTTGTGTCAGTACCACTCAAAGAATAAGCGAAGCCTCATTGTCACAGGATTCTCAGCTCAGCTCAGTCGCTGTACAAAAGCCCTGTCATCCGTGTGACTTTGGCGCTATAGATTTTCGGGTCACTTTACAATGCAGGAGAAGACCGGCCACAGCTTAATACTTCCTCGGAGCAGATTAAGATAAGAATCGCTCCTCCTGTCCTCATTTCAGCGAGATGACAACCTCTGCTTCTACCCTCATTCTGACAAGAGAGACAGTGATATGTGTTTCTTAAGCAAAGCACCAGTGAATTTTCAATAGGTTTGAACTGGGGTCAGATATTTCAGAGTCTAACCTCAGTCGCGTTTTCTCTACAGCGCCGTAGCTTTGAATAGGTGAGGATAATTAAGATGGCTGGAAGTATTTGGACGAGGTTGCAGTTGCCCTGTGGATCTTTTCCTAATGGTTTTTCTCACACCGTTGCACCATGATACGTTCATTGACTGACTCCGGCACATAAAAATCTGATTTTGCCTGCAGTTTTACTACACTGTCAATAGAAGAAATAGACGCCTCCAAGCTGGCTTTGTGATGAGATTTCTGGATTGCCTGCGACCACAGACAATACACCTTAAGTAAAAATCCAATTCTGTGAAATGAGAAGCAAAACTGTGTCAAATGGAAATACAGTTGAATTAAATTATTTTTTTCAATTTAGAAAAACATTTTTACACTGAGAAGACTAATGCATATGCAACCAATTCAACCTATGCATGGAACACATCAAAATACTGTGACAAGGACAACAAATACAAAAAACTTGTTGATAACAGGATTTTGTAAAAGCTCAGTTTTGTTAAAAATGTGATATTTTACTTCAGTGGGGTATTAACTGTTAACACATGACATATTTACATATTTAGACCAACATATTACCTTTTATTGTTTTGAAAATGCTATATTCACCAAAAAACAAAAATATATTAACATATTTTATAAGATTCACTTGTTTTTCTTTCTAAATCATTGTGCATCCCGCTAAATTGTATCACACTGCAAAAAAGCTTGGCCAAAATTTAAGATATAACCACTTAAATCTATCAGAAAAATGACTTAAATGTAGTGAAATTATCTGTCCATGCACCAAGATCATTTGACAAGAACTAGTAAGTAGATAATAAATTTGAAAACAAGACGAATAACCTGATATAAATTTTAAAATCTTGGCCAGATCAGGGTAATGTGAAGTGCATGTTTCTGTATATTTATGGAGAATTATCACGTGGGAGCTTAGATGATGTATCGTGGGCTGAGCATTTGCACAGAATCTTACAGCTAACCATAAGGAGGCTTCGAACAGGGCCCAGGAGAGATTGCAAAATTACCGAAACATGCATGAGCGATATCTAACATCTTGTCAGGCATGTTTTTGATGAGGGAACAATGTTATAACACGATAGAAAACTCCAAAAATGCTTTAATTATAATCGCCTTATTAGTTCAACTTATAATCCCAACTTTTAACTACCCTTGCAACTTATAATTAAACATCTCATCTGCATATCACGTTTTTGATTTTTTGGGAGGCAATTTATTTCACCAGAATAACCAAATCATTCCACCGCAACATCTTCTACACTTTGAACGCTGATTAATTTAGGCAAAATCAACAAAAAGAACAACAATATACACGCACTAATTGGACTAGCTGTACCCACACACTATCCATTCTAATTGACTTGGGTTGTAAGCACATAGAAACGATAGGTGGCCCAGTCAACTGCTCATTTGGGGCTGCTAAATATTTACTGGATCAGAGTCTCTAGGCTAGGGCCCTTCCTGTTCTCGAGTGAGTTTTATGGACAGAATGTGTATGGGCGATTGTAAGGAGCCCACATAGTATTGATCAGGCAGTGACATGGCTGTAATGCAGGACACTAGTGCTAATGGAGGAAGATAAAGGAACTATAAACCCGTGGAGAGGCCCAGTTCATCACAGCAAAGCCAGATAGCGGCTGCCCAAGCGAGGACTAACAAAAAGGATTGTGTTTTTTATACATAGAGGCAACCAAGTGTCTTTTATGGGTGTTTGGAAGATGGTAGTAACAATATATGCCTTTCTACTAGGCTCGTGTAAAACAAATTGTATTTTTTCTGACAGGTATTGTGATTGCAGATATTTTAAGTTTGCGATTTAAAAGTGCAATTCTGTTCAAGGTACAGACTATAAACAGCTCCAGGGGTAGGGACATTTGAGAGTGGAATATGAACTAAGGAACTATGGGTAAAACAGACTTTTTCCCATAAAAAAGACAAAGGACAGTCTCTTACCTAAAACTGTTCAGCCACTGTGATTTGATCTGCCAACTCAAATTACAAACAGATTGCGATATATTGTGCAGTGTTGCTTTGCCTGGAATGTTCCGCAGTATGACATTAAATCGATCTATCACTTTAGAGATAAGAAGGTATTTTTAAACCTAAACCTGTAATTTAATAATCACACAAATAAATAAAATGTCCACAAAGAGCAGGCTGCAAGCTCCTCCTGGTGCTTGTTTCCTGATATGAACATTTTCTTCTTTCAGCTATAATCTTCAACAGGATGGTATTAAATGTACCTATCTCCATGAAGAATGTTCCACAGTAAGATTTTAACTTTCTATATCCTTGGAATCTCCCTGATTCTATGATGCCTTTTCTCTCATTTTTAAAGGGACAGTTTGGAATTTTGGACATAAGGCCTCATTTCCTAGTGTTGGAGACATGTGGAGACACTTTTTAAAAAAAAAAATTCCATCCAGTCTTTGTATTTGGAGAGGTTGCTGGTGCTAGGCTAGCACATGTCAATGGGCATAGTTGTCCTGCCACTAAAAAACAGTCTTACCCACTCCACAGTGCACCTGAGGCAAAATAACTCCAGACTGTCGATGTAAATGTCTGTGTCAACGGAATAATTTCAGAAGTAAAACTAACCTTGCATTTGAAGGATTTATGTCTAAGCAGCAGCAGTGAGTTGTACTTCCTAATAAAAAGCTCGGCAGCGGCGGACTGATATATGAGAAAATAGTCCCTCAATATGCGGCGATTTATGCGATGCAAGGTTTGTTTTATTTCATTTCATTATTCTATCAAAACAGACATTTACATCGACAGTCTGGCGTTATAATTGTTTTGCTTTGGCTGCACTGTGGAGTGGGTAAGATTGTTTTTAGTGGCAGGACAACTATGGCCATTGACATGCACTAGCCTAGCACCAGCAACCTCTCCAAATTGCTGGTGCTAGGAAATGAGGCCCTATGTCCACAATACTGAACTATCCCTTTAAGTTTCAAGTCTGAGTTTTAAGTCTACGTCTGATGATGTCCAAAAATGTACACTGTAGTGAAAGTCCCATACTGTACCTTTAAGTTATCATGATTTGATATAGGTGAAGTGAAGTATACCGTAATACTTAATGACAGTAATTGAAAAAGGTGAGTGTTTGGGCTGATATTCAGGTGATGATATAGGAAAATTAGACTATTAGTGGAGAAAGTTCACTCTTGAGGGGGTGATGGGGGTGATGGAGCGTGAAGCGTGATGGGCAAGAGCAGAATTATATGAAAGTGACCAGAGCTGGCAGGGGGAGTCTTATGGTGGAATTTCTGCTTCATTTGCACTCACTGACGCTTTGAAAAGATGCTCTAAATATGCAGTAGCCCTGAATATGCATACTGCGATGAGGAAGTACTGGCCCTTTCTGTTTGTTTACCAAGGCCCCCGGGACTGTCTTTGCTCTAAATCGGGGGAAAGAAGCTAATTGCCTTTTTTGTTACTTATAACCTTTAACTTTTGGATTCATATAGCTTCCTGCAATTACACAGCTCGCCAGAGGACATGAAATTCCCCTATTAGATGTCTGTAATATTCAATGGAACTTCACAGCATTTTAGAGCAGGTATCTGTACTTTTTACTCCACGGCATTTTTGAACAGGACTGAAAAGTAATGTTTTTTTTATAAGGGTGAGGGTGTATTTTTAACACAAAAATATAGCAACAAATACAATTCACTTCACTTCTGTTGACCATTCTTCAGCACAAATCTGTATTAAAATCACCACATTTGCAGCTTTCTTAGACTTCAGAATCTGCGCAAAATACTTTTTCTGTTACTCTTTAAGTATATTTTCAACAGGTACTTGAATACTTTTACTTGAGTCGAACTGAGCACTTCTTCCATCAAAAACTGAGCACTCTTCCATCACTCATATTATGTTCCTGCTGGAAAACCAACACGTTTCCTCGGACCGCACGGATTCTATTTCACAATTACTAGGAAGTCTGTGTTTTTTTTACCATACAATAGCTGTAAAAGTCCACTGGGCAGTAGCGCTCAATCACACTGCTTGGAAAACACTACTGCAATAATTATTGATCCAACAAGAATATTTCATTTTTATTGCCTGCAATGGTTTACGATACAGTAGCGGTATATGGACTAGAGCCCCACATAACCCCAGGCCTTTCTCCTCTGTGTTAAATCCTCACAGTGTTATTTTCTCATACACCTCTTTTTAGCTCAGCCTTCCTCTGTTCACAACATACTGTTTTGTTTGTTGGTAGCCAGATTGCAATTGTTCTTAACAGATGTGAGCTTAAGTTTGTTTCTAAGTTCCCCAAGAGTTTTGAGACTATCTACCAACTTACAGGTTTTCCAATAAATCTTGCACAACCTGTCGGCATTTAGCCTCTCCGAACACTTATTTTTTTCAGTGTGTGTTCTGCAAGCAATAGATATTTTGTTATTCGTAGTGAAAATATGGATTGTAATATTCTGTAATTTTGTTTATTTTGTGGGTTTTCAACCATTTTACAACATGTGATGATACAAGTTTGAACATTGGATCTCTAGTATTATGATAGAGCACCAAATTAACTGAATTAATTTTTGTTTGTTGTTTAATATTTTAAGTAGTTTTGTGACAACCCTTTTTAGACGGAGGGTCGAAAACCTTCCACTATCTAAAAACATGTTCTTTTACCTGCAGTATTAAACAAAATGGCTTAAAATGTCTCATTTCCATGGAGACAAGCAGGTGGCCAAGCTTCCTTGTCAAAGTCTGATCTCATCAGATCTCAGCAGCTAAGCAAAGCAGGGCCTGTTAGTACTTGGAAGGGAGACTGCTGGGAAAAATCAGGTGTCGCACTGGGGTGCCAGTGGTAAAAACTGTTGTTGTGTCCTTAGGGAAGACACTTCATCCACCTTGCTAGTATGAATGGTAGTGGTGTGACCATGAGTGATGGGGGTGGTCAGAGGGGCTGATGGCGCAGACTGGCAGAGCAGTCTCTCCCAGGGCAGCTGTGGCTACAATAGTAGCTTACCACCTCCGGGTGTGAAGTGATGCACCAAATTGTGACTGGAAAAGACTAATGCATTATTAATATTATTTGCACCATACCATGGGGAATTCCTCGATTTTGATACTAAGCATACTCTATCCTGACCACAATGATAAACACATCTTTTAGACAACTGAATGTAAACTTAAACACAAAATCATTGTTTCTTCAATATTATCATGTGGTATTAAACAGAAAAGAACAAAAGTTCTGCTATTCATACTATTGTAAGTATTATTTTTCTAAATGACCCAAGAAAAGTCCAGTTGTGTCCTATTCCTGTGATTCTTTTCAATACTGGTACTTGTTCAGAGGCGTATAGTCTCTTTGCTACTAGTTTTCTTATGGATTAGTATCTGCAACCCTACAACATTGGTTATGTCAGTTGATCTGGACTCAGTGGAAATAGCAGCAGGCACTGGAGCATTTGGAGTCTGTTTGAGTCATTGAAATGCAAAGAGAAATTTCCAATCCTTACGTATTGGGTACTTCGGTTTTTACTACTGCCTCACTGTATATTCAGTCTGCCTTCTGCCAAGAAAGTGTGTTAAGGGTAAACAACATGAATCAAGATGTTTTGCAGAAATCTTATATCAGTAGTGTCTAGCCATAAGGAGGAATGATCTTTTCCCCATATTCATGTCGAAATAAGCTTCACTGGTGATGCTTGGAGCTATACTTTACTATATTTTAGAGTCAAAATTCTGAAAGCAGTTGTAAACATTTTCATAGCGGTCTCTGCTTATTAGAACATAATGGTCCTTTGTGATATTGATCATTTTCACTGATGTCACACACTCAAAACACACATTAACCCTGTGATCAATATGAGCATAGCTGTAACCAGAACAATACAAATAATACAAATCAGCTCAGCTTGCAATTCCTACTAAGTCTAATAAAAGCTCAGATTATAAGATAATTTGAGAAACAGACAGAGCAGTGCCTCCAGTTTTACCTCCCAGTGCACTGTTTTTAGGGCAAATATGTATTCCCTGCATTATTGGGATCACAAATATGCAATTATATATCAAGCTAGTGAATTTTCGGAGCCTGTTTTCGCATTCTTACAATACCAAGATGTCCGCTGCAATTGCCATGGCCACAGAGTCAGTGTTCTCTCTGGCTTTATTATACCTCATTAGATCCACCACTCTAATTATTATAGAAGGATACAAAATGCTGCATATGGCACGCAGAACCCACTGAGAGTAGCAGTACTAAACAAGAGCGTATTACACAGACTATTACACATAATAAACATGCACATATTTAGTGGCGGGGGGCTCATTATGTTTGACTTAAGAGAAACAATTTGTTAAAGGTTGAACGCAGTTTTTCTTTCTCCGAAGGTTACAAAGCAATTACTCCATATAAGCAAAGGTGAATTTAAAAGTGCTATTTGCTAGGCCACATCACGAGGCATTGCACCTCAAAATGACAGACAGGGTACAATTACAGCTGTCAGCCTTTTCAGTCACGAAGCGTTTGACATCTCCCATACAAATCCAATACATACATCTGCAAGGAGCCCACTGGGGCAAATAATAATACCCAATACAAGCATATGTTTAATGAGCACAGTTTTATAAATAAATAGGACGTGTGGGTGTGTACAAATACAATGTACAATGAGTGTGTCAACATGGCACCCCACTGACGAGATGTGGAGGGATACAGAATAGTACTTCAATTTGCATGTATGTGGAAGAATTACCTTTTGTGGAGTTGTTTTTCGTTTATATGTATATAGGGCCAGGGACAGTTTTTAGACTGAGACATTTTTCTCATGCTATACTGTTGTCCGTTCATCAAAAACATGCCTAGAGTTGTATTTTATTTCGTTCACACTTGTTTCATTAAAGATGGACTATGTAACTTTTCAGTTGGGGGTTCGTCACCTGCTTGTTTCTATGGATATGTCATTGCTCTGCCTGAAATGTTCCACAGTATTACATTAAACAGCTCTACCTTACATTTATTCAGTTACAGGTGGTTTTATAGGTCAAAAATACCTACAAAAACAGGTATTCTGACTGTGAGCGGGGCTGCCTCTCCACAGACCTAACCTGTAACTTGGCCTGGTTTGGTCTCCATGATGATAAAGCATTTGACGGACCCTCCACCAGTTCCACAGTGCATCTTTAATCTATTAATTCAAAGTCATCTTCTCATAGCACTCAAAAAGTATTCGTTCCATATCCATACATTTGCCAGTTTAGTTGCGTCATAGATAAAACATCAAACTTTTCACGCATAGTTTTTAAATCTAAACCATCGCCAGAGTCAGTCTACGGTTAAATTGTGTTTACAACAAAGGCATGGCTCTGTTAGCATCGCATGTTTTATATATTTTTTATTTATATAACATATTTTATCATCTAATCTCCTTATTTCATGTTTTGCACTGAAAAAACTAAATCTAGTGAAGCTAAAATGACATGGATTGAGAAAGTTTTACCATGATTTGAGTAAATTTCACTTGACAAGTAAAATTATCTGCCACTGCAATAAGATTTTTGTGCTTGAAAATACATCTTGTTACACTTAAAATAAGAAAAACAACAACTTTTTGCACAAAAAAAAAACAACAAAAAAAAAACACTTATTCCACTGGCAGATCATGTCACATGTCAAGATGAGTTTACTCAAATAAAGTAAAATGCTCTTAATTTAAGTCATTTTAACTTACCTAGATATTGTTTTTTTTTCCAGTGTGCATTGGTTACAACTCAAATTATTATTAGGCAGGTGACTTTTTTCTCACTTTTCTCCAACTATTTTACATACAACTGGAAGGAAACATGTCCTCTTAAAATAAAAACGAAAATAGTGTTTTTTCCCACTTAAAACTCAAATCCAGATTTCGAACAAATCCCTTTTGCTAGAAGCACAAGTGAAGCTACACAGGAAGCATCCCTAGTAACACTGTCTAGCTTTCAAAAGCCTTTCAGATCCTGCATTGATTGAACTTTACTGAAGCTGAGAAATAACATATGAATCCTTAAATTGACCACTATCCGCCTTTTCCGCTGCATTATCGATAATCCCCATTTTTCCTTGTGCTAGCAGTCAATATGGATTTCTATTAAGCAAACTGTGGCGCAATATTTTTTTTTTTCCCCACTGCAAACTGTTCTTTCGGCATCTCTTAAGCACTCAATAACTCCACGCTCAATTTAACTCTCCAGATATCGGCTGGGGTATACATCATGGATTGGAGGACTATCGCCTTCTGGTACAGTGGGTAGAAGAATGTCCACTATCACCTTACCTTTGGTCCACTTGACGCCTCTTTTCTCAGCTCTGATACACCCGATCTATAATTCTCCCAGCACCTCCTCTGACCTTCTAGTCGTTCGCTGGAAGACTTCCCCCTGTCAATCTCTGGCCCGGTTCCCCTCTGCCGTCTAAAGCTGTGCAAATTGACTGTACCCGTCGGATTGGGGTTGTGCGGAGATAGCGGCTCAGACCTTAGCTTGTCTGATGACCTACCTTGGCTTCCGTCTGCTGCTTAACTTCTTACAGATATTTATTACAGCCACTACTTCAACCCCTCTCTAATTCTCAACACTGTGCGCCCTCTCTCTCTCCCTTGCTCTCCGCATGGCCCTGTACTCCCAGACTTAGCTTTCCATCGGCGAGACGGTTTTATAACGAGAAGTGGGAGGAAAAAAGTATGGAACATTTATACAGAATGCAATTAAGCAACCACAAATGCTCAATTGCTAGACTGTATAAAGAAGTGGGCTAAGGGAGTGTGGCCCATAGCATTTGGCTCCAGTCAAATGAAGCTCACAGAGACTAGCAGTTATAGGAGCGAATATAGAGCTGAGTTCCATATTAGGAATTGAGGGGAAAAAAAAGTGAAATTCTATAAAAAAACACCAGGCTCATGTAGAGCGGGGTAATACAAACCTTGAAGAGACTCACTGTGAAGCTGACATTGAGTTGATGAAGCCAGAAGCACCATCACTCCTCACTTCCTATTTAGTTGCTAGTGTTAAAATATATATATCACGTGTGTCAGAGTCCTGCACGTTTTTTCGACAACATTTTTAAAAACTGCACCCGATCCGACCTGCTATAAATACATACTGACAAAACGAAACACACCCGTCATTCCGACAACCAAAAAAGTGCCACAACTTTGTACTGTCCACTCGCTAATTTTCTTTTCAGCTCCTCAGCAGTCATTTTGAGGACATCAGAGTTAATTGCAGGATGTCATATGCGAGGTTTGAAAATGAAAGTGGCAGAGATTTCTGGGAATGCGCGCCTGCAGGCAAAAACATATTGATTTTATATTTAATCATCTTGTAAAAACAATGGCATTTTTGCATTTCACTAAAATACAGCCGTGTTTTTTGTTCTGACCCGAACCCACATCCAACACAGCACAACATTTTTCACCCATTTCATTAAAATTTGCGGTTCATCCATCGGCATTCTGCAGGTACCCGAACCCGTGCAGGACTCTGTATCCATGGTGAGTGCATTGCTTTACCTAGAATGTTCCACACTACGGCATTAAACTGATCAGTCAAGCATCAGTTCAATTACAGCTGTTTTCACTTTGAACAGGTTGGCCTCTCCACAGATCTGATCTAACTTGACCTTGTTGTGTCATCTGCTTGTCTCCGTAGGAATAAATAAGTTTACTGCTATACTGAGAAACCTTCCAGAGAAAACCATAATATCTGCATGGAAACCAGCAGGTAACAGACCTCCAGTAAAGTTAAACATTGCGAATGGGGAAAATGCTTATTATAATAGAGCCTTTTCGAAAGCACTTCAATAAAAGTAGTGTTTGAGTAGTAGACAAAGTGGAAGCAAACAAAAAAAATCTAAATAATCACATGAATCTCCCAATAAATCTTCTTGGTGACAGTCATTTCTAGTTGTTTACTTCCTCTTGTAAATAGTAAAGTGCTTCCTGTGCTGACCTGGGTGACTTTGTCTTAAATTATCTCTTGCCGTTTTCTGCAGATTAGGTCACGAAAGCGATCCACGGACTTGCCACTTTTCCTGATTGCTATCATCAGCACCTCTCCGAAGGCGTGCGCGATTACAATCTGCCTCGAAGTCTGCTAAAGTGCTACTTGGGAAGCACTCGGTAATAAAGCGTCTTTACAAGCTTCAAGTAAAGTTAATCAATAGTCATCATACATTAGTGTAACATAGAAATTGCATCACTGCTCATTACACTCGGAAGACTAGAAGAGGTAGAAAATGAGCGATGGGGCATGATGTGAAATATGTGAGACCATCTTAAAATAGACTTAATAGAGATTCATGATATATGGCTGAGTGAATATGAGTTATGCTAATGCTAAGAGATGTCAAGGTATTCTGTTTAGTTTAAAGGGCCCAGATTACACTATTTGATCGATGTTATCATATAGTTACCTGGAGTTGTGTTTTGTTTCATTCACACTTGACCCTGCATATTTAAGCTGAGGTCTTCCCTCACACTGAAAACACTCTGTTCCACCTTGTGATGTCATGGGATAATACAGGAAGTGCTCCACTGTGTTTTTAACCCTTTTAGCCCCATTTAATTCCATGCATCAAAATCCCGTCCGTTCCTTTGACTTTAAAAATGTCAGAAAATGTCCCAGGAGTAAGTGCATTTGCCCCTTTTACCAGGATGAGTTCAGCTTTCAATATCTTGTTCAACATTACTGTATGTGTATTAATGTGTAATAACAGTTGAACGAGAAGAAAAGCACAAAATCACAAAAATACACACACAAAAAAAAAAAGAAAAAGCACCGAAAAAACACGGCAGCTCTCTCCAAATCTCCGCCACTCTGCACTCGATACTACAGGCTCCGTGGCAGGTGCTGCAGAAATGTATAATAATAATAATCCTGTATTGGTAGAAAGCACAACTTCTCTGCTTTCAGGAACTGTTGGATTTTTTTCCATAGCGCATGTAGTTCTGGAAATACGGTAATGAGAAGTCGCGCATGGAAACTGGTCTATGGGGGTTAAACTCCACACACCTTCATTTGGATGGTAGACCTAAGAACAACTAACATGCTAATAGCACGCTTTCTGATTATTGGACAATAAAGAGCTAGAATTAGATTCAGAGCTGCTTATTCAACATATCTGTACTCAGCCATGACATTTTGCTCACATACATGGGAAAAACAGGTACATGACCATTAACATATGCACTAGTGTTATAACGGGAACTTCAGACTACTATTATTACTCCTGCTACTATTTTATACAATATCATGAGATTTTCTACACACAAGAATAATAAAATAACTCTTCACTTTTATCAGATGATCATAGTAATCCCTTATAGATATGTTCATGACTCTTCCTTGATATCCTCTTAAATGAGCTACATTCAATAATCATTTTAGCATCTTCAGCGACTCTAGTTAACAAACATCTCAACCAAAAGCTACATGTCAGATCAGTGGAGAGGGTGCATGTATCTTTGAGCAAATAGACCCCTGTAATTCAATAAAGGAAAGCTAGATAAACGTGATGCCATACTGCAGAACATGCAAAGTTAAAACATCCCCATGGAAACAATCTGGTGTCAGAAAATGTTACTTCAAGAATTCTGTGGCTTCAAACAGTACCTTTTCATTTAGTTATGAGTAAAAGAATGTGGCACTTTTTGAAGCAGTTGTCACACTTCCCTTATGAAAAAACATGGGACAAAATGTCTTACAAGCTCAAACGAGCCTCCGCTGATCGCCATGGAAACTGTGAGCAGGTTTTTCTCTCGAACCATCTGCATTAGAGACATGAAGGCCATAGCATATCTCCTCATGAAACACAATGAGGAGAGAAGAGGCAAGCTGCTTCGCTTAGTAGTTTTAAGTCTATTTCACTGGTGGATATTGTCTGTTTTGATTTGACATCTTTCAAATACAAGAATAGATAATCCCGCTAGTCCAAAATCAATATGTGTATTTTTTTTCAGTTCTGTAATTTTGTTTTGTAAATGAACGCTGTGTTATTCTGGATAGTTTTCTCCGCTGCCATCATCGACATCTGGGAAATGTCTAATTATTTACAAAAGAAAAACTGTATTTTTAGAAGCTTTGGGGGAGTTTTGCAAATTGACAAAAACACTACAATAGAAATTAATTGTTTGTTGTGCCAGTATTAGGACTACAAGTGTACTGCACAGATCTTAATGAGATAAACGGGTAGTTTCAGAACAGGCATGTCCAAAGTCAAGGCGAGATTGTATTTTAATTAAGTGACCAAATATGATGAACATAATGCACCCAGATACAAACAGAAGAACTAGTAACCATCATTTCCATCAGTGGGAAATCGAACCAGAGAACTTTAACCTTATGAGCTTCCTATTGTGAACAGTTTTGCTGGGGATTGGTTGCACTAATAGGCCTACATCTTTTACACCAGATTTTGTATAAGTATAGAAATTAAAAGTTTGGTAGGTTTAACTTAAAAATCTTGTATTGCTCTTCCGGGCTTTAATGCTCTTGCCTAATCAAAAACATACCTGGAGTTGTGTTCTGGTTCATTCCCCCATGTTTGAGTAATCCTGGTTTAATAGTATGTCTACATCTCCAAGATCAAAATCCTCTGTTCTACCTTGTGATGTCATAGAGTGGTAGTTTTCAAACAGCTAATGTTTACCTTTAGTTCAGTAGAGATTGGCAACTAGTGAAGATGTAGGAGTTTAAGACAGAGTAGAGCACATCTATTAGCACATGACAAAGGTCTTTCTATTTGAGAATGTGTGAACGAAACAAAACACAGCTCCAGGTATGTTTGGGATGAAGAAACATCGATAACATAGATCATAAAATAGAGTAATATGAGCCCTTTAAAACTATCAGAAAGGTTATGTCTGTGCATGTGTTATTAAATGTCTTCTTTAGAACTTAGTATGGACAGAAATGACAAGAAAAGACCACGAGAATTGAAAATTGAAAATATTATATTAAAGCATTCGTGACCACAAACAATGTCACCTTTTCTGACAACCTGCTGGTCAGGATGTGATGGATGTGTATTTTCTCAGTCATTTTGAAGGAAATAAAACTGAAACGGTTTCATTTTCTGCTTATACCAGTTTCACATAATACGCATATGAACGTCATCCCATTATTTTTCCCATAGAACTTATCGCTACACAAAGCACTGCAACCCCTGATTCATGTTAACTGAACTTGGGCACATGCCAAGATAATATTCCAACTGGAGTGTACACAACATCAGAGGGCTCCCACTGCAGTCAAAGAAAAGCAGGACTAATGCAGCGGCCAGGTTGGGAGAGCAGGTCATTTGTTACCTTCATTAGACCTGTCTTGGAGCTACTGTACTCTGCGGGCTCAGGCGGATTCACAGCCCTGATAGATGCACAGCAGTAAGTGGGCGCCACGTTGGAAATTGGCCTGTCACTTCTCACATTTCACAGCCAAAGATGAGCTCCTCAGATGTGGCTTTAAAAACAGAGCTGGAGCCAGAGCGGAGATGAGAGCACATTCATTACAGTGAAGGGAAAGCAGGCATGCGGTCTACATGGGGAGTTAGATCAGGTTAAGGCCTAACTTTGTTTATATGGGCTAGAAAATCTCTCTGCCGCAAGATATGGGGGTTTGGTAAAGCTGTATAAATGTGTGTCATTCTACTTCACTTTTGTTACTTCTTGCAGTGGTCATGGCGTTTACTGTATGTTGCTGCTTAGTGCTGTAGTTCTCAAACTTCACATCAAATATTTGGCCTTCCCAGTACTACCAGATCTAGATTACAAAAGGAATGTAACTCAACTATTCCAGGTCTAAACTCGGGTTATGTTTAAAATGGAATTACACAATTTCTATACTGCAAAACAATGACAAAGAAGGACAAAACTGTTGCTTGACCAGCCAGTCCCTGGTGTGTTCTGTTTTAATGGAGCAGGGTCAGACCATAATGACGTCAAACAACTGCCAACTACAACAGTAATTTCCCTTGAGGATCAATAAAGTCTGTCTATGTCTAGTCAAATCACAGCCCCTCATTTGCAGCAGGTAAACCTGCAATGCGGAAGAGATCCTCTTGAATATTCATGAATACCAAAATATATAACTTCTTTTGCCTCAGATAAATAGGACTTTAGTGCTTCAATTGCTTATTCTGCAGAAAACCACCTTGTTTCTCATTCCTCTGTGTATTTTTTTTTCTTTCTTACTTGTACTTTACTTGACTTGCCATGTTTGTTTTGACATGAACAGATGCCTTTCTCTGATTGGTTAATCCACCTGTCAGTCACGGCCACTGGACATCAGGGAAACAGGATACGGTGCCAGATCTATGTGGTTTTGGCTGACCAGGCAAACAAAAATGTGGATTATGTTGACTCTAAACTCGTCTCATCAGTCATACGTGTGCCACAGTTTGAAAAACAGTGCCTTAGCGGTTTGCTAGATTTGTTTTCTCCGGATGCCATTTCAGAGGCATTCCTGTTAATACTGGTTTGAGATTAAGAACATGAACAAAGAACTGTCTTACCACGCATATGGGAACACAAAAGCCTACAAAGCTTTATGAATATATCTGATGAATCTCCATACTGTAAGAAGGCACAGCTAAACCCTCCAGCACATAAAGTTAGCGCTAGCATGGTCTGTTTTGATTACCACCTACACATATTCAACATTGTATTCAGCAACAGCAGACTAATACTGACTGTAGGTGTAGCGCGCTAATAGACAGATTGATGTGGGCCTTTCACCAGTCTCTAGGCTTAGCTACCTATAGCATAACGTCTACGCCCCCGCACAGATCCGCACCATTTGGAAATCTGGAACGCTGCCCATTAACATGTCACCGCTGGCACAAACTCAATAGTGTCTCACAATTACTATATTTAGGTTAAACAGAATATCAATGTTGCAGCTGTCAGATGGATGAAATAATAAACAAGTGAGGAACACATGTGCTGACTGGACATAAACAAGGAAGTTCAGACTGTGGAGAAGGTGGGTTTTCTCCAGCAGGGGATGCTGTTCAAATAAGTGCCACTTGTCACATTTGAATATGCAAATGAGACAGGGAAATGTATGATTTACAATAGCGTGAATGACACTTTAAGTAGACTTCTGAATCTAAGTACATTCTGAATATATTAACCGTCCATAAATATAAGTTGTTATGTAACAGATTTGTTAAACAGTAAAACACTTTGCTTGTTTGAGTAGATGCCACAGTTACTGCTGTTTTATCCTGCATAAGTTCATCCACCAGCTTGTGCAACTGAGAGAGAGAAAAAAAAGGAAATCACCCCTATAATCACATAAGGAATTATTGTTTTGAGCAATAGGAACACACATAACAAATAAATGAGTATATTTAAGAGCTGATTTAATGGTGCACTGTGTAATTCTCTGGTGGAAGGTTCGCCTCGTGCTTGTTTCCATGGAGATGTTGTTTTGTATGGAATATCCTGGTATGGCATTCAACATATCCATGCATTTACACAGCATGGGTTTTATTGACTTAAAAACTTGCATTCTTACGGTGAGTGGGCTCGCCTTTCCACAGATGTAACATGAATCCATATAGCCTAATAAGAGTAATGCCATACTGTGGAACAGGGAAGCTGGTGACGGAAGGTTACACACTTTGAGCATTAAAGCAAAAGCAAAAAATACAACAACCAATACTTCAATGGAGTTATTTAGTGTTAAAATAGATGAACAGTTTTAATCCATAATTGGACACTTTTTCACAACAATACAACCGATTCAGACTAAACAGAAGACAGTGGAAACGTGTGGATGACGACTTCCGGTGTAGTTACCGACACTGGGCATGTGATAAAACCATGGACTCAGCAGCAGTGCCTTCACAACCTGCCAAAGTTTTCCATTGGGGACGTGACTCCAATCACATTTTCCATGTCACTTACAGGCAGCTGGTTGTAACTGTTGATCTGCTGAACGTAACAGAACGCTACAATAAATATATCTAAAAAAAGAAAAAAGAAAAAGAAAAATAGACAAATTATCAAACACAAATTTACAGGCAATTTATAAAAGGAAAAAAGAAAGAATAAAATGGCATCTAGATGAAGAAAACCAGACTATTTTTTTCAGTTTTCCCAGATTTTGTGAGTGTGACAACAGAGTCCAAAGGAAGTCATCATCCGCATGTTTTCAAAACGTCTTGCAGTTTTGTGACGTAGGCGTGAATAGAGCCTGCTGAGAGCAAGCAAACAAATATAAGACCAACTTGATCTTGTTAGGCTAAGCCACATGGAGCTTATTCCCTCTCACTCTCCAGTCTTCCACCATGCTGCGTCCCCATCCCTTCATCCCCTCTCCCCCTCTCCTCTCTGTGTCTCTGCAGACTAAACATGAGCATATTTACTTACACAATGTTACTGTGTGGCTGAATTATTACCCACATCTGACCACTTACTGCCTTTTTATTGTACCAACATGTGTGGATTAATCTGGAAAACTATGACAAGTAAAAGCTCTCCTTCCACATGTTCAGACAGACCATTCCTCACATTTACATTCATTCGAATCACTGGTCTAATTTGTTTCTAATGGTATTCTGAAAGTTTAAAAGCTACTTGATTTAAGCATAAGTGATATAGCTACTACTACTGTTACTGCCACTCTCTGATACAGCGTCCATTCAGATTGCTGGTTTCATATGACCTCATAACATTACAGGCCTATGAGGTTCAAGTGAATATTGTTGAAGTTGTGAATATATAGCGAATACTTGGGTCTACTCACTAATAGAAAGTCTAATAATATCTTGATTTTTTTAGTTCCTATTTATATTCTCTGTTCTAAAAAGGCCCATATTATTCTATTTTATGAGCTGTTATAATGCTGTTTCCTCATCAAAAACATGGAATGTTTTGTTTCACTCACACATGTTTAACACACAAACCCTGCATTTTTAGTCAGTTCTTCTCTCACACCGAAAAATTCCACCTTGTGATGCCATGTGGTAATTACCAAAAGTGCTCCACTGTGATTTAAAACTCCATCCTTCATTTGGATCATTTCAGCCCTTGAACTGCCCCTCTACTAAACAAAAGGTAAAAGGAGCTGTTAACTTGAAAACTACCGCTTCATGATATCACAAGGTGGAACAGAGCATTTTGAGCTTTGGAGATGTAGACAGATGTAGACTAATAATGCAGGATTACTCCAAAAATCTGTGAATGAAACAAAACACAAGTCCAAGTATGTTTTTAATGAGGAAACAACATTCTAACATAACTTTAAGCTCACAAGAGTCAATTTTGCATAATGTAGAATCTTTAAACTATGCTTTGCAACACTGGAATTTCCCCATTATGAGAGAAATAAAGGTTCTCTTATTGTATCCAAAATGGTCAGCGTCAACATTTGTGAATATACCTTTTGGATATTTCTTACAAAAGTACAAGGTATTCAATAGGGAAAAGTTTATCCTGCCTGTTTGTCTATGCAGCATTACTACTAATACTAATTACTGTGCACATAGTACAGTACCTCTGTTATTAAACTAACATCAACAAATCAAATTACTATTAAAATCACTACAACTATGATGCTTATAAATATAATTTGATATTTGCTATCACTGCATTACTAATAGGCAATGTGTATGTAATGTTGACCTTACTTGACTGAACGTAGCATAGAAAATAAAGTTGCTTATTTTTATGTATTAAGATCCTGTATTTTTCAATTACAGCCTTTCTGTAATTACATGGCTTGATTTCAGCCCAGAGCGCGTGGTGTAAGCCCTTTAGTGTACGGGTTACAATGGATTACGCTGACGTGAAATCTTTAGACAATTATCCATCCATCTTAATCACCCTAATTGACTCGTGGCCACTTCCGAGACTCCCCGAGAAGAGGGGCCTGCTTTATCAGTGGAGCTCCACCGTTTCTCACCTGCCACCATAAGTCTGCTTCGTAGGCCTGTTTTCTTTTTGCGCTGAATGTTCATACAGCCCACATAAATATATGCAGGGGGCCGCATATGTGATCACACAGGAGGCTGAGATTACAGGCCTTGGCATGGGTGACACCAGCAGCAGTGGTGGAAAGGGTTTCTATAATCCTTTAAAGAAAGAAATGTCAAAAAAAGGTTCCATACCAGGGAAAAACAGGCTAAAAAAATACAGATTCAAGCCAAAGAATGTAAGGCACCTTGTGAGTTAGTGAACTGTGGTTGCAATTGACAATGACATAGTTAATGTATTAGCAGTAGCAAAGTGGGTATAGAAGTACTAGTAGTAAAACTGATAAAGCTTAGTAGTAGTAGTAGTAGGACTTGGAGTATTAGTAGTGGTAGACTCACTACTTGTACTTAAAGAACCCATATTATGCTATTTTCTTATCTATGTTATAATGTGTGTTTCCTCATCAAGAAACATACACAAAAGTTCAACACAAAATCCTGCACATTTAGTTCTTTTCTTCACCCTTGAAGTGCTCCACTATGTGTTTAAAGTCCTTATACCTTTATTTTGATCATTTTAGCCCCAGAATTGCCCAACTCTACTATAAAAGGTGGCTATTAACTTAAAAAAACTCACTCAAACATGTATGAATATGGCAAGACATAACTCCAGGTATGAGGAAACATCATTATAACACAATGGTGGTAGTAATAGTATTAGTAGTAGTAGTATGGTGGTATAGTGAGTATCAGATGTGGTGGCAGTATCATTAAGAATCACACGTAGATGGTACAATAACTTCCTACAGACTTGGACCGGATATCGCCTCGCTCAGGGGGAAAATTCTCAACCCATATCACTTTTTATTTGCAATAAAACATGAATTGAACATGTCCACTTTTCCTGCCAAACTATATCTACTCTTGTGTTTCTGCCACGGGCTAATTGTTTTGTACAAGCCAACCTTTATTAAAACAGTTAACTGCGCTGAAATAAATTAGGTTGCCATCTTCCTCAGTGCTGGTATGGATTAGGGTGTCAGAGAAGGTAATTGGATCATTGATTTGTTCATTCATCCTTTTATTTGTCTTGTCATATGGACTAAAACTGTTCTCCTCTCCAGAGTGGGCCTGCGTTATAGAGTTGCAGTTTGGTAATTACCTGCAGCCTTATCAAGCCTGAGTTCACCTTCACTGAGCCAGTTTAAAGCGCCTATGTTATGCTGTTTTCTGGGCTATGTCATAATGATGTTTCCATATCAAAAACATACCTGGAGTTGTGTTTTGTTTTATTCACACATGTTTGAGGAAATCGGCAGTTCCAGGGTTGGTGCTTCTGATGTGCATAGACATTAAGAAGACAGTGGAGCAGTCCCTGTGTTATCGCAAGGTGGAACTGAGGAAGAACTCAGCGTAAATATGCAGGATTTGTGTGTTAAAAGTGTAAATGAAACAGCACACGACTCCAGTTGTCATTATAACATGGCTTACAGCTCAAGAACTCATTTTGTGTAATACTGTCTCTGTGATTATCGTATTCTGTTGCTCACAAATACTGCTGTTGTACTACTAATACAAGGGCATTTACGATCCAGCTACTTTTTCTACTTTATATTTATCACTACTACTAGTTTCAACCAACTATTTACTAATACTGAATTATGACAACATATGATTTATTCTTGTAGTATTTGTACCTCATTTGTTAAGAATGCTGCAATTTTGCTGTACTATTTTTACAACTTAAACTGTTTTAGTTTTAAGTTTCAATAATTTACTGAAAATTGTTGTTAAATATCTTAAAATATAGAAATAAATAAATACAATTCCAACTGCCACCACCTTTTTTTATTATTGAGGCCCAGAATCCGTTACTGATTTGGGGATACTAAAAATGTACCATGCTCTTAAGTACTATTCTACGGAAGCCAGGGGGGCTCACAACAAATACAAACGCCACAACACAAATGCAAACGACGCAACACAATAAAAAGCTACTACACAACAAAAAAGCCACAATGGAAGTGGCCGCGGGACTATTTTCCAACGCACCAAACAGGCATTATTTTCGACGGTCAGACAGTGACATCGATCCTGGCCACAAAACAATAAATTACTTTTACTTATGTTTCCAACTTTTCACATTCTTCTTCTTCAACTTTTCCCATTCACTTCCCGCTTGATCCTCCTCGCTTGGTTTGTCGGAAAATAGAGTCCTGCAGTCACTTCTGTTGTGGCTTTTTTTGGTGTGTTGTGGCTTTTTGTGTTGCGTTGCGGTATTTGCATTTGTGTTGTGGCATTTGTATTTCTTGTGAGCCCTCCCAGGTCAGAAAATAGAGTCCCGTGGTAACTTCCGTTGTGGCTTTTTGGGTGTTTTGTGGCTTTTTGTTGTGTTGCGGCATTTGTATTTGTTGCAGGGTTTGCATTTGTTGTGAGCCCGCCTGGCTTCCGTACTATTCACCCCTGACAGAAAAGTATCCCGTCTCTGCAGTACAACTTTACTTTCAAGCACCCTCAGATCTCTTGTCCAAAAGTGCTCATGTCTACAAATAGCGACATAGGTTGTTAGCATAATGTCCTCCCTCAGTGTCGGCAGCTGTTAATACTTGGTTTAAAACATCCCCAACTTTGCAAACTTTCCCTATTTATAGACAAACAGGAGGGGCAAGGATTTGCGCTGGCTTCAAGTATTCAGCAGAAGTTTTTTTTCGGGGGGTGGATGCACACTCATTTGCACACATTTGCATAGCATTAGCACTTCAAACCTATAAACTTGAAAGGCTTCCCTTGTCAAGACGCTAATCTGGCCCTCTCTCCCTCACCGGCGATGTCTCTCAGCCAGGTCGCTGCTCTCTCTGTCTCTCTCACAGCCAGTGATTAAGCCTGGGACATCAATTAGAAAGTTTAACCTCCTGCCGAAGACTTATGGCAGTGTTAAGTGTACAGCCAAGGAAAAAGTCAATGGAATAAAGTTAACGCAGAAAAGGGACATCACAGACTTTTAGAACTTTTGGTGCTTTGTTTTAACTATACAGGTTTTGTGGTGTGTTTCTTTTTCAAAGGCAAATTTCACAACTTTATATTGGCTCATGTGAGTGTTTAGCCATGTTATAATATTCTTCCCTCCTCAAAAACATACCTAGAGTTGTGTTTCGTTTTATTCCCACAGTTTGAGTAACTTTTAACTGGACTCTCTAGGTGTCCAAAGCTCAAAATGCTTTGTTCCACCCTGTGATGTCCTTAAGTGGTGCTTCAGTCTATACTAGAATTACTTTAAGTTGCTGCTGTTTGAAAAAATGTTTTTATTTTTATGTTTGTTCAGTTGAGATTGCCACAGAAAGTCTGCAGTATCCTTTGGTACACCGAGTAGTTTCAACAAGGCTAAAACAACAGCTGTAGCGTCAAAGTTTAGCAACTCCAGGGCTGCAAATTATTCTGATGATTGTAGGTGAAAGGTGAAATTTAAAAACACAGTGGATGTTTTCAGTTTATTTTATTTTTTTATGAGGATAGACTGGATAAGAACTAGGATTTCATCAGCGATCTTGATAGACACAACCTCTTTTGGTCTTTTGGTGGCTGTTAGTGACATTCATTTAGTCCAAATGTAGCTTTGATTATGAAAAATAACATGGTGTAATCCTTTATTCACCCAGAAGTGTTCCAAGTGAGAAAAGGTTTCAGAGGTAGTCATCTAGACAGTGTTTTTTGAAATTGAGACACTTTGACCGCCATCCAGAAGTCATTTTCAATCTGAAGGCACTGGACTGAGAAGATCCAATATTTGTCTGTCTTCTCCAAAGATCCAGTCAGACTCTCCTGCCCCAGTCTCCAGTCTGTTCAGGGGTTTCTTATTTAGCATAAGCACTAGCACTTTGCAGCTACAGTATAAATGCAAATAAAAACAGCTTACATATATATATATATATAATGCTTTTGCTGTCACCATGAAAATAAAAATATCCAGACTGGTGACATCACACTAGGAACAATTTTAGCACAGTTTACACGTAAGAAACACATTTTTCCTGATAGTTTGAACATTATTTCAACAAAATTATTATTTTTTTCTGTGTACATGAAATGAGTTTTAACCCAGCATACAAGATGGTTGGTAGGTAACTGTTAGAAAATTCCCTAGTGTGATGATTTCCAACCAGGAAGTAAAATGTCCAAACTGGGAAAGAACATGTACAGTCTTTAACAAAATCTGAAATACAAAGATGTGTGTTTTAGTGAAATGAGGAGTCTAAGTAGTCATAAGCCATTTAAATTCTAATTCACAATGCAGTGGACAAGATGGAGGTGTATGTTTGTAGTATACACCGTTCTTAAGCGGCATTGACAGAAGTCTCGCAGAAATGTCAGAGATATACGTCTTTACTCAGCTCTTGTTTGATCTCTTAGTCTCACCTAAACTCTGTGAAAAAGTAAAGGTCAAAGAAACTTCCCTCAACACTTTTTGACTGACCTATTCATTTAATATATTTCGACTTCAGTGCCCCTTCTGACCTGAGTCCATAAGTCCAAACTGTTTACCACACTTTAACAGAAATAGCTCTTCTATGAGCCTGAGGAATACAGTATATAGACTGGTCCAAATGATGATTGCCGGCTGCATTTGCAATCAAGCTCTCCAAGCACTGTGATCCAGGCCAGTATCAGTATGATCAGTATGTTCACATCATAAAATCATCAAATCATAAAAAGCAGTGATTTGTGGACACAGTAGTGGTGCCATTGATTGAGGTAGTATAGTTGTACTGGCCTAGTAATACCAGCAAAATGCAGTCAGAGTCATTACTTCTATTAGTATCTTGACTCTCAGAGGTGCACTGTGTAATTTTGAGGTGAAGAATTTGCCACTTGCTTGTCTCCATGGAGATGATATATTGTTTTGTCTTGAATGTTCCATCGTATGACATTAAACTTAAATCTTACATTTAATACAGGTGTTTCTATTGCTCATAAGTTCAGTGTGAAACATGCATTCATACTGTAAGCATTTCCACAGATCTCATCTGTAATTTGCCTGTTACCATGGAAATAGATATGCTTAACGTCATTCTGTGGAACATACCAGGCAAAGCAATAACATCTCCATGGAGACAAGCTGGCAGCAAACCCTCCACCACAAAAGTTACACAGTGCATCTTTAAGTGGTAGTGGGAATAGCACCCCTGACCCCATGAAGACATATACAAATAAAATATGAATAATTGCCATATGAATTATGTATTTTTTGTATAACTGCAGTTGTGGTAGGTGCTACTAATTACTAACTACTAATGTCCATTCTTTTTGTGACAGTATATAAACTAAATAGGGTATGAGGTACTTCTCACATGTGAAAAGGTTTAAAACAAGATAAGAACATTATTAATTGTCTCACAATGGCCAAGCCTCAATGTTGCAACGCAAAGTACAAAAACAATAAGATTATTTTTTTAAATTTAAAAAATCTGAATTCTGAAACATTTTAAAATAATAATATAATAATACACATTATTTGTATAGCATTTTCCTATAAACGGCTATAAAGTGCTTCATGCAGAAGCTGCACTATACAAGTAATACAAAATTATACATTATTAAAAGTACAGATAAATTAGCCAAAACCCTGTGGATATAAAGAAAGTTTTGAGCAATGGCACTTAAGGAACTTAAGTTCATGGACAGAAAATGACATAAACTTGAACCATAAACACTTTAAAATTGAGATACAGAAAAAAATATATTTAAAAAATACAATTAAACTCAACACTGTGCAAGGAGAAGCCTAAAAACATGTCAGCATTAAAAAAGCTTCAGTTTTGTTGACATAGTGCCCACAAATATTAATTACATATGTCAGAATTGTGCATTTAAGTTGTCCTTCTGCAGTTTTACTAAAGTTAGTCAAGAAACTATTTGTAAAATATCAACAAACTGTCCACTCTCTCCCTATTCACAGAAGAAAGCCATCTCCAAAAGCACCATTACTGTCATGCACTCTTGTCCAAATGTTCACACCACTTATAAAAGACTCTTTTCTGTGTACATCTGATCTGCACACTACAGTGACAGCGTTTGGTGGCATTTACTTAGTGGTGGAACGTGAAAAAGGTAAAAAAAAAAAAAAAAGTAGTAAAGTACAAATTTTAGGTATCTGTACCACATCTGAGAGAACTACACTACATTTTGAACTGGACTGAAAGGTAAAAGTATTTTTTTATTATTGTTTGAGACCTGCTGAAAAGACTGAGGGGTTTTAATTTGATCAAGTTTGTAATTTGAGCAAACAAACAAACAAATAAATAAATAAATAAATACATGTATATATATATATACACACAAATAAAAACAGCTAGAAAAACAACAGATTCAATTGTTTTTATTGAACAAAATGCAGCACAAATCTATCATAGTCAATGCATTTGAAGTCTTGCAATACTTTTACTTTTTTTACTTATATCTGCACTTTTACTCAAGTAACAAAATTAGGTAGTTCTTCCACCTCTGCGATTACCTAACTGTTATTATAGCAACTAACGGTTTAAAACTAAATCCTCTTAAATGTGAAAAAGTCCTCAAAATATAACAAGAAGCTGAAAACCCACTTTACTCTCCCAACAACAAACAAATGGAAGCAACACTAAAACATGACATTTGAGGTGAGACGGGATTTACAAATGTAACTCTTTGTCTAAGTTGTTTTTGTTGTGAGTATGAGCCAAAATTATGCGGGAAAAGATGAAAAGAAAGCCTGAATCTTTTAGCGGAGTGAACACAATACACAATACAGGCTCAGTCCTCCGAGGTGAACTGAAATAAACCCAACTGTTGTGTGAATGTTAAACTTTTGGGCAACAGGAGCAATCCAGACCAGGAAGTATCAGAGAATCAGGCCTCCCAAAAAGACATTGTAGAAAATGACCATGTTTAAAGGTCCTATATTATGCAGAATGGACTGAGCTTTAAGTCGTGTTATAATGTTGTTTCCTCCTCAAAAACATACCTGGAGTTGTGTTTTGTTTCATTCACACTTATTTACTCAATACAAATATATTTACAGGAAAGAAAACCAGAGAACTGAACAAGTCCAATTCAAGAATTTTCAAAATGTGTGTAAACTCTGGAATTACGACTGAAGTGCTGTTGTTCTCTCAAATTAAGTAACACACCTGGAGAAGCCTGTTCATTCTCGGATACTCGCTAATGAGCACGGCTTTCATGTGAACTGTGTAAGAAACAGCCAGAATAATATTAGACATGTAACATTAAAGTGAAAGTAAAATCTACCAGGGCTTGAATATGTTTTTTTATGCAGCAGAGAGTAAATAACGTTGGAAATTTAAATTCTCAACACAAATGAGATCTCGCCAAAAGTGTGGTTACATGTGAACTTATGATAGCTGTTTTCATTAGCGATTATAGTTGTAGATTACGGTAAATCACTAGATGTACCTGAATGTCTCTTAGCCTTCTGTTCAGTGGTTTTGACTGGTTTTGGGGCAAAGATAAGATTAATTTGGTTGTTTAACACACTTTTAAGCCTCATTTATGCTCTACAGATTTACAGACTTCTGTCCATCCTGTGTTGTTCTGTCTGTAATCTGATCCATCTCCTCAGAACATGTGGGATCTAGGCATGAAGCTGTACATGAGCTGACCACTGGGGGCAGTAGTGAACACAGCTCACTAGTGGAGGCTCAAGTTTTAAAAAGTGACAAGAACAAAATGCAAAACAAAAAAAAAAAGTGCCTCCCTCACCTCATTTTCTTGCCTTTCTATCCAACAGATGTGACCTAAAAACTGCTGTGGGTGTTTCCATGTTTGTTTGTAGCTCTATTTGGGCTGTTTTGGACTCAAACTTTTATCGCCCTCTTTTGGTTATTTAACTTACTATGCTTGGAATGCTCAAATCTTTTAATGCACAACAGTGGCGCATAAATGAGTCTCTGCTTCTCTGGGCATTGCAATGTGGTGACTGATTATAATAGCCGAAAACCACCAGAAAAAGCCCATCGCAATTAGTCAGGAACACCAAAAAACAACACATTCCTGTCACGTTTAAAAACATGCAAATAAAATAAAGTGCTTCTAAGATTTTTTTTTTGACAGAATACAATTTTGTATTTATAATTCAGTATTTGCAAAACTTCAGCAGAGAGGTACAAATATTTTCTTTCACTTTATTTACTCCCTTCTGCGAAATCTCCCCTAAGGACTTCCTCGAGGCTTACTGCCTGACAGCTCTACTAAAAAGCCCAAATTTTCCACTAGCAGTTAGCAAATGTATTTTTTAGTATTTCCATAAGATCAGTTGTAAAAGCAGTTGTCAGTATAACTCTCATCATTTTTACCAGGTTTTAAAGGTCCTATATTATGCAAAATTGACTCTTGTGAGCTTTAAGACATGTTATAATCCTGTTATCTCATCAAAAACATCCCTGGAGTTGTGCTTGGCTTCATTTACACATGTTATATGGTGGTATTTTTCATGCTTACAGCAACCTATTACGTTTAGTTCAGGAGAGATTGGCAATTCCAGGGCTGAAATCATCCAAATGATTCTAGTGAAGGTGTAAGAAAGAGTGTTTTCTGTTTGAGAGAAGAACTCAGCCTAAATACGCAGGATTCTGTGTTATAAAAGTGTGAAACAAAACAAAACACCAGCTTTGTTTCTGATGAGGAAACAAAATTATAACATAGACTACAAAAAGCGTTATATGGGCCCTTTAAATCTGAGAAAAGCTTCAAGGATATACTAGTTTGTGGCCCTTATTGTTAAATGAAACAGCACAGTGAAGAAGGTAGCCGCACTAAAAGCAAAGTAATTAAATGGTTCTTTTAGTATTCACAAAGGAAGATTTTTGCTGCACTAGCTAAACCCAATCTGTAATTAGCATGCTTTTGTATTCCTATGTATTTTTAAACACCACGACGACGGCTGTTCTTTTATTTGCCAAATCTACTTTAGTCTGATTTGCTGAGAATAACTTGGCACCACTTCCACCAGTGTTCCATTTGCCCAGAACATTTCTTAGAATAAACCTCAGCTGCCGTCCAAACCAAACAGCACTACAAATGTCTTTTGTTCCTATATACTCCACAGCAGAGGTGAGACAAGCACTTACAATCTGTATTTAAATGGACTGTGAGAAAAAAGTGAGATTCATACCACTACTGCTACTACTACTACTACTACTATTACTACTACTATTACTAATGCTGCTGCAAAAACAACTACTATTGCTGCTGCTATAACTACAATGGCTTATACTATTAGAATTTACAGCTAAATACTGCAGACTCTTCCCTACTGGGACTAATATTACTATAAAATCTGACTCAAGGACTTTACTTATTTACGCTGAAGTAAAAATACTGACGTAAAAGTATTCCTTATAATTGCCTGCTCTTTAAAATTCACACTGCAGAAGTTTCCGGAAGTGTCAGTTCACCTGCAGTCCGTGGAGATAGAAAAGTTGGTACAGAAAGTTTGAACCATACTTTCCAACAACCAGTCTCTATGGAGATAGAGACATTTAAAGCCATACTGCAGAATATCCCAAAGGAACGAGATTATAGAAACAAGCAGGAGTCAGTTTTATGTCTTTCAGTACAATAAAAAGCAAAAAAAAAGGAAAAACAAAACAAAACAACATACTTTTTTGTATTATTTTATTTTATTTTATTTTATGTTTTTGTTTAATTGTTATGACATTTGAATTTATTGTTAGAAACAGCATACACCAGATTTTTTTCAGGTATCTATCCATTCTTGCAGTGACGGAGGACTGGCTTACCTTCTACATCTCTGATCCATCTTCCTTGATCTCCATTTGACATCTCCGCACACAACTGCCTATTATGTCCCTACTGGAAACCCACAAAGCAATAACATGTATCTTCTATGTATCAACAAGGACACACTACTCTCGCTGACATTTGATTCAATCTCATGTGTCCATCATATCTTCAGCTCTAACTCATAATGTCCAGCTTTATACAAGTCAATGGAGTGCAGTGTATAGTGTGTGTAGATTTGCATTTAGATAGGCCCAGCAGACATATGTGGTTACATCACAGACTTACAGGGACATGTGAATCAGTGTGGCTGGCTCTGCTCCTCCATCCCCACTGTCATCGTGTTACTGTGAGCTCGCAAGGGGGATGAGGAAATCGCCAAATGTATTTAAACGCACAAGAGAACATCTGAGGTGAATAAGGAAAATGTGATAGCAGAGAAGTTTGAAAATGTTGAGGTTTAAGGTGCAGTATGTAGGATTATCAAACTAAATCAACATTACAGCTAGTATTTAATAATCAATACAAAAAAAGTCACCTTCATGATCACATACATGTTTCTCAACCCTGTTTATTAAAGATGCACCACTGTATGTAGGGTTTCTGGTCGAGGGCCCGCCTGTTGCAGATTTCTATGGAGATGTTATTGCTTTGCCTGCAGAGTTCCAAAGTATGGCATTGAATTGATCAATCTCCCTAGAGACAAGCAGGATATGCCACCAGGTGAAATCTGTGGAGCGACTACACCACTTACAGTCAGAGTCCATGCTTTTAAGCACATTTTTGAGCAATAAAAACATCCAGAATTGAATAAACGCATCTTATATTTAAGTTAAAATTTAATGCCATTCTGTGAAACATTATAGGCAAAGGAATAGCATCTCTATGATCGCAGACTCCTAGCCTGAAAACTTAAGTGCACCTTTAAGATATTGCAAGTCTATGCTTCTTTCTTCTCCTTTTCATTCACATTGATGTATGAAACATAATTATTTTGTATTAATCTTCAATGAATGAAGCAAATAAAAAAAAGAATAAATGAAATTAATTATACCATTAAACAGTATGGACCTCTGCCAAAGCACAACTTTACAATACAGAAACATTTAAAAAAAAAACTGGACTAAAACCAGAGAGATGTAATTTATCCTGGAGCCCAAAATGGCCTCCATCACAAACCAGGAAGAAGGACTACAAACCCAAGAATAGTTGTAATTACTCATCATCAATACCATTAGACCTATTTTCTGTGCTTTTGTCCACTGTGTTGCCCCGGCAGAGCCAGCTTTGTGATCTCGCCTACGTCCGTCCATCTCCCTCTGTATCGACATGTGAGTCTATCCCCAGTTTACTTGTTGTTTGCTGGAGAACATGCTTCCAGCTCGTCCTCCTAATTGATCTGGGCCTGATCCTGGTTGAGACGGAATAATGGGATCTTTTTCCACTGGTGTCTGTCTCCTTTCATTTGGTGCTTTACTTAATTAAATTCAAATTCAATTCAGGAGCGCTCCATCAATACACCCGGACACTTTTCCCACTGCAGATTCCCGTACAGACTCTGGGGCGACGAGAATGGAGAGATCAGGGAAATAAGGGAGCTTTTAGATGGATGGTTGAAGAATTATCAGGCTGCTTAAAATGAGTAGAGTTTCCATCGGGGCTGTTGTTTGACAGTGTTCTTGCTTTGTTGTTCATCTTTCTGTCACTATATTGCATACAGTAAATATGAGCCTGAATAAATAATAGTTTTCTGCTTAGATTTCCAAAGAGAATTGTTTACAATAGTGAAATGATCTGTCAACAAGCCTGCTCTCAAATGCAATTAAAAACGTACTGTACATCAGATTCTTGTATTCAGATGGGATGTGTACTCAAAGACTATCATATCGGCAACATTATACAACTATCCCATGTCTAATTGAAACGTCACACACATTTTTTGGATTTTCATTTTAAAGGGTCACTATTACACTATCTTCTGATCTATAAAATGGGGCCTGACCAGTATGGATTTTGTTGCGGCCGATATGATGCAGATAAAATGGGAGCTGCTGATAGCCAATATAATCGCCAATATATTTATGATGTAAAAAAATCACTGTAAATCTTCAATTGTTTATAAAACTTAAGTGGCTGAGTGGCACTCAGGCCTCACAGCAAGAAGGTTGCGGGTTCAATCCCCGGGTCGCCCAGGCCTTTCTGTGTGGAGTTTGCATGTTCTCCCCGTGTCTGGATGGGTTTCCTCCGGGCACTCCGGTTTCCCCCATCAACTCACCCCTATGAACTAACATCAAGGACCATGTTGTCCACCCTCCTGTGGGCTCACCACTCACAGAGGGGTTCATAGGGGGGGTCAGGTCCTATGAGTATTGGGCAGCAAACTGCCCCTGCGACCCAGTTGGATTAAACGGGAGAAGATGGATGGAACTTAAGTTTGGCTCTATTGGATTTTCAATTGGATTTATTTAGGCAACATTTATTGGTATTCTGGGGCAGGACGATGTCACAGACACAGACAAATGACTCCGCAGATAAATACTGATGCAGTGCCACATATTAGGACATTTATCTGTCTGTAAATAGGATTAAATGGGCATAATATAGAGTATAAACTTTATAACAAGCTAAAACATGTACACGTGGGCAATCGGCCCATATCTGCAATATTTAGGCCGATACTCAATATGTTTCCAAGTGCCCATATCAGCCCATAATATCGACCAATCAATATAGCGGTTGGGTCCTGCTATAAAACACAACTCCAGATATGTTTTTGAAGAAGTAACAACATTCTAACATGGCCAACAGCTCTCAAGAGTCAACTGCCTTGCCTATATTCTACAAAATACTCCACAGTACGGCAGTAACTATAGAATTACAAGTGTTTTATTATAGCTAAGAAATACCTCGTCTTGAAAAACAAGCGATGTGAGCTGTAATTTGAACAGGTATTTGCAAAGAGTAAAGTTTAATGCTATTTATGAGTTTTATAATAAATAATTGATAAAAAATTAGGACGGTTACCATAGAAATTATAACGTGATATTATATCTTTTGAATGGTCAACAATACTCAAAAGGACACCATATAAGAGGAAGCTGAAACCCACCAACACTGTAGTAAAAGCGAAGACATCTCTATGGAGACCAGCTTGAAGAAAAGTTACATAGTGCACTTTTAATTAACCATAAGAAACATATAACATTACCACATATACCTGTTTCATATTTACATCTTCACTGAAATCATTTGGATAATTTGCCTGTCTCCACTAAAAAAGTTAAAAATAACTATTAACCTGAAAGCTACCACAAGTCCAGGTAGTTTTTTGAGGAAGTAACAACATTATAACATGGCTTAAAGTGCACAAGAGCATATTATAAGACCTTTGATGCTTAATGTGTAAACTAATGAACATTTAACTGAGCTCATATGAATTGGCCGCAGTGACTTCAATCTGAAAATGCTTTTTAAATGAACTGAATGTCTTTTTAAATACCGCTCTCAATTTCTTTATCCAATTTTCCATTTTGGCAGCCTCCTCTACACTTGTATTTTCCATAGTCTGAACAGATGTGCTCCCCCTGCTGGAGTACACCTTCTCACAGCAGGCTCTTCTTGTGCGCTGTCCAACTCAACACATCATCATCCAATAGTTCACACTGTGACAAGGCAAGAATCCAGTCTCCTGTATTTCCACGCTTATTCGAAAATGTCCGCCCACTCCCTCCCGTGTAACATAGCTGCATCTTATAATGACAGGGCGCAACGCAGAAATCTGGTATAGACACACACTTTCCATGCATATATTTAAGTCTGTTGTCATAGCGATGAGTTGGGCTTCCACTGTTAAGAACATACGTCGGTGAAATGTAGCAGCTGTGTTCGCTCGGCTCCAGAAATCGCAGTGACATGACAAGTGCTGTGTGAGATGGTATGTTTACAATGAAATACACTGACACTGGTTTAGACAAGGAAGAAGCGCAGTAAGTCTGTAACTGGGTAAAGTAAGATAGTACATATTAGGAACTTGAAAGGTATTGTACTGTTAAAGGTTCTGCTCTATGTTATAATCTTGTTTCCTCGTCAAAAACATACCTGGAGTTTTGTTTTTACGCATTAACACACAAACCCTGCAAGGCTATTCACATGTTTTGATGTCTTATGGTAAAACAGGAAGTGCTCCACTGTGTTTTTAACCTTTACTGGAATCATTTGGATAATTTCACCCCTGAACTAAAAGTAGAAGGTAGCTGTTAACCTAAAAACTACCACTACATGACATCACAAGGTAGAAAAGAACACTTTGAGTTCACAAGAGTCCATTTTGTGTAATATAGGAACTTTAAACTTGTTTACGTCAATCCAAAGAAACATTTTAGATGGATCTTGCTTTGTAAAATAAACAAGAAAGCATTTACTTAAAGGTGCACTACATAACTTTTCTGGAAAAGGGTGCACCATTTGCCTCATTGTAGCTGCCTATGTATTGCCTGGAATATCCCACAGTATGACATTAAAGTGTTTTTCTTGTTAAAAACCACTGAAAAACATGCATTACTGAGGTGCTCGTCTCCATGGAGATGGATACGTTTGAAGTAATTCTGTTAAAGATTACGGGCAAAGCTGTTTCCCTGGCAACAGACAAACCAGAAAAGTTGTATAGAGTACCTTTAATTCATATTTTATTCATTGCATTCATTTAATTCATCTTATATCATTACATTCAAACTTACGGTAATGGGCATGATGATTTCCATGTCACACATCATCACTGAAAGGTTTGTTTTCCATAATCTAATTAAGTTGTATGTCTGGACTGATTAATCTGGGGATTTGTGATTGTCTATTAATACTTGATACATCATACTGGGGGTTTGTAGATTGTCTGACAACTCAAAAAAAAAAAAAAAAAGAAAAGGACTTGTACAGAACATTTTCAGGAGTGTGTGATCAATACGATAAGATCAATAAGAGTTTATGGTCCTGTTTAAGTGTTTGATCTTCACCTGTTGTAGCTCGATCTAAATCAGCACTTTCTGGACAGACTGTGTTAAAACAAAGCTCAGATTAAAGTCTAATTCGAGGGACAGAGCTTTAGACAGAGCAGAGCCTTCGGGAACCTTTACAGAAGATACAGAATATATAGTATTGTTATTACACTGCAGTATATTCAAAGTCCTTTGTCTCAAACCAGTTACAGAATGTGTGTACAGCAGTCTCCCAGTGTTCCCTGTGTTACATATAATCTCCGCCGCTCTCCCTGATGCGAAAAGGACTTAATAACCTGTAAGCTGCTCTTTATTGCCCAAAATTGGATTCTACTTTTATGCATGACTTTTATTGGCCAATATGGTTTAACAGCAAAAAAAAGACATGTATTTAAGAGCTCTGTGTGGCAGTAACAATCGTAAAACTGGCAGGATCCCGCTGATAGAATAAAAAACCCTGTGCTGTATATGTAAAATAGTAAATCAAAACACATAATTTTCAAGGGTGTAATTATGCCGGGATTTCTTGACACCATGCCTATCCCTATCCTCATTAAAGACTCTGCAGTTTTGGTTAGCTGAATGCAAGATTTTTATCATTTACAGCAAGGAAAACTTCGAATAAGGTGTATAAAGTGAACAATGGGGAATAAGTTAACCAAGTTTTACATTTAACCGAATTACGCACTTAATTATAGAACTCCACAAGACTCTATACTCGCTTCACATTAATGTCCAGTTGGGATGATTGCATGCGGTCAGGCCAAATAATAGAGTTAGCAATGGGAGTCCTTGCTATAGCCAAGATAATGTGGGCGATAATGTGTTTCTTACATGGAAACTCATTTGATTCTGTAACTTGCATGTGCATTACAATTCCTACTGGTCAGATTCCAACCTGAAGTACTTCAAAGTCCAAAGAATACTGGCTTGTGAAGAAGCATCAAATATATTCTCCTTAATTAAGCCAGACAAGGGCCTGTTTCACATTGTTCTATATGTTGTGATAATTTTACACGTTGGGAAAGGGTTTATTTTATTAGAATTTTTGCATCTGGTGGAGTTATTCACCCATTATTAACATGTTATGTTACAGATTGTGTAGTTGCAGTACTATGATTACAAAATTCAGTTGAAATGACAATTAAGTAATCTACTGAGCACTAAAAACACTTGCACTGTATCAAAGTAAAATACTGCATTGAGTGAAAGTAAAAATGTCCGATTCAAAAATAATACATCAAAAGGTGATGGAAAGCTAAAATATTTATGTGTAAAATAAGCAGGTGATGGGCTCTCCAACAGAGTTCTTTTCCCAAACAGAAAACACTCCACCTTGTGACGTCATGTGGTAATACAGAAATTGCTCCACTGTGTTTTTAAACTGCATACACTGTGACTAGAATCATTCGGATGATATTAGGAACAGCCCATCTGTAGTGAACAAAAAGGTAAACGGTAGGTTGTTAACTTGGAAACTTCTGCTTCATGACATCACAAATGGAACAGAGCATTTTGAGTCAGACCAATAATGCAGGGTTCCTTAATCATGTATGCAGATATGTTTTTGAGGAGGTAACAACATTATAACATGGCTTGACGCTGACAAGAGTCAATTTTGCATAATCTGGGATCTTTAAATGGTGCGTCCTCAGGAAAAATATGTATCTGCTCATAAAAAAAGTTGGTGTTTGTTGTGGTAGAAAACACAAGAGCTCAGTGTTGTGAAGCTTTGGTAGTGTCCAGTCAGCTCAAAGTTAATGGACCTGTGTAATGGATGTAATGTGGCAGCTGCTTCTGGCCCGCAGGACACACACACATTCAGGGCCAACAGGTAGGACGTCCCCTGTCTCGAATCGGGCCCCCCTATTCCCCAACAGCTGGGCGGGGCTAGAGGGGACACTGCTCATTGGCTCTGAGACCAAAGACTCCTACTACAAACACACACACACACAGGATGGGTCTTGGATTAGTGCAGCCTGTCAAGGTCTGATGCTGCACTGACAATTTAATCACTCACAAAATGGAAATAGAGGAAGGAGAAAATGCAGTCTTAAAAGCTCAGATGTCTTTACACAGGTGAAAGGATTACAGCACATACACAGGTAAAAGCACTGTAGCAGTGAAATACAAGAACAAGTACTATAAGTAACTACGAAAAAGCAAGCAGGGCCATACTGACAGAAAAGACTATCTCAGTATTTCTTTTGGAGTATTCTTTTCAGATACTGAGACCAGATGACCAACTACACGCTTGCCTGACCAGCTAGTCCGTTCTGTTCGAATCCAGAAGGGGTTGGAGTATAAAAAACCTCCTTCCTAACTTGAAACAATCCAAGCATGTCTGGTAATTTGTATCACGTCTCTCAAATATGGAAAACATCTCCTGCTGTGTCAAGTTTTGTCCAAGTGTGTGATTTTGGCTTGGACAGGTAAACTACATGTCAGAACTGCTAATACAACGCCAACTAGCAATCTGTGGTTTTCACAGTTGGGCCGTTGAAATAGCAATTAAGAATTTAAAACAAAATATCCTATAATTTGAATAGTTAAATGATGAAACCACAACTTACTACAATACAAAACTACTGCTTCTGTTATTTAGTAGCTGCCTACACAAACAACATAACAGATAAATGTCACTTTTAAAGCTCTTCCTGTTTGTGGCTATCATTTATTTTCTCATATGTGATTTCCTTAATACTCCTCCTCTTCCTCCTCTCTCCAGGGTCCTGTCGGCATAACAACACACAAACAGGGACCCTCCACCTGCAGCCTCACCCTCGGCATATAGATGGAAATAGCTGTCTTTTCATAGGGGACCTTGGCTCTTTTGATTCTGCCAGAGATTCCCCCTGCTTTCTCATCAGGCTGCCTGTCCCCCGGGGCCCCTATGCACACTCAACACTTCACTTATATGAAATAGTGCTCTTACTAGCCCCAGTCCACATACACACACACACGAGAGAGAGGTGGAGGACATACGACAAAATCGATGCTCATTTGAATACGCAGCCATAACTCATGTCAGAGCTGATTTATAGCGACCGTGCACTGATTCTAATGAGGGCTAATAGTAGTACTAGGAAGTAATGTAAGTGAGAAGTGGTAGTGGAGGTTATTGCACATTTGTGGTTGTTATGAATAGTAGTAAAATAATAGTTTTATTAGTAGTAGAGTAACATTAGTAGTAGGGATGCACCAATCCAGCTTTTTCAGTTCCAGTGCAGATTTTGATACTATGGCTTGAAGTGTCTGCTGGTGCCTGATATAAACAGATATCTGTGCATTTCCTTTAAACAAAATAAAAGACAACACTGATCTTACAGTAGCTGTTATTTATCTCTGAACTACAGAACAGTTCTGCATGAAAAAGCTCAAACATTCTGAAACTTTATGGGCCAACTACAACCAGGAAATAGTCTTATTACATCAAGTCATATGTCCAAGCAGAATATCAGTGAACCGATATTTGAGAACCGATATCCGATCTATCAAAAGTTACAGTATCGGCGCAATATCCGATAACGCTCTCAGTACTATAGGTGGTAGCAGTGGGCCCATGATAGTAATAGTGATAATGCACTTTCACGGTAGACTACTCGCAGTAGGTCTACTCGCTGTATTTAGCGCTGCACTATGTAACTTTTCAGGTGGAGGGCCTGTTTTGCCTCTCTATGGAGACAATGAAGTGACAAGTTTTTTGTTTGTTTTGAGATAGCAAAAATTAGAAAAAACAACAACATTCTGATAGTGTGGATGCAGAAACCATAGTAGTTATTAATTAACAGTATTAATAGTAGCAAATAATTTTTGAAAAGTTCTATGCAGTCACTGATTACACTGATGAAATTGTTAATAGTTCTCAGTTTTTTACGTTTACTTTTACTTCATGAAAGCATGATTTTGTAATTCAGACTTGTAGTTGAATTATTGTTCACTTTGTATGCTAAAAGTCAGCCCTCTGAGTGCATATTTGTGTTTCACTTAAACAAATGTAATTGAGCTGTGTATTCTCCAGTGACTCCAGAGTCTGACGAGGACCCACATGTTTGTTTCAGCTGTCACATTCTTAAAATATATCTGTTGTACTTAGAACTCCTATATTCATATAGGGATGCCCCATTAGCATAAGGTATGTATATAGTTGTCTCTTGTGACTGGCTTATGTAAAGCTTAACATGTAAAGTGGAACATCCTGATCAGTAAACTTCTAGTCTATTCACCTGGGTCTGGTGTCATTTCTTTATTTAATATCAACAACCACCTCCCGATATCATTTCAGCACTTTCATTTGACCACAAGTACTAAAATAACTCCAATACTCTAGTGGTAGTAATGACAGCACTTAGTCTTGCTTCTACTTTATTAACCCTGTAAGTATATCACTCCCAAATCAATCCTCATTTGAATTATCCATAATATTTCATGTCAGATTTAGAGTCCCCAATCCAATGTGCTAATCTGTTTGAATAATTCACAGGGGCCCATCACCGCCGCCATGATAGGTCCCTCTGATTCTGATGTCCGCTCTGTCAATGCTCCAATATAATAGAGCATTTACATGTAACAGCCAAAGCAGAGTGAGTCAACAACTATTTCTCTCTGCTCCAGCCTCGTACTAATGAGGGAAGAAGAAGTAACCATGGTAATAGGAGACAGAGCTACCTTGAGCTGTGCCAGCGTTTGAAAGCACACGGACACGCACAAAGCTAGCAAGCACGCAATCCATCCACGGCGAGAATAGAGGAGAGGGGGAACAGGGAGTCGTGAATATGAACCTGAATATAAAGGCGTCGAAGGCCGAGCAGACCCGCTGGCCTTTGTTTTGTGCTGTTTGCAAAAGAGATGCTTTGATTTATGTCCTTTTCAAGTAGTTTAGGATGCAGTTGCAACACAATAGACTTTTCATTACGATTACAAATACACAGAGGCTGAAAGTAAGTAAGTTTTGCTCAAGTACTTTGTATTGTTGATAGTAAAATGGAAGAACATATATGAAGGTTATATATGAAGGTTATATTCAAGTCTATTAGTCACGATAACTGTATGGCCATGTTATATAACACCTATGGGAAGTATAATGGCGCAGTAGTAGTAATAGTAGCAATGAAGCAGTAGTATCAGTACTAGTAATAGTAGTAGTAGTAGTCATGACAGTAGTAGTGGTAGCAGAACCATAGTAGTCGTAGTAGTACTTATGGTTATTACTTGTGTTAGTATACCTGCATGCATAGCAGTAGTAGTAGTAGTAGTAGTAGTAGTAGTAGTAGTAGTAATAGTAATAGTAGTAGCAGTAGTAGTAGTAGTAGCGGTAGTAGTAATAGAAGTAATGTAGTAGTAGTAGTAGTAATAATAATAAGAGCAGTAGCAGTAGTAATAGTAGTAGTAGTAGTAATAGTAGCAGTAGTAATAGTAGTACTAGTAGTAGTTGTAGTAGGAGTAGTAGTAATAGTAGCAGTAGTAGTAGTGGTAGCAGTAGTAATAGTAGCAGTAGTAATAGTAGTAGTAGTAGTAATAGTAGCAGTAGTAATAGTAGTACTAGTAGTAGTTGTAGTAGGAGTAGTAGTAATAGTAGCAGTAGTAGTAGTGGTAATAGTATTAGTAATAATTAGCAGCATATTACCAGACTTATATGACAAAAATGTAGTAGTGGTAGTAGCAGTACTAGTAACAGTAGTAGTAGTAGTTAAAAGTAGTGCTTATGGTTATTAGCTGTGTTAGGAACAGTATACAAAAAAACTGCCTTGCCATGATATCAGCAGATAACAAATTATGCCGAAAAAGAAGGAACAAGCAGAAGAGTGGAAGGAGTACTAGTATTAGTAAGTAGTAATAGTAGCAAACAGTATAGTTGTTCTGAAAGTAGTAGTAACCATGTGTAATTGCTGCATATTTTACTGAGTACTTTTACTTCTTTTTTGAAGTAACGCTGTCACAGGTAAGGCAGTTTTTTCCTCCACCTCTGCATGTGTCATCATCTCTTAAACCTGGCATCTTTCATGTAATCCTTTGTATTCCTACATTATTTCCATATCAATCAAACACGAGGAAACCCCACCAGGTACAATGAAGTGTCTCTATGCACACTCCTCCTCGTGTACGTCTCTTCTTGTTTCTCTGCCACTGTGGCTTCTTCATCAGACTATTTCAACTTTAAAGCCGACTTTGCATCATCTACGCAACAGAAGGCAGCCATTATGAAGGCAGTTGTTGATACGATGTCCTTAAAAGTTAGGAGAGAGCACTGTGATAGAGGATCTTCAAAACAACTGTGTTTTTGCAACTGTTACGTGTGGGGGTAGTGTTCTTGACAAGATAATAATTGTTTTAAATTAATGAAAAAAAAAACACACATTTGCAGCGTAATCTTTTAAAAACGTAGATTTGGGATTTTTGTCTTCATGGAGATGTTATTGCTTTGCCTGGAATGTTCCATAGTATGACATTAAATGTATCCTATTGTAGTGCTGAATAATACCTTGCGTTCTTGCAGTGAGCGTGGTCTGTGGGTCTGTGGTCGCCTTTCCGCAGATCTGACCTGTAACTTGGCCTGAAGGTGTCATTTTTGGTCACATTTGTCACATTTTATATAACGCCTTTCCACCTTTAAGACATTCAAAGCATTTTACATAAAGGAACCACTCACACATTCACACACACATTCACATACCGGTGTACGCAGACTCTAGGGGTGAGGGGGTGAAGTGTCTTGCCTAAGGACACAACAACAGCTCTACCAACTGAGCTACTGTCATCCATTTCCTGGGTAAACCACCTGCTTATCTTTACATTAAAAAAAAAGTCCAAATCGATAAAAAATAAATACATACATCTACAGCATAATTCTTCAACACATATACAGTGATATTTCTGTCCATCTCGTTAGTCTATAAATAAATAAAACCATTTTGTAACTGCATATTGCCTTCAGTTAGTGTTGCACCAGCTATACATCTTCTCAAGCTAAGAAAACTCAGCCACTACCAATCAGAACGTGCATTAAACATTCAGTGGCAGCCTCAGGTAAAGAAGCATCAATTCTTAATGCACAAATGCCCACAACCAGGTGTCACTAGAAAGACAGTGGGCAGGTGTTGGGCAGACTCGCAGTTCACCAAATAATTTACTTTCACCGGGCAAATTTCAAATCAAATTTTTTTAATGATTTCAAATTTATTTCAAATTGAATGAAAGTGAAATCAAGATTGTGCATGTGGGATGAGGTATGACAGTGCTGAAAATCAGGGTATTGGAAGAGAACAGAAGGTCTTTTGTTGAGAAAGGATTGGACTGTGCTTCAGTTGTGACAGCAGTCGTAATAATAATAGAAAGAGTATCAGTAGTAGTAGTAGTAGTAGTTGTAGCAATAGTAGTAGTAGCAGTAGCAGTAGTAGTAGCAGTAGTAGTAGTAGTAGTAGGAGGAGGAGGAGGAGTAATAGTCACAGTAGTGGTAGTAGCAGTAACAGTAGTAATAGTAGTAGCAATAGCAGTAGTAGCAGTAGAAGGAGTAGTAGTAAAAGTAGTAGTAGCTGTAGTAGGTGCAGTAGTAGTAGCAGTAGTAGTAGCAGCAGCAGCAGTAGTAGTAGTATTAGTAGCAGTGGCAGTAGTAGTAATGGTAATAGTAGTAGTAATACTAGTAATAGTAGTAGTAGTAATAGAAATAGTAGTTGTAGTAGTAGTAGTAGCAGTAGTAGTAGTAGTAGTAGTAGTAGTAGTAGTAGTAGTAGTAGTAGTAGTAGTAGTAATAGTAATAGTAGTAGTAATAGTAGCAATTATAGTAGCAGTATTAGAAGTAGTAGTAGCAGTAGTAGTAGTAGTAGTAATAATAGTAATAGTAGTAGTAGTAGTAATAGAAATAGTAGTAGTAATAGAAATAGTAGTAGTAATAGTAGCAGTTATAGTAGCAGTATTAGAAGTAGTAGTAGCAGTAGTAGTAGTAGTAGTGGTAATAGTAGTGGCCATACCGGCTTGTCAAAGTCTGATCCCGTCAGATCTCAGAAGCTGAGCAGGGCCGGGCCTGGTTAGTACTTGGATGGGAGACCACTGGGAATTCCAGGTGCCACAGGGGGGCGCCAGTGGCAAAAACTGTGGTTGTGTCCTCAGGCAAGACACTGCACCCACATTGCCTAGTATGAAAGTGATGTGTGCATGGCAGGACTCCCTTGAAAAAGAGATTAGTAATCTCAATGGGACTTTCCTGGGTAAATAAAGGTTAAACATAATAGTAATAGTAGTAGCAGTATTAGAAGTAGTAGTAGCAGCAGTAGTAGTAGTAATAATAGTAATAGTAATAGTAGTAGTAGTAATAGAAATAGTAGTAGCAGTATTAGAAGTAGTAGTAGTAGAAGTCTACCCAACTGCCTTAAACTAATGCATGTTGTGATGGTTATTCAAAACAAATGGAACAAAGTACAAATCTTATGTACATACTTTTTGGTCATTAGATAATTCAAAAATATTTGCCCAACATGTGTTTTTGTGTAATAGTTCATATTATACCAGGCAGAGACTAGTGCATAAAATATACAAGTCCATGTGGTTTCTCGTAATGCATAAGCTTAAATGATATTTCTCGTTTCTATAGTACCAGGATGTATCACAGTTGGGTGGTCATAATGATACGCCGGATCTGTGTGTTGTTTACAGCTAATATTGAATCAACAAACTTTGGGGAAACTTCGTAAATTGCCTTTGTATGTCCCCGTATCCGCTGGTGTGGGTCCCGTGTTGTGAATGGGCCCCGATTGTTTGTGCCGGTTTGACAGGGACCCTCGTACGCTTTGTGTCAGAAGTGATGTCTGCGAGCTCAAGGTTCGCCGAGCATAATTAGCATAAATGGCTGTGCTTGTCAAAGTGCATCAGATCAAACACAGATGGTGCAAGACCCGCTCATGTGTTTTTACTCCAACCACCGTCCAACAGTTGTTATGGTGATGGTTTTAGAGGAAAGACAAGATGTGCGCAAGCATGTAAGGGCAGATTCAAAGTGGGTTTTATGTAGATTAGAATGAAATCAAAGCTTTTTAAATGGACGGAAAAAAAAACTAGACTTTTTTTTAGTTTGCTATTTCAAGTTCTAAACATTCAGCTCAAAGAAAATTTGAAAATTGCATGTTTAGCTCTTTTGTAAGCTTTGGCTGTTTAAATGTGCTCTATAAAAACACTTTGATTATATGATTGATTGATTGGTTTTACAAAAATCAAATTTAATAAATAAATAAATAGCCAAAACCATCTATATTTTGTACCAACCGCAACCTTAGATAAATGTGTAAGGTTCACCCTAATTAAAATACTGCTACTAAACTTACTGTACAAAGTAAAATACAATGAATTCTGTTTCATGTTAGAGAGAACGTTTATTTGTCCCACATGGAGAAATTCCAGTATTGCAACTCAAAGTTCAAGAACAGGAGATAGAGAAACAAATCAATCAAAATGTAATAAAAATAAATAACTATTAAAAAATATTATCAATAAGTTTAACTAAAATAGCTGAACTTACTTAGTTTCCAGCTCTCACATGTTTTAGTTAAACTTGTTGATAATAATATTTGATATAGAGGTAAAATGGAAAGTGCAGATTTTTGATGCCGTTCAGTGAGTTCTTGGGTCTAGTCACAAACAGAAATGATCAGGTTCAACATTTGTGGATTTACCTTGTGGAAATTTCTTGGCAAAGCACATGTTATCAATAAGAAAAACCATCACTTGCCCCCATCTGGGACAATGATATTATCACATTCTATAATCTGAAAACCATCATTAAGGCTACACAAATATTATGGATTATAAGTAAGTGGCTCTGACTATGAATACACACAAGAGCCACAAGAATCTACCTTCCGTTATACCACTGACAGTCCTAATATGTTCATAGGTGTGATAAAGACAGTCACGTGCGTTCCCCTGCTGTATGTGTAATGAGGTTGTGGTTGGTGTGTGCTCCCCTCAGTCGTCAGTCTGTAGATGTATGTGGGTGTGTGTGTGTGTGTGTGCACTGACAGCTCCTGTATCCTCCCAGGTCCTGTCAAACACCAGCACCTCCAGATTGTCCCATCCCAGCAGCAGCATCCCAACAGCCTGCTGCTGTCTGCTCAATGAAGACAGCGCCACCCTCCACCCTACCTTTGAAGTGCATATGCGAGGTTAGAATAAATCACCAGTTTAAATAAGATATAGTTAACATCATTTTTAGTCAAGATTTTTTAATATAATATAAAGTTAAAATGTCTACACTATTACCTAAGGGCACTATTTAGGCGTCATGCCTTATTTAGTGGAGTCCAAATGTCCAATTTGTGAAAAAGTGGTGCACTCATAATTCCCCACAATGCACCTTGAAAATTAGTTTGCATCGGTGGTCACTATACTAGTCAATAAAGACCACAATGCATTGCCAATCGGGAAAACAACACAGTTTAGAAAACTTTTTTTCACCTCGACACCAGAGTCACATGACCCCTAAGTAGTGAGCCACGTGCCACTCTGTGAATGAGTGCACTATATACAGTAGGCCAATAAAGAGCCTATGCAGTGAATGAGGGGTCATGGGCTGGACATTCGGACACAGTCTGTTTATAATATATTTTTTACTTCCTGGTTGGACATGGGCAGTAGACACATAGAACTATAATAAAAACTGGAAGATGAATCCAAGATGGAGTCTTATTGTTTTCAGTGGCCTGTGCTCTATGGTGCATGAGCCTAAAAAAAATGTCCACATTTACTTCCTCAGTATGGACCAGCGCCTCCTGCACGGCGTTGTGCGTTTGGACCAATCAGAGAGAGAGCTGTTAGAGCGGAGCCAGCGCAGGCTCACAGCGGGTTTATGTTGTGAAAATAGAATAGAATCCCTACAAAATCTGATGTTTGTAAAAATTGTCGATGCTCTGTCAGCCAAACATGGGCAGTTTGAATTAACCAAAAAATGCATTGTGCTTCTATGGGAGAATTCTTTCTGGGAGCTTCAGCACCTGGAGCGGCCACTGGCCGGTCTCAAGCCAGGACGGGGGGGAGTGCCTTGTGTTTTTATTATAGATCCATGAGCAGACAGGACATAGAGTTCTAGAGGCAATTCCAACTGTTGCATAGCAACTATCATGTGAACAAGGGCTAAAACCTTGTTTTAACTGCATAGAAGTTATAATTAGTGTAATAAAAATAAATGAACATTTTTATTTTGTTAAATGCATATTTAAACTCAGAAAAATGTGTTTCTTTTATATTTTATAACTCACCACTACTTCCTGTATTTTTGTACTTTTCTTCTCAACCTATTTTTTTTCCACAAACTCCCACTTAACTGCTTTGAAACTATGATAAACAGTTACCACATGCACTATCCCATAATACCAAGTCAAACTTTGAAAAGTATAAAACCTGTCATATATGCACTTCATTTCACTTAGTTTGGTTTCTAGTTATTCTTTAGCTGAAGGACATTGTATCCACAGGGGAGGATAGCATAAGGAAAAGTTTGCTCCGAAGAGCCGAGGAGGAGACACGATTGAAAATGACAGACCGTTCTGCAACACCTCCCACTGATGTATTCTTTGGGGTTAATGGAACATATGGGGTGGAGCTGTGAATGACATCTCAGGGCCAAGAGAAAGTACGCTTTAAAGATACAACACTTTACTCTACTGCTAATTGGCTCCCGTATTAGCAACTTGTTAGCAAGAGAGAACACGTAAGGTTTGACCTGACTACCTCCTGGTGGGTGGGTGCACACTGAATCCACTATATTTGACAGTGTCTGCTGCTGGTTTCTGCGTGGGAATATGGGGCGCTCAGGTAGAAGGCTACTGTTTTACTGCATATACAAAGTTATAGCTTTGAATATGCAGTTTTTTTCACAGTATAGCAATTCAAAATACTTATCTTAAAGGGCCCATATTACAACATTTTCTGATCTGTGTTATGATGCTGTTTTCTTACCAAAAACACACCTGAACACAACTTCAGGTATGTTTCTGAGCTTGTGTGAGTCAGTTTTGTAGAATATAGGACCTTTAAATTGTCCTCTCCATGGGTTTCAAGACAGTTGCAATAACGATTAAAAACTAAATATTGAATCATTTGAATAGTAAAAAAGTCCTAAAAATGTTGCAAGGAAGCTACAGCTCATGAATAGTGAACATATCCGATAAACAATAACTACTGAATCACGGCAGGTTGCAGGTTCACATTTTTCAACAAAGACAATAAACTTTTTCCCAAAACAAGAAGAGAAATGTGGTATTCTTCTGTTTTAATCTACATAGAATCAACCCACTGCCTTCCCACAACAAGGTCTTCTCAAAGCAGTGACTAACCAAACCATATTAAGCACTATGCATTCATATGGACACCTCAGGGAGCATGAATCACTAAGCTCTGATGCACACAACATTCTGTTTTATTCAAAAGTATGTGTCATTGTATCCACCTAGCACTTCGTCACCGGCGGGCATTGGACACTTTTGCTGCAAGGTACATTTATGTTTCAAAAGTTGGTTGGTTGGGGATTACTGGGCAACACTGTCTTCATCCCAAACTTTTGAAAAACAGCGTGGGTCATTGCAAGATAGGGCCAAATATGCACTGTTCTGCCAAAAGAGGTCAGTAACAGAACAAATTATAATTCTATTGGAGTCTTCTTTCAGATGAGCATGACACTTTGCAGAGGCGTCATGCTGGGATGTGTTCTACATGTATCTCTAATGGTGGAATGTTGAGGAGTTACCATGGTGACACAATGCATAATGTCAAAAAAAAAAAAGTTTTAAGAAGGATCAATACATACGATCATTATTTTTACTTGTACATATACGTTTTTTTCTCTTTGTTCTCATAATATAATGTGATGTGTAAGATATTCTGTCCAAGCAATTTCCCTTCTGGATCAATAAAGTTTGCCTATGTCTAAATAAAGCTCAGATTAAAGTCTCATAAAGCCTCAGAAAGAGCAGAGCGTACAGTTAGCAGGACACCCACAGATAATGTTGATGACATCAGCTGCAAAGTATCAATAGAAAGTTAAAGCCATGCTGCAAAAACAGGCATAGTTAAATTTTACTGTGGATTATTACAGCCAAAGGAACAACAAGGAGTTACAAGGCCGCTCAGAGTGAGGGTTTTTCAGTGCATTAAAGTAGGCTGACCAGATGTTCAGAATAAAAAACTGGGACATCCCCATTTTTTGGTGGCTGGTGATAATAAAATTGTGAAAAGAGTGTGTAATTAAGAAAAATTATTATGCAGAGACCATTCATGATTTACATGTGAGTCAGTATAGTCACATTTTCTTTGTGTTTTGGTCATTTTTAAGCAGCTTTTCTGTATTATACCTAAATAAATGATAATGTATGCCTCTCTTTGCTGTTGGTGAGGATCAGATTGGTCAAAAATAAGGACACTTGGGACATTTCTTGCATAAAACTAGGACAAATCCGTAGTTTTGGATGAATCTCATGGGACCTGGGATACAGAGCTCAAAACTGGGGCTGTTGCGGGAAAATAGCGACGTCTGGTCACTCTACATTAAAGACAAGCAAACAAAAACTTACACTCTATGGCTTTAACTATTTGTCAGGCTAAATAGATTTTTAAAATGCACGCTCACTAATACAACAACAAAAAGCTTGTGACAAAAGCACTCTGGTCCCACCAGGGCTTCACGCAACTCTCATTGTACTTGGGGAGCCATAGAGCTCATGTAAAACTAGGTCTTAAACTCACATTTGCATGTTTATTTTGAGAAGCTTATTAGCATTGGCATAAGAGGGAGAGGAGCCGCAAAAATGGATAATAAAAAGGCAGAGATAGGGCTGAGGATACGTTTCAGAACAATACAACCCCATCCTAAATTTAAAATCGAGAGCACATCCAGCAAGTGAATATAAGACTCCAAAACATCTATCAGGAGCTTTGAAAAGATGCAGTCATTGTTAAAACTAAAACTTTGAAAGCTTCTGGGACACTGGAGATTCTGATGTCTTGAGCCAATATAAAGTAGATTCTTGTTCTGTGGACAAGAAAGAAATATCTACTACCAGGTCCAAATTCATATGGTAAGGTTTGGCCAATGAACAATCCATGCAAAGAAATGGCTGCCAAGTCTGAGACAGCAGACTCACCAAAGCAGACTGTGCACTACCTGCCCAGCATGAAGTCACAGGGAAATCACCATCACGAGGACAAACAACTTTATAAATAAAACTTTAGGCAAAATATAAAACTGTTAACAGACAATAGGAGACGCCTGGCTAGTTTTGGCTGTATTGTGAATTACAAACACCTACTTCTACTGTACACTCACAGAAGCTTCCAGAAGAGCCCATTTCATAATCTCCAGAACAAGACCTCTGCAAGGAACTGACAATATACAGCAATGATTAATAGTGTCTAACCTGCACATTCACTGCATCGAACTAAACTGCGACTAAGACTAGGACCGAACCAGGATTAGAAGAGGACCAAACCAAGTCTACACAAGGATTAAATGAGTCTCAAACTATAACTGCTAAAACTGCATCAGGCACATGAGCTAACTACTCTGCGGGTGTAGCAGAGTATTTATGCGTATTTATCATCTGATCCCAGCTGTATCTTTTACATCTTGTTTTGTTGCTTCCTGCACAGTTCTGTCACCCCAATGCCCGAATCCATCTCACTGTACATCAGGCTGTCCTCTAAAATACACAAACAACATCATCAATATCATCCAGTGTCTATCTGAATGATGACAACTTGTGACTTCCTGCCGGGACTCCTCGGAGTGAAAAAGCAATGACCTATAAAAGTAAATGTGCACACAAACCTGCAATCAATCTTACGCACAGCAGCCACTCACCTCAGCAAGAAAATGGCAGACAGCGCCTCTAATTATAGGGCTACTTACTACAGGAGTTTAAATATTTGCCTGCTGCACCTATGTTCATGGCATTTTAGAATATATTTTAGGATGAATATCTGCAGTAAAATAACAGGTGTTGAGTTTTAAAGGAAAAATGCTCTTGGATCAACAGAAATCGAACATTTATTTAAACTAAAAAAGCCATGTTTTTTTTGTTTTTTTTCTTTTAGGTGGACAATGTTTTCTGGCGGAGGATTTGCCGCTTAAGATAATGTGATTGCATTAACTAGGATGTACCACAGTATGGCATTAAACGTTCATCTCCATGGAAACAAGCAGGTGATATCACTAAAACATATACAGGTCAGGTTAGACGAGAGGCGAGCCCACTTTCAAAATAAAAGGCATTTCTTTCTTATGAGTAATAAAAACACCAGTAATTGAATATACAAAAGATGAGTATATTTAATGCTATACTGTGAAACATTCCAGGTAAAGGGATAACATCTCCATGGAGACAAGCAGAACAGAAAAAACTCCTAAAAATATTCCCAAGTTTGACACTGTGATGGTTAAACAAGAGGTTCAAAACAGTGTGGAGTCTGCTAAACTGCAATTTTCTGTATCTAATTCATTATATATACTTTTAAAAACACATATATGATTTTTATTAGCAATTAAGAATCTCCAAAGCTCAAAATGCTCTGTTCCACCTTGTGTTATCACATAGTTTCCAAGTTAACAGCTCTTTTTACCTTTAGTTCAGTGGAGATTGAAGCTAAATGTGATGAGGAAACAACATTATAGCAGTTCAGAAAATAGCTGAATATGGACGCTGTAAAACACAATGCACAGTCTATGGGAGTGCATATTGGACAAGTGCTCATACAACATAATGAATCTGTATGAGGACCACTTTGCTCTAGTGGTCATAATATTATGCCTGATTAAAACAACATCCAATTGAATCCATTGAAATTTGGATCAGCTTCTGCTCTCCTCACTCACCTCTTGTTCTCGGGTCATTAATAAATCATCATTTTGGGAGACAGCCCTTAGACAGGCCTTTTAATTCCACGTCAGTCGTACTAATGATGCTATTCACTCGTATTCAGCGCTATGGCCCCTGCAGCACTCCCCATTTTATCATGTATTTTTAACTCCTATCAGAGAAAGGAGCTGATCCACAAGACTCCAGAAGACCTCACGCGCAGTACTTGAGAAGTGATCAAAACGCGCCTTTGCGATTTTCAGTGCAAGCTTGATTTTACTAGAAAAGTCGCCAATGTATCCAGCAAGCTTCCTGGCCAAGAGTGGGAGTGAAGTCCAATTAAGAGCATCTTAAATTCTTGGCTGGATAAAATCGTTGTTGCCATTGTTGTAGGCAGCACACAGCATCGCTCCAAACGCGGTAATGAGTTTGATAAAAGTGCCTTTCATTTTGTTTTGGTTTGTATTTAACACTTTCTATATTGTGTTGTAGGAAAACCAGGGCTGTTTACTTGGTTTTGAGGAGATAAGCCGAGTGGACCCGCTAATGCAGTCAAATACAGAGGAGGAGAGAAAGCTACAGATTTAATTAAAGTGCACTGTGATAAGAGTTTTGTTAGTACATTGTGTCAGAGCATGGGGAAGACCAATTTACCAAGTTTAAAATGATCTGAATTATTTCTTAAGCAGATATAAAATAGGAAGGGTAAAAAAAGGAAAGAGAAGATGATATTAAAGTACGGCTTCATCTTAATTTTATACTACACAGAATACAACCATTTTTATGTGTTAGAAATGTTACTATACTGTACGCTATGGGTATTGCATTCAAATCAGAATTGGGAAGTACTTAAGATACTTTTTCATAAATATGTACCTATTCCTACTCCTACTTTCTTCATTACAGCGTAGTACATGTACTTGAGTAAAAGTTTTAGTTATTCTTCCCATTGTGAGTAGCCTACAAATGACAAAATCTTTATGTTGACAATGTTAAATGATTTGAGCATCTGTGTTTCGTGCACCACTCATTTAGATATGACTTTTTCTCTTTTTTGTGGTCCATCCTTTGAAAAAAAATAGATAAAGTGGCTGAATATGTTCTCCTTCCAGTACATTAAAGCTGCACTGTGTAACTTTTCTAGGGTATATGATTGTCTTCAGTTGTTTTTTCATTGCTTTACTTAAAATGTTCTAAAATATTCCTTTAAAGTTATATGTAAATAGAGAAGAGCAGGTGGTGTCAGTGGAGCATGTTACAGGTCAGATCTATGGAGAGGCAAGCACACTCACAATAAGACTGCATATATTTCATGGTATTTTATGTATTGCACTTTTAATAATACATAATAATTGATACGACGTGTAATTTCTTGGACCACAAATACTGCATGAGTAATATTTTGAAGTAAAGAACTCTTACTTCAGTACAATATTTGGCTCCTCCACCTCTGAGTTAATATGAGAAACGGCATGTGTAGTCACTGAGATACTGAGAGTGGCCCGACTATTACACTTGGACAAGAAAAACTGTCATAACAAAGACTGGAAAAGAGTCCACAGACTGGTGCATATGTGGATGTAATAAAAGTTTAATTTCTTCTAGCTGATGGAGCTCTGATTTGGAGCCTGCTGCAGCTTATGATTTTCAGCCCTTTTCATTCTCACGTCATTCAGTAAATTACAAATGTATTGTTATTTTTCTCACATCTAGTTCCAAACAATCGAGTATTTATCAGAGCTGACTTTGTTTATTCTTTTGCCAACTCCTCTTGAGCAGAACTGCGTCATGCCAAAACAAAACATGGATTGTTGGATAGGTAAATGGTGAAAAGCTTTGACAGATCTTAGAATGATCCAGGCTAACATTACTTCCCAAAATGTACTGGTCTTGGATCTAGGGCTGCACCAAAACAACAAAACAACTATTACACATTTTAAGGTTATTGTAATAAAACTACATCTAATTTAAATTCATCTCAGCGAATGAATTCCTCAGCATAGCCATTGTTCAGTTTTGTTAAGATTTTGACAAAGTTTGACAAGAAATTTTTCAGCAGGACAAAGAAAATGATAATTAACCACAAATCCATAGATACACAACGGTCCAGCCTTACATTCATTCACTATTTACTAGGGATGCACCGATTCCAGCTTTTTCTGTTCCAATACTGATACCAATGTCGATACTTTTGCTTTAAGTGTCTGCCAATGCCCGTGAAAACAATATTACGAGTGTTTTGGGCCAGCATTGTCCAGCATATCGTCATATTGCGCAAATGTATACACCAAAATGGGATATCAAATGAATCGATATTAACTGAACTGATCTCCAATCCATCATAACTTCCAATCTCTACTATTTATAATTTAGCAGTAAAAGTCTCCAGCCATTATTTTATATTCAAGAGAGTAAATACTCCATATCTCATCAGTTACATCTTACATTCTGAATACTGCATGTTTTCCTTGTATTGCGCAGACTTACAGTTCAAATATTTCTTTCAACCAGGCCGGACAGAACTGAAACAACTAATGCACCACTTTTAAGCACAGATTGAAGTGATCCTGTTTGTTTTTTTCTCCATTGCACAGCAGCAGTGCTAAAAGCAAACACGGATTCTACGAAAACCCAGGTCAGGGATTGCGGGATAGGGACAACAGCCTAAAATGTTGATGGAGAAGAAACTCAAAAGCACGTCTCTTACCTGCAGTGTCTGTGTACGCCGGCCACAGTCTCGATGATGGAGCACTCGCCCTCGTTCAAGCAGAAGGCCAGATCTTTGTCTTCTACGCAGGGTTTGAACACCTCCGAGCGGATACTGGGGAGAGTAGGGGCCACGGCTGTAATGGAAGGAAAACAGAGACGGGTGGAATTAATTGGTTTTATATGCAAAAATCTGATGTAATACTTTCAGATAAATGATAAGAGGTGTTTTCTGTATTGATTACTGTGTATTTTTACATAAATATATATGCAAAAGTGAAACTGATCAATATTTGTAAGTCCATCATTCCATTTACTACTGAACACACAAAGTAACATATGAACAAGATCAAATTTCAACTTGCCTTATCTCAGTTAAGCAATATAGGGCTTTTCATGGGTTTCAACTTCAACCTATTTTTCATAAGTTTCAAGCTACGGCAACATCCTCCAAGGTCAACAGTTCAGATCTAAATATTATATGTTTTTTGTTATAAGGTCCTCACTGGGTCCTCACAAAGTTCTTCAAATCTGGAAAAAACTGTCTGTACTCATGAATTGGTAATATTTTGAGGACTTTTCACCGTTCAAAATATCGAATAGTTTAATTCCAAATTACTATGGTAACCGTCCTAATTTTCATCATTCTAAAACCCATAGTGAAATGCAGCACTTTCCTATAAAGGTCAACCAGCATTTTAAATGACAATCTGTATGTGAAAACATCTGTGTTTGAGCAGCCATAACTTGGGGGGGAAAGAAAAGAAAAGAAAGCAGATGGACCATGACAAGCAAAACAAAAGTGCAAATAGGCATGAGGAGCAACCTGCTTACGCTTAGAAGAAAAGAAAGTTGTTTGTGCTTTGTGAACAGATCCAAACTATTTTTAATGGATGTATAGTCACAGCTCTGGTTACATGTATTTGAGCTTTGTCCAATGACAATTTGAAATGGCCATATTGCAAAGGTTACAATTTTTGTGCAACAGAATGTGTACTACAAACAACAAAATATGGTGTGTATTTAGGAGGGGCCATATTACACTGTTTTCTCATACTGTAATGCTGTTTCCTCATCAAAAACCTACCTGGAGTTGTGTTTTGTTACACTCACACATGTTTACCACACAAAACCTGCAGCTGCGTTCTTCTCTTAAAACAAAAAACACTCCATTCCACCTTGTGATGTCATGTGCTACTACAGGAAGTGCTGCACTGTGTTTTTAAACTTCATACACCTTCACGAGAATCATTTCTATCATTTTCAGCCCAATCTCTACTGATCAAAAGGTAAAAGGAGCTGTTGAAAACTACCTCTATATGACATCACAAGGTGGAACAGAGCATTTTGAGCTTTGGAGATGTAGACAGACTCATAATGGATTATTCAAACATGTGTGAATGAAACAAAACACAACTCCAGGTATGTTTTTGATGAGGTAACAACACTCAAACATGTCTTAAATCTCACAAGTTTCAATTCTGCATAATGTGGAATCTTTAGAGGCATAAAAATCAAATGCAGCAATATTGTACAATTGTATATAGTTTGGTGGGGTAATCCAGATAATATAACTCTATATATTTGATGTCATCCTTCATCAGTAAACCTAACAAACTGTCCCAGGCGAGCCCAGGGCTGAGTGATCTGTTGGTCCACACCCATTGCCATAGCTTTATTTCTCTGCTCGGCTCTGACCCTGTACCAGTACTGCATTGCAGGTTCTCTACTCTGTGAAATATGCACAGCTGTCAGGGCCTGGTCACAAGCACACAGAAATATTGTGCACTCACATGGCAGCGGCTAATGTATGCAGAGGCTCTATCAAAACACTGCCACATATACTAGTAATAGAGAGGTGCAGGGATCACTGTACGAAACATGCTACTACACATTTTAATTACACGGTTTAATTAAGTGGCACATATAGGGGGCAGATATCTAGCTCCAAATGCATTGAATGTTGTGACTGAATAGATATACATACATAAACTGTAAGACGGCACTGATAAAAAGGAAAATTCTCTGTTGAGATAGGACATGTCATGAATTGACTTATGTAAACCATTTTTATGATCATTGCCTTAATTTTCCTAATTTCTGTTTTATTTATTTGTTCATTTAAAGGTGTAACTTTTCTGGTGGAGGGTCCATCACCTGCATCTCTCTATGGAGATACTGTCTGAAATGTTCCACAATATGGCATTACACTTATACATTCCTACAAAGACAGCAGATGACACTACAAGGTCATTCTTACTGTGAATGAGCTCGCCTCTCCACAGATTTGACATGTATGTTTTTAGCTCAATAAATACCCATGTTAGTGAGTAAATGCAAGATGCATACATTTAATGCCATACCGGGACAAAACAATATCTCCATGGAGACAAACAGACAAGAAAAGTTGCACAATGCACCTTTAAATTATTCTGTTACGCATTTCATTATCTGATACAGCTTAAAATAAGACCGTACCTCAAGTGTGCTTCCCATTAATATAAAAGACTATGGTGGTCACCCATAGTCTTCAATTCTACCCCATAGTCTAATTTGTTATTGTAGTATCATTCATGTAAAAAGTACTACAGCACCAACTACACTGTTCAAAAAGACTGCTTGACTGTGAAATAAGAGACATTTTAACTACACAAACTGTATGAAGGAAAATGATTAATTTTGAAAATATGGGTGCAACCATAGTCTTAACAAAATGGGAAACACTGTCCAACCTTAGTCAATCATGAAAGATAGTTATCGAAAACAAAAGTCATTTGTATCCGATTAAAAACAATGTCTGCTAATGCAACACTTACTACGCTAATTAACAAGTGCAATTAGAACTGATCCGAGCAAGTTAAGTGAAGATGTCAGCGCTACAAAAAATGAATGAGCTTCATGAAGAACAGCAGGGTGAAAATGAAATTCTAAACGTACGTTCTGTACGTGTATGCATTTTAGTGCACCAAAGAGCCCCTACATTCACTTGGGGCTTGCCTCTGCAGCATGCTCCTGACTCCTGTTCTAAAAAGTATTAAGATCTCTTCTAATTTATCTGCCCCTGGAGTGAGGAGAATATGAAAGTAAGACTTGAACTGGAGATGACACCAGGAAAAGACCAGGGATATGTCTTGTTGTATTATCTCATCTAATTCCCAAAGTGTTGTGTGAGAAGGTTGGCTGTTCCAAGTTGCAATTTTAATAACAGAAAATAGAACACAATGCCCCCCTGTGGTTAAGTGAGCCCCCGCTAATAATTGTCAAGTGTTTTAAGTGTCTGTATGAGCTGCAAGAAACAACATGTTGAAATGAGCGCTGACAATTACAATTTGATTTGCTTTTCCCAGTCACAACTGCGCTTCCACTTAAGATTTCCAAAAAAAACAGAGGGACTAGATCAAGAGGAAAGGCCGCGCTTGAGAATAACCACTCACATCTGATCTCAGGAGCTAAGCAGGGTTGGGTACGGCTTGTGCTTGGATGGGAGGCCGCTGAGAATACTAAGTGCCGTAGTGGGGCAGGGTACTGTTGTGTTCTTAGGCAAGATGCTTTAAACACATTGGCTAGTACGTATGTGGTGTGGGAGTGTGTTTTGCTGATAATCAGAGGCTACAATAGCAGTTTACCACCACTGTAGACAAGTGTAGATTAAAGGTGCACTGTGTAACTTTTCTGCTACTTACTTGTGTCATGGAGATGCTCTTACTTAGTCAAAACTGTTCCACAATATAGCATAAAACTAATATAGCTTTCATTTTGTAAAAAGGGTTTTTATTGCAACAAAAATCCCTTGAAAAACATTCTTATTGTGAGCAGGTCGCCTCGCCACAGCTCTGACCTGTACTTTAGCCTAATGGTGGCACCTGCTTGTTACTATGGAGATTCGATGGGTTTAATAGCGCACTGTGGGACATACAGTATCAGGAAAAGGAATCATATTTCCATGGAGACAAGCAGGCGGTGGAATAAACCAGGACAGATAAATAGGATTATAATGCAGAACAAAACCAGATTTTGAAATAAACAAATACAGAGAGAACTGCAACAGACCCGGGGACCACAAGGAGCTTATGGCACCCTATAGTACAGGACTGCAGTTTGAAAATCATTGCACTACTCTATACTCCATAGTATACACTAATATTACTGCTTTTGCTAGTAGCATCGTCTTACTGTTACTTTCAAAAGTATAAGTGGAGCTTCTGTTAGCTTCTCTTGTAGTCATAAATTCATTTATTTATCTGTCAGGACCAATACATAAAACTGCAGCACAAAAAAGAGCAGAGGAATTCCAAAATAACTCATGTCCTGCAGTGTCTAGACAGATTGATGATAGGACAGAATCTACTTTTACAACCCCAGTGTCAGTGTTAAAGGCTCATGTAGTATTATGGTCGGATAATAGTACAGTATCTTCTATGCAGGGGAGGGTCCTGTCTCTTCATTCGTCACATGTTTTTAAGTGCGCTGAGCGGAGTCTGGACTGCACAAGGTCAGAGAGGCAGAGTGACACAGCACATTGAAATCGATGGTGACAAATGATGTGTTTAGTGATGGTCACAGGGGACAAAAGTCTACTCCATCAAACCACACACTGCTACCAATAAAACGCACCATTAGCCGTCATTACTCAAACCCTCAACTTGGGTATTATATTCAAATGAGACACATTTTACTTGCACAGAAAATATAAGAAGACTTTTTATATTCATTTTAGTTATTATGTCCATGTCATTTTGTGGATCAGTAGTCTGTTTAAGTCTAAATAGCTATGGAAGAGATCAAAAACTATCTGCTAAGATAGACAAGTTAAACGAGGCAGGGAAAGCCTCGGTGTTTAAGTTGGCAAAACACCAGTTCCTTTCCCACTTCTCTCCACATGGGGAAATCTCTCGCTAAACTCACTAACCTCCTCAAACCTGCACCTTTCCTCTCCTCTCACAGCCTATGCACTATGTCTTTTATTGTATAAGTAATCTGCAGATCAACCGCTAATTTATAACGCAGCAAGACTTGTTCTAAAGCCTTTTAAAGAGTCGTGACGCACAACTGTTATATATCACTTCACAATGAGCAGCACCATAGCAACAGGTAAATAAAGTAAGTGCTGTTAGGAAGGACTAAATTCAACTAAAACAGAAACAACTAATGCCTTGAACATTCATGGACAGCCAAATAATTGTCAGATTTAAAAGTGTTCACCTCGGATCCTTAGGTCCCACTGGCCACATCGAGAAACAAGTCATCTCCGTATATGTTTGGCCCTGAGCTACAATGCCTGTCGATTTCTTATAGGTTTCTTTTTCATCACATTGACAGCAGAGGAGCAGTCAAATATGTGAAGCCCAGAGAGCCACGAATCAGGTGCTTTTGAACAAGTACATGTCAGACAGGGCTGTGAAGATATGGGCACTGCAACATAAATCTGTCAGAAGAGAAGTCAAAGCAGGTTATAGACTGTGAACGCAGCCACTCAAATAGTTATGACTTCTTCTACAGATAGTACTGGGGTGTGCTGCATGGGTTAAACTGGTCATATATTATCTCACCTTCCAAAAGGAGGGCTGGGACTACGCAAGTAACGGAGTTTTATGTAGTATAGTTTCATTTAGTTCACTGTATTTGGTTTTAAATCGGGAATAGACACATTTTTTTTATCATTTTGAAACCCATGAATGTAACTCTATGGGAGATTTACTGTTTTTGAAAGAAATATCTAAATTTCAAATGATCAGCAGATGCTGAACCTTTTTATCATTGTCTAATTTTGACTTAATTTGGTGGATTAATATCTGTTGTAAATATAAATTATAGTTTTGCACCAATCAAGAAGTAATTTGCAAAAAAAAAAGAGAAAAACATGTTGAAATAAACAGCAAACATACTGATAACAACACTCTAGAGACAATTCTATCCAAATAAACACATTTTTTGATACTTTAAGGATTATTATTATAGTTTTCTTATATTTTAATTTGTCAAATCATAATTCCTGTGTACATTAGAGGAGTTTTTAAGCAGCATACAATTCAGTAACACTAAATTTATGGAATTCCCTCATATGATGTCATAATGTCCAACCAAAAAGTAACATATTAAACCTACAAAAGTGCCAAACTAGTAAAATAATGACATTTTTAGCGAAACATTAAATATATCAATCTTAAAAAGTGAAATTGAGTGAAGTGACTAGTCTAACCTGTCAAAGGCACTTTAAAGTCCTTTCAACTGACAACAATCCCGTCTTTGGAGTTGAGTAATGGCACCACTTTCTGAAGTGATTCTAAAAAAATAATTTCACTTTTGTTTGTTTAAGCTGACAAAGAAGGCTTTGAACCAGATTTTGTTTCATGTGGATAATTACAGAGATATTCACAATAAACCAGGTCAAAACTTCTACAATCTGACAAGCTCATGATTTAATATCCAAATAGAACAGATTAAACTTTTTTTTTTTTGGAAATGAATTCTTCAAATACCACAAAAAAAACAAACCAAAAAACAGTATTAAATATGTGAATAGTGGCAAGAAATACATGCTATGGTCATTTTAGGTGTGTTTAGGCCTGCGCGGTGGACAGTTCAAGTCAGTGAAGTCTGTGGAGATGTCATTGCTTTGCCTGAAATGTTTCACAGTATGGCATTAAACCTTTCTATCTTCATGCACACCAAACCAGACCAAGAAACAGGCCAGATCTGTGGAGAGGCGACCCTGCTCACAATCAGAATACCTGCTTTTCTAGGTATTTATGAGCTATAAAATTACCTGTAAATGAACAAATGTAAGGTAGAGCAGCATAATGACATAGTGTGGAACATTCCAGACAAAGCATTGACATCTCCACGTAGAAAAGCATTCGCAGCATTTGATGGACCCTCCACCAGAAACAAATGACAAAAAAACCTGCCAAACCCTTGAAGTCAAAACATGAAACATATCTTATAACATACGCTGCCAGGATGTTGCTTTAAAATATGCTGTTCTAGTAATTATACCAAACAAGCTCTCCCATCTGTCACTTGTCAGTATTCAATTTGTCCAAACCAAAGGGAGTGCGGGCAGTTTTGAGGCGAGCTCTGGGTGGGCGCAGTAAAATCCTGGTATAAAACCTGTTAATAAATGGCAGCTGCCGTGGGAGAATGATTCATCCTGAACTCTTTGAAATCATTTACACGTCTCTCTCCCCTCTGCTCAAACCAATATACAGCCCATCCCCATGGCAACCTTCAAGGAACCTACTGCTGACGGGGGATCTCCAATTTGGGCAAGTTTTTCCTCCAGGTTCACACAGAATTTGCAGTTCATGTATCAAAGGCGCACAGTGTCATTTTTCTGGTGAAGGGTCCAGTAAAAGGTCAAATAAAGGGGATAATTATATAGTTGGTACCACATAAGGAAACATATATTTTGTAGTAAAAAGCTTCACTTCACTCAGACAACTGCTATGACTGATGTTTTCTGAAACACTATGGTGGGAAAAAGTACATTAAGAACATAGGAAAAGGGAGAATACTTGAAAATACCATCCAAACAAAGGAACGATGTATTTTCTAGTACTACTGAAAACAAAATTACATTGTTGTCAAATAAAGACTGTGTGAATAAGGCAAGCTTTGGCCCTTGTTGACTGCTATTGAATGACCTCCTGTGTCTGCTTTGCCTGACCAGCCAGTCCCTTCAAAATTCAGTTCGAATCTAAAGGGTCAAAGGGTCTGAATTTGCACCATAGAGCGTGAAAAACCATCGATCAAACTTGAGACGATCTACCCACAGACAGACATCTTCTCATAACATTCAGAACAAAATACACTTCCTGGCCAAGGAAAAAGTTACCACTTGGACTAAACTAAGCAAATAGGTACGAGGTTGCTGCAGTTGGTCAGGTCTAGGTTCAACAACAGTGTGTGCTCAAAGACTGAAAATGAATGCATTCGCTGTGGCTTGTTTCAATACGATTCTGCAATCCACAAGATTTATTTCCATCCCATGTTGTATTCATTTTTCACCAAGATCTTGTAGAGTCTGACCGCTGTGCAAAGTTTCTCAGTGGGATGAAGGTCTGGACTCTGTGGTGGCCAATCCATGTGTGGAAAAGATGTCTCATGCTTCCTGAACTGCTCTTTCACATTTTGAGCTGGATGAATCCTGGCATTGTCATCTTGGAATATGCCCGTGTCATCAGGGAAGAAAAAAAATCCATTGATGGAATAACCAGTAAATAAATTCAGTATATTCAGGTAGTCAGCTGACCTCATTCCTTGAGCACACATTGTTGCTGAATCTAGACCTGACCAACTGCAGCAGCCTCATACCAATTTCCATAGTTAGAACAAGGCGGCCACTTTTTTTTTTTTTGGCCAGGCCGTGTATATAACTTCTTGTACCTGAGATGAGTAATAGTTTGTCAGTCCTTTTAGGTTGTTTTTCTCCTTTTTAAGTGTAATAAGTGTTTTTTTCTGACACAAACGGACCATGTGTCGCACTGTATGGTTAATGCATCCGTCAATCACACCTTCTGAAATTAGAGCGACAGGATGCAGCTCCAGATCCACTTATTTTTGTAAAATTTCATCACAGCATGTTTTCTGGCTGACCAGGTAAGTATCAACTGTGCATGATGAAGCAGGAAGTAAAAATACAAAAACAAAATTGTCAGTCTTCTTCTACTTCTACGTTTTAATGTAATCTATCGTATGAACTTTCAATCTGGTATGTTTCTAGTGTCTTCTACGAGTAAATTTCTGAAAACTAAATGAAAAAAAAAAAATCTCGAATTGCAGTTTTCAGCATTCCAATCCCAGCTGGTATAAACCTAAGCAAATATATGCACTTATAAATGACTACCTTACCAAAACGACTGGCATTACCACCAAAATAGTTTCACGTGATAGCACTACAGGGGCCTATATACAACGTTTATAGTAGAAAATACTATTAGATTAATGCATGCAGGCAAATGCAATCCCACACAGAGGATGGGTGTAGACAGTGCATCTACAAACAGCAAAGACAATTCCATTTACAGCGATAGCATTCTCCACTACGGCTCCATTCTAATGTGCTCATTAGTGTTCTTGTGCTGAATCCTGTGCCCCCGGAGACCCTGGTGGTGGGTGAGAGAAGTGTGCGCATGTTTACAGCGAGCACACTTCAAAGGGCCCCCACTACGTAAAGGCAGAGTCCTGGGAGAGACTGCTGATTGCTTACCCATCATGCACCACTGCTTTTTGGACACCACCATATTCCGGTAGAATATATATATGTTCACAACACACAGGACCGGGGCAGCGCTATCTGTCATAGAGACTACAGCCAGAAAAAGCTTATTTGCTCCCATTCCAGGTGTGCAAAAGGGGATCAAAAGGGTGGGAAAATCTTGCCTCTCGAAAAGCAGACGCGCGCACCAGCTAACACAGGTCTTCGTCACCTCGCAAGTGGATTTTATGCAGTGAAAAAGACTGAGACAGCACTTTCTTTTTTAACGTGAAATTTATTCCAGCGCGAAAGCAACATATGGCTGGAACATGCCACGTAAGCTGTACACAGGGGTAGAACAGGAGAGAATCATGGTGAAACACAATCTCTTATTGATAATCGAGTGTAGACAACAAATTACGTGATCTTCTCGGTTAATAGAAGCGTCGCTGCTGCTCTGTTAACATCTTGTTTAAGTTAGATGTGTCTATGAAGCAGTTTACAAGTATTAAAGACGACACAGATGGGCCCCGCTAAGGCCCTGACCCAATCTTGCAGTAGTAAAGTAAAGCATGAGGTTCACTCAGTCATTTGTTAACCTAATGCATACTTAGAAATATTTTTATGGGTAAAATAGCTTGAACAACATGCATTCTTATTGTCTGAGGACTTGCCTCACCACAGATCTGACCACTTATCATTTGCTTGTCTCTATGGAGATAATACAATACATATGCTATTGATACTATGCAGTGACGTCACGCTGGGGGTGTTCTACATGTATCTTTAATGGTGGAATGTTTAGGAGTTACCATGGTGATACAATGCACACATCAGCAAACTCTGTCAAAAAATGGATTTAAACAGCACATTTTCAGGAGACTGTGATCTATAGAAGCCCTCATGGTCCTATTCCAGTGAAAAAGGTGAGAGGGCCTAACTAAAAAACTATGGGCTTATGCTAGCTTTCTTGCAAACCTCCCTATCCTCCATCATTAGCAGCCTTTAGCCGTACAGGTGGCTCTCCAGACGAGCTCGAGTGCGTAACCCTTACACGTGGTATGACCCTGTGACATGTGTTTGTCACCTCTAATGCGCCCACACACTCCAACACACATGATGGCGCCGCGTATCACAGCCAGCGCCTTGCATGATCGTGACATGACACAAACAAATGGCGAAAGGCTCGCAGGGCACTTGGCTAAAGGTGAGCGGGGTCTTCAGTCGGGTTAAACAGGGTCCGGCCTTGTAGCGCTGACAGCTCACTGATAGGAGAGCGCTGGCAGCATTTGTCACAGGTGCTCCCGAAGTGCCAGAGAGAGGACGTATGTGTGCGAATATGTGTGCAGAGAGGTGTTTGGGTCTCGCCATGGAGACATGTGAGCAGGCTGGAATGAACACAGGGAAGAGGAAATGCTTAGTCCATTAATGAGCATATTTATTTTCCGTCCCGATACTGATACTTTGGTTTCCATAGAGGGGAACTAAGTAAATAAGGGATTACTTTTTAAAAAGGGAGTGAGTAATGAGAAAACATTGCTTTTTAAAGTAACCTCCCCAACCTTGCCACTGACACAGCATGTAATAAACTACAGCCCAACAGACATCATTCAACCTTAAGGGGACCATCTCCAACTTAATGAAATGTTCTAATCCTCCACACGTCAGCTTTATGTTGATTAAAATTTGGACGAGCACACACCATTCACAGAAGTCCCATCGCTGTTCCATTTCCCAACTTGAGTGTTTGAGCCCATCATAAAGTGGCCATGAAATTCGTGAGAGCAACCCACGCAACATATTGCAAGGATTTTACAGCCAAGAAAGAGCAAAGCTAGTCTGCAGAGCGCTGGTGGTCTGGTGCTCCTGCTTGTTGTGAGCTGTGATCAAGAGGAGAGAGATTTTTAGACAAAGGGAGCCAGTGTCTAAGGTAGACAGCTGCATGGGCAAGACTGACATTTTGATTGCTGCTGTTCTTTGTAGAAACGTGTCCAGTTGACTGTTGTGTGGGAGGAGAACCCTTCAGGCAGTGGTCAATCAAAGAGGGTGAGTTTAACAAGAAAGATTCTAAAGACTTATTACGGCTGAAGTCCGATTGGTAAAAGACGCATATCCATGGTTTTCAGAACAACGGTTACCATAGCGATTAACAATTTAAAACAAGTGTGGTCTTTTAAATGGGTCCTCAAAACGGCACGAATAACCGTAAGCTGAAATCCATGAATGAAAAATCAACATAGCAACATCTGAGTGGATCTGACAGAATAGCCTTCTTCCACTCTTAGAAAACTTCCTGGAGAACAAATCAATTCTGTCTAGTCTACAAAATTATACAGCTGATGGTCTATTGATCTAAATATGCTGTGTGCTGTGCTTCTGAGCAAGATGTATCGCAATTAGTCCATTTGGGTGTGCAGACCTCAACCAAGGCATTGATTCTATGATGCAATGGCCTATATAAGATAAACTATAACACTAAGCAAAGATAAACACTATATGTTTAAAACTAATCCATTACCACTCTATGTAACTTTTGCTTTTTATTATCTACAACTTGAGGGCTGCAAACTGGATTTCACTTTTGGGAGAGATAAAGGGTTGATTCATTGATATTGCATCGCCCTTGGTGTATTGTTTATAAGGGTGCATGTGGTAGCCTTGGAGTTTGTCTCATTGTAAAAAGAAAAAAAATCCTAATCTTTACACTTTTAATTAGTTTTATCTCATTTACTTAATAAAAGACTTAGAGAGTTAATTAGCAAAAACAGATGCATGTCATTGTTATTCAAATGTTTTCAACAAATACATGAATAAAACACTCTACCTTCAGAATATTCACTCTTTTTTAAGTGGCAGTAACAATGTAGTAACAAAAGAAATTAAAACAAAATTATCTATTCTAGTTCAGGGGGAAATGGACTATTTGAAGGTGCACTATGCAACTTACTTGATGTTATTGTCCACTCGGGTACTGCAAAAGACATAATATTCCTGCCACAGCTTTTTCAGTTCCAATACCAATTCCGATACTACAGCTTTAAGTATTCTGCTGATACCTGATCTCAACTGATACCCGTGCTGAGACTGAAACAGCATTTATTTCCTGACTGATCCAAATGTGACATGTAGTTGTCATTTATTTATCCCTCAAGTAATTACAGAACAACTTAATAATAAATAAAAGCTTACACTCTGAGACTTTGTGGGGCAACAAGCACTAGCTGTTTGTCTCTTTGTGTGTCTCTGTGTGTGTCTCTGTGTGTGTCTCCCTGTTTGTCTGCCTGTGTGTCTCCCTGTTTGTCTGCCTGTGTCTCCTTGTGTGTCTCCCTGTTTGTCTCCCTGTTTGTCTCCCTGTGTGTCTCTGTGTGTGTCTCCCTCTTTGTCTGCCTGTGTGTGTCCCTGTGTGTCTCTTTGTGTGTCTCCCTGTGTGTCTCCCTGTGTGTCTCTTTGTGCGTCTCCCTGTTTGTCTCCCTGTGTCTCCCTGTGTGTCTCCCTGTTTGTCTCCCTGTGTCTCCCTGTGTGTCTCCCTGTGAGTCTGACTCAGCAGTGTCCTGCGGGCTCAGCGCCAGCAGCTTTTCTCTGTGCATCACAACAGAGACAGTATGACAGCACAGATCAGCTCCAAACCTGTTTGGACAATGAGACTTGTTCATGTCAAGGTCACTGTCCAGCCTGACCTGCTCCACCCCAGTGGGATTCTGCATCAGACATAAACAGCAGAAACACACTCACAGTTTCACTCAGCTTAGACTTCGTATTATTCAACAAATGTAGTATATCCGTATTGTTAAAGGGACACTATGTAACTTTTCTAGTATAGGATATCTTCTTTATTTTTTATTTGGCAGGGACCATGGTACAAATTCAATAATCTTCCAAAAATAAGATGATTTGTACCAGATTTAGCAACTTGCTTCACAGTATAGCATCAATCTGATCTCAATGGACACAAGGAAATGACCAACCAGGCAAAATATCAAATCAGATCTATGGAGAGGCAAGCTCTCTCAGAGTAAGAAAGCATGTTCTCCAGGGTATTCATATCAAAAACAACATCTGTAATTGACTAAAGGCAATATAGATAAGTTTAATACTGCTGAACATTCCAAGCAAAGCACATCTCCATGGAGACCAGCAGGTGTGTCTCCTTATCTCCATGGAGATGTTATTTCTTCTTATCTATCACCATGGAGACAAGGACCAAGTTACGGGTCAGATCTGTGGAGAGATGGCCCCGCTCACAGCTAGAATGTGTTTTCATTTTATTTTTTAGCAATATGAATAACTGCAACAAACCTTTAATACCATATTGTGACATTTCAGAGCAAATTCATCACTATGGAGACAAGATGGTAGTGCACCCCTACCAGAAAATTCGCATATGTCAACTTTCATTTTTGAAGTTCATGTACTTTGTTGCAACCCTGAAATTTCCCCAAGAAATTTTTGCCAATAAAAGTTCTCTCATCTAAAAATTGACATATTATATTATTAGGATCTAGTTTCTGCTGAGCTAATTTGTCATCACAACTTGAACGCACCAAGATGGAATGAGACAGATAATTTATCCTGATTCATTGATTGTAATTTGTTGTGTAATTATGATAATATACCACCAGCAGGGCCACGACAAGATCAGACATTTTGCAGAACAGAATGTGGAGCTTATTAGATCAATGTTTTATGATATAGGCTGATGCTGTGCGGTTAGACAAACCTATGGCTGGTTACCATGGACGGCCAATTTAAATGCAAAAATTCTGGGTGTATTGTCAACATGGTATTAAACTTAAAGGGTCCATGTTACACTATTTTCTGATCTATGTTATAATGCTGTTTCCTCATCGCAAACATACCTGGAGTTGTGTTTTCTTTCATACATGTTTAACACACAAATCCTGCATTTTTAGGCTGAGTTCTTCTCTCAAACAGAAAACACTGCTCCACCTTGTGATGGCATGAGGTAATACAACTGTGTTTTTAAACTCTGTACAACTTCACTAGAATCATTTGGATGATTTCAGCCCTGGAATTACCCATATTTACTGAACTAAAGGTAAAAAGTACTTGTTAACTTGAAAACTACTGCTTCATGACATCACAAGGTGGAACAGAGCATTTTGAGGTTTGGAAATGTGGGCAGACTATAATAAAGGATTATGACTGAAACAAAACACAGCTCCAGGTATGTTTTTGATGAGGTAACAACATTCTAACATGACTTAAAGCTCACAAGAATCCATTTTGTGTAATATTAAGACCTTTCAAGACACATTTAAAATCACCAAGCTCACCTCTCTACAGATTTGACTCGTAACTTGACCTCATGATGTCCACCTTACCTATTTTGCCTCCATGGAGACAGATGTTTAATGCCATACAAAGAAACGTGGCAAAGCTATAATATTGCTCAACTTGTCAACTTAATTTTCGTGCTAGAGGTTTTAGGTCTAATGGTGTCCCAGCTTTTCTTTCGTGTCTTATCATGTCGTGCCATTATCTCCTTCACAGTATATACAGCAAGAAGAGAAACACATTCAAATCTATCTCATGCATATTTGATCAGAAGGGTCACTTAAGTGCTTCTGCCACAACCGCAGCATTAAATTTAGATTTTGGATTTGGGGACCACAGTAAGACTAAGACATGGATTAGAGTTTTAGTGGAGTTTAGCTGGGATACTTGTGGCGACGCTGGTGGTACTACTTGTGATTAATAATTCAGGAGTGTTTACCGAAGCAACGGCAAGAGAAAGGCGGTGGGAGCTAATGAAATGTAAACAGCTAAGTACACATCGGACTAGCACTAAGTCCACACAGCTTAAACCAGTGTGTGGATATGTTGGGAGGATAGATGGATAGAGAGAATTATAGATTCAGACATCAGACTTCATAAGAATGTAAGAGACATAAAACATACTGAGAGAACAGAGAAGACCTTCAAGATGTATCATTATGTTATTGTTGACAGTGCAGTAAGAAACTTGTGTCGTGAGGGGTCTGTTAGCTGCTTGTTTCCATGGAAATGTTAAAGCTTTACCAGGAATGTTGCTCAGTGTGGCATTGAATGTTACAGGTGTAATTATTACCAAGCCTTGAAATCATGCACTGCTTGCCCTTCCACAGATCTGACCTGTAACCTATTCTTCTTCTTCACTAACTTAGACTAGACATACTTCGGTGGTACTGAAACTATGCTTGACACAGGCTGCATTTAAGTCTTGACTTCTAAATTGTAGCATCTGGAAGATCATTTTAAAACTATTTCAAAAAGGTTTTAAAGCCATAATGTAAAGAAATTCTTACCCATTTAGCATTCGCTGTTATTGTTATTTTTATGTTAGTTATTTTCTTTGCTGTGTGATCATCCACAGGTCTGTGGTGACTCTGCCAAATGGTAATTTATCTGATCTGAGGCTCTTGGCTGGGATGCTCCGGTTGCTGCACCCGGGTGTTTAGCTTGGAGGTGCTAGCTTAGACTAGACATACTTCGGTGGAACTGAAACTATGCTTGACACAGGCTGCATTTAACTCTTGACTTGTAAATTGTAGCATCTGGAAGTGTTTTAAAGCCAAATAAATAGCGGATGTGTAGAAGGGACGAAAAGTTGGTGAACTCTAACTGCGAGTAAAAAAAAATTAAAAAAATCATTGCGTTTTGAGGAGGTACAGAAGGCTGGCAAACTCTAATCATGATTTTTTTTTTTAAATTGCGTTATATTGCATTAATCTAGCCGTGATTAATGCGTTAACATTGACAGCCCTAAATAATAATAATAATACATGGCCTTATGTGGTCTTATACTTGTTCTGATATAGCTCAAGATCATTTTAAAACTATTTCGAAAAGGTTCATATCTGTCCTGTAAATGTGACTTTAGCATCGATACCTGCTCAAAAGCTTATATAGTTTCAATACTTTATTTAATATTGCATTGTAGTATTGTATAGTATTTGATTTTCAATACTTTTGACAACCCTATATCATCCCAAGTTCAAGACGCCACTAATTCAATGAATACTTTTATGCGTCCCCATCAGTATTAATAAACCATAGAATGCCACATAACTGCTTTACAACAAGTTTTGTCAATAAATCTCCACGGTAACAAAATGCCCATTTTACCACTCTTCACAGAACCGTGAAAAGATCCACGACACAACCAAACACAAAATTTGTCCCTGCACCAGAAAATCATCTCTTTTTTTCTCTCTCTTCTCCCTGGACCACCCTGTCATGGAATATGGCGTAAATGAAGGCACAATTAGGGAGTACTGTACCTCTCACTCCGACTGCCACTTTCTGCTGGCCAAGCACAATCCCATAATTCCACTCTCCCCTCAGGATTACATTTATATACCATCCCTTTAAATATAGTCCTTAATAAAATGGCAGATGGACCGGTAAACGACAAGATTGGACTAGTTTTCTAGCAGCTGAGCGGAAGTGGTCCCATGCTCATAACAGTGCAGGTCAAATGTGTTCAGTTTGATAAATGGTTTGTGGGGGGCTCTTAATAAATTGACTTTATATATCAAAGGTACACATGCTGATTGGGCTGTGGTATCTCTAAATTACACTGAGTGCACAGAAATTAACTTGGGGTTAATACAAAAATATGGTCTGCATAAATGAGCGGCCCCCAAAGCATTCTAATGCATCGCTGCAGTTGTTTTGTAATGAGACATGCGAATACTGGATATATGTGCTGTGTATTAAAGCAATAGACATTTCTGAGTTTAAATAGGAAAATGTTGTAGAGTGTAGTTTAAATGCATTGTAAAATAGTACATGATGCACTATTGATAACTAACTATATAGTAGCAGTAATAATAATTGAGCAAAATGCCAACTATCCATCCAAGCCTTTTTTTATAACATTACCTCCTCAAAAACATACCTGGAGTTGTGTTTGTTTCATTCGCCCATGTCTGAGCAATCCCGTATTATTAGTCTGTCTAGCGCAAAATAGTCTGTTCCACCTTGTGATGTCACGAAGCAGTAGTTTTAACGTTAACACCTACCCTTTACTTTTTGTTTAGTAGAGATTGGCATTTCCGGTGCTGAAATTATCCAAATGATTCTAGTGTATGCAGTTTGAACACAATAGAGAACTTCCTGTATTACCACATGACATCACAATGTGGGACGGTGTTTTCTGTTGGGAGAAGAACACAGCTTTTTTGCAGGCTTTGTGTGTTAAACATGTGTGAATGAAACAAAACATATTTCCAGGTCTGTTTGTGATGTGCAAACAACATTATAACAGAGGCCATGAAATAATATGGGCCCTTTATTAGAAATCCAAAACTAATAAAAGCGAAAGTGTACAAAATTAGATAAATAAAGTCAGATTTACTGTGACAATTTGGTATTCAAAAAGACAACTGGAGAGGCTTTGATTGCAAAGTAAAACCCAAATAATAACTTATTTCCATTCCCTTAATCCAGATCCACTCAGACAATTATCTCAGTCAACAACATGGCTGCTGCTCAAGTCTTATTCTATTCTATTCTTATGTTGGTATTCCAAATGTTGTCTTGCTTCCCACCACTCTGCCTTCATCTCCAGGGGAACCCTGATGGTCTGTAGACAAAATACAAGATCAACAGAGAGTCTTCGGCGTTCTCTGTGGGAACGCAGATACGAGGGAGGGGGAGTGATTCAGCGGCGGCAGTGTGTGAAGAGTGGCTTCCTGTCGGAGATCTTGATTAAAATTCCTGCGAGCGAGAATATGGGGTGTGATGTACGGCGAGCAGGTGGCGTGCGTTTAATATGCATGAGACAGGACAGCGCGCGCATCTGCAGATTGGCAGTCTCCGAACGCCCCTGTCCGTCCCCCCTGGCACCAAGCGCTGGCATGCGAAGTCACCGAGGGGCATACACGAACAAGAGGGGGGCGGGTCACTCTTAAAGATTACACACTTAAAGGGCATGTGCCACAGAGTGTACTGCAAATTCAGCTACTTGTGGGGTGAACAAAAAAAGTGATAAATTGGTTCTCTGAGTGACACCGGATCTAAACAAGATCTATAATGGGACTATTTCAGGTTTAAATTAGGTGAGGCACAGACAGACGGAGCTGCTTCAAAAATAAACACAAAGCTTTATTTTAACACGTTAATACAAAGCGATAGCTGCACAAAATGTAACTACATTACTCTATTAAAGGTCTGAGGTTAAAAAAGGGGTGTGCATTTGTAGTAAATGTACTTAATTTGGGGAAAATAATCAAAATCGTCCCTAAATATCTGCACAAAAATGTTTGTAGAACCTATCAGCCATCGGATCCTCTGGATTCTAAACAGTCAGTATCGTTATCGGTATCAGCCAGGGCTCTACAGTGCGCCCATTTCACTCGCATTTGCGAGTAAATATTTCGTCGTGCGAACGAGGAAAATAAAACAGTCGCACCAGTGCGAGTGCTTCTGCAGCCACAATAAGGAGAACTGCGCACAGACGTAACGTGACAAGTTAAACATTCTAAATGTATCAAACATTAGGGGCGCACTCACACTAGGACTTTAGAATCGTGCCCAAGCCTGGATCGCCCCTAAAGCGCCGCACGCTTTCCCAGCGCGAGCGCTGACCCCAGCGTACGAGCTCTGCATGTGGCCGATATCACTCATACGAACAAACTCCGCTTCAAAACACACCCACGCCCCCTTCAATGAGGAGCGCCCCGCAGCAGGACCCACACCTGTCCCACCACTCAGTAAACACCCCCACGCCACTGGACTTCCTTCTCAGCTAAAGCGAGAGCTTTGTCTTGGTCTTGTCTCGAGCGCATTTGGACTCGGTCTTATCACGGACTCAAGGTCTGAATACTGAGTGTGATCATATTTCATTACGGCCGCTGCAATAAACTTGTACCGGTGTGCGGGACCACGCGGGACGTCTCTCTGCGGCCTGTGCGCTGGAGCCCGCAGACACTGTGCGGCCCGTCAGCACAGGCTCCGCAGCGCGCGGCTTGTCCACAGCGCGCACCCTTGTGTACCAACGTGCGTCACAGGGCAGGTATCCCACCTATCCTTCCGCCTCACGTCAAATACGCCAATACTAATTTTCTGTCAGTGTCCGTACAGAGCAGACCCACAGCACAGAGCAGGTGATATGTGGGCTGAAGTTTGCCTAAGAAAATGCCAAATAACTCTGTCACAATGTGCGTTTGGTTTGGTAAATGTGCAGAGGCTAAAAACCACTGTAAAACCAGTAAGAGAATGTAACTTCACCTAGGAATTTGAAAATACAGGTTTAAAAATCTTACCTATGTTTTTCACTTTGAAGCAGTTTTGTGTAAAGTGCAGTGGAAGTTCTCTTAAAGAAGAGGTTCTTAAACTGGGTGAGGGTCAAAAAAGGGCCACAGAGTGTTTCAGTCCAGTACAGTTTGTTTGGCTTATTTTTAGTCTAAATATTAATCAGATAAAATTAAGATATATTTATAAAAACACTGCGATCATGCAGGAAAAGTACAGTCATAATAATTATTTTGTTTTTTGTATTAAATTAATTCAAATAAGTTGGTGTGCGCAAGTTCTGCACTGTAATAATCGTTCGAAATGAAAACCTATTTGTGCCCCCATTTTTTTTTCTGTGCTCCTAAAATTTTTAACTTAGGGGCACATGTGCTCCTGAAAAAAAAAGTTAGCGTAGAGCCCTGGTATCAGCCATAAAAAACAACAACGAATCAACACAATTATCAAAAACTTTCCTTGAATTTCTCCCACAGAATAAAACCTGTTCTCACTATAACTTCAGCGCTGTATCAGTCCATTTTGTCCCACATACTTGAGCTTTTACATCAGCAGGACGCTCTCGTGGCTTTGGTCTCGCTCAAACAAGATGAGATGAAGGTAGCGTTTTGCAGCTGTATATTTTATTGATTTTATACAAACAGAACGGAAGATCAAAACAGAGCACGGTGTAAAACATTGACTGAGCCAGGCCCAAGCCACACCACAGGAGATGTGATTAGGATTTACACTGTCACAAGTGATGGCTCAAGTGGATTTTCATAGTGAATCAATCGTTGTGTTGCAGCATCAAACTGTATTTATCTTTTATCTATTTATCTGTAGTTGTACTGAACAAAATTAACATAATCTTACAATGATTTTAATTTGTGTGGCAATACACAAGGGATACAATTATGACAGTGGGGCAATGACACTGTGTCTAAAGGGACTGGTGTGGATTTAAACGCTGCACCAAACAATTAGTGCGGAGATTTGAGCGTGTGTGCGTGTGTGCGTGTGTGTGTGTGTGTGTGTGGAAGTGTGCAGTCAGCCAAACATATTCATATCAACTGTGCACACTGGAGGTGTTGGTAAGCGAGCTCTTTAGTCTCCCTGAGGCAAACTCCCAGAGACAGGCCCTGCGTACTGTATGGCCTGCAGTATCACAATGGTGTCCATTCTGTGGCCTGGGGGACACTGAATGCACATTGCAAATCCCACATGACTACTGGCCGAGAAATAATGCTGTTCTTATGGCCCTCGAGCTAAGTTTCCTCATATAATGCTCTGTTCTTTAGACACTGCCCATTCATACACCAGTGCCAGATTTACTATATGTTTGTAGTATTTTTTCACAAAGGACAAAGTACACAAAAAGAGTGTACATTTAAGACAGGACTAACCCATCAAACATGATTAGTAAACAAACAGCTCTGCCCCAGAGCCAATGCTGCCTAAATTGAAAATATAATTAATCACCAGGTTGTCACAGTGCCTTAGCATGCATCACATGTAATTAACGCTTCAAACATAATTAAGATTTGTCAATAATGAGCAATAGATGAAGCTTTGCAGGACCCACCATACGCTGCGCTAACAAGCACTGCAGGCTTCACTCACGAGCAGGTTTTTACTGCTACTGTCTGAGCGCCGCATATCGTCTGCACTTCACAAATCCACTGTAGACACAGGCTTACATGGCTCTGCAATCAATAGGCTCCAAAGTGGGTTCTGCATGTATTTGTGTGTATGTGTGTGCAAATGTTGTGGTTCAGATTAGCCATGGAGAGCTGGAGACAGTGGACCTTAGATATGAAATTAAACAGACATAAACTGCACACTGGGGTTTAGGTGAAGAGCAATGCAAATCTCGTTAAAGGTTCAACATTATGTAAAACTAACTCTCGTGAGATTTTAGTTATGTTATAATCTTGTTACCTCCTTAAAACATACCTGGAACTGTGTTTTGTTTCATTCACATATGTTTGAGTAACCCTTTATTATTAGTCTGTCTGTCTACATCTCTGAAGCTCAATATGCTCTGTTCCACCTTGTGATGTCATGAAGCAGCAGTTTTCAAGTTTTTCAAGTTACCTTTTGTTCAGCAGAGGTTGGCAATTCCAGGGCTGAAATTATCCAAATGATTCCAGGGAAGGTGTGTGGAGTTTAAAAACATTACCATTACCACATGACATCAGAAGGTGGAAGAAAGTGTTTCTGTTTGAAAGAAGAACTCAGCCTAAATATGCAGGATGTGTGTGTTAAATATGTGACTGAAACAAAACAAAACTCCAGGTATGTCTGTGATGAGGAAACAGCTTTATAACATAGATCTGAAGACAGCTTAATATGAACCCTTTAAAGTGATAAAAAATGTGCATAATATAGGCTGATTAAAGCTTAAAAATATCAAACACTACTATATTCCAAGCACACCTATAATAAATCATGACCAAATCAGTAAACAGGCGAAATACTAAATGGATTACATTAATGATAAATTGCCAGGAAATGCTCACCGGGGGAGCACAGTTAATCCCAATTAAAAATCCCTCGTACTGAGCGCCTTGTGGACAAAGCAAAGCCCGGGTGAAATCAATTCTACCTGTTGCAATGTTATGTTTTTTCCACTCACGTGTAGCCTTGCATTAATACAGCAAGAACTTAAAGAAACACCTCCATGGGGTATTCACTGCTAACACACATCATTTTGAAAATTATCTATTTGCTGAAAAGCACATATTGAAGTCCTATATTATGCATAACTGAGTTTAGTCATGTTATAATGGTGTAGATAAGATAAGATAAGATATCCTTCATTTGTCCCACAATGGGAAAATTTCAGTGTTGCAACGCACAGTAAAGAGAACAGCAAGAAACAGTAGCAGCAATAGAAGTACAGTTAAGTTAAAAATAGACAAACACTATAAGGATCTATAAAGATAAGGATTATAAAACTATGTATCATATAAATTGCTATCTTAAAACAATATATACGATAAATTGCAATCTAGAAACTATATATACAATAAATTACTATCTTTCATTATTGCACAGGGTCCCAGTATTGCACAGGCAGCAGAGTTAGCAGTGTTCATTGTAAAGTCTGTTACCTCAAAAACAAACCTGTTATATTTTCTTTCATTCTCACATGTTTGAGTAGGCTTTCATTATTAGTCTGTCTACATCTCCAATGCTCAAAATGCTCCGTTCCCCCCTGTGATGTCACGAAGAGGAAGTTTTCAAGTTAACAACTTCTTTTACCTTTTGTTCAGTAGAGATGGACAATTTCAGGGCTGTTTTTGATGCTCTGAGTCCCCCCTACCTTTGCTCCCTGTGCTAAGTCGCTCCCCCTTCAGAGCGCTTTCAGAACACAATCAATTAATTTCACAATCACATCAGGTTTTTGAAGTTGTAGTTTATTTTTTGTGTCATGCGTTTGTATATTTATGGGAAATGGCTTTGTGGAACATGGGTGATGTGGGCTTGTGTGCTGAGCATTGAACAGAATCGTACCACTATAACCGTAAGGAGGGTTTGAATAGGGCCCGGGAGAGATTACTCAAAAACGCTAAGATGACATCTAGAGGGAACAACGTTATAAGATGTTAGAAAGCTCCAGAAAGTCCATTTAGCATAATACCCTCTTTAACAGTGGCCTTATAACCCAGTGCCATAAATACAAGTGCAGACATGACATGTTAGTGAATGGAGAGGTGGGAACAGGATTACATGGTTTTCAGTCTCACGAGCAGCAGACAGGCGGCTCTGATCCAATCACCTTGACATATGAGGAGGAAAAGAGGGGATATGGCTCATCGTCTAGCAGCAAAAATGTACAAATAAATAAGCAGGGCACTGATAATGTTATAATTTGATGGGATTTGGTAAATATAACATTTCATAAAGCTGGGGTTTATGTCAAAGTGTCTACAACGCAATGGAAAGTTTGTATTAAAGACTGTGTTGACAGAATTTGACAGAATTGTTAATGAAGTGCTGAATTCAACCGGAAAAAGGCCAAGGTGTATCAGTAAGTATTACGTGTATTTATAGTTTGATAACATTTGAAAATGGAGGTACTTTAAAGGACCTATATTACGCTGTTTTCAAAATATATGTTCTAATATGTGTCCTTGTCAAAAACATATCTGGAGTTGTGTTTTGTTTCATTGTTTCACAACTCCTACATATTTAGGCTGAGTTCTTCTCTCAAACTTCCAGGATGTTAAAGAGGTGGAATTATGCACAATTGATTTCTTGTGTTTTCTACCATGTTATAATATCCTCATTAAAAACATGCAGAAAAGGTTTTAGATTTCATCCATGCATGTGTGAGTATTTTAGCAATCAATCCTATTTGAACTCTCTTTGCGGTTAACTGTAAGATTCTGTGAACGATGCAACATTACAAGTCAGATCTGTGGAGAGTGGCCCCTATTCACACAAGAAATGATTGTATTTTTGAGCACCCACAATGAATACATCCTATGGAAATGTTTAAAGTCATACCATGGAACATTCCAGGCAAAGCAATGACATCTCCATGGCGGAACCTCCATCAGAAATGTCGCACAGTGCACCTTTAGGAGTTAAACTACTGCCAGTTTAGTTTGAAAATGGAGAAGCTACAATTGATTCTTTTCGGTTGGCAAATTCTTTCTTTCTTTTTAATGGGAAGACTGTGAGAAATGAAAACAACTTGTACTCATTGTTATAAAATTATTATTTTTTTATTCAGAATGACAAATTACTCTATGCCATCTTGGCAGAATGATACAAAATTAGTTTTAATCCACACAGCACTTCTGAGCCCTCTGCAGCAGACAGTTTATTGGACATATATTTGCTTATGGCCACTCTGTTAAATTGCACTGAAATGAACTATTTACTAATTGCTGTCTTGGATCCTAAAGTTAAATCAAATATATTCCAAATGGTTGTAAATCTGCCACCACTTCCACCACCGCATGGAGGGTAGAGAAGCCAAAAATGGTACTCACTTAAGACCACTTACAGTATTTCGAAATAATATCAAAGCAGTAGTAGTCTGAAAACGATTCAGGTAAAAGTAAAAAAAAAAAACTGCTCATGTAAGAGTTGTAAGAGCTGATTTATGTTGATGTAATTGTAGAGATAAACCTACAATAGACCACAAAAAAGGAGAAAACTAAATCATACGGGAAAAAGTGAGGCAAGAAACACAAATGTTTAAACCGTTTCATATTGTCAACATAAAATGCTGTAAATTATGGACTTTTTCACAGTGGGAAAAGTAACCAAAAAGTACAGTCACTTTAAACGATTACTAAAGGAAAAGTAAGCAGTCTGAAAACTACTCCAAGAAGTACCATCATCAAAAGCAGATCTGGAGTTCGCAAAATTGACTCTTGTGTTAGAATGTTGTTACCTCATCATAAACATATCTGGACTTGTGTTTTGTTTCATTCACACATGTTAAACTCACAAATCCTGCATATTTACGCTGTGTTCTTCTCTCAAACAGAAAACGCTGTGTTGTGATGTCATGTGGTAATACAGGAAGTGCTCCACTGTGTTTTGAAACTCTGTACAGCTTCACTGGAATCATTTGTATAATTTCAGCCCTGGAATTGCAGATCTCTACTGAACAAAGGTTAAATTTAGCTGTTAACTCAAAAACTACTACTTCACAACATCATCAAGTGGAACTGAGCATTTTGAGCCAAGTCAATTTTGCGAAATACGGTATAGGACCTTTAAAACGTTTCTCAAATAAAATAGTAGCAGTCAAACCGACTTCCACCCACGCTGCTTGGTAATGCTGTAGCAGCGAGTGGACTTTCCGGTTGGACCCTGTCAGCCTGTCGGTGGATCAGTGCAATCCTGTTTAGCCCTGCTTGGCCTTCGGGGAGAGAGCGCCGTCTAATTCTAGCCAAACGGTGCCCTGTTTAACACCTCACCACCTGCTATGTGGGGGGTGCGGGTTGGGCAGGAGAGCGAGGGGCCGGGGGAACTCTGCCTGCACATCTCTATGACAGAACACAGCTCATTATAACATACAGAACCGCAGGGCACACACACACTCACACACACACTCAGCTCCTCACACGCGGACAGGCCAGTGAGCTCCGATAACATGGGCCCGGTAATGGGGTGGCTTCAGATGACTAGCAGAGCATGACTGGATTAATGATGATGGGTTTTACTGTACACGGGGAGATGGGGAAATGTCTGTTCTTTGCACTGTCGTGCAATGAGGTAAAATCTTGTTAATGGATTTCTGGATCAATGTGGTATTTTTAGTTTAAAGTCAAATGTAAAGTGTAACAATGAGGTGTTTCAGGCCTCACTCGTCGCATACAGTTGTACAGACCCCAGGCAAGAAACTTTGCTCTTTCCATAGACTGTGTATATATAAATGGACACAGCTAAGCAGCTAGCTGGCTCCATCGACTCTTGCTCCGATTTAACATAAAAAAAAAAAAGTCACCCCTCTCTGTAACTCCTGCAATGAGCCTCATCTATTTTGGTTTTAAAATGTTCGTGTTAACCCACTCCTTATCCTGGTGTTTTTATTTTTATTTTGCTTATTTGTCTGTAAATAAATTCCCATTCCTAATATAGAACTCGGCTCCAATTTCGCTCCTTTAACTGCGAGAGAACGTTATGGGTGACGTCACACTCCCTTAGTCCACTTCCATTCAACAGCAAAAATGGAATAAAAACCTGCAATTTGAATCTGGTGCTCATTAGTTTCCCTGCATTTTATTTAAACTTCTTAAACCTTTTTCATATAATTCACTCCTTTTAAATATTTAAAGATATTGCGTCTCATTCATGAAACGTTCTTATGAACAAATTTGTACTTAGGGCCCTCTTACCAACATTTTTGGCATTCATAAAACATTTTCATAACTGAAAATGTTCTTCTGGAAGAATAAATCCTGCAAATAGTCAGGTCCACTCAAAAGAACAAAAATTCTGCTGTTTTAGAATATTATTACTCTGATAATGAGAGAAGAAGGTAAATTTGAGGATGAGTATTTATCACTTTGTGGAGACTAAATCATGTCTCCATAATGTAAATCCTTTATTATCAGATCAGCAACATGGTTTAAAGTCCAGATGGGGATTAAAAGTAGGTTACGGTTAGGGTTGTGGTTAAGGATGGGCATTTATAAAAATGTAAATGAGTGTGGAGGTGTTTGTAACTGGCTGTTGGTGAAATAGGATCAACTGTCACTTAAGAAGGAATTTGCGAGCTTATGAACGCTTTGGGAATCCGGCGCAGTTTTCTCAGCATCTTCTTAAAGTGGAAGCTGCAGACATTTTTTAAGAAAAGACTCATCCTTTTGCATAGTCTTCTGTGTTCTTCAGCTCACTCTGGTTGAACTTAATGTGTGAGCAGATGTATAAAAAGAAACCAGCAGGTGTCAGCAAACTGCCAACGTCACTATTTGGTAACTGTCTCAGGTCCCAGCTCTTGTGGTATAATGAGTGGGGCATGGGACGTACACACTGAAGTCCAGGGCTCATATCTGGCTCAGAACATAGTCTTGGCTGCTTTAATTCCCAGCACAGCAAAGAAACCAACATGAAAGCAGCAGCTTCAAGAGCCAATGTTATATGTGGACACTAATGTAGTGAATACACCACATACCATTGAATCCTGGGGTTGCTGGGTTAAGTCTGGACTCTGGAACTTTGAAATCATCACTATTCACAGTCATGTCCAATGGTACAGTATCTAGTTGTTTGTTTTTTTGCCTTTTTTGTCCCAGTAGTGAAATATGTCCACTACAATTGACCAATTTTTCAGTCTCTGCATGGTCAACAGTGGGCAACCGCAGTCCAAACTCTAGATTGTCAAGATGCATTTGTCTCATGCACAATGAAAGATAAAAAAAAAAACAGTAAGTTGAGACGACCAACTAATCATTGCGTATTTAGCAGTAATTTTCAAACATACCTGCAATCCATGGCACATTATTTACACTGCTGAATAATGCATCAAACAACCTCTCTAGAGAACATAAACCACTTTTCAATATGTCTGCTCCTCTGCGGATGCCTCTAAAAAATATTTCCAAACAGCGGATCTGAAGAACAAAACAAAACACCGCTTAGTACTGAATGCTGGTTGAAAAAAAGTCTCTCTGGCGCCTCACATTCCACCGCCGACATATTAATCAAACAAGTTTTCGCTGGGAGCCATTTGGGGGACGGACAGAGCGCTCTCGTCATTGCTCCCTCATAACAACACTCACTCCGCTTGATGTGTAACTATCTGCCAAACGCCATCGGCAATGTATTTTAGTGACTGTCTCCAAATTACTGCACCAAAACCTTCTCCAGAGATCCAAACAAAACTGGAATCTCTCTGCATAGACAACGCGTGAATAACTCTGTGAAGCTTTTTTCATGGTGTTTTTGGTGTTCAATTTGGCACGTTAGGAGGAGAGAATACTGCCGGTTGTTCAAAGCTGTGAACAAAGAACAGAAAAAAACATAAATACATTTCAAAAATAAAATAAAAATTCCAGGTTAAACGCAAAATGCTTTGGAGAGTAAACAAAGAAGGACTCTGAAGCTATAAGGGATAAATCATACATGACAACAACTGTTCTTCAGCACCATCACCAAAAGTGCACCATCATAAGAGCAAGGGGAAGCACATGTTAGTATGATTTTCAGCATGTTTTAGCATTCAAACACAATCGACACTGTTAATATAGAACTCCTGATATACTTAAAGGTCCTGTATTGCACCAAATTGACTTTTGTGAGCTTTAAGTCATGTTATAATGTTGTTACCTCCTCAAAACAGACCTGGAGTTGTGTTTTGTTTCATTCACACATCAACTCACATAGATGCAGATTTTTCTATGAACTGAAATACTTCATCTATAGCTCTGATTTGGAAATGTAGTCTTCATTCAGTCATTCAAGCTAACACAAAGCTATAAATACATGTAATATTTTGTATATTATTTTATATGCTGTTACTACTACAAGAGAGAAACATAAATTTATCACATTGTGGAGACTAAATCAGGTCACCATGATGTAAATCCTTTATTATTAGATCAACAACATGGTTTAAAGTGCAGACGTGGATTAAAAATCGGTTACAGTTAGGGTTGTGGTTAGTGAAGTGTCAATGTCAAGTGTCAAGTGGCAAGGAAACCCAAAATACATGTGTCCCAACATAAAAACACGCAGTATTACCTCGGAAAACAGACACGTTGTTTTCTTTGTAACTATTTAAACTCACTAGATAAACAAAGCATCCATTTTTCGGAGATGTTCCATGACCGCACTTTATTCTGTGAGGAGTGTGTTGAGAAAGTGGAACTGTGTGATTGTCACTATTGACAAATGGGAGTCGGCAAGGCTTAGGATTTGACAAATAACGCGCCGTACCTTAATCCCGTTAGAGCACAACAGTGGCTGACACAGGCTCCCTCAGTGCAAAACAAAGTGGTTCTTTTCTTTCCAGCCCATAGCTCTAAACAAAACCATAGTGCAAGTAACAAAACACACAAAAATATGTCTAAAATAGCTCTCCCAACATCAGCTGTCAGGTTTGATGTTGATTTTATGTAATGGTTAATGTGAACTTTTTGACTCGACGTGATGGGTGCTCTGTTGTGACACCCAGACCACCCTGCAGTCTATACTGCTGTCACACACGGAAGATATTGCAAAAAAATATATAAAGCAACACATCATCAGGAACGTTAAACATAAACTTCAGTCATGTTTTCGTATTTCGATCTGTGCCACCGAAATGGTCAGGTATGGTTCTAAATGGGTTCGCATGTACGATAGCTGTAACTAGCAATCTGAAAATGCCATGGGTGCAGTCATGGTTAGGTTGGATAATGAGTAAAGATGGCTGCAGGTGGATTTGAATACTTATAAGTGACTGGTAGACATATTTTGGTTATGTGCTTTGGGGAGTTGGACACTGGATGAGTAGGTACAGTACTGAATAAAATAAAGGTTTCTCTTTTGCTGCCTTTATACTATAAGGAGTCAAGTTGAAGTTAGACATAATCATCTTGCTACATTACCTACTTTTTAATTGTTTTTTCTCTTGTGCTGGTTTGTTGATTGCGTTTTAGGCTGTTGGCATGTTAACTCTAAAAGTAATGACCACATCTTGTTTAATCAAAGGCAAAGCACCAAACTAATGGGTGATTTGTTAACCAACCAAATTAGATGCAGCCAAAGACAGGGCTAACATTATTGAAGGCACACTACGTAATAGTTCTGGTTTGCAGTCTGCCATCTGCTTGTCTCCATACAAATGTGACTGTTGTGCTTAAATGTTCCACAGTATGGCATTTAGCCTGTCTACTATATCTCCATGGAAGCAAGTGAGATCTGTCGAGAGACTCATCTTCACCAAAACCTTCAAGGAAACCAAAGCTCTAATCTGGCCCTATAGACAACCTGTGAATATCTGTCACTTTTTTCTTCATTGTTGTTTTTGGTGTTGTGGTTTCATTTGGCACATTAAGAGGTGAGAAAACTCAGGTTACAAAGCTGTGAACAGAACACCACAAGGTTAAAAAAACAATAGAAAATGCTTTGGTAGAGCAAACACAGTTGGACCCAGGAGCATCTCTGTAGTGTGATAATGTAACTGCAATGTGGATTTGGATAATTACAGTCCTGGATGTGTCATTCTTTACTGAACTAAATGTAAAAGGAGCTGTTAACGTGAAAACTGCAGCATTGTGACATCACAAGGTGGAACAGAGCATTTTGAGCTTATAATGTGTGTGTGAATGAAACAAAACACAACTCCAGGTATGTTTGTGATGAGGAAACATTATAACAGATCAGAAAATAATGTAATTTAAGTGACCCTAACCAAAACACAAAAACCTTCACCAAACAAAGAATTTCCGAACTTTTCACAAACACAACACAGACTATTGTATTCCTCATATCATGGACGCTGTCTTCACCAATCCCTCATCTCCCCTCCTCTTCTAACCATATCATCCGGCCCTGTTTGACAACCGTCAGCCACTAAGCATAAGTAAGACAGAGGATCTATTAGAGCATTTCTAACAGAGTGGAGGCACCTGTCACCCTGTCGCATTAGGGAGGCCTGATCGAACGTGTAAATAACAGAGCGGTCAAACTGACTGGGACGATAACATGAGCTGATGGCCCAAACCCCCTGCTCTTTAGCGTGTACAACGTGGCGAGCTGTCAGTCATCGGCTACACGGAGTCCGCTCGTGGCAGTGCATGTTACGTGGAATGAAAAAGCGGGGGTTAAAGGTAGCGCACGCCTCGGATAAGCACAAATCAAAAAGTAATCATGGCAGAGTGTCAGAGTGTATTTCGTCAGCGACAAGACAAGCAAATTACTACTTCGGTAAATTGAAAGTTACATGTTTACGGGCTATGTTTGTAATGTTTTCTTCTTCTGTTTTCTTCCCATTCAATCATGTTTTCAAAAGTTCTTCAAAACAGATGAAAAACACAAGGTTTTAATTCTTCTTTTTCATTGGGCGTGTAACTTGGCAACGTGGCACGACCTACTTGTCGCTATGGAGATAGATAAGTCAAATGCTATACTGTGGAACATAAGGCAAAGCAATATTATCTCCATAGAGAAAAGCAAGGAACAAACCCTCTCCAGAAATGTTACATAGAGGAACTTTAATTAATCTGTATATTTCTCTATTATCGTGACGTCAGTAGCTGTACAGTGCTTTTTACTGTTAAGATACTTCATTTACTTATACACGTTTAAATATTCATTGAAAGTTCTTGATATTCAAATTGTATGTATAGAACATCTGGATTAGCAGATGTGCTGTATAAGTACGCTCATCAAGGACTTTTCCGTAGTTTGATAAAGTTCTCACGCTGACATCTTTGTTCAAAACGGAGTATTATCTGTAAGATTCTGTCCATAAGCCTCCGTCAAACATGCTCCCACAATTCTCCATAAATATACAAAAACAGTACACGACGTCTTGACACACCTAACGCGATGTGCAGTAGTAGCAAAAAATGTAATTGAAACTTATAAAACATGTTAATCCGTTTGTACAAATATAGCATTTTCGAAACAGTAAAAGGTAACGTGGCGATCTAATGTTATGTGTTTGCAGTTCATACCCCAGAGAAGTAAAATACTCCCTCTTTACCCCTTGTGAGGTGACTACTGTTGTCATACCGCGGTAATAAAAAATATACCGAATTGGATGTAAGATTTATACAGTATTCTTACAATTTAAGCACAACTATAATTCAGAACTAATTGTATTTTTATTACACAAAATTAAATGTTGAATAGTGGAGTAATGAGGGCAGAATGAGGGCAGAATGTGACCATGTCCATGTCTTTTGTTTTCTTTCAATCAGGTCTGAATAAACATGTGAGCTTAATGACCTTGCCCTGCTCTTATTCCTCCAAAACCAGCAATAAATAAAAAGCTTCTTGTTATTTTTTACTTTGTCGAATCTAGTTTTACATTTATCGAACCGCACAAACAAAACAAAATCTTAAAAATGTCTTGAAGTTTTCAAAATAAGTGTTGAATTTCCACACAGTGCTGCTTTTAAAGGGCCCGTATTACGCTACCTTGAGTTATGTGTCGTTTTATTCACGCGTTTAACACATAAACTCTGCATTATTTAGGCCGTGTTTGTCTCTCAAACAGAAAACACTGTTCAGGTGCTCAACTGTGCTTTTAAACTCCATAGACCTTCACACCATTTGGATAATAACAACATTCTAACATGGCTTAACACTCATAAGAGTCAATTTTGTGAAATATAGGACCATTTTCAATATGATGCATTGAAAAACAGATTCCATATCATCTGTTAAGAGCTGTGATTCATATGCACATACCAAAGGGGCACTACACCCTCTCCTCACTATAAAAATACGTTGTTCAAACCCACAATGGCTTGTTAAAAGTGAGTTGATTGCATGAAAAGCAGATGTAAAAATGATGGAGACCAGCCTTATCCCCGTCACATGTGATAGGGGGGATGTTATTTGCTCACTGAAGGGGCAGTAATAAAGGATTAGGAGGGCGGTGCATGATAAGCTTCATTGCCAATAACGGGTGTATTAAATCACAAGGCTGACCAAACACAAGAACGCGAGTAAAACTGCTGTGCCAAAGAAATGTCATACTATTCTGAATATTATAAAGGCACGTTTTCGAGGCTTTAAGGTGAGCTTTAAGTCACGTTAGAACAAAGTTATCACATGAAAAACAAACCTGGAGTTGTGTTTTGTTTCATTCACATGTTTGAGTAATGCTTTATTCAAGTTCAAAGTTACCATTTACTTTGTGTTCAGTAAAGATGGTTAATTCCAGAGCTGAAAGAGGTGGAAGAGAGTGTTTTCATCTGAGAGAAGAACTTAAGATGCTTAAATATGCAGGGTTTGTGTGTTAAACATGTGCGAATAAAACAAAACAACTCCAGATATGTTTTTTTTTTTTTGAGTAAATAAAGAAAACAAGAAGAATATTGTATGTATGTTCTACCTATATAACTCTATGGGAGATTCACTGTTTTTGTTTGTTTGTTTGTTTGTTTGTTTTTTAAGAAGAATTCCAGATGTATGACCTACAGACGTTGAATTATTTGTGATAGACTGGGTCTTCAAACTTGCCATATTCGTTCTGTGCCTTAAAGTCCTTTCAACTGACTATAACCATGTCTTTGGGGTTGAATAATGGCACCACTTTCTGATGCTACTGTAACAAAACACTTTTGTTTATTTATTCTGACAGAGAAAACCTTGAAATTTGGGCCAGTTCTTTTCCTTTTTCATGTGGATAGGCCCAGTAATTACAGAGATCTTCCCTGTGCTACAAAATTAGGATGTTACGTGACCACAGCCCATAGTAGATGCAGTAGTGGTGTAGTATTATAGTAGTAGTCATTAACCTACTTTAAAATGTATGTGTTTTGCATTATCATATTCTGCTATTACCCCATCCATACACAGGTTCTTACCTCCTGTGGAAAAAACAAGTTCACTTTATCTTTTATGCTACGTTTCATTAATAATTTTCAGATAAAACAACCCCCCCAAGGTTTGAATTTCCTGTGTTTTCCTTATCGCATGTATATTTATCTCTACTTCGGTATTTGTTTAACCTCTATAATCCAATTAAATTCTTGCATCATACTCCTGTGTATTGGCCTATAAAGCTTTTTCTGCTGCAGTTTTAACAAGCCCTGTGCCCCATTTGAATCATAAAACATGCGATCCTGTTAACATTCACAAATTCTACATAGATGACAGTTATTACTGGGTGGAAAATGCGGGACTAGTGAGTGGGATATGAGGCCGTGCATGCATGAAGAACCAGCAGTCAGTCACGAAGGTGTAGTTTCTATCTGGCTCGCAGCTTCTGTTAGAATTCCCCTTTTAATCTATGGACACGTGTGGGTAATAATAGTTGTGTTGGCTTTGAAGGTCCTCTGTAATGCTAAATTGACTCTTGTGCGCTTTATGCTACTACGTCATTAAAAATACCCAATGTTGTGTTTTGTTTCATTCACACATGTTTGAGTAACCCTTTATTATTAGCTCTGGTCCACCTTGTGATGTCATGAAGTGGTCGTTTTCAGGTAAACAGCTACCTTCTTACCTTTTGTTTAGATTGGGAATTCCAGGGCTGTAATTGATCCAAACGACGGTCTAAATATCCAGGGTTTGTGTGTTAAACTTGTGTAAATGAAACAAAACACAACTCCAGGTATATTTTTGATGAGAATACATAATAACACAGATCAGAAAATAGCGTAATATGGGCCCTTTAAAGCATTATTTTTCACTCTGGTTTCTGTAGTTAATAATAAAAATACTTGAAGCTGCATTTAAAATGAAAGGTCCAGTGTGTAACATTGCTTGTTTCTATTAAGATATTTTAGCTCTGACTGGATTAATCCACATTAAAGCATTTAAATGCTTTAATGATTCAGGTATTTACTTACAGGTGTTTTTATTGCTCAGAAAAAAAAAAAAAAAATCTATCCTGGCCTAGTAGAGGTACCCTAATTTTCTCCATGGAAATAGACACAAATTTCAATAGAAGCAGAAAAGCTACCTAGTGCACCTTTAAGTTAATGACAAAAACTATATGTTATTGTAGTATTTGCCATGGAAGGTAGATTGGTAAAAAAAAATGAAATATTATCAGGTGCATACACTGCATAATCTGTACAGAATAGAAAGTGTGTGTACAAGTGAAACAGTATGAATTACCATCCACGTACTGTAATTATGTCGTTATAGTGCATATATACAATACTGTCATGCTTGTATGGAGTGACCTACTCAACATGGTGACAGCGCACAATAATGCAAGGTGTTAACGGGTCAAAGAGGAAGGGGTTCAGTTGCTGGCGTTGCTAAAATAAAATCAAAATATTTGACTACCCAGAATCCGCTGTGTTCCTTTGAGCCAATCAGTGAGCAGTATCTCGTTACACTCCGGGACCCCCCTGCCCCCACCCTCCCCTCACAGGGCAGAGTGAATGTGTCCCCAGAGCTGATAGGCCACGCTCTGCTGCAGCCAATCCATATAATTAGTCCGTCATCTGTGTAAACCTCTGGCTCAGTCTTCAAGTCCATTTCAATATTAATAACTGACAATGGCTCAATCGAATGGGACTTTTAGCAGCATTTGTTTGACAGATGGATGCGTTCTGTGTGCACATAGGCAATACAATTTAATATGAGATTATGTATTATGAATATTGTTGGTGGTTCAGTTGAAGCTGTTAGATTTCAATTTTGTGGTGTGAAATGCTTCATATATTTATCTCATATCATAATAATAATTGATTGAAATGTCTTGTCATAGCTTGAGTTAAAATATACACATTTTGTCAGTAACATAAATCCACCTTTAATGAGACAGTTTGGAATTTTGGACATAGGGCTTCATTTCTTAGGGAGCCAGTGTTGGAGACGTGTGGAGACACTTTTTTTTTAAAATTTCCATCCAGTCCTTGTATTTGGAGAGGTTGCTAGTGCTAGGCTAATGCATGTCAATGGCCATAGTTGACCTGTTGCTAAAAAACAGTCTTACACACTCCACAGTGCAGCCGAAGCAAATCTATTATTACACCAGACTGTCCATGTAAATGTCTGTGTTAATAGAATAATGTTTGAAATAAATCTAACCTTGCATCGCATGAATTGTCGCATGTTGAGGGACTATTTTCTCATATATCAGTCCGCCGCTGCCAAGCTTTCTATCAGGAAGTACAACTCACTGCTGCTCAGACATAAATCCTTCAAATGCAAGGCTGGTTTTACTTCTAAAATTATTCCATCGACACAGACATTCACATCAACAGTCAGGAGTTATAATTGTTTTGCCTCGGCTGTCCATTGACATGCACTAGCCTAGCACCAACAACCTGTCCAAATACAAGGACTGGATGGAATATTTAAAAAAGTGTCTCCACACGTCTCCAGCACTCTGGCTCACTAAGAAATGAGGGCCCATGTCCAAAATTCCAAACTGTCCTTTTAAACTTGGGATATATTGAATTATCCTTTAAATCCTCTTATAGCCACAACTAATGATAACTACAGTTTAATTTGCCTTAATAAAGCATGAATAAAGACATAATTAAACAAATAGTGTATTGAGAATTGCTCAGGCTTAGTAACTAGTGAAATATGGGGTTATGTTATTAATTAAGTAGTAAAGCTTGTTTCTGTGGCTATGTCATTGCTCTGCCTGAAATGTTCCACAGTATTACATTAAACATTTCTACCTTACATTTATTAAGTTAGGTGGTTTTATAGCTCAAAAATACCTAGAAAAAGAGAGATTCTGACTGTGAGCGGGGTTGCCTCTCCACAGATCTGAACTGTAACTTGGCCTGGTTTGGTCTCCGTGAAGAGATGAAATGTTTAATGCCATACTGAGAAGCATTCCAGTCAAAACAATAACATTTCTATGTAGAAAAGCATGTGACAGACCCTCCATCAGAAAAGTTACACAATGCACCTTTAATTTATATACTGTAACATATTGTGCAAAGACGCAAACAATTTTTTCGCAAACTATATTCTGTCCTTACGGGAGCAGTGAAAAAATCCCATTCACTTCTCCTCTCACCAGATCCACTGTGGCCTCATGGGTTTTCATGATGTTCAGTTTCTCATCACTAATGAATCAGCAGCACGCGCTTTTAATGGCTCTTTAACATTGGCCGAGTCGACACTCCTGGGTCCACCTTCAGCACATTGGCCCTCCCATTCCCCCTCCTCCTCCTCCTCGCCGTTACGTAACAGCTCCCGCCCAGATCCCGGCCAATTATGTAGGGTTTTGACGGCTGATCTCACTCCATATGGCGACAGCTCTTCTGTTAATCGCCACCTCCCCGAGAAGTGCGGCACGATGACAGCCCGCATGTCAAAATCACCATCAAAACGGTGAGGCGTGGAGGGAGTTGGAGAGCGAGAGAGGAGGAGAGGGATGGAGAGGGGAATGTGACGTCTGTGTGTGTAGTTAGTGTGAAAAGTGCAGACAGGGGGAGGGAGAGGGGAAAAATTAGCCAGAGAAAACAAAGTCAATGAGGCATGAAGGTGTATTCCCTGGTTGGTGTTTGGCACAGAGCTGTGGTGACTGTCAAAAGTTTGAAATAGAATATCAGCCAGGACCTAAACTATGAAATGTACCTGGTCCAAATAAATATGACAATTTCAGCTATGGTATAAATATCCGAAAATACAACTTACAGAATTACCCTTTAGCGAATGCATGTTCTCCTGGTTGTATGGCTTCCTTTTTATAGTTTTCTTTTTATTACAGTTGTCTTTGAATTGTCTGGGTTGCACAGTTGGTGAGGGGTTAGTTCTAACAGCTCAGAACTGAACCTCCAAGATCTACACAATTTTAGACACTAATAAAAAGCCAACTGTGACTTTTCTACCTGCTTTTTTGCACAGAGACATCATTGCTTTACCTGGAATATTTCACAGTGTTGCAGATTTCCATGGATAAGACACCACGAGCGCTGCCAGGCCGAGTTATGGGTCAGATCTGCGAGAGGTGACGTTGCTCCAAGTGAGAATGTATATTTTAGATAGAACATTTTATATAAAGCAAAAGCATCTCCATAGACTCTTATAATCTTGATTTGTTCAGTATTAACATTATTATTGTTGTTGTTGTTATGAAATTAGTGTTAATGACGAGTTATGTATGGCCATTTAACATTTTCAAGTGAATAAGTGAATAATCTGGCCTTGTCCAGAGAAACGGGCAGGTAAAAAAAAGTTACATAAGGTACCTTACCTATAAAATCTCATAGAATAAATCCGATTTTTGGCGAGACAGTAGCACATTTATTGAACACTCAGAATCTCTGGAGACGTGTTAGAGTGGAAAGCAGTACGCAATATATAATACCAAGGGCTAGTAGACATCCGTGTACTTTCCACTGAGAAGCATCATCTAACCTCTCCAGTCCCTCCTCTGGGCAGGTTAGACACGCAGCACCACCGCTATTCTGCATGTTTACTCGTAGCTGCTGACAGAAGCTCTGCCTGACAGCCGCGCTTTCCAACTCTCCAAACTCTACTCACATTTGCATTTTCCCCTCGATCGAACCTGATCTCCGCGGACAGAGCCAGACCTGGGAGCAGCCTGGGAAGTCTACAGTCTGTGGCGTACACACAATGCTATTAAGGCTGTGATTGCTTGTTTTGCTTGCTGACTGATTACTGAGCGGAGCATGGGGAAATAACTTGAATCACACTTGCAACACCCCTGTTACACATATTTACCAATAATAGCTTTGTTAGTCATCACCTGCACATCCATTTGGTTTGGAAGAAATAATGGATCCTAAGAATTACATAAACAATTCTAGCCCTATATACAGACTATTCCTATACTTGGTGAAAGAACTACTCAATTTTGTTAAGTTTAAGTAAAAGTGCAGATACCGGAGCAGATATATACTCAAGAAAAATAAAAGTACCATTTGAAAAACAAACAAACAAACAAAAAAAAACATTAAAGTACCTGTTTAAAATGTACTTAAAGAGTAAAAAATCTAAGTATTTTCATTGTTTTTATTTGTATATTCTTATTTGCTTAAATGAATATGTTAAAAATAAACCTTTCAGCCTTTATAGCAGGTCTGAAACAATAAAAAATACTTTCATTTTTGAGTCCAGATAAAAAAATGTAGTAAAGTAGAAAGTACAGCTCTCAAATGTAGTCAAGTAAAATGTACTTAACTAAAATACAGATACTTAAAAGTTATTTTCTGATCTCTGTTATATCTCTCTGTTGATCTCTGTTGTTTCCTCATACCAAACATAAGTGGAGTTGTGTTTTGTTTCATTCACACATTTATGCTGAGTTCTTTCAAACAGAAAACACCCTGTCCCACCTTGTGATGTCATGAGGTAATACAGGACATACTCCATTGTGTTTTTAAACTCCATACAGTTTCAGCAGAATCATTTGGATGATTTCAGCAATGGAATTACCAATCTATGATGAACTAAAAGTAAAAGGAGCTGCTAACTTGAAAACTCCCACTTAATGACATCACAAGGTAGAACAGAGCATTTTGAGCTTTGGAGATGTGGACAGACGAATAATAAAGAGTTACTCGAACATGTGTGAATGAAAGAGAACACAACTCCAGATATGTTTTTGCTAAGGTAACAACATTCTTACATTGCTTAAAGCTCACAAGAATCCATTTTGCCTAATATAGTACTACTTTTATCAATCAATCAATCAAACTTTATTTATAGAGCGATTTTCAAACAAAAATGCAACACAAAGCGCTTTACAGTGATTAAAAAAGAACAATCCCACATTTCCCCTCCACTCACACAAAGCTAAGATAAACAGATGAGTCTAGAGCTCACAATCCCATATAAAGATGAACTAAACAAGTGAGTCTAACTGTGACATAACTGTGACATAACTAAACTGAAACAGGAAACTATGACATGACATACTATCTTTCATAACTCTCTATACTAACTATAATAACTATAACTAACTTTGCTTTGTTACCTTGCACCACTGATTAGAAGTGTCGAATCGCCGCGTCCATAGGTGTACTAATTTCAATGGGCTGCAGATTATTTGGTTGGCAGTGAGTCGACAAGAGGTCCGCATGGTAATTTCTCATCTGTCAGGCTAATTATCAAAGCTTGTGTTGATAACTCTAACCTTTGGAGACAGGTGCAAAAATACACACTCAATTATCCACTGGCACAGTGGGGAAGAGCGCCGTTTGGTCTTTGAAAAAAATGATTCCATTCAAGGAGGGGTATTTCAATGACCTTTCTGCATGTGAACCGCAAATAGTCTATGCGTTTGACTGTGGCATCAGATGTAAACAAAAATGTGTTTGAAATTATATTGAGTGAGCCCTCGAGAGAAACAAATGATCAAAAGGCTACACAATGAAAGTGAGGCGATTCATGCTGACTACCTGGTTGCCATGGCACCTGTCAGTGGGCGGGACAGAGAGAAAAGCTGTCCTTGGTGTTAATGAATTGGAAGAAGGAGAAATGGACAAATAGGCTGATGGCATAAAAATTCACAAACATCTGCAAACATCATGTCAGTTTTGGAGACAGTTTCAGTTTGAGGTTAAGTTTCTTTAAACAGTTTGACTCTAACTTACCAGGACTAAATCAGAACTAAACCAGGACTAAACCAAGACTGGACAAGGACTAAACCAGGACTAGACAGGGACTAAACCAGGACTATACAAGGACTAAACCAGGACTAGACAAGGACTAAACCAGGACTAGACAAGGACTAAACCAGGACTAGACAGGGACTAAACCAGGACTATACAAGGACTAAACCAGGACTAGACAAGGACTAAACCAGGACTAGACAAGGACAAAACCAAGACTGGAGAAGGACTAAACCAGGACTAGACAAGGACTAAACCAGGATTAAACAGGGACTAAACAGGGGCTAAACCAGAACCAATCCAGGACTAAACCAGGTCTATACAGGGACTAAACCAGGACTAGACAAGGACTAAACCAGGACTAGGCCAGGACTAGACCAGGACTAAACCAGGACTAGGCCAGGACTAGACCAGGACTAAACCAGGACTAGACAAGGACTAAAGCAGGACTAGACAAGGACTAAACCAGGACTAGGCCAGGACTAGACAAGGACTAAACCAGCACTAGGCCAGGACTAGACCAGGACTAAACCAGGACTAGACCAGGACTAGACCAGCACTAAACCAGGACTAGGCTAGAATTAGACCAGGACTAAGGGAAGACTGAAGCAGGCTTAAACCAATGCTAGACTAGGCCTAAAGCAGTACTAGACCAGTACTAGACCAGGAGTAAACCAGGACTAGGCCAAAATTAGATCAGGACTAAACCAGGACTAGTCTAGTATTAGACCATGACTAGACCAGGCCTAAACCAGTACTAGACCAGAATTAGACCAAGACTAATTCAGGACTAGAACAGGACTAGAGCATCACTAAACCTGGACTAAACCTGGACTGAACCAGTCTAGTTTTCATCAAGACTACACTTGGATTCAAACCACAGCCAGGACAAGAGTGAATTGACTCTAAAGTCCAGGTCAAAGTTCATGTTGAAATCGCAGCTCAAACATGATATAAAAGCCTCAGCACTTGCCTTGGTTCATCTGAGCAATCTTAGCCTGCACACAGATGGGGCTAAAGTCTATGTGAGTCACCATGTCTCGTGTCACAAAATCCTCAGTCTCTGTCACATTACACACACACACACACACACACACACACACACACACACACACACACACACACACACACACACACACACACACACACACACACGCACAAATAACACGTACAAGCAGGAGGTCAGACTCATGGCCCTACACTGATGACCTTTAAGCTCCGGGACCAGTGTGAAGAAAAGCCCACACCTCTACAGGCACTGCCCACTGAGGGTCAGGGAGCGACAGCTGCCCAAAATCAGCTGAGGAGAGCAAGGACTGAAAATTAACTTAAGTACCATTGTTTATTTATACTACCATTACTTCTACTACGGCAACCACTACCAGAATATACAATTAAAAAGTAATTAAGAATTGAAATCCCAAAACCTAAAACATTTACAAAGCATTGTGGAAACCCTAAATCGAATAGAACACATGCATTGGCTATTCACTTCAGTATTCATACAAGTCCTTTTGCATAGTGTGTGTATTACATATACTTTGACGCATTGGAGCTGCTATACATGTAATACTATATCCAACAGAGAGAAAACCCTGCACTTTAAGATTACATTAGCTATAGAAGATACCTTTCCCATCACAGCTGAGGCTCCTGACTTTGGGGAAGAAAAGCTGTTTTAAATGGTTGGCTGGAGGAAACAAAGTGGTGTCTGGTTCACTCCTGATGCTGTTGGAATTCCCATTTCACATAATCAGACCAGCTGATATCTGCTCGACAAAAGGCAGCACCACTGCTATGTGCATTGGTGCAAAGAGAAAGAGGACATGCAAGGAAAAAGCTGTACCTAAGAATGAGGTTTGTGCGCATGGGAATCTGTCATTTTAATACAGAAGCTGAAGTGCGGAAATAAGAGCTGTCCAGAAATGAAAAGTAAACATAATAATACCACTAAAGGTGGGGTGCCTGATTTTCCAACAGTAAAATGAGAAAGCAGGTTTTTAAACCTAAAACTATAATGGTCGTACAAACCTGTACAGTGGATCTATCTGCTCTCATCCCAAAACGTATCTTAGCAACTCTATTGATTAAATGTTTTAAAATTAGATACAGATAATCTAATCTACAGTGGAAAATAGAATTTACTCATTTAAGTTGCAACTCTATAGCTTTTACAAAGTGAAGTAGAGTGGCCCATCCAGCCAATTCCCTCTCATCTTCAAACATAATATAGCATCTTTCCGGTTTAGCAATTCTTTTTGTCAGAGTTTGTTTACCTGCTTTTACAAGTTACAGCTACAGTATTTCATGCTATTTACATGGTTTTGCCCCCTACTGACCTACTGACCTTGTCCAGAAGGGCATCCTGTGTGTGATAAGGTGTAGGCTCCCTTGTCACAGTTTATGCTTCTTGAACCTTGTTTGGATCTCGATGGCCTCTCTGATCCAGCGTTGATATTTGTTTCTTTCAGCATGGATGATCCTAGCAGTCCATGTCGTGCTTTTGTCTGCAGTGGTTGGATATGGCTGGTTTCAGGTTTACCTTTTTTACTTATTCTTTTTTATTTAGGTCACTACACCATCATGTGGTGCTTCAGAAGGATACAGGAAGTAAGTGAATCATATAAAGCAGGTAAGCAAAATGTCCTGTCTGACAAAAAGAATGAATAATTCTAAGTTTAAAACTGAAGACACAATGAACCATATTTTTAGGTTTACAATCAATGACATATTATAATTAGATACAGACAAGAGAATCACTGGTTGAAAACAACAGTATCCAGATTTAAATTATGACTGTGTTTCTACCATACTAGTACAACCTCATTATTACTCAGGGGCTACAATAGTCTGATTCACTACAGTCTAATGAATATGTTTAGCTGAAATCTCCGGCAGTAGAACCATCAGTCAAACCAGCCTCTCCATCTCCTCCTTACTTCACTAGTACACAGGCAGCACGGGTAAACTGGTAAAATAACATAATGGCGTAATGACGTATAGAGCCATGAGATTGTCTGCAGGTTATTTACAATAGTTTTGCACCCATGTCACTATTATAAATAATCACGTACCTCCTGGGGGGTTAGCATGTTCTTTTAAGCTGAGACAGCTGTCACATCTTGTTTGCATCATTGTTTTTGTTGTGTCAAAAAAAAAAAAAAAAGAGAAGCATTTTTTTTTTCTTATTATGAAGAAGTATTTTACATGGAGCTGGTACCAAGCCCCTCACACACAGAAGATGAAAGGGGGAGAATAGTATCTAGCTCTATGTTAGCACCAGGCTTTTCCTCAAGCTAAACGCTGAGTTGGTGACACTCACTCAAAACTCATGAATTATTCAAATGCCTAGTTTCATTTTTGTGGTGAAAAAAGAGAAAAGTTTGCTCCTGGTGATTATTATATGTACTGTCTTGCGGGTGAATAAACACTGTAGCTGTTGCGTATACCCCTCCTACTGACTGAATACATCAGCTGCAATACAAAGTAGCTGTGAGCACTGTTTACATGTGGTGGTGTCATTTCTGATGTAAAAACGACCACACTGTTTTGGTTTGCGTTTTTCACTATATCGGCAGATTTTTATTGTCATTTTTGCGTCTTAATAATAATAAAATCTCTACAGTTTACAGTGTTGTGTTTCCATGTAAATCTGATTATTATCCGATTCCTGGAGTTATCAGATTATTGAAATGAAATTTAAACACCAAAATCTGGAGTGTGTACTTGGATTTCTTTTTGATTGTTCACAACTGTGTGCTGTTTTGAGAAGAATAATACAGATTTTAATATAAACCAAAAATCTGACATAATTCCTAGGTTATCTGATTATTCTAGTTGTCTGATTTTTACTAGGGATGCACCAGTCCAGCTTTTTCAGTTTCTATACCGATATCGATACTATGGCATTAAGTATCTGCCAATAACCGATATTAACCAATACCAGTGTAAGGACCTGTTACTTATTCTGCAAATAACAACTAAACAGCTATAAATTACAGAGACATTCTGGCCCTACATCGGTCTGTAAAAGTCTCATTATGTTCAGTCAAAGACCAAAGCAGGACATCTAAACCGATATAATCAGAACCGATACCTGATCCAGCAAATTTACCTAGACTGATGCCAATACTCCACACCAATATCGGTATTGGTGCTATGTAAATGCACCCAATGCTGCGAATGCATTTATAGTGCAGTTAAAATCAAGACACGTTGTCCAAGTAATTTCTCTTGTAGATCAATAAATTGTGTTTAAGTCTAAACATTACCAAATATGCACTAAAGAAAACTACTAAAGTTCCAACAACTAAAAGAAAACCACAAATACTACATACTGCATATCCTACAAACAGTGACAGAAGTGTAGTAATAGTGACATCACGTATTAAAGCTGCAGTTTATTAAGTATATTCAGCTCACATTTTCATGTTTTCCCCAAATGAAACGAGAGCATAAATTACACCGCATATTTACTAGCTACATTCAGCGTGGTAAAGAGGCATGAAGCTGATAATAAACCTCACATGCCATAAGCTGAGATGCAAAATTTGTTCTGCTATAATTCAAGGATAATTACCCGTTGAGTAAACAGCTAGCACTTTATTTATGCTGTTTGGAATCCTGAATTGAACCTTGTAATTAAAAAGGTGATGATATAAGTATTAAACAGATGCAGATAAGAGCTTGTGCGATGCATTCTTGTAGGTAAGAAAACAGCAGAGCAGGCAGTAAACACTTCTGAAGACAGTAATTGGGAGCTTGTGGATAATGAGTCAGTGGGCGATTTTTAAAACTAGGCTGGTGAATTTTGAAGTAGGTTTCTAAGAAGTCTATACCCTTAATATGAACCACCATTTACAAGTGTCACATTGTTGAGGCTGGGCTCTGTACGTCAATCATTACAAACTTGACTATTGCGTATTGAAGTCTACTTATATGTGGCTATTTGAGGATGTAAATAAAGGTGAATCTACGTAACTTTTCGTTGGAGGGTCTGCCACTTTAGTGCCTCCTATTCTTATGTTTGCTAAAAATGTACCAGAGTGTGCCATTAAATGTTTCTATAACCATGGAGACAAGCAGTTAACACCAACAGGCCAAGTTACATGTCAAATCTGTGGAGAGACGAACCCGCTCACAGTAAAAATGCACATTTTTTCATCGTATTTTTGAGCAATAAACATAACTTTAATTGGATGAATGCAAAATGTCATACTGCAGAACATTGCAACACCTCACTAAGAAAGTTCCGTAGTACTGCTTTAATGTATAGTGTTATTCTTATTTTTTTTTTTTAAATCTAATCTGTAAAATAGTTTCAGTTTCATTTTTAAAAGTTTTTTTGAATATGCCAACACTGGGTAGAAGCCAATTTAGGATTTCTTCAAATAAATTGTTTAGTTAAGATAAGTTAATTTTGTGTTTTATATTTATCTATTTTTTTTTTTTTTTTAGCATTTCCAACATTAGGTAGAAGCCAGTTTAGAATTTCTTGAAAACAATCGTACTTTTCAGCGTTCTTACAATTCCTCATTTAATAATAAGCGTGTCACAATCACACAGCAGGCTCCTTACTTTTCCATTCAGCCTGGTTCCAAATGATTTGGCGTGGGGTCCGTGGCTGTAGATTACTCTGCCTAAAGCTGGTGCTGGTGGTTGATATAGTGAAGCGTTTATGGTAATATGGTGGGTGGGCTGCAGAGTGGACGGCTCTGATAAAGCTGTGTGTCTAATTAACACACTGACAGCAGCAATGTCAGGACAATCACACCCTGCCAGTTTATTAAAGTGCTTAAGGAAGTCACTGTGGACCTACGGGAGGAGCTACAGTCACTTACCCCGTGATATGTGCAGTGAAGAGGACCTGGGCTCTTTCTGCTTCACTGGGGTTGTTTCGTTCTGATACGTTTGAGTAATCCTTTACTATTAAAGTCTGTTTACATCTCCAAATGCTCTTTTCCACCTTATGATGCCATGAAGTAGTAGCTTTCAAGTGAACAGCTATCGTTTACCTTTAGCTTATAGAGACTGGCAGTTCTGGAGCTGATATTATCCAAAAAAGTGGAAGAATATTTTCCATTTGAGAGAAGAACTCAGTCTAAACATGCAAGTTTGTGTGTTAAACATGTGTGAATGAAACAAACCAAACTCCAGGTATGTTTGTGATGAGGAAATCCTAATATAGACCTGGTTTAGTTCTGCTTTAGACCGGGAAAAGTTCTCTATAATATTATACGCAGCATATATGAACTTATATTTCCATTCAAATCCTCACCCTTAGACAGAAGTATGATTCTAACGCCTGCAGACAGTGTGCACAAGTTTAGAGTTTTGTTTCAAGTGATCTATCAAATTCTAATGCAGTAATGTTGTCTTTCCTCCAGCATAAGTATAAAGGATTGAAAAACAAATCAACAATCATCTGTCTCTCTCTCTGTGTGTCTCTCTCTCTGTATGTCTCCCCTTTTCTTTCTTGCCATTTTCCAGCATCAATATCCCTGCTCCTTTTACCACGGCCCCTCCCATCTCGGACCTGGAAATGTAATCTCGTCTGCATCCTTTCTTCAAGACAGCTCTCCATCTCTCTCTCTCTCTCTCTTTCGCTCTCTTTTTTTTTTTCAATGGGTGCTAAATATAACCGGCTCGGCAGGAAATGCTGACTTGAGCTTCCCACACCACTTTAGTGTAAACACAGCGGCTCTGCCATTGGTCAGGACAGGTTTGTGATCGGCGAGCTGGGAGCAGGGCCTGTTTGGTGTGTAGTCAGCACCAAGTAAACAGCAGAGGCACGACACTTTGAAGACCCAAACAATAATTAGCATGAGAGATGGGGACGGGGCATACGGTTTAACTTCTTGGAACAGCGGCGCGCCATAGTTAGGAGTAAAGTGTACTTTTAGATCAAATACAAGAAATATTATAGTTGCTACGTCTTGGACCAGTAATTGAGGCTCCAAACTGTATTGTAAATGAGGTATTGTCATTAAAGCATGAGGTAAGGACACATACAGTATGAGGAGAGGGTAATGGGGAGGGCCGGTCTGTCCAGTTATGCTCCAAATGACGATACTTCACTTTTGAGTTGGAATTTGATGTATTGAAATAAACGATGTAGTAATGTTTACATGTGCTATTTCAAAAATATTATCATAGGGTCCCTGGGATACGTGCTGGAGACTTAAAGACTTCAATTTCTTATGTCATACCATCTGAAACATTTAATGTTTTGATGGCAACAACTACACCAATAAAATAAGGACTATGAGAAATAAATAGAAGAATAGAATAGAATATCTTTATTTGTCATTGTAACAAATACAACAAAATTAAGTGCATTCCTTGTTCAGTGCAAAGGTAATAAAATGGTAAAATAGTAAAAAGATACAAATATACAGACACTAAGTACAGTACATAAAAACAACCTCAGACACCCACACATGTCCCAGCCACACACTTCCACAGTCATCTAAATCTAAGTTATAAACATGCCTGAACTTTTGAATTTTATTGTGATGGCATTGCAGAGGAAAATGTGGGTCCTTGGGATATTTTGTATAAAGATAAGAGGTTCCTGGCCTCAAAAAGTCTGAGAACCCACGATCTAGAGTATTGGATAACAGTTCTGGGGATGATATCTGGGAGTTTGTCTTGATGGCACAGTCAATACAATACAATACAACACCGCACCATGTCAGCAGCATTTCTGACCATGAAGAGAAAGTATTTTTTTCTCTTTAAAACACTTCTTAAAACATTAAAATCAAAACAACACACGCTGTCCATTCATGCATCTTAATTTTGGCCAAAAATATTGGGTGGGTTCTAACTCCCACATCCAAATCAACAAATCAAAACGGCTGCAGAATTGAACTTTCTACATGAGAACGCCTGTCGAGATTTGACGCGGCCACGGAAATAAACGAGAAAAATGCAATCCCGGCAGAGACACAGAGAGAGGAAGAGCGGGAGGGAGAGGGGGCATGTCTTAATCTAGGAGCTTCTCGTGCCCGACAGCGCCCCCTAGAGTCCATTATGTTTTCATGCCACTGTGGGTGAGAGTGAAAGATAACAGGTTGCTATGGCGCTAGACCCGATTATGGAATTGGGAGATGAGTGTCAACTTCCCCTCTACTGTAAATATCATGCAGAAGAAGATGAACGCAGCAGGAATAGTACTGCACTGTCACTTTCGTCGGGAGAAGCAGAGGGTTTCACAGGCTGTCATTAAGTTACCTGATTTGGTGCAGCATTTTCCAGCTAAAATCATGTTTTTGTGAATTTGGGGAAAAAATAGTAATAATTTTATGTTAAGAAATCACAGAAATCACTTCACAATTTCTTAATACTCATTTAGATGAATATGTGAAGATACCAAGAATGATTAATTTTGTTGTGTTTTACTTTAAAGCTGCACTGTGTAACCTTTATTGTCTCCATGGTGATGCTGTTGCTTTCCTTGGAATATCCTATAGTGACATTCACCTGTTCATAACTTACATTATTACAGGTGATTTTAAAGGTTGACAAAAACCTCTCTTGCCTCTCCATAGATCTGACTTGTATCTTGGCCTAACTGTCTCCACGAAAGCAGATATTAATGCCATACTGTGGAACATTCTAAAATTCTAGACAAAGCAATAACATCTGGCATCTCGCAACATCTGTAACCAGAAAAGTTACATATTGCACCTTTAAATGCTTTCTCCAGCTAAAAAAACCCGAACACTCTTGTTTTTGAAGATGGACGCACTCACAGTTGCGCAGTTACAACACGTAACACAACATCATTTCTTTGTTTTCCTCCACAGACTTCAGAGATCTGTATCCATCTTTTATAACCTGGATTCCTCTGCGCGTATGTTTGCTGTTAATTATTGAACAACTGGTGATACAACGAAGTGGAAAAAGCTGCCGAACACTGACTTGAGTGTGTTTCTCCATCGGCTGGTCCAGGAGGGGGAGGAGCCGCCTGGGGTCACGCAGGTATATGAACTCAATTACCAAGTCTTTAGCTCTCACGGCGAGCCAAATGAGCCGTAGACTTGCCGCGTAATGCATTTAAGTGTGAAGCAGACAGAGGGATGTTTTGTGATTTGTGAGAAGAAAGAAATAAGCGAACCTCAATTATTGTAGTTTTTGGTGTCAGTAAAATGAGAGGTACTTTTTCAAACTTCAATTTTGGTTGTTATTTTAGAAAACAATCTAGTCTCGAACACAATAGCAATAATATTTAACCGTGTGTCGCTTTTTTGGGGGGCACCATCTGTTAGTTGGAGATTCTATGCTGTATTTATTATTTCTTTACCATGAATGTTCCACAGCATGGCATTAAACTTGTCTTATCTTTGATCTGAGCTTTATTTGAACACAATCTGGCAATAAATAACTACAATAGGCAAGCAGATTTGTTCAAGTCACTTTCAAATAACACACACAGTCACAAGTTAGCTCATATCAGCCAACAGTTTTTCACCTTTTTGTTGAAAATTAAACACCTAAACAGGACCATGAATGCGCCAATTGATCACAGTCCTAAAAATGTGTTGTTTGAAGCCATTTTGTGTTTTTATTGAGTTTTGACATGATCTAAAAACTTTTTGGACGGTATTCGGGGACTGCTGAACATGATTTTCAATGCAGGATATTTCTAGCTATAAAACACCTGCAATTGAATTAATCTAAAACCTATGCTGCAAATTCAGAGAAAACTGTTACTTCACCATGGAGACAAGCTAAAATGTTCCATAGTGCACCTTGAAAGTACCCTGTGTTTTGGCCTGTTCTGTGGGCTATTAGGGGACTAGTGGAAAAACTAATTCTGCGTCTCTGGGGTTAGTGCTGCTAACTTTTAACCCAATGCCATTCCTTTTATATGGGAGAGGTAATCTACTTTCCCAGGGCACAGTGGGGTTAAACAGATTTCTGACCTGCACTAAAGACAGGTGTAATTTAATCCCATTGCTGAAATGAACTGTGAACAGCAGACTTGTCTGCTAGACATTTGTGTTGATCTCAATGCAATTGGAGCTCAGGGTGGACCAACGATAATGTAATAAAATGCTATAATAAAACATCTAAACTTCTATTCAGTGTTGAGAAGAAGACTGTGTGTAGTTATAGAATACTGAATACCTGCAATATTATATGTATTTTGTAATAGTTGGGCGGTAATATGACGATACCTTATTAGCAGCGGTATCAGTTTCATTACAGTCATTAAAAAATCTCAGCGTATAAGGACCTAGGATTAGGCAGCATTTTGGCTTGAGGTCGAATGACGGGGCAGAAACGGCAAATGTTGACGGAGCTACAACCTTGCGTCAGGCCAGCGATCCCGCCATAATCGCCTCAGACATAGGGCACAGTGCAGAGAGACACAGGAGACGTTTTATTGAACACCGAGAGTCAAAAGGGGATGTGTGACGCTGAAGAGGAGAAAGTTCCCGCTTGAGGGCGAAGTCAGACTTTCACGGAAGAGACTTCTCCAAGTGCCGAAAGTGCGGGTCTGTCAGATACAACATGCTGCAGTGGGAAATATCACACGTCGGGGACTGTCGCCTTTTACTTTTTATTCTGGAATCTGCCTCTTCTGCACTTTTCCTTTATTAGCGTGTCCCAGATCATTAAATGGAGGGAGATACGCGCTGGTGAAGTTTGGTTTGATCAGAACTTGTGCCCCAGCTTCAAATATCATGCTGCCAAACTGTTTCTGAATGGTTTAGGTGCAGCTACAAAATAATTCTTAATTAGTCACGGTAATACTGTGTACCCGGGTAAAATGCTGAGAAGGTTTAATGGTATCAAACTTTGGATACCGCCCAACCCTATTTTGTAATGTATAATCATAGACTTCCAAACAATTGGCTTTAAATTGAAAAATGTAAACCTCCTCTCTATATAAATGCTGCTCATTTTGGTCTTAAAATGACCCACTCTACATGAACTGTTTTTATTTATGGGTGAAGTCGCACTCCCTTTGTCCTCTTCTTTAAACAGTCAATGTCTGTACAGTTACACGGCCCAATCACAGTACTGCATTCTGAATATTTAGAAAACTTTCACAGTAAAGTGCATAGTATTGTAGTGTAAAGATAGGATCAAAATAGCTGCATTATTTTTTATGAATTTATGAAGAACTGAATTCTGAATACCAAATGGAAGAGTAACTGTGCGAGAATACAATTTAGTTACTTCCCAACACTGCCTAACAAGCTAACTACATCATTAAATATAGTCCTCAAATTATTCATTTCACTGAAAAATTAAATGAACCCCCAAAGTGCCGCCTCACATATACGCAAAGCACTCTTTTCAGTTTTGGAAGTAAGTTATCAAGCTTTCACTGCCATGCCCTGAAGCCAGAAAAAAAATCTAAAATTAAAATCTATTCAAACCAGTCAATTTAAATTAAGTTAAATGTAGCTAGCTGCGGGAATGACTAACTGCTCCCAAGCTCAACAAACAATGGAAAACACACAGGCGAAATTCAAGCTTTAGGGATCTAAATACCCAGGTCGTGACTTGGCATCCTCCGACCTCATCGCCACGGGAGACATCGCATCATCTTTTCACAAGTGGACATGTTTGTTCTGACTCGTCCACAGGATCGCGGGTCTCACCATCCCTCCAGCCCCCTTCCCCTCGCCACAGATAGTTCTCACTTCAACTGGCTTTTAAACAAATCTCCTTGACGACCGGCGTTCTGCTGTCATGGCGTTACCTGTGGGAGGGATCATGTCTAAGCGGCCCACCTCGAGAAATGCTGTTGCACTTCACATAAGTCAGAGAGGAAAGATAGTGAGAGTGCGCTGTGGATTCTGTTTTGTGTTAGTTTAGTCATTGCTGTTATGGGGCAGAACTTTGGTAAACAACAATGCATCTGCTCTGAGTAGAATCTGAACTTATATTTGGACTTAAAGTTACCTTCAGGTAAAGGTGACATATCATTAGTGTATCAGTTGTGCACCAGTATTAAAACTTAGAGCTGACTAAAATCACCAAACCATCAAAATATGTCAACATTAAATAAAGGTCCTATATTACGCAAAATGGACGTTATAATGTTAACTCATCAAAATATGCCAGAAGTTCTGTTTTGTTTCATTCACATCTTTATTATTGTTGGTCTGCGTCTCCAAAAGCTCAAAATGCTCTGTTTCACCTTGAGATGTCTTGAAGAAGTAGTTTTCTAGTTAATAGCTCCTTTTACCTTTTGTTTAGTAAAGACTGGGAATGAGTCGAGTCTCCAAACGAATCTAGTGAAGGAAGATTACCTACCTGTATTACCACATGACATCACAAGATGGAACAGAGTGTTTTCTGTTTGAGAGAAGAACTTAACCTAAATTTGCAGGATGTGTGTTAAACATGTGTAAATGAAACAAAACGCAGCACTCCAGGTATGTTTGTGATGAGGAAACAACATTAGATCAGAAAATAGATTCTAGATCAGAAACCACAAAAATACCATCACTGTCTATTAACTAAACAAAAAATGCTCACCTTTGACAATACAATTAAATTAGCCAATCTAAGGTTATTATTCAAAGTTTGTCCATTTAACATCTGATCAGATGGTCAGAACAACCAGGTCAATGGTTAATGGCCAATGTGTAATACGGAAATGGAAAACATCATTAGGACAATCTGCATTTTCATTCAAAACAATCTCAGAATGGAACAAACTTCCAACTGAGCTAAAAATAACCTGGAAATTAAACAACAATTTCTAAGAGTGCAGACGTGTCAAGAGACATGAGAAGGGGACAGGGGAGGTACGTGGAAACAAGATTTAATTAAGTTTAACTAACTGATTAAATGTATCACTGACACTGTAAATATTGTAAATTGGATTGTTTTATGCCTTATGTTCATTCCAACCTTCTTCTTTGTTCACCTGACTTGTTACAAACATTGTCTGTAATGTTGTTTGTCTCAGGGATGCAGATGGAAATGAGCTCTGAGAGGTAGAGTCTGGTACAAAACATCTTTTCATTTTCTATGATTAATGCTCCTGTACATTGTCTCTGTCATATAAATCAAATAAACTAAACTAATATGGAGCCTAATATGAACCCTGGCAAACCTAAAACAAACCTAAAACAACCCTAAAACTCTGAGGAAGCCTTGTGTCCTCGGGCCCCAAGTGCAACATGAATTCCTCCTTCTTCATAAACTCATCGCTATGCCCAATTACAGTTTATGTCAAATGGAGGGTCCCGCCATTAATGTTTACGAGTGACTAAGTGTTGGAGAGAGCCTTTATTGTTTCATGCTGTGTTGAATTTCATATTTGTTTTAAGCTCTTTAAGACCTAGGCATGTCTTTGAATCATCATTGTCTAATTGCAACTTATTTAAACTCCTCCAAGGACGCAGAACGAAGGTTGCCATTAATTTACCCATTTATCCAGCAATTAAGAAATGATTGCAATGTTTCTTTTCGCCAGCTCGTGAATAAATCTGTGAAAAATGGTCAGAATGGCTGTTGGACTGGCGTGTGGTTCTCTTTTCAAATGTACATATGGGGGACTGATTGGTCTTTACACAAAAGCCACTGTGTTACTGTCAACAGATGCTTGTTAAATGCTTAAATATTTGGACATAAACAAGCAGGTGGTGCTACTCAACCATAAATGACCGTAAATGACTGCAGAAACTGTGCAACATTAAAAGAGAGCCAATTAAAGCTTTATAACAGGGTATCCAATAGCAACACTTAATGCTTGACTGTAACCGCTGCATTTGGGTTTAGCTGGAGATAATTGGATGATAAAAATGAAATGTTTTGAATTGTGGTCCAAATGTTGTAGGGTAGGGTAAAGGTTCTGGGGGGAACTGGTTACTGAAATAAACAGAAAGAAACCATGGTAACATAAACAACAACATGCCAATTATGATCATAAATGGGCTAGAAACATGCCCACAGCCTCCATAGGACTGGTTGGGCAGACTAATAGAAAGATCTCTTTTTAAAGTATATTCTTATCTGCTGAAATGGTCAGATTTACGTCATTTTTAATAGTTTTTGTGTGGGTAGTTCAGTTTTCAACCCACAAAAGGTTAAATCCACCAGCTAAGGCAGTCCTGATCAAGCCGAGCACAAGATCTGGACATGGGTCACAGAGTGAAGGATGGTTCAAACGCAAAAGTCAGATTTCTCTGCGAGGACAATAAAGTGTGCCTAAATCTGAATTTTTATTCTCGATTGTGTATGTTCTATTCTTTTGCTGTTCTTGTACGTTGCAACACTAGAATTTCCCTATTGTGAGGCAAATAACAGTTCTCTTATCTACTCCAATCTTAAAATTAGACAAGGTAAGAGTCTGAGTGCAAAATAAACATTGTTATCCGTGTATTCTTAAAAATACAGCGCACAACTTCTATTTCTATACTTTTCAATGAAGAAGTAAGATTCTAACAAAAGCACAGCCAACCCGTAGTTTTAGGATGCTACTAAAAATTACTGCGCACAAACTCACAGAGAATTCCCGGGGCGTTTCTGTTACTGATGCATCAAATCCATTTCTCGGCGCACCTGGAACCCCCCGGTTAAATAATAGCGTCAGACCCAGTAGACTGGAGCAGTGCGAGAAAAGCACGTGGAAATCGTATTTTTACCGTGTTTAACAACTTACTGCAGAGGCGGATTGGTCCCGCCTTCCCCATCAGACCCAATACGGTCTGGGTAAACTCTGCACAGATTCCAAATTGTAGGTAATCACAGTCCCGAGGGCTAATAAAGGGGGATGAATGAGGAGCGCAGTGGCTCAAAAAGGCTCTGATGAGAGACTGTTCTTGTAGGGTGAGCTATTTTTAAACCGTGACGACCAGTGATGTGCGGGGGGTGGCTCGCTTACTTCTTCTCTCTGCCTGATGCGACTGGAGCTTTTTTTCAACTGAAGTCAGCAGCTCGGCCCCAGATCACATGTATTACGGGGCCAAGGCTGAACAATATGTGGCTGGCGTTGGCACAGACACGTGTCAGTACTGCCAGCACACTTCATCCATCGCGGCTGGCAGACCGTCTATCATCACTGAGTGCAGTACAAGGCTCCAGCTCCTGCCTCCTCGCACGCTCCAAGCACAGATTAGTTTTGGAAACATGACTCTGCAGATATGGCGGTAGCGATATGGACAGCTTTCTGGACCGCAGGAGAATGTATAAGAACCACACTGTGCTGAAGGGTGGCCTAAAAAGAGATGTGTCTGGGTTTTACCTATGAAAATTTAAAGTTAATGACCACATTCGTTTTTCATGAATCGAGATTTGTCCATCCATTTTCCATCCACCTGTTTGTGGTGTTTCTTACAGCCCACAGTCGTTTTACATAAAACACAAGGAGGATATTTATATACAAAATGTCTCGCAGCAAGAGATCAGCCAGTAGTAAAAAAATCTAAAATAATAATAGTTGGAGGGCAGGGTTTATGTAATTCTAAGGGAGATTTTTTGAGATAAATATTGAATCTTATCATTGTTTGTTAGTGATTGACTCCACAAACATCTGACAACATCTTTGGGATTGAAAAATGCACAGTTTTCTGAAGCGGATGTTAAAAATAATGTCACTTTTGTTTACTTGTGCTGACAGACAACATGTTGAATTTTATGTATTTTTTTTCATCATGTCGATAGCAGTAAGTAATTACAAAGATATTTGCCATAAATCAGGTCAACAAATGTGAAACCATAAAGAAACCATAAGAATAGAATAGGCTCTACTGTGTCACTTTTATTAAAATCGTAAAAACATAAAATAAGCAACCTTTTAAAATTCAAATTTATTAAAATGAAGACTATTAATAGACTAGACTCGTAATTAGGTCTATGCCTCAAAATTAAAAGACACAAAGACAAAGACACAAAAAACTCTTTTTTTAAACACAGCAGTATCCTCCGATGAAATATGTTGTTTATTTGTGTAGTTTTTAACATGTTGTCAGTCAAATCCACCCACTTGTGCACACAGCCCTGTCAATTATACACTACAGAGATTCTCGAACACTGTCGTGAGAATACTATAGAGTATTCTCGTCGAGAATCGCTCCCCTTGAGCTTTATACTAGCTTTTCTATCAACTCCAACAAAAAGTCTATCCAAAATAAGCCTCTTCCACAGATGGAATTTCAACTTTGGAAAACAAACCTATTTTCACACCAAAAATCTGCGAGCGGACCAGAAGCCAATTCCATGTTTGAGTGAGAAGCACCCTTCCCTCAAACTGGGTCCCACTAGTTTTAATCTGCATTCTTACAACACTCCTGAGATTGTCACTTCACTGCCGTGGACTTCATGTTCAACACCTGTTTCTAATTTCCTTTGAAATATTTGGTGTTATCAAAATGACGGTCCTCTCTAAAAAAAACTGACCACACACTTGGCTGTTGTTGCGATTGACTAATTTGGAGTTTACATTTCCTATGCGTTCCCCTGTGTTCTCATTATCTCTCTTTTATGGGATGGAGTTCGGCGGCGCAGCTCCAAACAGATTCACTCAGCATGTAATAAATACAGAGGGCTGGCTGGTGCAGATACAAAATGCCAGTATTTTTGTCTGTTTTTGTGTTTTTGGCATCGACACATTTTCAGAGCGGCGTTCTTCTGTTCGTGTTTATTAGGCCTGTGATACTCTGGAGCTGATATTGATGTGGAGCCGAGTAGAAATATTTAGCAATGTCTTATAAAAATGTATTAGTTTCATCTACTCCTGGAGCTGGTGCATTTAAAAAGAGATGTCTATAGGTTGAAGAGAAACTACATTCATAATTAGTCATTGAATATAATATAATGCTTATTCACGTACAGAATTAACTAATCAGAAACTAGTTATCCAAGCTACTTAACACTCAGTAGTTACAGAAAATTTGCAAAAATGTTGATGTATTTTTTCAAACACAATTACTTATTGAATATATAATGTGAAATTGATGATTTATGTTAAAAATGAAAAACAGAGAGGGAGTTTTCTATAGTTTCTCCAGTGTTTTAACAGGAAAGATTCGCACATAGAAGCAATCGGTGCATGGCTACAGACGGCGGCAGCTTTAAAGTAAGTGCTCTTGTGCATATCCCTACCATCTCAAGCAGTAACTGTATGTATAGTATGTGTATTTGTTTCGTGTGACTCGTCCGCAGTGTTTAACCCTGTGTCTTAGGCTGCCGCGGCGTGTGGGATTAGCATTCATATACATACGCCGCAACAGGAACGATTCGGTATTTACAATTAAAGCTACACTGACAATTAAGTAGTATTTCAGTATGAAACGAGACTACATTAAAATCGCCACTGAATACAATAAAATGCATATTCACATCAAAATGAAGTGACCAAGTATAAACTAGAGTAATTATAAGCTAATTAACACTCGTAATTACTTGTAATTATGTATATAGTGGCTAAGGTTTCATCTGGGCTTTGACTACCATGCATTTTGTTATTAGTTTTAGCGTTACAAAACCTTCGCTCTATCTTGAATACAGAATGTGCAATTGTTAATTTCTGTTAAAAAATAATGTTTGTTTTTTTTTAATAATGGATCACGTTTTTCAAGCAATTACAGCATTAAGATGGACAATTTTGTTTTTCACTGTAAGGTAATTTATGATGTCATAATTTATCTTATCTGTCTAATGAAAAACATATTTAACATACAAATTCTACATATTTAGGTTCTTCCCTCAAAAAAAACCCAAAACACTCTTTTCCACCTTATGATGTCATGTGGTAATACAGGAAATGCTCCACTGTGTTTTTAAACTCCATATACCTTCACTACATAGATTTAGATGCTTTTGGGCTTTGGAATTACCTACCTCTGAACAAAAGGTAAAAAGGTATTTATTAACATGAAAACTATCACTACGTGACATCACAAGGTGGAACAGAGCATTTTGAATTTTGGAGACTAATAATAAAACTCATTGAGTCAAACCATACTACATATATGTTTTTAAGGAGGTAACCGCTTTTTAACATGGCTTAAATCTCACATGAGTCAATTTTGCATAATATAGTGCTTTTAAAAATGACATATTTTTTCCTTTTGACTATTAACCAATACAATGAGTGAATATTTGAACATACCCCTACCTCCAAATCCTAAGTGAGACCAGCCTGTAGATATAAGTACATTAGGATCCAACTTGTGAGTGCTTCATTTGTATCACTCGTGTTCATTTTGACACCTCACTGACCACACTTACCACACTTGTAAGTCTCATTCTGTATTCTCTTCATCCGAGCAGCTACCCACACCTGCTTTCTGTACTATACATCTACTCCTCAGCTTCTCCTCGGCCCATATTACCTCTATGAAAAGATCGGAGCGAGAGTGCTTCAAATAGCGGGAAAATCAGCCCGCCGATTCTTGACAGAGGTATTTATTTGGCCTTAGTGTCTTATTCCCTCTAACAATCTGCTTGCCTTTGATAGATGATTATTATTTAGGCCTGGCATTTATCTGAGGCCGGTCTGTGTTTCTCCATCTTGTGGGCCCTCTCCTATTATTCACTTCATGCTCGCTAATTTACATTGTGAGGGAGAGAAAGACTGTTATTGTTGTGGGCTGTATGTATGTATGTGTTCGGAGCTTTGAAGCAAGAGCTATTACTAACAGCCGGGGGGGGTGCAGCCATTTTGAAAGGAAGCAGTGCGTTTCTTGATGAAAAGAGACACAACTCCAATAAAATATACATCTGACTGTCCCTTGAATGGATATGGGATGAGCATGGGACTAGAGATGGCTGATATGAGCACTATCTAAGTATATGGAACACAAGGGGGTCAACCACACAGGGTTATCTTTAAATAAATACGAGTGTGATATATGAAGTGATGGTAGGATGTATGCTTCACGCAGAAGTGCTGGTTTATACGATAGGGAATGAAAGGTTTTGACCACCACTAAAAGACATCCAGCGGTTTTTTGTTTTTGCTTTTTTCGCAATTGAATTTTGATTCCTTTGCTTCTTTTTTAGCACAAATAAACTGGCAAAGACTGAGTGAGGGTGCATCCAAGTTTCAAAGGGGTGCAAAGACATTACTACATTAAGCAACGTTATTTCATCTGCCTAAATTATGAGTGCAAACACTTATAACACTTTTATTATGAATAAAGTTGCAGTGCGCCCTTTGCACTTCTGTAAACCCTGGCCTGACTTTGGCACAATGTACCCTGAGATTTTAGTACATTCGGAATATATTTCAAAGCAATTTTTCACAACAGTGTTTTGATTACCAGCTGGAACTAAAAATGTGATATGCAAGTGACAGTTAGATTGGCAAGTTCACGTACAGGTACATTATAGGCTTCATGTTCAGAGCTCCACCTGAACAGAAAGTAGAAAATGTGTTTATATTAAATGTCCTATATTACGCAAAATGGACTTTTATGAGCTTTAATGTTGTTTCCTCATCACAAACAGTGGTAGTTTAAGTTAACAGCTATCTTTTACCTTTAGCTTAGTAGAGATTGGAAATTCCAGGGCTGCAATTATCCAAATGATTCGACTGAAGGTGTATTGAATCTAAAAACACAGTATATTGCCTTAATATGCAGGATTTGTGTGTTAAGCATGTGTGAATGAAACAAAACACAACTCCAGGTATGTATTTGATGAGGAAACAACATTATAACATGAGAATCAGAAAATAGTGCAGCCCTTTAACATAATCCTCCTCCAATATTCAGTTTTCCAGCAACAAATTAAAGTTGTACGAGCATCATATCAGATTCCCATTGGAGTTCTCCTTGGTGTTTCCTGTCTTTCCAATGGAATTCATCACTTTGTACTTGGCTTTCGTTGGTTTTCGCTCAAAGAACCCAGAGATTAAAGACATTACAATGACCACTTAGCGAAAAAATCACTCAATTATTTGCTGTGATGCAGATGCGCACCACTTCACCTGTCAAGTGTACACCTGACGAAGCGAAAACGCTAAGTAGCAGATGGCAACGGACTAGAAAAAAAAAAATTATATTAGACACAAAATAACTAAAATCTCTCACTTGTGATTGAAATAGCACAACCCACAAAAGAACACTCCCAGCAATCTTGTCGCAAATCAAAATACACGATCGTCAGAGGATACATATACTTTTAGATGTCCCAAAATAGACATAATAGCGTTCTGAGATCACTCCGAGCTTGTTCAGACTAGTGTTTCTGTAGGGAGCTCTGCAAATGATATGGGAACCATTTCAAAAAGTACCATTGTCCATTTGATGTTTGTCTGTTTTATGGGTATATAAAAAAGAATAAATATATATTAGATGGTGTGTCAAGGGCCAATGCAATGAACACTGGGGTAACAGACGTGAAAAGTTACAAGTCTCCAAAGCAACAAGACGCTGAAACTTAAAGGACTTCTACCCAATTTCTTCCTTTGTAGTTGAGAAAAATTTCTCTCACCCCAGTAGTAGTTTGAGGGTCAAAATAAGACCGTGGTGTACCGTGTGCATGTATTTATAAAGCGTTTTGTTGTCCAATAATCCATTCTGATCTCTGAGAGCGAAAAGCACTTAAAAACTCTTTGTGGTGAATCATTAGGGTGCTTGAAATGCATAAGAAGAATTACTTTTGGACCATTTAAAATGAACTAGTCCTGTTTTTCCACATCTTTAAGACCTTTCAGTTTCAGGTTAAAAAAACTGTCAGCAAATTAACATAGCTCAGTATTAGTTAGAGCATATTATTTTGTGCCAAATTGGAGCAAATTCAGTTAACAGTAAGACTTATCAGCACATTTCTTCTCAAGATTCTTTACAGTTTTATATATTATTCATTCACTCCACATACTCAGAGGTGGAATGCTAATGTAGCCACAGATGCCGTGGGATTGCCTGACAAAACGGCGGCCAATCTGCACCTTTAGCCCCTCAAGACACACACCGCATTCATACATAAGCAATGACGACATGCCATGATTTACCGCAGCAACAGAAAACCACATGATTCCTCTGCATTTACCATGTATAACTTATTATAGATGTTGATGTATTGAATTGAAAACTATATAACTGAAAAACCCAAACCAAGACAAAACAGTTCCACCATTAGAATTAAGGACAGCATGTACTTTCTTACACAATGTACGAAGTTTGAAGAGTAAAATAGACGAGCAAAAGTAGCACATTTATTAGTTGTCCACTGATCTGAAGGTGGGACTCCAGCTCCTACAGATGATTGTTGTTGTTGTGTGTTTGGGCAAGACACTTAACCCACCTCGGCCCCAGTGTCTGCATACACAGGTGTGTGAATGTGTGTGTCAATGTGGTTCTTTGATGTAAAATGTATAGAAATTTGACCAAAACATGCCAAAAAGTCTTATATTTCAACTCAATTCTATAAAATTTCTAAAAAGTTTGACTCAGCATATTCCAATGACATTTCCCCCCTCATTCGCAAAAATCGGAGCCATCTCACAAAGATTTTTTAAAACTATCTGACAACTCCCTAACCTCCCCATAGCGCTGACATGAGTACCTTGCTAATAGTGATAAATTACAACATCCATAACATCAAAAACAGCTAAGTCATTAAACTTTCAAAAAAGATTTACCATCGGGGGATTTTGAAAAAAGTTGATACGTGTTTTCGCTTGAGGTTCCACTTGCATATCAATTACCTGGTGACAAATTTGGTTAATTACACAAATGGCTCCCAATTGCTTTTTAAACCAGCGTGGAATCGGCCACCAGAGTGATAATTTTGCAGGATAAGAGCTTTCGACTCAAATCAGCCACTGTTCTGGTGGTGCAAAACTATCCTATTATCATCAGGAGCAGGCTGGCAAATTTATAACAATACAGGGAATGGTCAGTGGGGATTTCAGAAATGTATATCCTACTTTGCTAACGAAAACAAAGCAAAACAAAACAATTCAAGAATTCAATTGCAAAAACATGTCATTAAAAAGTATTCAAATGAACCAAATATATTTTAGCTCAATAAAAACATTTCATCTCTTCTTAGAAATATCCACTCAAAATAATTCCAATTGATAAAAACTGGTAGAAAGAAAAAAAAAATAGTTTGACAAAAGATTAGTATTTTTCGCAAATTGCCTGCCTTGAATATGTGTCGTGTGTGAATGGCACTACACATTCATGCCATTATTAATACTGTTTTACAATAACTTAAAGGTGCAACTTTTCTACTGGAGGGTCCGTCACCTGCTTGTCTCTATGGCGATGTCTTTGCTCTGCCTGCAATGTTCCACAGTATGACATTAAACAGCTCTACTTTGTATTTATTCAATTACAGGGGGATTTACAGCTCAAAAATACATAGAAAAGCAGGCCTTCTGACTGTGAATGGGGTCGCCTCTCCACAGACCTGACCTGTAACTGGGTTTGCTTTGGTCTCAATGAAGATAGAAAGGTTTAATGCCATACTCTGAAACTTTCTAGACAAAGCGATAACATATTCATGAAGAAAAGCATTTGACGGACCCTCCTCAAGAAAAAGTTACACAATGCACCTTCATTTATTTATTTATTAGCTCTGGTGACCACAAATACTATATTACTATATATGTTAGATGGAACAATACATTTTGGGGGGACTTTGTGTTAATGGGAAAGTGTTTGTTATTTTTTCTGTATTATGATGAGGAACTTCTATAACTCATTATAAACACAAATGAAATACCGTATTTTCCGGACAATAAGCCGCTACTTTTTTCCCAGGCTTTGAACCATGCGGCTTTTACAAAGGAGCGGCTATTCTGTGGATTTTTCTACCACCGCTAGGGGCGCTCTAACCGGAATTTCCAAAACAAGATAGATGGAAAATGAATGCAAAGAAGAATACGCTACTTTTTATTTAGCAGGTATAACACGCACGACAAATTACTAACTGGTAATTACTCTCAAATCCTCACCCCTTCATCATGAAAAGCACACGAAGGAGTTTGTATGATGCAAGTTTTAAGTTGAGGGCATCGATCTTACTCCAGGAAGGAAACCGCTGTAGAGCCCTGCACCCGCGGGACCCAACACAAAACAGTGCAGCGCGGGACATATTCTGAAAGCTTATTGCGGGCGCAGGTGGAACACGACCGCATGACACGCGAGCGGGACTGAAAATTCTGTGCCGCGCAGACCTCTACCTGCTGCTGCACGTAAGCTCCTTGTGGTTTCTGCACAGGAGAAATGAAGGTAAATCAATTACCAGTTCTTTTCTGTTTTTGACCCGTTAATCAGCACAGTTGCTCCGTGTTAAAAGGCACTGTTCGGAAAGAATCTTTTCAGGTACATAAATGTACATTTACAGCACAAAATCCTTCTGTATATGCAGTAAATATCAAATTTTTCAACATGGATATCAGCGGCTTATAGCCCGGTTGCGGCTTGTATATACTTTTTAAAAATAAAATTTAAAAATAGAGTGGATGCGGCTTATATACCGGCGCGCTCTATAGTCCGGAAAATACGGTACTTAACTATTTTATGCTGTTCATGTTCATATTTTTTAACAACATTGTACATTTAGAACATATTTTGTGGATAATTCTGCTTTATAGTTTGGTTTCAATATTATCATCTATATATATTGCACTTCATCCTTTGTTGTCATGACAGGCCTAGGCCCAGAAAATCAAACCACAATTTGAAAACCAATGTTATTCAAAAGTCCATCTATTTTGCGCACAGACATAATCTCATACAGATCTCCAGTCTGTGCCAGGCTTCTACCTTTCTACCAAACAATGACGGAAAATAGACCTTGAACAGTGGCCGTAAGTGCTGAGTGAGGGGAAGAGGGAAGAACAGGGGAAGAGGAGGAGGAGGAGGGGACAGTGAGAATTATGGATAAAAAAGAGAAAAAAACAAAAGTATAGCTCCCTTATGATGGCACAAAGGCCCCAGAGTGCGGCCCTGATGCACATGATACTGTGGGGGATTAGGCTATAATCGCGGGGCTCTGTGCTCTGCCCTGTCAGCAGGTGAGCCCTCTGCTGGCGTCAACATGGACTCTGCTCTACCTTTTACACAGCACATACGGACACCTCAGCTCGTCTACATGAGCAACATTTATGCATGGGCTTCAGAGTTTGCACAGTTACCATAGTGATTATAATTCAATACAAAGTAGTCCGTGTTTTGAATGATGAAAAGTGCTGAAAATGACATCTATAAACAGGAAGTTGAGAGAGAGACTGAGAGAGAGAGAGAAATGCTGCATTCGTTTATTCATCCATCTCCCACTCGGATCTCGGATATGACGTTGCGTCCACACTTCAACCTTTTTATTATGTTTTGTGTGTCCGACTTGGAGAAAAACATGGACGCTAACTGAAAAGCTGTTGTTGCTTTAGCATTGGCCGAGTACCAGATGCTCCAAAATAAGTCTGTGCTTCAACTACACAACCTTGAGGAAGAAAGTGTTGAAAGTGTTTGTGTTGCGGAAATGGACTAAAAAAAACATGGGCAATACAACTAGCATACCCAAAGGCAGTGATACGCACACAGTAAGGTATTGCAGTAAGACTACCACACTCATAAGCAACGATACGGACACAGGTATTGCAGTAATACTACCATACCCATAGGCCATGATACAGACACAGTAAAGTATTGCAGTAATACTACCATACCCATAGGCCGTGTTACAGACACAGTAAAGTATTGCAGTAATACTACCATACCCATAGGCAGTGATACGGTCGCAGGTATTGCAGTAATACGAGTGACTGAAATTTAAACCACCAAAGCGCCCAAACACAATGAAAACATGTCCTACGAGTGACACCGGGCTCAGCCATCTTGGATTCTGTCTTGGAAACCTTGCTCGGTCCTCCGAGTTCCTCCAAGTTCTGCCATCTGAGGTAAAAGGGCGTGTCAGTGCGTGTCGCTAGGCAACGTCCTCTGATCTCTGAGCCGGATGGATAAACGAACGCACCAAAAGATCAGTTTCAGAGTTTACACTGTTGCTATACATATCAACATTAACAACAACACAATAGAACAGGTGAATAAATATAAATATTTTGGACTCACTCTGGACAATAACATTTGAACACCACATCACAGACATTCATAAAAGAGCACAACAAAGGTTTCATGTTCTCCGTACACTCAGTGCCCTCCACATCGCCCCTCACCTTCTGTTACTTCTGTATAAGAGCATCATTCAGTCAGTCATACTCTACTGTTCCTCCTGTTTCTACACCATGCTGTCAGTCTCCAACAGAAACAAACTTCTCAAGATCACACACACAGCAGCTAAAATAATTCACTCCCCAACACCAAACTCAACAACAGAGCAACAGCCCGACTGGCCAACACAATCACTATGGACATTGAGCATCATCTATCCCTTCTTCCAGCTCCTGACTTCAGGACGCAGGTACTGGACACTGAAATCTATAGAGATAATAATTAAAAACAAAATAGTACATGTTTTGAATGATGAAAAGTACTCAAAATGGCATCTATAAAAGGAAGTTGAAATATATTGCATTACATATTCAATTGTATACAGAAACATACAAATATGCATACAGCTACACTACAACTAAAGCTATGGTCAATAAAAGTGCGTTGGGTAACTTTTTTGTAGTGAAGGGTCTGCTACTTACTTGTCTCCATGGAGATAGTTTTACAGCTGTAACAAACCTTTATTTTTCTTAATTAATCAAGGCATGTGTGGATTAAAGCTCTTGAAAAAGCAGTCTAGCCACTTTATATATACAGTATATATACTGTAAGTTATGATGGACTCTTATCATCTTCGTGAAGAGCAGAGTCTGCATGTCTCTGATCATAAGACAAAAAATGTATTATAGAAAAGAAATGGAAATATTTGATAATGTGACACAAAGTATTACAAAGGATGTATTTATAATGCTTGAGTCATAGTACCATGTCATACGGGTTAGGGTTATGACATAAGCCCTTTGATAACAGTGCACCCGGGTGATCTCTGGGTTCTGTCTGGGTTATATGTGGATACCATATTTCGCAAGTCGGAAATTTAAAGGTGCATTGTGTAACTTTTCTCCTGGAGGGTCAGTCCTTACAATTACAGGTCAGATCTACTGAGAGGCAAGCCCACTCATAGTAAGAATGCCTGTTTTTCTAGGGATTTTTGAGGTATAAATCCAGCTGAAAATTGAATAAATGTAAGGTAGAGTTGTTTAATGTCATACTATGGAACATTCCAGGCAGAGCAGTTACATACCCATATGGTGCATCTTTAAAATAAAATAAGATTATGACAAAAAGTCCATCTGAACTAGCTTGTTTATAAAGGGCTAGAGATGAGAGCATGGGTCAATTGCTGTATTAGACCTGTGCAGCGGGAGTAAGAATTATAAGAATTATTTTATTCTGATAACGTTTTTTTTGTAACGTGTCTTTGTTTACGTAGCTGCACCTGAAGCAAATATAACTCAAAATCTCATTGGGCGTAATCCAGGGCTCTGAAGATTTGTCCATAATTGGGTTTGTGCTTTGGCAAGTAGCAACCGACATCAGACTGTGGTGGTCAGCGAGCAACGCCAAGTAGTTATTTTTCTACTCAAACGCTAGAAAATGTCACTTATGATTGCTTCAATAATTACCTTTTTTGTATCGAATTAGTTTAAACTTCCGAGCCAGACTCCCATCGCTGTAATGTCTCTTCACCTTTCTACCTTTCTATTCTATCATTGCAATATGCTGCAGTCTGGTGCCTGGTGAGTCAGTCCAGTTATGTGCCCCCTGACCAAGTGAACCACAAGCTAAAAGAGTGAAGAGGTAAGGTAACTTTATTTATACAGAGCTTTTCACAGACAAATGTCCCCAAAGATGCTTTATTAACAGAGCATTCTTCATTCACTCCAGACCCCCTGGTGGTGAATTACTGCTCACATCTACAGGGCATGTTTTGAGAAACCGGAGTGCCCGGAGGAAACCCATGCAGACACGGGGAGAACATGCAAACTCCACACAGAAAGATTCAGAGGGAGAGAGAAAAGAGAGACAGAGACACAGAGAGAAAAAGAGAGAGACAGAGACACAGAGAGCCAGAGAGAAAGACAGAGAGACAGACAGAGATAGAGAGACAGACAGATAGAAAGGCAGAGAGACAGAGTGAGCAAGAGTGTGAGAGACAGAGAAAGAGAGAGACACACAGAGGCAAAGAGAGAGAGACAGAGTCAGAGAGAGAGAGACAGAGAGAGCGAGCGAGAGATACACAGAGAGAGACAGACAAAGATAGAGAAACAGAGAGAGAGAGACAGAAAGAGAGAGAGACAAACAGGGAGACAGAGGCAGAGAGACAGAGAGACAGACAGAGAGAGACAGATAGAGGCAGAGAGAGAGAGACAGAGACAGACAGATACAGGCAGAGAGAAAGACAGAAAGAGGCAGAGAGAGACAGAGGCAGACAGAGGCAGAGAGAAAGACAGAGATAGAGCGCGAGAGAGTGAGAGACAGAGGCACAGAGACAGACAGAGAGATACACACAGAGATAGAGAGAGACACAGGAAGAGATAAAGTGAGGCAGCGAGAGATGGAGAGATAAAGACAGAAAGAAATAGAGAAAGATCTGTAGTTTAGGTACAGAGAGACAAAGAGTCTTGTTTTGCCTTTTTCGCACTACGCTCGCACTAAAGCACATCAGCTGGGACCAATCTCCAATGCTCCCGAGGCTGGAATTAAAGACACGCCGCTGAGCAAAGCCACAGCGCACATTGTTAGCTCCAAGAAACAGCAGCGGTGAGGAATACCTGTGAGAAAATCTGAAGTTTATTCGGAAGAAAGAGACAGTCACATGGACAAAGCTAACAAGAGCCAACAGGAAAGGTGTCCTAATGTCCATGAAATATTACTTTATAACTTTATTTTTGTCAAAATTGAGTGAATCTTGGGATGACCTTAAGATTAACAGTTAATTCAATTGTTTATTTTTGTTATGTTTGTTTTTGTGTTGTTTTTTGGTGAATACACTGAATCGAAATGACCAAATTATACTTTTACTACTGTCACAATTTGGATTTTCTAGTTCATGTAATTAACCTACGATGGTATACTCCAGAATTCTGACTATATTCAAATTATTTTTTTTGCTTTTTACTGTGTTATAATGTTGTTCGATCATCAAAAATATGCCTGGACCTGTTTTTAGATGTGTTCCGTGCATGACAATTCTTCTGTACACGACTTCACAAACCTGATGCGATGCACTGTTGTTATGAATTTAAATACAAAAACATCGGCATAACTATTCACAATATAACGTGACTTCTGTGAAACTTTTGTCTTGTGCCCACTCTCCAAAACTGTTGTTTCAGGGAATCGCACACTGGCAGTACAGCCCTGGCCTCAGTCTGGGCACACACTAATGAAAGTAAAGGGTCATCAGCTCTAAGCTTGAACACTGAGTAAGACAAAGGCACAACAGCTGTCCACTCCACCCATCCCACTTGGACATAAGCCCTGATCTGCGGAGCGGCGTGCCCTCCTCACCTCACTGCTCCAGGATCTTACATGTAACGCATCCTCTTTAACCCCTCGTGGTTCAGATCTTCAGCTGGGCAAAGTGTAGGATTGTTACATTTTTTTCTTACAAAACCTCAGACATGGCAAAATAGACCAAAATAAGAGGTCCGTGTACAATTTGTTCTTCTGAATTTCAATTAAGAACGAAAAATAATGAAATGGGAAAACAGTTTGTTATTTCATTATTTTGTTTTAGTGTCAAACGAAAAAAAAAAAACAGATTTCGACCTCCATTAGCAATATTGAATTTCCAATTTTGATATTTTATTCTTTCTGGTTTATATGCCTCTGAAGTTCTACTGCTTAGTGCGCCACGTGTGAATTCAGTGTCAGCCATGGATCTTTTTTTTTTTTTTAATATTCTAATTAATTAATGAATCATGTCATGGAGTTCAATAATTACTTTTGAAGCGAAAGTAAACACGTTGCTATTAAAGAAGAGGACATGTTTATCCACAAAATTGCAACTATTTTTCAGGTAAGTCCGTTTAGCAGTAGAACTTCCGGAGTATATAAACCAGAGAGAATAAAATATCAAAACTGAAATAGGCACGATGACTGTTTTTTGACGGACGTTATTTGAAATAAACTTTAAATTAAATATTGGAAATGGAGGTCGAAATCTGTTGTTTGACACTAAAATGGAACGGACTGTTTTCCCATTTTCTTAACTGAAATTGAAAAGAACAAATAATACACAGACCATAAGGCCATGTTTTTTTTATTTTATTTTCTTGTGTGTGAGTGTGTGTTTATTAGAAAAGGTACAAAGACATGTGTTACTCTTATGCTCTGGGTGAGCTTGCATCTCCACAAACCTGACTCTTATCTGGCCTGGTGGAGTGCCTTGTCATGCTTATTTGTACAGAAATGTCATTCCTTTGGCTATAATCTTCCACAGTATGACAGAAAAAAACATATCTGTAGGGTTTTATCTTTCCATGGAATGACGCTACCAGTGTCGTACTGCTCCAAAAAGGTTACATACTGTAGCTTTAATTTGGGCTGCCCAGATTTGGATGTTCATATATCATTAAAATAATACAAGACAAAAACAAAAGTAGATACTGACCTATATTTATATAAAAACACCACATATTTTATGGTAAAAACAAATACCTTTCAATATATAATAAGCCTGTAAGTAAGTAAGTTGTGTATATGTAAGTATTTCATTGTGGTATTTCTACAATTTGTTTAAAAATTGCAAAACTGTAAATGTGATCTTCTGACTTATAAACAACTGTAGCACTGACATCAGGAGCTAAAGTCTTCGGCGTTTAGCTATAATAATTACTTAGCAACCACAGACTCATTAAATGAACCACATCTGACCTGGGAGCCACCCACAACTCAAAGCAAGTGAGTACAAGTATATTAAAAAGTCTTTATGCATCCTTGGCACTTTCCAATATTTAAATGGCCCCAGCTTCAAAATGTATTTTTAATATCTAGCACTCTGAATGCTCCTCTCTCTGGATGAACTAAAAAGAGTGAAGTGGGTTGGGGTGAGGAGCTAGGGCTAAAGTTCATGCACTTTTTTAACTTTAAACGTGGCGCTGTTGAGGAAAACTAGACACTTTAAGACTACTTTTAAAATAGGTTGTGTTCACGCCCCAGTATTTGATGATGTCCTCATTTCAGATGGAGGGCAGAGGCTGGTACAACTCTATGGGAGATTCACTCATCTACTGAAAGAAATATGTAAACTCATGATGCACAAATGCTAAATCTTATCATTATTTGTTAGTATTGACAAACTTGCTATATTAATTTTATGGTTTTAAGCACTTTCAACTGACAGAAATCATGTCTTTGGTGTAGAATAATAGCATCACTTTCTGAAACTATTGTGACAAAATAACTCAGTGTGAACTTGTTTCTTGCACATGGCCCATATTATGCTATTTTCTGACCTGTTATAATGTTGTTTCCTCATCACAAACCTATCAGGAGTTGTATTTTGTTTCATGCACACAAGTTTAACACATAAATACTGCACATTTAGGCTGCGTTCTTTTCTCAATCTGAACACTGTGTTTCTAATCTCCACATAGCTTCACTAGAATATTTTTTGGATAACTGCAGCTCTGGAATTTCCAATCTTTGCTAAACAAAAGGTAAAAGGAGCTGTTAACTTAAAAACTACCGCTTCATGACATCACAAGGTGTAACAGAACATTTTGAGCTAATGAGATGTAGGTAGATTAATAATAAAGGGTTACTTGAACAAGTCTGAATGGAACAAAACTCAACTCCAGGTCTGTTTTTCATGAGGTAACAACATTTTAACGTGGCTTAAAGCTCACAAGTCAAATTTGCGTAAGATAAGACCTTTAAACCAGGCCAACAATTCTGCAATTTCACAGATAAATTCCACTATAGATTTTTTTTTACTATAGTGATAATCATCATTAAACATTATGAAAAAAATGAACATGAAAATAACACTAAAAGACCATAACAAAATGTAAAAAAAAAAAAACATTATTAAATCAATTTAGATATTTTTCACACGTTTCTCTAGCAGCTCCATCTCCAAAAAGTACTCAAAAAACATCTGAAAATCCAGAATAGACAGATAACATTGAAATGACTGTGAAAGTGTTGCATCCTTTTTTATCACATCATTAAAGCAGGAGGATTTGAAAGCTCTGAGTGTGCGGGCAGAGAATCTAACTGAAGCTCCACACTGAAAGCTTTCTGTATGAAAAAAGAGGAGGATCTGTGTGTCCTTTTTGGCCAGTGGGGTGATAAGTACTGAGTAAATGAGTAGCAAACAGAATAGGCTTATAGAGAGACATGGCGGCAACACAAAAAATATATCAGATTTGAATTCTGGGATGAGACTGTCAAGGGAAAAGAAATGTAGTCTGGGATTTTTTGTTTTTTATGGTGACAAAAACAGTCCTGCCCATATGAGAGGTACATATAGTCCACACTAGACCAGCCACAGGTTTACAGCAGGTCTCCCTTAGAACCCACTGTGCGCTGTTCCCATGATGCACTGCTCTGTGGGGTGTTCAGGGTGTGCGGTGATAGGACTACACACAGAATACGAAATGTGTATAAATTCAGCATCTAAAAGCAAGCAGGTGAAAAGCAAGCAAAAGCAATGTAGTCACCTGTAAATCTGCATATTTGGTCATTTTCCTACTTAAAAACAGAGACATATGCTTGTCTTTTAAAGATGTGATACATAAATTTTGTCCAAACTGAAGACAGTCCAATCTGTTTCACATCTCTCAAATGCAGAAGGCATCTCCTCCTCTTCAGAACATAGTATTTTACCTCTTACGTCTTTTACCTGAGATAAGTAATAGTTTGGTGCTTCGATTATTGATGCTGTGAAAATCCATGCTTCTCAGTTTCAGAGCAAACGTCTCTGATTGGTTAATCCGCCTGTCAATCACACCTTCTGAAATCGAGGAGACATAATACGGCTGCAGATCCACTCGTCTTGGTAAAGTTTTGTCGAAGCGCATGGTTCTGGCTGGCCAGATAAATACAATGGAACCCGATCCCGAGGGAGGCGGGGGACATCGAGCCCGAGTGGGCTGCGTTCTCGGCCTCCCGTGTCGATGCGGCCGTTCGTAGCTGTGGCGGTGCCTGTGGCGGTGCCTGTCGCGGCGGCAATCCCCGAACCCGGTGGTGGACACCGGAAGTAAGGGATGCCGTCAAGCTGAAGAAGGAGTCCTACCGGGCCTTACTGGCCCGGTGGACTCTGAGGCAGCTGGCCCACGGGTACCGTCGGGCCAAGCGTGCTGCAGCCCGGGGCGGTGCAGAGGCAAAAACTCGGGTCTGGGAGGAGTTCGGGGAGGCCATGGAGGAGGACTATCGGACGGCCCCAAGGAAATTCTGGCAAACCGTCCGGCGCCTCAGGAGGGGGAAGCGGCCCTTCACCAATACTGTTTACAGTGCGGGGGAGAGCTGCTGACCTCGACTGGGGATGTTGTCGGGCGGTGGAAGGAATACTTTGGGGATCTCCTCAATCCCCACCGTCACGTCCTCCGAAGAGGAGGCCGAGGCTGGGGACTCCAGAGGCGGACTCATCCATCACCCTGGCCGAAGTCACTGAGGTGGTCAGGAAAGCTCCTCGGTGGCAAGGCTCCGGGGTGGATGAGATCCGTCCTGAGTACCTTAAGTCTCTGGGTGTTGTGGGGCTGTCTTGGTTGACACGTCTCTACAACATCGCGTGGCGGTCGGGAACAGTACCTCTGGACTGGCAGACCGGGGTGGTGGTCCCTCTGTATAAAAGGGGGACCGGAGGGTGTGTTCCAACTACAGGGGAATCACACTCCTCAGCCTCCCGGTAAAGTCTATGCCAGGGGTACTGGAGAGGAGAGTTCGGCCGATAGTCGGACCTCGGATCCAAGAGGAGCAGTGTGGTTTTCGGCCTGGTCGTGGAACACTGGACCAGCTCTACACCCTCCATCGGGTGCTCGAGGGTTCATGGGAGTTTGCCCAACCAGTCCACATGTGTTTTGTGGACTTGGAGAAGGCATTCGACCGTGTCCTCGTGGTGCCCCTGTGGGGGTGCTCCGAGTATGGGGTCCGGGGCCCTTTGCTAAGGGGCTGTCCGGTCCCTGTATGACCGGAGCAGGAGCTGTGTTCGCATTGCCGGCAGTAAGTCAGACTTGTTCCCGGTGCATGCTGGACTCCGCCAGGGCTGCCCTTGTCACCGGTTCTGTTCATTGTATTTATGGACAGAATTTCTAGCGCAGCCAGGGGCCGGAGGGGGTCCAGTTCGGGGACCACAGGATTTCATCGCTGCTTTTTGCGGATGATGTTGTCCTGTTGGCTCCATCGAACCAGGACCTGCAGCGTGCACTGGGGCAGCCGAGTGTGAAGCGGCTGGGATGAGAATCAGCTGTTCCAAATCCGAGGCCATGGTTCTCGACCGGAAAAAGGTGGTTTGCCCTCTCCGGGTGGGTGGGGAGTCTCTGCCTCAAGTGGAGGAGTTCAAGTATCTCGGGGTCTTGTTCACGAGTGAGGGGAGGATGGAGCGCGAGATTGACAGGCGGATCGGTGCGGCGTCGGCAGTGATGCAGTCGCTGTATCGGACCGTTGTGGTGAAGAGGGAGCTGAGCCGAAAGGCGAAGCTCTCGATTTACCGGTCAATCTACGTTCCTCCCCTCACCTATGGTCATGAGCTCTGGGTAATGACCGAAAGAACGAGATCGCGGATACAAGCGGCCGAAATGAGTTTCCTCCGCAGAGTGGCCGGGCGCTCCCCTTAGAGATAGGGTGAGGAGCTCGGTCACACGGGAGGAGCTCGGGAGAGTCGCTGCTCCTCCACGTCGAGAGGAGCCAGCTGAGGTGGTTCGGGCATCTGGTCCGGATGCCTCCTGGACGCCTCCCTCGGGAGGTGTTCCGGGCATGTCCCACCGGTAGGAGGCTCCCGGGGAAGACCCAGGACACGCTGGAGGGACTATGTCTCTCGGCTGGCCTGGGAACGCTCGGGGTCCGTCCGGGAGGAGCTGGAGGAAGTGGCTGGGGAGAAGGAAGCTTGGGAGCCCCTGCTTAGACTGCTGCCCCCGCGACCGGCCCCGGATAAGCGGAAGAAGATGGATGGATGGATGGATGTCAGACAAAGCAGAATCATCTCCATGGCGACTAGTGGCAGACTTCCCACCAAAAATGTTGATTTGTGCACCACTTAAAATGTTCAAATATGGAACATCACTGTTCCCAAGTGGTCCAGACAAAGCACATGTGCAAGTCTGTGGATGAAATCGAAATGGCAGTCGTCACCGTTTCCTCAAACCTGTTTTACAATTCTCTAACAAATCCAGTCTTATATGCAGCTCATTCATTATTTTCTATTGCCAAGCCTTAATCGTATTTTAATTGAGGTTTGCAGATCACAGCCACCTGCTTTGCTTTACGTTTAAACTCTCTTGGCTGTATGGAGACACATACATGTCAATCAGGCCAGTTTTAATTACCACACAGATCTGTGAAAGGACTGACTGTGTTCCACCATGTGCTGCCAGAACAGCTTGAATGTGCTTTGGCAGTTAGGATTTGGAACCCCTCGGAGGAACGGGACAGGCTCCTTCCAGAAGAAATTCCCTCATTTGGAGTTTTGGACGCTCCCAAAGCGCCTGCAGCGTCTCGTTTTGGTTCGGAGCATATGATCCTCGCTGTTGTTATGTTTGGAGCACCGGGTGGACCTCGCATGGGGCAGTGGGATGTGAGAAGTCTGTTCCTATCAGATTTATATTTTGTTTGTCACTCATCCTTAGATACTTTTAGTAAAAAAATAAATAAATAAAAACTCACCGCTTGTGGCAGACACAGTTTTGCATAATAAGCATCGCTGAAGATAGGGAAATGGCATAAATGGAGAGAACCTGATGGAAAGCAGCAGTATAATGCCAAAAGTAAACAAAGGGCTGAATCTTTATGTATACAAAGTACTACTCAATGGGATGTCTGGTGAAACACAAAGAAAAAAATCATTCTTAATTGGAATAACAACGAGGAGTTTTGAGGTTTCAAGGAATTGACTAGTCATGCCCCATTAGACTGCCTCAAGCAAAAACAACATTTTTCTCTTACTTTAAGTGGAATATAAAATATTTCTTTTTTTTCTTGACTAGAGAACATAACAGATAAGTGCTCTAATCCATTATCTTAATTATAACATTAGTGAATTTTCTTTGACTTATTTATTTGTAATAAAAAAATAAACTTTGACAGCTTTGTAGCTTATGAAATGTTCTGTACTTAACGTCTATACTACTTCTATACCTAAGACTTGTACAGGTTCTATAGGCAAAGTGTCTGTAAGTAAACTTTGCCTGATCCGTGAATCCAAACTCTGTATCATTGCACCACATTACTTTGTTCTTCCACAAAAAGAAAAACTCAGAAAATGTGAAACTTTGTCAGGCCAAAAGAGCAGACAGAGTGAGCCATCAATCACTGCAGTCAATACAATAGTGCAGAGTAGACAGGGCACGCACTGGACCTTAGAACATAAGACTCAGAAATACTTAGATAAGTCCAACCATCTGATTCAAACAATCAAACACCTCTCTTCTGGTTTAAACTCTCTCCAAGTTGTGAAATGAAAACACTTAACATGAAAATTATTCATTGTAAAGATGGGAGCAACAAATATCGGACAGGTGCCAGTCCAGGTACCACAAATATCTGGAAGGTGCCAAAAAGTACACATTTAGCCCTGTACTAGTGGTCCCAGTGGAGCTTGATAGTCAGTAGTTTTCAATATCATTATGTTCTTTTTATACAGTCATTTTGTGTCATTTCAACAGAAAATAATTGTATTTCTTAAGTTGTTTCACGTGGTGTTACACTAAATATTATGTGGATCCAGACCATTAAGAAAATATTAAAGAAAATTAAAATTATATGCTATTTTTATGCTGAAATGAGTATCTAATTTTTACACTAGTTTAAGTACTAATTAGTGTCAATCAATACTTACACATAACCACAAACGAGTCCATATTTCTTTATTCCAAAGTAACTCTGAGTGTATTTTGTTGAGAGTCACAGTCAGAAACAGGAAGAGGAGCATTTCTGGCATTCTCTTGAGCACGATTTGTCAATCACTCCCATCAGCCTCCATGAGAGAGCTGTAGTAGTCTATCCATGCAGCTTTCTGGAACCTGGCAACTGCGACTGTGTATAAGACAAGCCAACTCAACCGCACAGCCGGCACGCTCGCTTTTTGGTCCTCTTCCCTTCCCTTACCTTTACTTTACATAAAAAGAAGTCATTTCACGCTAATCTGTAAACACCATTTTTTTTTATAATGTGCTACTTCATTTATTGTGAAGGACAGCTGGCCTTTTCGCTGTTCTGAGCACCGTTCTATTATGCTATCAGTGCACTTCATTCATCTCTTTTAACTTGTTCTTTTAGCGTCGGAAAAACAGTCCGCCCAGAGTTGTGTTTTGCTCATGGCTCGACCCCAGGTGGAGTTTTGACATTTTGGGGTGACATACAAGCAGCAACCTATCAGGAGTTCTGCTTTTGAATTTTTAGGATCAATTTCATGTTGGTGGATGAACGATATGACTGCAAGAATACTAATGCCAGTCGAGGGTAAGCTCGGTTTTGTTTTGGGTTGTTTTGAAAATGCCTTTTGAGAAGAAAAACATCCCCAAAAATGACACGTCTTGTTCTGTTGAGATGGGTTAGGCCTATTTTAAAAGGGTTCATTTCCTCTCACATAAAACTTCAGAATCTCATTAGGGTAAAGAAACAAAAAGCTACACTATGTAACTTTTTTGGTGGTAAGTATGCTGTATCATGTTTGTCTCCATGGAGATGTTATTGCTTTACTTGTAATTTTCCATAGTATGGCATTAAACATATATGAAGTGTAAACCATTTATTTAATTATAGGTGTTTTTAATGCTCAAAAACACAATGTCTTACTGTAAAGTGGCTTTGCATCTCCACAGATCTGACCCATAACTTGGCCTGGTAATGCCACCTGCTTGTAGCCATGGAGATAAATACATGTATTGCCATACCGTGGAAAATTCTTTGGACAACAATAGCATAGTGTTCGTCCTATAGGCACTGCACCTTTAAATAAATATTGCATTATAAAAAAACACCGAACAAAAACTGCATGATTATAATATAAAGGCTATGCTATAATGGGACACTAATATTGTATGGTGCAAGAGAGAATTACTGTCTGATTTACTCAACATATGCTACTTTAAAATGACCTATATGTCCTGCTGTACAGAAATACAATAACCACTCATTTCCAGCTCCATGAGGGTGCATACGACACTATGTTAGCATGTCAAAACTGGAGCTGTAGCCGTTTTTCATCTCGACTGTAATGCCTGGAACAATTCTCGTGACAGCAGGTGTAATCATCGCCAATTGAGCTTGGTGGGCTACGGCTATTTGCAGCGCCACAGCTAGCATACGCGTTCACGACTCCTCTCATGCATGTCATCCTCCCTGTGCACTAGTATTTGGCTCCCCCTCTCACAAATGTTACTCCGCCGTACGTACTAACAAGCCCAGACAGCGCTTGTCGTGTCAGGTATCGGTTACGTTGCCAAGATGAAAAGTTGAAATTCCACTGGATCTCCCAATAGAAAGATGTGTAACTGTGTGTAATGATGGTGCAGGTAGAGAAACGGTGCGCAGGTTGTCTGAATTCTCTTGTAAGCTCTTTATCTTTGATCATACACAGGCTGATCAAGGATTCTCGCTACCTGAAATAATAGGAAAGCATGAGTTCTGTTTCTGTATGATGTGCACAGAAGTTTCACAGTATGGCAATTAGCGTTTCAGTCTAGCCAGCATTTGTTTCATTGCAGGAACTTTTATTGCTCCAAAATAACTTGATAAACATGCTTACTCTGAGCCAAAGACTGGGCACTCTTCCAGCTCCATCGACTCCAATTCACTTTCTTCTGGTAATGGTAAATCACATTTTTAAATACGCTTTTCCACCTTCAAGGCACTCGAAGCCCTTTCAAGGTAACACCATGGGTTAAGTGTGGTGAGTGAAAGTTAAGTGTCTTGCCCAAGGACACAGCAACAGCATTCATCTGCGGGAAGCATGAATCACACCATCAGGATCTGACTGCTCAACCAATGATGTTTATGTTGAGCGCAGGATTCGAACCGCCAACCTTCTGATCAGTGGACCAATGCTCTTACCAACTGAGTTACTGTCCATATTGAAAAGACTGTCACCTCTGTGTAAGTGCTGTTAGACACGTCATTTTGGTCTTAAGATGTTCATATTGACCATCTCTACATGATCGTTACATGATTTCGCTATTTTATCTGTAAATCAAGATATGAACATTAATAACGGACAAATCAGGCACCCAAGGTCGCTCCATCTAGCAACACTGGCTCTTTGGTTGCTATGACACTTGCAGTTGGAATTCCAAATATGGAACCCGGCTCTATTCGACACAATAACGGCCAATAACGCCCTTAGTCCACTTATTTACACAGTCTGTGCTCTGAGTGATGGTGCCCCTCCACAGATCTGATCTGTAACTTGGTCTTGTGGCATACCTGCTTGTCTCCATTGAGAGGAAAAGTTACACAGTGCACCTTTAAAGTCTTGTAGTATTGAAATGAATAGACCTCATTTTGGTAAATCCACTTTATGACATAGCACGATAAGAGTTTGTGATAACTGGTTTAGACCTGGATGTTTTGTACTTAAATCTATTCTGTATTGATCATTTTCTTACTTTTAATATATAAGATTTATTTATTCATTCACATTCCATGAACTGTCAGGCATCTTACAGCGTTGAGCCATGTCTGTTACAGCTAAGCAAAAAACTCAATTCGAATAGAAAATTACATTGATTTTACTGTCCAAAAACTCTCCCACTTTGTATATTACAGATTTTCTTTTAGCTGAGAAGACCCAATTCTTCATACTCCTTGGTGCAAAGGGAATGTCATTGTTAATGGTTTTTGAGGAACCTCATTAAATTTACACCACCTTTTGAAGACACATTAAAAAGTCCAAATGATATAGCAAACATTTTTATCAAAGGCCTCTAATTGATTCTTTTTGAAAGTGAATATTCCTCTCTGGGCTTAAACTCCCTGGTTAAGCATGTACGAGGCCAGCGCTACCGGGATATTAAACATTTTTTAAAGCAATGCTCAAACATTCATGGATTTAAACTATGTGCGTTTCAGTGAAAGTACATAGCGCTTAATGCATTTGGGTAATCACAGTTTCAAAAGAGACGTGTTTTAATGTGTCAAAGAGGAGGGGAGTTTTTTTTTTTTTTTTAACCAAACAACAGAAAATATTATTGGAGGATTCTATTGAGCCACTGGCCCAAACTATCAATGTCAAAGAACCAGAACCAGAAAGAAGTTGTTTTAAGTTTTTTTATGGGTAATGGGAATCAAGCCTTTTTTAAATGTCAAATTTCAGTGTTTCAGATTTCACATTTTTATCTCTCAGTGGTTGGCATTAGAATGTGTCACTTGTGTGTTTATTTATTTCATTTTTTTTACCAAAAAGCTGGCTACATTCACATGCACACCCAAAAATTTTATTATAATATGATTTCTGGAGTTATCAAATTATGGAAATGCCATGTTGACAGTTTCATTTGATGTGAGTAATCTGATTTCTTTTTGATTGTTTGCATCTCTGCAGGTTTTGAGCTATCCGAATATAACAATTATTCTAAAAATTCACAAAAAATCACATGTCACCAGGGGGTTTTTGATGATCAGATGTCTCTTGTGCATGTAAACACACCAAAACCAGATGTAATTATTGGGTTATCTGATTATCTGGCCTTGTAAATGTGCCCATGTTCCCAGTGACCACAGCAAATGATTTCACAACAGCAGATCAAATAAGACACAAATGTACTTGACTCCTTATTGACCTATCGTCTAAGGATCTTGAGAGAAAATGTCGACAAAAACACTTGTGTCAACACCAATCCTCGTGTGTGGCAGCTGACCTGTAAAATGTGCTCTAATTGCAAATTGGATCCAAAACAAGGAGCCCTATATGAAGATTAAACTGTACACATAGATTTCCATATATATAAGATGAGTTAATGCCCCGAGCAAAAAAAAGACGACATTTACGGTTGGGTTGAATACATTACTTTGTTAAATGAACTGTAACTACCATGCTGATGTGGTAAGTAAATATAAAGTGACTGATCTCATGATACAATCTCTATCCAGACCGCACAGGAGCGCCTCTATGTATTTGCATTTTACATAGGCTTCCATATCGCACAAATCCTGGATTCTCGAGAATTATGCTAAATGCAAAAGGCCAAATGTGCAAATGTGGAGTGGGAACGGAGTGCAAAGCAATCATAGACATCAAATGAAGTGTTATCCTCATCTCTGGATTTTTTTGTACGTGAAAATGTAAATGGATGTGTTATTGTTGGGGCGTGAATTGGAAAGAGGCGGGTAACAAAAAAAAGAGAAGGGAATCATGGCACTTTGGGGAATGAATGTCAAGATACAAAAGCTTATTTTACAATCAATTTCACAAACAGTTGAACAGGGAGGATTCTCTAGGCTCTTGAATTGTCACGGTCTAAGAACATCTTTAGTTGTTAATACAAAGTGAGAAGAGCCATTACGTTTCCCTACAGATTGTGTGAATGAAGTGGCTTAAATAACGTAAACCAAGCTCTGTGTTATTGCCATCTCAGAAAATAAATCAGTCCAAACGCATGCTGAGTTTAAACGTTACCCGTCCCAAGTTTGGATAAATGGAATGATGGAGGCGTAACATTTTGACCACGTGGAAAAGGCGTAGGCCCCGTAAGAAAACGATTGTGGTGGGGTGGTCTGATCCAGCTTTTTCACTTTTGATATAGATCTCAATAAAACACAGTCAACTTATTACACAAGAGATCCAATTATGTTATGCAATCCTTGTTTATCCTTTAAATAACTGCAGAACAGCTTTGCATGAGTAAAAGTTCAAACATTATGCAACGTTCTAGGCCAAAATCAGCCTGTAAATGGTCTCATTACATTAAATCAAAGGCCTAACCTAGATAGCAACTTAACCAGTATCATGTAACCGATACCCAATCCAGCCATTTGCCTGGGATGTTCCACAGTATGGCATTAAACACAACTACATTTCAATCCGGGAGTTTATATTGCTCAAAAATAATAAGATAAGCTTGAATTCTCACTACGAGCAGGATCTGATCTGTACATTGGCTTGGTACTGTCACCTGATTGTTTGTAAGGAGATATAATAGAATATAATGCTATGATGTGGAACATTCTAAGCAAAATAATAACATGTCCATGGACACAAGCATCCTCCACCCAAAAAGTTATCCACAGTGCTTGTTTGACTGCGTATAGACCTCCAGTTGCTAACAATGTGGATAAAGCAGCAGCTCGATTGTGATAAATACAATGCAGATGTTATGATTAATTACTGAGTGAGAGCACGGCACATTAGGAGACAGATGAATTGTAAAAAGAACACACATGAGAGAAAAAGTCACTGATAACTTATAGCGTTTAGTACAGAGCCGCATAGGGACCACCCGGACCCCCCCCCAACAAGGGATAAGTAATCTGAAATTAGCGATGCCAGGTGCCTGACCGGGTCTCAATAGATTCTGATGAAGAAGGTAATAAGGCGTCTTTGTCAATGAGTTGAATCAATGCCTGTTGTAATTAAAGTGGAGAGCTTTAATCAGATGAAGGAGAGGACCGAGCACTGAACCAAGCACGCGCCGCCATTTTTCAGCCTGTTACACCACGCGCTTCAAAAACCAAGATTTCAAACGTGACCAAAAACACTGCACCAGAAATGTCAAATAAAGCTTTTGAAATGTGTACGAAAATTTGAAGCATGATATATTGCTATAGAGAAATATTACCCTAAACGACAATATTGAAACTGCTTTTTGCCACTGACACAAACCAGGATAATCCCAGTAAACGGTTTTAAAGGTGCACTATGCAACTTTTCGGTTTGGGGGCCCGTCACCTTCTTGTTTCTATGGATTGCGCTGCCTGGAATGTCCCGTAGTATGACATTAAACAGCTCTACCTTATATTTATTCAATTGCGGGTGGTTTTATAGCCCAAAACTAGGGAGAAAAACAGGCATTCTAATTGTGGACGGGCTCGCCTCTCCACAGATCCAATATGTACCTTGGTCTGGTTTGGTCTCCATGATGGTAGAAAGGTTTACTACCATATTGTGAAACATTCCACCCTCCAGTATCATTAAAAGGCCTGCGCTGCAACAAATAAATAGCAGAATGCGCCAATAATTACCTAGTCATACTATATTATTTATACAGTTTTTAAGACATGCCTTTATGGAATTAAAACTGGAAGGTGTTTTTTTATATATATATATTGGACCTCAGGAAGACTAGCTGGCCCTCAGGAACAACTATTGGGCATCCTAATAAATAAACAAATAAACATACAAATGATTTATTCTACTCTCTACAGCTCAGATCTTCCGTTATTACATAAAAAAGGCAAAAAAATGTACACATGATAAATTCTGAGCCCCAAAATATACTATTCTAGCTTTCATATATTAATACGCTGATACAGTATTTATTATGACAGGCCTCGCAATCCGTATATTTACGGAAAAAAATGGATTCATCTGGATTTATTTGTGTGTTGTGCATGCTAAGTACGTCAGCGGTGGAGTCAGTGCCTAAGAGACAGGTAAAGAGATCTTGTAATGCTAACACAGCGCGTGCTCTGCATTTTAAGCTGCACCGGTCAGACCCACTCCAGCCCTATATTATCCTCTGTGTGGTGCATAGTAATATTGCATTTATATAGACTTCTTCTGACAGCGCTTAAAATTGCATGCAGGCTTTAGACAAATACAGCTCAATGCGCAGAAGGAGACAGCCTGGAGTGTGCTCAGAGATCTGTGTCCGCATGATCCAATTGGGACATATGTAGAATTCATTAAAACTGCGCTCGTAAATAATACGCGCTTAATGTGTAGTGGAGGCAGCCGCAGTTTACTTACAGTGTTGCATCGCGTTATATTTCAAATCCCTCTGGGGTGGATGAACAGATGTGCTGTAAGAGGAGCGCTGTCATTTAGTTTTTGTATGTGTTTTAATGATCAATGCTTTGTTCAACATTTTTAAAGCTGCACTGTGTAACTTTTCTGTTGCTTTACTCCATGAAGATGTTACAGCTTTGCCTGGAATATTGCACAGAATGGCAGAACATTTTGGTCGAATCTGTGGAGAAGCAAGCACACTTCTCTTCTTTCTTTCTTTTTTTTTTTTTTGCAGCACTGAAACACCTGATATTGAATAAATACAAGTTATTATTATTATTATTATCATTATCATCATCATCATCATTATTATTATTATTATTATTATTATTATTATTATTATTATTATTATTATTATTATTATTATTATTATTATTATTATTATTGATTTTTTAATTTATTTTATTATTTCAAGCTTATGACAATAGTTCCAGGAATACAATATTTTCAGCTACATGGTAAAAAATGAACATAATAGGTTTGTTTTGTTTTCTCACATAGCTGTACAATAATAATAACAGCAGTAAACTCTAAGATCTTAATGCAATACTGCGGAACATTGGTGCACCACATGTTTGGGAACACGCAAGTTGAAAAACACGTATATATACATAAATATATACAAATGGTAGCAAGCAGATAGTCAATGAAGCAGCACTTGTCTATTTTGGTAAATCACAGGCATATAACAGTCCAAAGTCAGAATGGAAATAAATAAATAAATAAATAAAAATAATACAACTCTATAATTCATAAGCCCACACAAAGCTCACAATATCCTTCTTGACAAACAGCAGTAAACACAACTTTGCTCCCATGCTGAAAGGTCTATAGTCCAAGAACAACTCCCAATATTTGTGGAATCTACCAAACTTTTTTCAAGACAGAATAATTTGGTCCCAATATTTAATGAATGAAGAGCGAGGCAAAGAGACGGACCCAGAGACGGCATAAAACAGCAAGAGGAAACAGTGGGCACAGACACTACGCTAGGACCTAGAGCAGGTTTAGTGCTAATGGGCTGATGCAGCTTTGGGCTCTGTTTAGGCTACTCCACAAAGCAGGTAATGACTCTGTCGCTAATTCACTCACCTCCAGCAACCTGAAGTATTTATAAGATGGCCGCTCTTGTCATTTTATTTTATTGTCAAATTTTACTTTCAAATAGAAAATGTGATCGGGCTTGCAGGTACTGTCAGAGCAGAGATGTTACTGCTTCGCCCGGACTTGATGCTTTGAGGTGACACGACGGCGGGGGTGTTTTGCGTTTATCTCTATTGTTGGAATGGCCAATGGTTACCATGGTGACACAATACACACATTACAAATTGCTGAAAATGTTTGAGATGGTGTGAAAACTCAAGAAAAAAATACAAAACGGATTTAAACACATTTTCAGGAGCCTGTGATTGTTACAAGGTCCGTTTAGGAGTTTTATTTGGACTTTTTTAAGCGCAAAAAGCATCTCACTTGTTGTAGTTCCAACCAAATCAGCTCTTTCTGGTCATTGTGCTAAAATAAGGCTCAGATTCTAACAGTGTAGTGCGGTCAGTTAGCTTCACACCGCTAGGGAATGTTGATAAGGGCTCCAAAGTATTAATATATTCCATTACATGTACTAATTTAAGTGAAGCTTTTAGGCGTGCATTCTCAGAGTGAGTGGGCTCGATTCTCCACAGACATGACCTATAACTTGACATCAATGAATCAGTTCAAATGTATTCCTGGAGGGCATTTAAAGATGTCAAAGCTTACCAAAGAGCTACATGATAAGTGTGGACAAAATGCAGAATAAAAAAAATGTACAATTAATGGTGCCGTGCCCGTGACCTGCTTGTCTTCATGTTTAATGCTATATTGTGGAACTTTCTAGGCAAAAATGTGGGAGTGGAATCATAAACACATCACATAACGCAAAGTTTTCAAAGTTACATAAATGTTATGTTTTGCCATATCTAAGTTGCACTGGATAATTCATTTTTTATATAACATTCTATAACTTTGATAAGAAATATGTCAACGGAAAACTGTCGATTTTTTTCTCTTTTAACATTCACAGTCAAAGTGCGACCGGGGCTGCGGTGGCTGTCGGAGTGGGGATGTACTGAATGCATGCACGAGTTAAAACAGTGGCTTTATAGAGAATTGCGCCCGTGTGCTCTTTAAATGTTAAACCGATGCTGAATAGGTGAGGAGCGCAGGGAACTCTGGGTAAAAAGACCATAAGAAAAGCATGGCATTTAAACCCCCTTCACAGCCACGCATAACAATACTGACTCCATCTTGTGCGTATTTGTACTCATTCTACCTCATTTGTGAAATTCACAATTGTCAAAAAAATGTCCAGGGGATCAGCTAATTAAGACTGTAATGCAAAATAGTGATTCTTAAGCACAAACCTATGATTTTCTTAATTCTGTAATTTGTCATCCGCGTCCCAGGATTAGTTAGAATTAGAAACAATAGCAGCTTTAGCAGTGGATGTTAAGTGTGCTGACATGGGCAGTTAAGCAGTCCATCAAAACAGGACTAATAAAGTGGTCACCCATGTTTCACTGAAATAGTTTTCAAATTCACTAAATACGAGTTGTTTTTATAAATAGCGTGATGATTGGATGTCCATGCCTTAACATTATTATTCATTATTTGGGTGAATTGAAAGCAGGAAATGAGTGACAAGTTTATTAGCATCACATGACACCTACGTATATACAGTACCAGTCAAAATCACAAAAATGTTAGATTTTGAGATAATTGGATATCAAAGTTGCACTGGATTAATTATTTTGTCAACACAACATTGGATAAGGACATAGACTGTATAAAGAAGTGGAGTCTCCAGTCAAATGAAGCTCATGAGGCTAGCTGTGGTAGGAGTGAATTTTGAGCTCCATATTAGGAACAAGAATTTATTTACAGACAAAATAGCTAAATAAAAACAGCAAATTCATGTAGAGTGAGTTACTATGAATATTTTAAGACCAAAATGACGAGGGGTGATAACGTTTCAATGTAAAGTCAACAGTCGATGGAGCTGGAAGCGCCTCCATGCTCACTTCCTATTTGAAACATGGTGACTAGCGGGTTAGCTCTGTCCATTTGTATATACATGGATCATTGATTAGCATCAGTATGAAAACTTTTGCAAGACCACGGAAATAATCAAAGCACCAATCAAGCACCATGTAGAGCCCTCCTTCATTGCAGTAACCTTGTTCATATGTGTCGTATGTATTACCAAACGCACTTATACAACCAGCAATCAATATAAACCCTGTCTCTTTAAACTTGAATGACTCTGGGGTCAGGGTCCTGTACCTCATTACTGCCTCACACCGTTTGGACTCACCTCACTAGCCCTGTGATGTCATCAACAGGAGTCCACTGTGTTTATCTTTCTGAGAGTTTGCACTGTTTACTCCTGGGACTGGAGTGTCTCTGGGCAAATGCAAAATGTACACAGCCACAGCATCAGCGAGTATTTGGACAAGAATAAAGACAAAACACGGGCAAACAAGGACTCAGCTGGGACAGAATGAGAAATGAAAAGTTCTCTAGGTGTCTAAACTTGGACTAAGATTGGACTAAACCAGGACTAAAAGCACAAATGCATAACTAAGGCCTTAACAATGGTTTAATCAGCTTATAAATAGTACTAATCAAGTTCTTGTTTACTAGACAAACACGAACTTGATTAGGACTGAATAAAACAAGATTCTATCTATTCTGTATCTGTATCTAGTTTAGTCTTATTTTGATGTGCTCATTTATTTTCACATATATTAGTATAATAAACTATTTTCTTATTCTTGATCTTAATAGGAAAGACATGGTTGAACTTAAATAAGATAAGTAGGTAGATAAGGTAATGTTTTGTATGTTATCAAATGCTATGAGCCCCATTCATAAACTACAGACTAAAACATAACTAAACTAGAACCAAACTAGGACTGACACTGGGCTAAATCTGCAGAAAGCTCTAAACCAAAATCATCTTATACAGAAAGAGGACTCCATCAGATCTAAAGACAATTAAACCAAGTTCAAATGAGGCCGTGCCAAAGTCCAAGTTCAACCTATGTCTAAAGCAGCTCAAGAAAAGAAAAGAAAAATGGTCTACTGCATCTTCCCTTTGCTTGCAAATCTAGGATGATCCCTGTCTTTATAGATTGATATCAGTCTGGTCCCCATGGCCTCAATTGCATCTAAAACCCGGCCAAACGTTTTTGTGCAAGCAGATTTATTTTTCTGTGACAAAGGAGCTCATCGGTCTATGATTTATACATAAATAATACATCTCATTTACCTCACCTCAGATTAACAGTTCAGTGCTTCGCTCATTGATTCTGCAAAAATCTGCAATGGTTTTCAGTCCCCTGTGATAATTCTTTCCTTTATTTTTTCCTATACAGATGAACCGTGCATGTCCCTGATTGGCTAATTTTTCTGTCAGTCATGCCCATCTGAAAACTGGGAGATTCACCTGTGCCCAGACTCAGATCTTCGTAAAGTATTGACCTGTGTATTCTGGATCCCAGGTAAGTTTCCCTCACAAACGCATCCAATTCATTTAGAAGAGCATTTGAACTGTTATTACACTTTCCACCAACTGTCTGTGCACCGCAGTTTGACACCCCCTCACTCCCCTCAGACCACATTTCCCATCTGTACAAACTGTATGTACGAGTACTGCACAGGGCTCGCACTCCCACATTGGAGCCGGGCTTGCAGTAATCCATCCGCAGACATAACAGAGATGTGCCTACACAGCTCCACAGCCTGGGGCCTCATAACACGCTTATGAGATCCCTCCGCCTTCTCAATCATGCTGCTCTGCTTTTAAGCCGCTCACCTTTTTTTTTCATTTAAAGCTAGTGCATGTAACGGCACATAGATACACAGGTAAACACTATGTCCCAACTACTACAATTAAAGGTGAGTTGTGTAACTACTCTGGATGGTCTGTCAAATGCTTTTCTCCATGAAGGTGTTATTGCTTTGTCTGGTATGTTTGACAATATGGTATTAAAGCTTAAAGCAGGCCACATTACGGGTCAGATCTGTGAAGAGGCTGGGCATTTGTGAACTACAAACCCACCTGTAATTAAATAAATGTAATGTAGAGCTGTTTAATGTCATACTGTGGAACATTCCAGACAGAGTAGTGACATGTTTATAGAAACAAGCAGGTGATGCATCAATAACCAGAAAGTTACATAGTGCACCTTTACACATTTGAACTGAAAATCTACTCAATGTTTCTGGTAATAATATTATTTTCTGTTCCTTTTGTTCAAGTCAGATGTATGTGTGGTATGAAATGCTTTTATACAGGGACAATGTATAGCAGTGCAAGACTAAAGTCACTGTACCAGGTATATATATGGATATAAAAATACACATTTACAGCTGTATACTGAGTAGTTTGGTGTGACTAGTTATATAACAAATCACATGAACAAATAAACAAGGAAACTTTACAGAAAAAAACAAAACAAAACATAGCATTTCAGTTTTCTTCATCAAAAGATAAATCCTCTCTTAATTCAGCTATGAATCATATAATACAAAAGGGAATAAAGAAGTGAATTACTCAGAACAATGATTAGATAAGATACGCTTTGTGGCTCAGACATTTTTATATAATAACAACAACAGACGAAAGAAATTGAAAAATGAAAAGATAGAGGCTAAGAGCAAAGATTTAACAGAATACTAAAATACCAAAATGCCAAAATTCTGATCCACATTTTTTGTAGCCATTGTTGAAAATATTTGTACGAGTCATTTTCTGACTGCAGTATTACTGAACCAAAAACTCAAAATGGCCCATCAAGTAATTATCATAATGGCGGTCATTTGTTAACACTGACAGAGGGGGCCAGAAGATCAGCGCAGTAAATCTGGACCAACCATTGAGTGGTTATGATCCACACAGAGCAGAGGTTAAAGATTTCACAGCCCCGTCCCAACACATTTCACAAGTTCCAAGAGAGAACTTTTCTTCACTCAAATAGCTATTTTGTTTTTGCAAACTCTGTCACTGGTTCTTTTTGGTTTCTCTAAAGGTGAAATGTGTAACTTTTCTGGTGGAGGGTCATTGCTCTGCTGGAAATGTTCCACAATATGACATGAAACAGCTCTACCTTACATTTAATTTCAATTACAAGTGATTTTATTGCTGAAAAATACCTAGAAAAACTGGCATTCTGACTGTAAGCGGGGTCGCTTCTCCACAGATCTGACCTGTAACATGGTCTGGTTTGGTCTGGTTTAATACCATGCCGTGAAACATTCCAGACAAAGTAAGGATCCTCGACCACAAAAGTCACAAAATTCACCTTTAAGTATGATCCTAAGCTTGAGTTACAGGCATTTATTATTAATCTTTTATATTGAACAAGTTTCACACACACAAATGTAAATGTGCTAACCATAAACCATCTTTTACAGCATTTAGCTAAGAGTTTGAACTTTACATCCACTCCATTGTCCATTCCAACAATAAAAATAAATCAAAACCAACAAATCCTGCACTTCACTAAGTCTATAGTTACGGTCCAACACTTGTTTTTGTTGTTTTTTATTTTAATTTCTTGTAAATCCCTTGGCTTTGCATTATTTTCTACCTACCCGCTGTTTACATATGTTCTGTTTGTAATGTTTGCAATTCTTCAATAAAAGACTTCGACAAACTTTATTGATCCACAGGGGAAATTATCAACAAAGAGCAACAATATAAACGGTAATAGTAAATTCTAAGTAAGTAGCAAAAATAGCAAGACAATGGAGTCAAATAAGGCATAATTATACCAAAATAAAATATAGTAATACAAAATATGTCTCAGCTATGCACAAGAGGTCGTATAAGGAGAAACTGGGAGAAGATTAAATAATGATTGACACAGGGTTATCTGTTACATAAGGGTGAGATGTTGTGGTATGGAGTATGGTATGAATGTTGTCCTGTATTTCTCACGGTCTGATCAGAGCTGGAGGAGCCTGTTGTAGAATGAGCTCCTCCATCCCTCTACTGTACATAAGGTTGCTTACGAGGAAAAATGAAAGTAAAAAAATACCACAGGGGGCTGAAAAATAAGGCAACTTTCTGTAGAATCAATGAGCGAAGCACTACGGTCTGTAAATGTGAGGTGAGGGAAGTTTCATTTGTTCAAAATACCGGTAATAGACGACAAATGAGGTCCATCTTTTCACACACATTGCTGAAAATCTGATTGGACGATGCTGTATAAATCTAGCTGGACAGAGGGAGTGATGAGCAGACTGTATTAAAGTATTGAGAAATATATACAGGGAAATAACCTTCTGGACTTGTCAAGGAACTCTGCCGCTGCTTACAAATGTAGATTCACAGATTCAGTCCTCCAGGACTACTTACAAAGTCTGACAAATGCATCAGACTGCAGGTACAACAGTTTCTCATTTGAACAGGGATCATTTCAAACCCCCCCAAAAATCTATCCGTATCTTCGAGGCGTACCTACTTTATATGAACCTTGTATTGACTATTTTAAATGAGCTCAAATGCGAAAAGACAACCATGAGCCTCGTCTGAATTCTCTGCTAGCACCGCAAAATTTCACATTCCAGTGTTAGCCTTAGACCTCAGCATGGTTGCAGAGCGTTGCCCACAGCACCACTGGGACCCTTAGATCCTCCCACCAACCACTGCTGGCTATGGCCCTTTAGAAGTGCACTGCTGATAGCCCTGGACCACGGGAGGACTCAGAAAATATAAAAACTTGGAGTGTGCATTTTCAGCTTTGCCTGGCCTCCTGAAGCTACAGATATAAAGCCTATCGTTATGACTACTACAGTACAGGGTCAAGTGAATAGGAATGTGATTAATTTTTCATAACTGTTCGTGAATGGGATCTACTGCAGAATACAGTGTCTTGATAAGAAGAATCCAAAACATGGGCTATTGTAAAGCTTTGATTGCTTTCGACCAGGGCTGGGTGAAAAATGTACAATTTATTTAGAAGATTTCAGATTCTTTTGAGCATAAACAAGTCTGAACTCTGCTCCAAACTGCACGCTTTTACTGGCAGAGGATTGGCAGTGCTCTCAAAGAAAACAAACAAACAAAAAACACATCATTAACAATTACTAAGTCGCAATTGCTTCTTTTTGTAAAAACTTTGCAGAATTTGTAATCTGTTAAAAAAATCTAAACGATGCAAATATTTTTCTTTTACATTTTTAGACACTGCCATGGGACTAAATGCAGAGGCGTGATTCTCAGTCTGTGCCAATGGACTTGCTCATAACCACCAATAAAACATTCAAAACTTGGCAAAGTGGGTGAAGTGTCTCGTGGGTAATCTGTATCCTAAAAATTCCGTCAACAGTCCGTCGTCTGCTGTTATTCCTAAAATGTAGCCATAAACTTTTCTCTTTCCAAGCCAAATTACAGGTTAGATTTTACAATGTTTGAGCAATAAATAACATCTGTGCAACATAGGTTAGTTTAATGCCATACAAAGCTTTAACATCCCCATGGAGACGAACCCTCTCCAGAAAGCGTACGCAGTGCACCTTCAAATACTGAAAGCTTGTGATTGGCTAAGAGAAGGATAAGAAGTCTTCATGTACCACTGGTAGATCAGCACAAAATGTCGTCATTGCCAAACTCGCCTCATTTGACTTTGTAGTTTTGTTATTTAGAGACCGAGTACCACCCCGGGCAAGCATGATTTTCTCTCTTTTAAGTAGAGACACACTCCATCACAGTGCCTGGATGGGGAGAGAGCCAGATCTAAATTTCCTATTAGTTCTCATAAGTTTTCCCATCTCCCACTTCAAAAACTGTTTTCCTCCTCAATATATTATATTAATGATGGCATAAAGAATTATTTAAAACAGGCTCCATTGGCGGCTGGAGAAAGCCAGTTAATTAGAGTTTAGACGTTTGACTAATTCGACATAGCTTTTATCAAATATCGCCAGCAGAGCGGAGTAAGTACGGTGGTGGTCAAGAAGTCAAAGTGATCATTTTAAAACCCAGGCTGCTCAAAGTTTTCCAAGTTCTTACGTAATTACAAGTCAACTTCTTCAACTTCTTTAAACTTTTTTGTCTGAGTTTTGTTTTTGCTTGTGACTTTTCTGGTGATCTGCCATGTTATTGCTTTACTTGCAATGTGAGTTGTGTTTTGTTTCATTCACACACGTTTAACACACAAATCCTGCATATTTAGGCTGAGTCACAAGATGCAACAGAGTATTTTGAGCTTTGAAGATGTAAACAGACTAATAATAAAAGATAACTCAGATTAACGTGAGTGAATGAAACAAAACACAGCTCTAGATATGTTTTTAATATGTTTTTAATATTCTAACATGGCTTAGTGCACAAGAGTATATTTTGTGTAAGATAGTAGCTTTAAAATCCAGCCAAATAAAGTACTAAGAAGGTCATTTCAGTTTTGCGTTTTTAAAAGATTCACCACCACTAATGCAATTCAAATAAACAAAACTATAACTCTTATCATTTCATTACACTCAGTAACTTTTCTGCAATGTTAGTTCTTAGTTCTTCCACATAAGCCTGTAGCAAGAGATAAGCACTTCCCAATCACCATTTCTTTACAGTGTCCCTCAAAAGCCAGAGGACGGGCAAGTGAAGATCAATAAAGTCATCACAGTTACAAAGTGCGTTTTTCCATCCAAGTCCACCTTAAGAATACTTGTGCCACTGCCTCCGCCGCGCTTCACTGCCCCACATGACATGCTCCTTGGTCACTCTGTTCCATTAGCAGAATCAGCCCTTTCATTACGACCAGCCCCAGCACCCAAAGGACAGCGGCGGACGCGAGGGCCCATGGGTGCACAAGTGACAAACGACAAAATCACTTAGCGAGGCCAAAGCGTACCGGATTCTACATTTCATTCATTCAGGCCCGACCACAGGCAAATGGAAGACATGACACTTTTTGATTACTCAGTATTGACTCTGCACCACAAGCCGGGAGGAAAACAGCTCAAATAGGCCACTTTAGCAGAAAACTACAACCTCCAAATGTAATGGGGTAACTGCAATGTTTGGGGTATTACATACAAGATGAAAACCCAGCCTCAAATCTAGATGGAACAATATTAACTTGAACATTTGATAACACTTAAAAATGTACTAACTAATGAATTACTAACTCCCTGTTAATCAGAATCAGTGAAAGATCAGAATCAGTGAAAGATTAAGTGAAAGATTTTATTCATGATACATAACCTCTTGTGTGGCCTTAACCCTGTTAGCCCTATTTAATTCTTTTTGTGTTCCTTTGACTTTAAAAATGTCAGAAAATGTCCCAGGAGTAAGTTCTTTTACCAGGATGAGTTCAGCTTTCGATATCTGGCAGTTGTTCAACATTACTGTATGTGTATTAATGTGTAATAACAGTTGAAAGAGAAGAAAAACACTATTTTTTTTAAAGGCACCAAAAAAAGAAACACTTGTAAACTATCTTCGCTCTCTCCAAATCTCTGCCACTCTTAACTTGATACTACAGGCTCCGTGCCCAGTGCTGCAGAAATTTACTGTTATAACCCTATACGGGTAGAAATCACAACTTCTCTGATTTCAGGAACTCTTGGAATTTTTGAATTTTGAGAGCTGATGTAGTTCCAGAGAAGCGGTAATGAGAAGTTGCGCATGGAAACTCTGAGCTTCTGTCGGTCTATGGGCTATGAAAGTTAGTTCTACCTATAATAAAGTGTACCTTAACCTAAACCCAGCCAATTAAATAGTCTGCAAAGCCAAGGTATTAGCACATTCCTTAGGTTTTCGTCAGATCTAGTTGTTGCGATTGATTATGTGGTTTTTAGTCCTCATTAATCCTAAAAGCCCAGTTATCCCCTTGATATTTGCGACTTGATGAACATAATTAACCCTCTCAAACACTTAGACATGGCTGTGGATCCTATTACAGCTGCTAAGTGTGTCAGAAGTTGGAGCAATCGCCAGCTTCACACATGGAGGACAACTTTGAAGAGATTCGCACCCTCAACACCAGCCAGGCCGTCTAATGAGCTGTCTGGGTGCCCTTTTTTCTTATATCAGCGTGCATTATGTAGCTCCCTTCTCTCCGTCACATGAAATAAGATGAGAGGGTGCTGTGAACCTGACCAATGGGTGAGTGGGGATGAAGGAGGTCCCATGGGAGACTTTAGAGGCACCCTTAGAGCACCTTTGATTACTGACGCGTTCACCTCCTGACCCCCACGAGCTTTGATCAGAACAGACTCACCAAACGCCGCGTGTAGAAGCTGCTTATATTTCATTCCCCCGCCATAGCACAAACATTAAATTATACATCAGTGCGGACGTGCCCAGGCGCACCTATGTGTGATGCTAGGCTAGAAGATCTTAGCTCAGCAGCAAGAAAAACACGCTCAAGGGGGTTTCATATCTGCAATATTAGGAAGGGAATAGTGGATTTGATGCTAAACTTGAAGCTGGTTACCACGGCTAGATCTTACTACTCCCAGATAACTACTATAATACAAATTTTCCCCTAGTTCCTAATATTGAAATATAAAATCACACATTTGGAGCTCCAAGGTACAAGTGTGGATAAGTAGGTTGACTGTGCAGACTGTATAAATAAATGGACATAGGAAGTGAGCATTTTGTCCGTAAGTAAATTCCTGCTCCTAATATAGAACTCGGCCCCAAACTGCTTGCCTTGATGAGCTTCATTTGACTGGGTTCCACTTCTTTATACAGTCTGTACTTGATTTAGATGTCTCGATGGATATGATTAGTATTACGGTACAGAATCACAAACAAGAGTTGAATTGGTATAAACACACAATAAGTCGTATTATCATCTGTTATTATTGTTGATCAGTGCATTATAGATTTGGAAATTGAAGTTAAACTGCAATAGTCTGTTTTTTATTTTTTTTAAGTTATTTTTTTTGTTTTTTTAGTTGCTGTACCTCGCATCTCTTTAGCTATCGGTGTGGGTTACCATTACATTTGAAAACTGTTAGAGAACCATTTCAGGTTTTTGGTTTTACGTTCAGTTCATTGAAAAATCCCCAAAAAACCCTCCCAAACCCATTTCCAGTTGAAGATTACCGCGCCATTTGCAGAGAATCTAACTTTTTTATTTTTGACCCTCTCCGTTGGCTCTACATGATCAGAGCCAGTCGGGCGTGCATGTTTGTTAGTTTTAGTCGTTCCTTCTTCACATGCTGCCCGCGTTGGCTGGATAAGGATCACAAGTAGATGTATTTTTCATGGTTCGTAGATTATTTATTTGTGTTTATGTCGACCCACGCTGACTCTTTGCTCTCTTTACACAGAAGCAGACGAGAGACGTGCATCAGGCAGAATTCAGTCCAAAAATTCAGATTATAAAGATTATAGAGATTATAAACCAAAAGCAACGCAGCAAAATATATATGTGAGATTACAACATCAAGTGAAAAATATCCAATGAACATAAATCCCAGATGCTGACACTCATATCCATGGAGATGTTAGCGCTTTGCCTGAAATTATTCACAGTATGGCATTAAAAGTACACATCTTCTTGGAGGCAAGCAGGTAACACCACTAGGGCAAATTACAGTCCAGATCTGTGGAGAGGGGACCACGCTCAAAAAATCTTTTAAGGTATTTTGAGTTATTAAAACAACAGGTGAGTAAATAAAGCCAAGATATATTTTGAAGTACTGTAGTTTAAGGCCGCACAGTGGAACTTTTCCAGGCAAAGCAATAACATCTCCATGGAAACGAGCAGGTAGCAGACAAGAAATAAGTTTGTAAGTAGTCTGTTTTATTATAGTAAAGTTGAAGGTGCACTCAGATTTCTGGTGGAGCGGTCCAATACACGCTTGTGTCTATAAAGATTGGAGATTGCTGTGCCTGGAAAGTTCCACACTATGGCATTACACTTATTTATCTTGGATTTATTTAATTACAGGTGTTGTTATTGGCCCAAAATACATACAGTCTTACAGTGGCTTTTATGTTGCGACCTGCTAATCTCCATGAGGTTAGATCAAATTAATGCTATACTGTGGAGCATTCCTGGCAAAGTAACAAAATCTCCATGGTGACAGGCAGACGGCAGATGGGCTCTATCAGAAAAGTTACATAATGCACCTTTGAAATATACCACATTTTCAGCGCTGCTTTTATGTATGTGACACCTTTATTTTTTAAGACAGAAGTTATTACTGTGACCTATCATTTCTTACTTTGTCAGATTTATAATGTGTTTCAGAGAATTCACTAGTGTCTCTTCAGGTTAATAATCCATTTGATTAAGATCTAAAGGTTAAGAATTGTTAAAACTCCCGGGGATAAAAACAGATAGAATCATTATTTAATACATAAATTATCACATAGGCCGACAGCTCATATGAGTCATGAGTCCGTATGTGGGCAGTGGCACTTTCTATATAAAGACACTGTATTTCACAACCAAAGCCATAACACCGCACTCATGTAAACTGTTCAAATATAGGAATTTCCACACACTATGTATATGTGGATGTCAGATAAGAATCAACAGAAAATGGGCTATAGCCTAAAAAAGAAATGACTCAACTAGTCCCAGATAACACTGTATTATAGATAACAGACACAAGGCAGTGTGGTCATCGAAATCAAGCTATTTCTATTCAAACGCAGCACAACTTATATATGAGGAGGAAGAAGAAGTAGTAGTAAATATCCAAAATGTATATTTACTCAAATGATCAACAATATTACAACAAGAGTAGAATACTTTTTATTCTTACAATTCAGCCTACTCTACTGCAATGTTTACTACTACTACTATTGTTTTAAGTATACAGATAATTTTATTCAGTATGTTTATTTAGATGGCCTTAAACTACAGTACTTCAAAATATATCTTGCATTTATTTAATAGCCTCAAAATACCTTTAAACTACCACTACTACCGCTACTACTACTCCTATTACTACTACTACTACTACTACTACCTTTTTGGAGATTCTAGTCCAGAGTAACCCAGTGAGAAAAAGCTGTGCTTCAAAGTTGTCTCCATCATGCTGTTGTTTGCCAGAGAATCCTTCCTCACTTACTTGTGCCAGGGGCAGTGTGACAGGTGAGATCTTCTGGGCAGGTGACCAGACGGAGTCTAGGTAAGTATCCTCACTACGACTGTTACTAATTTTAGTTACTCCCTACCTACTACTACAACTACTAAGTAACTAGGGGTGTAACGATACAATATTTTTTGCAATATTTTGTGGAGGCTCACAAAACTGTGAATATGCTACTTTTTCCTCTAAAAATGCCTTCACAAGACTTAATAGCACTTAGAACAGTTATTTCTTCATGTAGTCTGCACTGAAACGGAGCAAAGAATCATGGTCTATGTCAGGGGTGTCAAACTCATTTTGGTCCGGGGGCCGTATGCAACCTACTTTGATCCCAAAAGGGCCGGATCAGAAAAATCAGTTCTCTCTTCAAGTTATCATATTTTTCTCCGTGTCTCGTAGTGGTGTTTAAGATTATATTTTTCGAGCAACGCCACTTGTTCCAAACACACTGAGCACAGATTTCCCATTCACTTCTGTCAACAAATAAGAATTAGACTATTTTTCTTGGGAAATCCTGAACTCAGCATCTGCTTTTCTCATTTTTTGACATTTTGCTGATGAGGGTCATGGTCGACAGTCAAAACGATCATCCTTTAAGAGCGTTTGGAAAGAGGAAAGTCTTCATTTGTGCTGCTCTGGTGGGAGTCGCAACATACAGAAACACCGGAGACGCTGCTCTGCTAAACGGTGCAGAAAATTAACAGAAAAATCTGAAAATTTTAAGTATTTTAATAGAAAAATCAGCCGAGGGCCAGATTAAAGGTCTTGGAGGGCCGGATCTGGCCCCCGGGCCGCATGTTTGACACATGTGGTCTATGTATTTCCCTATGTTTTTTTTAGCTATTTCTGCATCCTATCTAGTCATTTATGCAAAGTGACTTATGATTTGATATATTGTGATGGCCCACAGTGTTACTGTGAGACCCTTGACAATACGATATCACGATATTTCAGTTATTGTTACAATAACCTACTACTAATATTTAATGATTTTAAAATTTCTAATGATTTTAATGATTTTTAAATTGATTTTAAAATTTCTGTTTACTATTCACCCTACGTCGACTGCTATGATTAATACCTTCGATACTACCACAACTTCAAAAACTATTATTTCACTACTGCTACTTAAATACAAGTAAGAAAGTTGTATTCGTTTTTCTTGTTTATTTGTACTACTACTACCACCACTACTACTTACTTACTACCACTTCCACAATATTCAGCATATCCTCTGTGACAATCCATTTGTTTTGCACAGCGTTCCATAGATTTCCCTCCCAACTGTACAGAGTTACAAAAAGATGATTTGCTCTGCTCAATAATGCTTAGCTGTTTCGATGTTTTCTATTGTCTTTCAAGTCTGCACATACATTATGCAATCTCTACATTTGGCACAAGCACTGCAGCTTTCCCTTGTTCCAATACTGCACACAGTGTGTAACTAGCCTCTCCTTACACTGTATTTCCTTTCCATTGTAGCATATTAGATTATAATCTAGATAGCTGTACAAAGTTAGTCATCAGTTTTATAAAGAAGGCAGTTTTTCATTGTAGATTTGATGGTTAAAGGGTAACTAAAAATACACAGCTCTCCTACAGATGGTGTAGGAGACATCGAACAGTTCACAAATAAATACGAGCCCACACATGAAACATTTGTCAAAACTTCAAATGCGCTTTTCCTCTTTTTTGTGTTTTGCTAAGAACTATCATTATTACATTACTATAAGATTGTACTTGTGTAGCTTTTTTGGTACTTTGCCTGGAAAATTCTACAATATGGTATCTAACTTACAGTATTTAGATTATATTTATTCAGTTATTGGTGTTTTTACTGCAAAAAATCCTGGGCATTGTTGGCATAATGCACATTTAATTGTCTCCACCATACACCATTATACTTAAATATATTTCTCTAAAGGAGACGTAATGAAGAGGTCTGAGTCCGGGAGGGCATCCAGCTCTTATTGCACTGATCCCGGGTTAAAAAAGGAAGGTGGAAGAATTTGAAATGTGAAGAGATGTGATGAAGACGCTCATGAATTATTAACTGTGCTTGATGCTGATGAGGCCTACCCAGTGACTGCAAGCTAAGTGAACACAGCTCTCTCCCACCCTCTGTATCCCTCCCTTTTCTTTCTTTATCTCTTTCAGTCTCTCTCCCTCCCCTTCTCTCTCTTTCTCTCTCTCTGTCAAGGTCATCCCCCGCTCGGACACGGTGGTATTGAAAATTCCTCAGATGTTGTGCTAAATATTGACCATCACCTGTGCGCTCCACCAGCAATGCCCTCTGAACTTATTCAAGAAGTAATATTTCAGAAAGGTGAAAGTGAATGAAGTTTTAGCATTAGCTGAAGAAAGTTTTAGATATAGTATTGGAGGAAGAGTATAGCCGCAGTAGCAGTAGTAGTACAGGCAGAAATCATACCTGGAGTTGTGTTTTGTTTCATTCACACATGTTTAACACAAATCCTGCATATTTAGGCTGTGTTCTTCCACTTTGTGATGTAATTTGATGTTACAAGAAGTGCTCCACTCTGTTTTTAAACTCCATACATGTTCACTAAATACATTTAGATGGTTTCAGCCCTGGAATTGTCCGTCTTTACTGAACAAAAGGTAAAAGATAGCTGTTGCGTGAATGAAACAAAACACAACTCAAGGTATGTTTTGGAGGAGGTAACAACATTATAACATGGTTTAAAGCTCATAAGAGTCAAATTTGCATAATATAGTTAAGAGTATAGTTAAGTTAAGGGTTAAGAGTTTGGGTATTAATTAAGTAGTTACTAAGCCGGAATTATTCTATATAAAATATTTGTGCAATAAATTGTCTTTATTGAAGCTTTAGTAAGGCTGCCAAGCACTGTACTACAGTGTTACCCTAAGTGAAGTAATAGGAGAAGTACTAGACGGCAACAACAGGAAAAGATGCAGTGGTTGCAGTAGTAGAGGAAGCATAGAGGTTGTAGTACTGTCAGAAATAGCAGTAACAGTAGTAGTGGAAAAAAGAAAACAGTATGTGTACTATTTACAGTCCTTTGCATTATAATCCATTCATAGTTACTTTTTTATTTTTTTATTTTTTTATTTCTACTTATATAGTCTTTAGTTATATGTATTGAATAATGTAACACCAAAACACACGTGTCTAATATACATTAAGTTTTTTCATTTCAATGTGGCTAGAAAATATTATCTCATAACATATATAGCAAATCATTTTTGACTCTTATTTTCTTAGTTATTTTTACTAACCTCAGACCCGTCTTTAAACACAAGAATCCTCCATAATTCCTCTAATGTGAGTTTATAATCCAGGTTTTATTAGTGGTGCCTGTGGTCATAATCTGCTCTTATTGTCAGACTGCAGCACAATACTGGAGAGCGCACACACAGTGGCCATTTTTACCAGAGGCCAGGCAGCTGTTGCACAGATTAACTAAGATCACAAGATCACCAGCGCTTTCTATCCAGGCCTCACCAGGGAATGAAACTTTTAGCTCCAATCACATAGCAAGACATTATCTAAGGCTCCACTTTTCACAGCCTTTTTAGTGAAGAAACCACTTTTGAGAAATCCACCAAAATGTCCGTCAGGCGAATTTGTTCAAAGCGCGTGAACGAGCCAAATAGGTCATCGCACGAGAGCAGGCCCTTCTCTGTCACAGTGCAGTCTAATTGTCCACTTTCCCATCACTCGGCTGAAAAAAAAACATAGCAATTTGGTTTATTTGGCTGTTTGTGTTGTGTTGTGGAAATAAAATTAAGTTGTTGGACTAAAAGAGATGCAGTACTTGGCATAACTTCTGCTGTTCCCGTGATAATAGTACTGATACTACAACAGATACAACAACTGATACTACTGCTACTACTACAACCACTACAACTATTACAGATGCTACTACCTACCTACACCACTACTATTAACTACTACCTCGACCTATTACCTACTACCACTACTAATGTATGTATTTCTGTTTTCATTTCTTTAGATTGATTGATGTGATTGTGTTGTCTGTATAAATGTCATGGTAGATCTTCTGCGGTTTGGAGGAATCGTTGCGGTGGATAAGGATGTACTTAAGCAGGACAGGCTTAGCCCCCAATCGGCAGCTGAGGCAGGGTTTTATTTCACCATGGCAACGGGCCACTGTAAACACTATAGCATGCTGGCGTGGACTTCAGAGGTATAAATGTTAAGTCGGGCTGTGCACTCTGAGTCCCATGAGTGTGGTAATGCACTATATGTTAGTAATTAAAACCGCTAATACTAGTAATACTATGGCACGCAACACAGTATTGATGTGAGACCAATGAGTTTTGTATTAACACGCACTGGAACGTATTGACTATCCATCCCAGCTTGAACCGATCTAAGAATTAAATATAAATGTAGGAAAAAAAGTATATTAAAACCCGCTTGAATGATTTCCTTGTATTTTATTGTCACATTTTGTTATAATTGTAGTTTTTAGGGGAATGTTTTATCTTTTTCTGATGTTATGATTGATTAGCATATAATGTTTAATCTTTAATAAACGTAATCTAATCTAAAAATCGAATCTGTTTTCTACTCAAACTACATTTGAGTTGAAAACAGCCCTTTCACACTCGCTCCCTCTGGTTTAGACTCAGTTAGTATATTTGGTTTGGTCCTATTCTAGTCCTGCTTCAGTCCTGATCTAGTCCACGTTTAGATCCAGGTTAAAGGTGCATTATGTAACTTTTCGGTTGGGGTCCGTCACCTGTTATGTCATTGCTCTGGTCCGAATGTTCCACAATGTGACAATAAACAGATCTACTTTACATTTATTCAATGACAGGTGGCTTTATATCTCAAAAATACCTAGAAAGATCTCCTTGATGATAGAAAGGTTTAAAGCCACACTGTGAAACATTTCTGACAAAGCAATAACATCTTGGAGAAAAGCATTTGCCTGATCCTCCATCAGAAAATTACACAATGCACCTTTAAGTCTCCATTTGTCCCTGTTTTGACCTAACATTTTATGTGTGAATACAGCCTTATTGAGCAAGTTCAGTGACACCTTTTATTGCAATTTCCTTCTTTGAAATCATAAATGGAAAACTGCCAACAAGAAAAAAAATGTATCAAATTCATCTAAAGGTGTCACAATGATAATGAAATGATAAGAAAATCTGTTACTTACATCTGGCAGTAATTATAAGAAGTCAATACACAATAAAGCTATTCACAACAATGCCATAGGTCTAATTAATCATACAGTTTTTTTATCTGATAATGATAATGCTCACATCCAGTCAAAGTGTACAGAAAATTATCTGGTACACGCAGTAATCTACAGCCTAGAAAATATTAAATTAACCTTAACCGTACAAGAAGAAGGAAAGTGGGCGCACGCAGTCTCGCCATCAGCATTGGGGCGCCTGGGTTTTTAATGATGTTTCAAGGATTTCAACACAGAAGAACATCTTGTCTAAAGTGCACTTATAGGCTTATACAAAGAACTACAGGCCCTTTGACGCTAAGTGCTTTTAGTTATAGCATACTGTACACCATCCTAGCATATTGAACGCTGACTATTTGCAATGTAAACAATTGACATGATTACGATCCTTACGTAATTGTAGTCGGCGTGATTTCTGTGTCATGTTTCTATGTTTTATAACTGAACCCTTGTAATCACAGTGAATAATGGGACTATTTCACCAAAAGACAACCATAACAAGCCCAATTGAAATGAATGATGCCATCTGAGACATTATAGTTAATATGATGGTGAATAAAACTGCGACTGGCCCAAAGGCTTGGTTTCATTATGCTTGAATGAGCCAGTTGTTTTATATTACATCGACCTAGAAAAGGAAATGCTGGCAGGATGGTGGTAGCTTGGTTACACGAGGCTCATCGATTCATGCATTTTCAATTATTCGGTTTAATTAAGCCAGATTTTAAACAGAAAATGAGCAGGATCAAGTCTTTTCACTGATGACATTTGACTTAGCTGAAGCACAAAAGCTCTCCACACTGGACGGTAACATTTTCATAAAAGCGCCATTGTAATAATACTCATTTCATGATAAAAATCTGCATGAAAACCAAAGTAACTTTCTAGTACAAATTAGTGTGGGTACATGAGAGGGGTGATTCTGTCTGTACATCATTAGGCTTAACATTTAAAAAGTTCAAATAAATGTGAGAAATCTGATGTGTTTATAGCACAACATCAAATTTTGCATTACAATAACCTTACAGTTTGTTAATGTTTTGATTAAGGATGGGTATTTGGTTTGCAAATATTTAAATACTATTAACTTATATCATATTGCTGAAAATATATTACAAAAATATATATTACAGCAAAGCAACTGAATGATGATGTGATGGAAATAACATGACAGCTATATATTATTATAACATTATGAATAGCTACACATCTGTTTTTCTAGTTTATTTCATTGTAATATGGTGATTACACTTACACCATAAGTAGCCTTAAAAATACTAATTTGAAAATGAACAAATAGTTTAGTAATAGTTTGACAATAACCAGGTAGTAACTTAATTAAGGGGTAAGAGTTTTAGTTGAATGTGCACTGTGTAACTTTTTTGGTGGAGGATTTGCCACTTTCTTGTCTCCATGGAGATGATATTGCTTTGTTTTGAGTGTTCAATAGTATGACATTAAACTTAAATCCTATGGGCAGAACATGCAAACACCACACAGAAAGGCCTGGAAGACCCAGGGATTGAACCCAGAACCCGGAACCTTCTTGATGTGAGGTGTGAGTGCTAGCCACTCAGCCACCATGCCAATAATAATACAATTACAACTGTATTTATTGCTCATAAGTTCAAAGAAAAAACATTCATACAGTCAGCAGGCGGCACGAAGACTGAGTGGCAACACTCAGGCCTCACAGCAAGAGGGTTGCGGGTTCGATCCCTGGGTCGCCCGGGCCTTTCTGTGTGGAGTTTCCATGTTCTCCCCGTGTCTGGATGGGTTTCCTCCGGGTACTCCGGTTTCCCCCATCAACCTAAAACATGCCCGCACCCCTATGAACTAACATCAAGGACCATGATATCCACCCTCCTGTGGGCTCACCACCTGCAGAGGGGTTCATAGGGGGGTCAGGTGCTATGAGAATTGGACAGCAAACTGCCTCCGCGACCCAGCTGGATTAAGCGGGAGAAGATGGATGGATGGACAGTCAGCAGGGGAACATCTCCAGAGATCTGACCTGCAACTTGGCCTTGTGACGTTACTTGCCTGTTACCATGGAAATAGACATGCTTAACATCATCTTGTGGAACATACAAGACAAAGTAATAACATCTCCATGGAGAACAGCTGGTGGTGGATCTTTCACCACAAGTAGTAACTAACCCTAACCTTAAACAAAACAAACCCTGTGAATTACCAGTAAACATGGTTGGCTGTTCCCACACATAGTTCCTTTAATTTGACACACAGCTTGCACGAACAAAAGAGGCCATATGTAGGTACTGTCAATCATGCTCACGTCAGGGGTCTGAGCAGCGTGGGCTCCCAACGGGAGAGCACGACTGTAAATAGAACCTACATGTGTGGACGTGTAAAGATGGTATTTAGGCTCATGATGCCAAGACAGCAGAGGAAATGTGCTAAAATCGGGTTCATTTCTGCACAGTTTTTTTTTTCCTTCTATCCTCTCCTGCTCTGTCCACTGATGACCCAAGCATCGATCTATCGGACAGTTTCTTCATTAACTGTACCCCAGGACCAATTAGGAGCAAGCAGGGATTTCACACTGTTATCCTAAATGAGTCCAAAGTCTACTCTGGGAAGTCAATCTTGTCCTAAGAAACTGTCAACTTTTCAGAAAGACTAATTATTTTCCAGCATTCTCTGTAAGAATTTAATATATTCAACTTTTCAACAAATATTATAATCTGGGCTGACACACACACCGACACATGCAGACAGACACACACGCTCACAAACACCATCACATCTCACAAATATGGGGACTATACCTAGAACTAAACCAGAACTAAACGAGGACTATGACAAGACTAAACCAAGTCCTCAACTTAGCCTTAAAGGGCCCATATTACTCTGATGTTTGTTATTATGTTTTCTCATCACAAACATACCTGGAGTTGTGGTTTGTTTGATTCACACATGTTTAAAACTCAAACAGAAAATGCTCTGTTCCACCTTGTGATGTCATGTGGCAATACAGGAAATGCACTAGACTCATTTGGATCATTTCAGACCTGGAATCGACATTCTCTACTGAACTAAAGGTCAAAGGTAGTTATTAAGTTGAAAAACGACCTATTTATTCAATATGTGACATTTTATATCCTGTTTTCAGTTGTCGTTATTGTTTGTTCTCATGTTTACTGTGTTACCAGTGGAGCACTCATGAAATAGGTGTATCATTCCCCTATAGATGTTACTATAAAAATAATTGTAACTTCACATGTAAGAGTTTTTGGAGACCGACATAAAAAGCTGGCAAAACAAAGTCCTCTTGTATTGATCCGTTCTTTTTCCCTCCTGCATTTCAAATAAAGCGCTCAATGACAAATGTATTGCTTTTGAGGTGCCTGCTAATTAGCTCAACTTCGTTAGCCGTCACACATCAAACCGGAGCCACACTGCACTTTCCCAAACAAGCTCATTTGGATTTTTCTTTCTTCTCTCTCACATCTTTTTGTGCCTTGAATAAACAACTATCTCTTTTTTTTTCTGACACCTTCATTCACACTGAGCTTGTTTTCCATCTCCGCCATTGAACCAGGAACACAATCAATCACTGTCAAGCTTAAAGCACTCTACTTTTCTATTTCATATTTCCTCAAGCAAAATGCAGACACCTATTTATAGCTTTATATTATACAAGATTCAAAAATGACTTGCAGTTTGAGGACCCCTGCTACACGTTGGTCAATGGCGTTTTTAACACTAGAGACTTTAATTGTATTTGGAATGGATTTGATGGATGGCCGGTAGATGTAATGCCTTATTACACTAGGTAGATTAGCCTTTCTGAAAATATGATTGATTTTTATTTACTCCATTATGACAGCGCAGAGTTCACGTCACGTGCTTCTCGCGGTACTGCTCTAAGTGGGATAGACCAATTCCAGTGTGAGATGGTGGCAGTAAATTACAGCCTTGTTTCAGATCTGTCACAAACAAAAGAACATAAAGCCACTGTAAGGAAAACAGATAAGAGCAATAAGAGCAGAGAGGAGGAGTCACCAGTGCATGGCAGTGAGCATTTATTCTATACACATAATGTTGCTATCTGCTTGGTCTTATTTTTACACTGGCATCGAATCTCATTTTTATTCCCATTTTACCCTTGTGTAATGTTGATAAAGTGTATACATTCAGAGTGGATTAACTTAAATTTAACTACTGTTTTGAACCAACAGAAAGCAATGAACAGAGAAAAAAATTAGATATTGTGTTTCATTTTCATATTACATATTTAATTTTCTCTCAAAATTTGATTAACTTGGTCCAGATTTCTTGCTATGAAAGAGCAACTACAAGGAACAAGTACAATTCCAGTTGAGTGAGTCTGAGCACTGTAAATGATCATTTAAAGGTGCACTATGCAGGGGTGGCACCAGACATTTTTGCTTGCAGGAGCTATGGGGGCTAAGTTCTTCATTGGGGTAGGGGGGGTCTCCCTTAACATGTAAATACAGAGCCTTTTAATAATGGAACGCACCACCAACCCTTACCTAGCTTGTTTCACTGTTTTAAACAAGTTCAAATGCAATTAGCCCCTTTAGTGAAGTGTAGTTTTCTTATTTTGTGTGTGTGTGCTGTATTGTAGTTTCATTTTGAACTCTCTGTAGTTGCCATTTGAACATTTTAGTCAAGAATCCTACAGAGTCCTATAAAAATGGGGCAAAAAAATCTTTGGGGGAGCTATGGGGGTGCATTGGCAGTCTATGGGAGGCCAGTGCCCCCTCAAGGCCCCCCTGGCATCGCCCCTGCCACTTCCTTCACTCAGACATTACTGCTTTGCCTGGAGTATTCCACAGTAATTACACTTATTTTTGTGCATAGGGACAAGCTGGAGGCGCCACCAGGCCAAGTTACAGATCAGATCTCTGGAGGGGCTACCATACTCACTGTAAAAATGAACGTGTGTCAGGTATATTTAAAGCATAAAAACAAGGCAGAGAGATTTAATGCTTTTCTATGGAAAATTCCAGCAAAGGTAAAGCAATCTCCATGGAGAGCATTTGGCAAACTCTTCCTCAAAAACCTACAAAGTGCAACTTTAAAAATCCAAAATACATGAATTAAATGTTACCAGAAAAAAAAAAAGTAAAACACTGACACCATTTAAGCTTAAGATCGTATTGTACTAAGCCTTTCAGATAAACACAAAAATGTAGTTATGTTTATTTTACTAGGGCAAGTCCAAAAACACAGCCTTTCACTTCACGCCTGTAGACAGTAAAGCGCTTGTGCCTGCAGAAACACCAACTCCAGTCTGATCACATGGGCCTCTCTCTGGGAGCGGGCCATTATAGATTGCCTTTGAAAGGTCAAGCTCGCACATGTATAAGGACAAACACTCACTGCCACGCCACGGCTCTGCTCTCAGATAATGCATTACAAATTTGACGCATCTATTGCCTTTTCTCTCCCAATTGGCGCTCGGAGACGTGAGGAAAATAAGGCTATTGTGTGCGAGTGAGCATGAGGGAGCAGCGTATTGTGCACGGCGTTTGCAGATCCGGCCTGTTGCTAACGCTGCTAATTAAAGAGGGGTGGCAGGAGACCTCAATGGCTCCCAGCAATGTTATGGCAAAGCGAGCACAAGGAGAGGTCTACTTTTATTATTTCATTTAGCATTAGCATACGGATTACAACTATAGGTACAAAATGTGCGAAGCCTGTAGCAGTTTTAAGTGTGTGTGTGTGTTAGGCATCTCCAAGCCTATTCCCAGTGTAATCGCCTGGGTCTAAATTGCTCTGGGAATGCCAGGTGAATGCAATAAACTAGCCGGTAGGACACAAATGTGGACATGCAGCTATACTTAGCAGTTCATTATCAGCGTCACCCAGGGAGAAAGAAACATGAGAGAGCTAATACACAGCTAGTAACCCTGAAAATGGCACACGTCAGCGCTTTGGTTACAATACAAAAGGGTTATTATGAAAAACATTTGGATCTAAAATATAAGTGTGGTTGGTGTTCCTGCAGCTGCTTGTTGTGTTAGGTCCAAGCCTGCATAAATAGAAAGTGAGAGGAGGTACCTTTAATTTAAAACGACATAATATAGAATGAAACACGGAAAGATGACACTTTAACACTAACAGATAGTGGGATCAGATTTACTAATTTGCTCATTTACTGGCCCCCAGTGGTTGGTATATTTATACACATGCACGCACACACTCAAACGTTTTTGGTTACATTATATTAACTTTCCTAGAGACTGATCATAACCTTATCCATAGTAGCTACTTGTTTAACCTAACACTCTAACTTTAACCTATAATATCAGTGAAGTTTGGACACAACTTTTTCAATGTATGAAAAGCAACATATATAGAATTATGTATTTATGTAAGAAAAAGTAAGAAAAAATTAAATAACTCATTTATATTATATATTATATTGAAATTCCTCTAAGTGGCCACTCTCTGCTTCATTGACAGTGCAGCAAACCATATTGTTGATCTAATAATAAAGCATCACAGGGTCTTGAGTTTTCCCCATACAAAAGGCAGGTCCCCATGAATTGAATGTCAATATAGATTCAACGATGTGATGAAAACCCACACACACACATGCAATACACACCAAAATGCAAAACTATCTTATAAACTTACAATTCAGATCATGTCCCTATAAAGCAACAAGCAATAAACAAGGCCACTCCAATCTTGTATCCCATCACACCCGCAATTCTGAACAATTTGTCTCTTTTTCAAACCATAACCTAATATTACTGCATACAATTTTTGCGTATCTGCAGGTTAACCAAGCTTTTTATCGAGGCAAACACTTCCATCACCATCACCATTTCAGACAGCTGTGAGCTCAAACCAAAAGCAAACACCAATAAATTAATCCCCAAACCCTGCTGCTTTGAAGTCAATACCAGACCAAAATCCTGCTTCTGACATGAGCAAAATATCACCCATAAACAAGGGAGACGTTAGCACACAGACACACACACAGAGCCCCAGACAGGCGGAGCTTTCAAAAGAACAATCCTCCTTAAAGCTTAGATGTGCTGGCTTTATTTCCGCCGGAGATCACAATATCTTGGTGACAAATGTCTGGCTGGGTGATTCTTCGGAGCGTAGTTTTCTCCCAATAAGAAGTCATGTTATGGTTGTGTGGAAAAGTGCCTTACCCTGAGTGTAATACCAAAGACAGCATATGCGCAGGCTATTTTATTAGGTACTGTTCCAAGTAGGTGTACTGCAGAGTAAGTGAAGTTTTATTCAGTTCCATGCAAGATTGAAATTGTGTTTTGTTATGTGCTGTTGTGCTATTTTCATGTATTACTACTATACATTAGTGTTATCACAAAAATGGAAAAGGCTTGATACCAATTTCATACCATACAATTATAATAACAATACTTTTTTCAGACAATAGATTGTAATTTTCAGCACAAAATAAACTTTTTTATAGCTTAATATTACCATCACATGGCTTTTATGGGAGTTAATGGGTAATGAAAAGTAATTTCTGTGTAAAAGAGACTTCTATTTTTGTACCTTTTATGATGCAGCTTCATGAAGCAAGTCAATTTGTAATCTTCCAGAACTATTGATTGTTTTACACCAATATCAATACTATTCAATAGCTCTGTTAGTATTGATAGAACCAACACCAGCATCGTTAGCTGAAACATGTAAAGCAGTTTTAGTAATAACAATTGAGGAAAGGTAGAACTTGTAGAAACATGTTTGTGTGATTTTTTGCAATATCAATACTAACATTTTTAGCATCATTTAGCATCAGCATCTTGATATGACAACTCTGCTCTACATCGACAACTCTACAAATAACTATACAAAATAACCTGACACAGTGGTCCAAGATCTTCTAACAAAAGCCAACATGCTCACCAGCATTACTTCCTGGTTCGGGGTAGATACAGACTATAAGCAGATACCATATACCCTTGGACACACCAGCAGACACTAAGCAAGGCCAGGCCTGGTTAGTACTTGGATGGGAGATGTTGCGGAAATATTTATGTCAGAATGAAATAAAGATCTTGAGTCAAATAACTGTGATCGCTGGGAAAATCAGGTGCCACAGTGGGGCGCCAGGCACAAAAAAAACTTGTGGCGTGTGTGAGTGATGGTGGTGGTCGGAGGGTGGATTGGCAACCTCACTTCAGTCAGTCTGTCCCAGGGAATCTGTGGCTATAATAGTAGTTTACCACCACCGGGTGTGCAGTGAATGAATAATGATCTGTAAAGCGTCTTTGAGTGTCCAGAAAAGCACTATATAAAACTGATGCATTATTATATAGCGTATATATAGGTTGACATGCCAAACCCGTTAGCTGCCACGTTCCAAAAAGGAAGTGAGCATAAGCACGATCCGGCTCCTTCGACTCTACCTCCAGTTTAGTTTATATTGAAAATCCATCGCTCCTGTCTCTGTAACTGCTGCTGTGTCCTCATTTTGGCCTTAAAACAGTCGTATACATCACCAAGTCTACAAATAACTACATAAAACAACCTGACACAGTGGTCCAAGGCATCAGAATATCTCAAATAAAGTGTACCTCATACATAGATTTAGGATTCATAAAACATGATGGGTATTCTGCTTTTTTAACATGACCATTAAGGAGAATTGATTCCAGAGCTTTGGACTATATCAGTTACACACAGGCTTCATTTAGCAGCCTGTCTATATTCTAATACAGTCCAATTGAAATAAATGAACAGTGGCAGTCGGACAATTACCAGAGTTATGCCAAATGGCCATGTTAGAAGAATAGAACTAGTCCCAATCAAGATGTCAGGGAAACTAGGCTTGTGTGACAGAAATGCATTGATCGCTTCCCATAACATTCACAGCTGAAATATCTCCAGTATTGACACATCGCCCCAGTTCAAATCCAATGTAATTTGTTCTAAGTTCAATCCTATTTTGCTATACCCAAAGGTGCGATTGCAAAATGGCCGTCAAATTAGGATCCCACCATCTACTTACTGATGGAAACGAGGTCTAATTGATAGAATTTGCAGAGTCTCTCCCCAGCTCGCCCGTCTGACACCTTTGCAATCAGAAAGCAGCAGCATCTCCCTGGTTTTCTGGTGTTGTTGCAAATGAGGTAAAAAAAAAAAAAAGGTGGTGCAGAGGTGAGCAAAAGTTTAATCTGAGGTGCTTCATTTTTCATGTTAATGTCTAGAAGAAAATGACAACATGACACGTAGCTTAAAAAATGTATCCGGAGTTTCTTTTTGACACCAAATACTTATCGTTTTTCTCACATTAGAAACACATTTACGCTTCTAAAATGATCTGTACTAGCTCCGCTTGTGTGTCTTCACAGAAATTTGACAGGAAAATATGACGTCAAACTAAAAATCTGATTTTTTAAAATGTGAAAAACATTTTAAGCCATTTGCAGTGGTCCAAATGTGTTCCTCATTTGCATTAACACATTTCACAACTTTGAGAAGGCTGCCGTCACCCTAATTTGAACAAAACCTAGCAGTCTAACAGCTCACTAGCATTACTTCCTGGTTCAGAGTTGATGCAGTCTATTTGTAAATAGATACCATAGACTGTATATATAAATGGACATAGCTAAACTGCTAGCCACTGCGTTCCAAATTGGAAGTGAGCATGGGCACGATTCGGATCCATCGACTCCAATTCACTTTCTATTGAAATAACGTTGTCACTCTCCTGTAGTTGCTTCCGTCATACTCGTCATTTAGGTCAAATGTTCATATTAACCAAGTCTACATAATCCTGGGGTTTTTATTTGGTTATTTTGTCCATAAATTAAGACATGAACATTAATAACAGATAAATCAGGTGCCTTCTTTAACCAAAGTTGGTCCTGTGACAGCTGGATCGATTTTTTGGTTGCTATGACACTTGCAGTCGTAATTCCAAATATGGCACTCCAAAGTCACCCTTATAACTGCTAACCTTGATGAGCTTCATTTGACTGGAGCTGAACACTATAGGTGACATCACACGCAGTCCACTTGTTGATACAGTCTATGATATATCCAGACAGCATGTCGGCCTCATTTCTACCCTTATAGCTGCTTTTGCAATCTGCCTCTACTGGGGCAAGACAAATTTGAATTTATCACATGAACAAATTGAGTACTGCCCTTTGTCCAATTTACAACTATGCTACAACTGGGGCTTTTAGTCTCTTACCAGCAATGACAAGAGAATAAAAAAGCTTCTACCACAACAAGCCTAAGTGTCTGTGTCCGTGGAGACCCAAACGGTTAAAAGCCTGTATTATTCATATTTAAATAACAACCACTTTCCACAACTATTTCTATTTAACTCCATTGCAGAAATAGGCCAAATTTCTGTCTGCACTAAGGCACATTTTTGTCTTTTTCTTTGTATTGTGTGCATAATAATTTATTTAGTGGAAGGTCTGCCGCCGGTTTGTCTCCATAGAGATGTTTTTGCATTGCATGGAATGTCCCACAGGCCAAGTTACAGGTCAGATCTGCAGAGAGGTGCATGCACATTTCAGACACAATACACCTGTAATGTTATTGCCATATAGAATAATTGTGCATTAAGATATACGGTGCAATTGTTGATGCGTGAACAATAGCAGAATCAAATTAGCAATAGCATTTAGCAACTGGTAAATACCCAAATGCATGTTTTAGACAGGCCCGACCACAGACTTGATGAAGCCAGCATTCAGTGGAAAATAAAGGTACAGAATCCTTTGCTCCCTTTTCAACTCCTTTGGTTTGAAGTCAGGTACATGCAATGCTAAGAAATTATGGGCAACATATATATTTTTCAGATATTCTCATATATATTTTTCAGGGTGAAACTCAGAGTATCAGTATACAGTTCTTCTAATTGTTATACTACTTACTCTATGTATTTATGTATTCTGTACCACGTTGCTCTATCTGTCACAAGCTAAAACGCTGTCCAGAATGATGACTCTGGCTGAGAGGCACAGCTAATATTTTATCACCTGTACCTCAGTGGAATATTAATTCTCCTCAAACAGGGCAGCTCCCAGCGCATGAATACAATTGGACCCAGGCTGATTTAAAACCCATGGGAAAAAAGGCAGGCAAACAGGCTCACCAGGCAAAGAGCTAAACCTATCTCCCACATTAGCCATGCGGTATTAGTATTACTTAGTGTTGCCATTTTAATCAGTCACGGCAATAACAAGGTATCCCCGAGGTTTTTAAAGTGTTAATGAGTGCTCCATAGTGTCAAAATCAAAATGGAGATTGTATTAAATCATGTGTCATGAATGCTTTCTACAATCCAAATAATTAAATGTTCACCCAATTAAAATCAATTTTCAAATCATTCAGATTTTAGGTTGATCTTTTTTAAAACTAGGATGTGCATATAGTGTAGCCATTTAGTGATATCTGTTATTAACTATTTGGGAAAATATCTAATTGCAATGACAAGAATTGTAATTACGACTCTATTTGGGTTTTCTGTTTAAATACCAAGAGAGGAATGATGTTTTGTACATGTCTGAACTATAGGGTTAGCAGACATAAAGAAGGATAACTGAGCCACTCTGATTTGCAGTGTATTTATTGGTGGTCATGCCGACGTGTTTTGGATACTTTTGAGTCTTCAGTTTAGGGCATTTTGTTGTTTGTGGAGGAAATTATGGCCTTTCCAATTTGTTAATTCTGTCCATTCAAATAGTGAATTTGATTTTATTCCAATTAATCTTGTCATCCTTATTCTGATAAATTTCCCATAAAAATTCTGTATTTTTGGATAATGAATAAGTTCAACAATACGGCAAGTTTTGAATAGATCAATAGTAAAGAATAGTATTCCTGCCTTTATTCAATGCATACATAAAAATCACATTGTGCAGACTGATAAAAGAAATACAATAGAACAGCAATTCAAAACAATGTTATGCAAAATATCTTTCAATTACTGTGCATTGTTTTAAGAAAGTAGCTGAAAAGGGGAAAAAAGAAACAGGACATAAACAGTAAAACAAAAATGTAAACGTTAGCATCTGGTAATGACCAGCAGTTGCCTTAATGGCTAGTTGCCGTTTTAATATAAAAGGATCAATAATGTCCATAGAGCTCCACAGTGCTGCTGCCAACACCATAGGACACACACATGTGTTAAACTGCTCACATCCAGATTACAGAAGGATTCTAACTGCCCTGTAATGATGAGGCGTGAACAGGCCCATAAGCGCCATAAGCACCCCCTGCAATAGCTGTCCTATTACCATTACCACGGCATAACACTAATGGCAGCAACACCACAATATTTTCAGATCCGTTCCAAATGCACAGGAGAAGACAGCTAATGTAGCCACAGTCTCCAGACACTGTCCACTGTTCAGTAACAGCCTGGTCCTATATCCCTGCTGCTGACCGCAAAGAAAGATAAAGCATATATATATACAAGTGTTCAGAGGATGTGGGTGGGTTTATTATTCCGAGAAATGTTAAGACTTACATGAACTGATGTGTGATATCAGAACAGTACAGCTATTATGTATGTGTATGTGTGTTTTAAATTCTAATTACAAAAAAGGTGATTCCTGAAGAATTAAATTTTTTAATTCTCCCATTTATTCCTTTCCCTGTATTATATCCTGTATTAAATACTAAGTACTTGTATTTCTAGGGAGATTTCCTCTTGAATTGGTAATAAAGTTAAAACTGTACTTTAGAACAGTGCTCCCAACCCTTTTTGTGCTACAGATCGGTTTTATGTCCGACAATATTTTGCAGACCAGGGAGGGTGGGGCAGTCCACGTAGCATACGGGAGAAGATGGGAGGGATGGTTTAGTCCTGGGTTAGACCTGGTTTAGACCTGGCTTACACCTGGGTTAGTCCTAGGTTAGACCTGGGTTAGACCTGGGTTAGACCTGGTTTAGACCTGGTTTAGACCTGGGTTAGACCTGGTTTAGTCCTGGGTTAGACCTAGTTTAGACCTGGTTTAGTCCTGGGTTAGACCTGATTTAGTCCTGTATTAGACCTGGTTTACATCTGGTTTAGTCCTGGGTTAGACCTGGGTTAGACCTGGTTTAGAGCTGGTTTAGTCCTGAGTTAGACCTGTTTTAGACCTGGTTTACATCTGGTTTAGTCCTGGGTTAGACCTGGTTTAGAGCTGGTTTAGTCCTGGGATAGACCTGGTTTAGACCTGGTTTAGTCCTGGGTTAGACCTGGTTTAGACCTGGTTTAGTCCTGGGTTAGACCTGTTTTAGACCTGGTTTACATCTGGTTTAGTCCTGGGTTAGACCTGGTTTAGAGCTGGTTTAGTCCTGAGTTAGACCTGTTTTAGACCTGGTTTAGTCCTGGGTTAGACCTGGTTTAGACCTGGTTTAGTCCTGGGTTAGACCTGTTTTAGACCTGGTTTACATCTGGTTTAGTCCTGGGTTAGACCTGGTTTAGAGCTGGTTTAGTCCTGGGTTAGACCTGGTTTAGACCTGGTTTAGTCCTGGGTTAGACCTGGTTTAGACCTGGTTTAGTCCTGGGTTAGACCTGGTTTAGTCCTGGGTTAGACCTGGTTTAGTCCGCAGCCCCGTGGTTGGGGACCCCTGCTTTAGAGCATTGTCTATGGAGCAAAAGGTACAACTTCTCCACGGCAAAAAGCAGACCGAGTTTGTGGAGATGCAAGCCCATCTCGTAAGGACAGATGTTTTATACACATTTTATACCCAGTTTTATACGCTTTTATTTTTTTGGCTAAAAAGTTACAAGGTGGGATTTGTGAAATAAATAAATCCACATCTAGTTGGCTAATGAAACACTGGGGTGAAAATACTATTATTATTTGCTTAAAATCTATACATTTATCAATACCATAATAAACAAAGTATAGATTTCCATTGTAATCCTAATCCTAAACGCAGCCATGTCTGATCTGAGCAGATTAAATTCAAAGGTTCCAGACAGGATCATGACTCCAATCTCAACCCTGATCTCAATTTCAGAATAATTACATTTACTCTTTTACTTAGCACATGTATAAACCTACACAGCACATTTCTACCTCCCACCCCCTTCCCTCCCTCTGCTGTCCTAACTGTAACCCCATGTAATTCTCCTGTGAAACTGCTGATGATGAAAGCTAGTCGCTCCACTGCGCGCGCTGATCTGTTTGGGTAGATTTTCATAGAGCGGACCAAATGTCGCGTAATGACAACCACAAATAATGCTTATAAGTATTAACTGTCTTCTCACATCTGGGCCCATAAGCCTGGTTAAGCGCAGTCTGCCTGAACGCAGAGAGGATGAAAAAAACAAAACACCATCTAAAAATAGTACATACCGTTAAAGATATATAGTGGTACTTTCCAAAATGTTTATGTATTATAGTTTTATTTGGTGGTGGTAAACAGACTGTGAAAAGTCTGACAGTAAAATTTCAAATCTCTCAGTCGAACCATAAGTTCTGCTCGATCAAAGCTGTGACTACGCGACATCTGGACTATTTGACTCACAAAGATCGTAACCCTCCTCTCTATTTTCTCGCCATGGTTCAATGCCAATTTCACGCGGCAACAACTTGAATGGTTCAGAGTGGATTAGGAGTTTGCAGCCCTCATAGAATTGAAGATAGTTTGGTATTTTTGTATTTCTTTTCTCTAATAAATTGGGAAGAAAGTTTGTACATTTGCCAACGTTTCTTACTTGGCTTTGACAAAGTGTAACATTGCATAGGGTGCTGCTTTGCCAAGAATGTTCCAGAGTATGAAATTAAAATTATATCTCCATGAAGACAAGCAGGTGACACCACCAGGCCAAGTTACAGGTCGGATCTGTGGAGAGGCAACCCTGCTCAAAGTATAGGATGTGCTGGGGATATGTTTTTCACCCGTTAATGAATACATGCAACTTTAAAGGGCCCATATTACGCTATTCTCTGATCTGTTATAGTTTTTCCTCATCTAAAACATACCTGGAGTTGTGTTTGTTTCATTCATACATGTTTAACACACAAATCCTACATTTTATATATACATTATATTTTACATATGTTTTATATAGATCCTTTTAGTGTTAGTAAACAGTGATGACGTAGGCACAGTTGCATACGCATTTTGGCAACAGAAGAACGGCAGAACTCAGCAGTTTGTCAAGCTTTGCAAAAGGATTATCGTCAAAAGATCGCACTTTGATAAATGGTGTCCAACTGCCAGATCCTTGTGCGAACAGTGAGTAAAACTTTCAAACTTTAGTCCGCCGGTTGATTCTGATAACCACACACAGAACAACCAGACATTTTGGTGCTGGAAATGTTTTTATCTCCGTCTTCTTCTGTCCGTGTTCAGTCTGAATGAATCGGAATGAATGGGGAACAATGCCACTTCCGTAGGCAAAATGCACGTGCAGCTTTTTTATCACTACCACACTAAAAGGGTCTATAAAGGCAGTGTCCTTCTTTCAAGTTAAAACACTTTGTTCCACCTTGTGATGTCATGTGGTGATACAGCAAGTGCTTTCATGCGTTTTAGACTCCACACACCTTCACTAGAATCATTTGGATAATGTCAACCCTGAAATTCCAAATCTCTACTGAACAAAAGGTACTGCAGCAGTAAAAGGTAGCTGTTAACAAGAAAAGTACCACTTCATGACATCACAAGGTGGAACAGAGCATATTAAGCTTTGAAGACTAATAATAAAGGGTAACTCAAACATGCGTGAATGAAACAAAACACAATTCCAGGTATGTTCTTGAGGAGGTAACATCATAACATGGCTTAAAGCTCTCAGTCAGTTTTGTGTAATATAGAACCTTTAATGAATAAATGTAAGCAAGATAGGTCACTAATGTCAAACTGCTGATTATTACAAAAAAGAAACAACAGCATACAGACAAGCAGGAAGCGGACAAAAGTTGCAGAGCATTCTAACTTTAATTTGTGTACTTTTACTATTGCAAAAAAGGAGTAACAATTGCAGCAGTAAAAGCACTTGGTGGCTACATGCTGGTTGCTAAAGTGTGAACTAGTGTATTGTTGAATTTTTGTGTCCAAGTCATTTCCTTTGTGGATCAATTAAGTCAAGCTTTTTGGTTCAAATTCTCATGCCAAAGAAAACATCTTTGTGGGTAAACGGTGTACACATTTACTTCTGCCGCAGTATTCGCTCCCACTCGGCTCCCTGGTGTTTTTGTGCACTAAAAGTCTTGACAAGCTGTCAGCCGAGCGAAAGAAGACAGCATCAACATACAAAGCACTCGCTGCACCTGCAATCTGCTCCACTACTAACAGCACCACACTCGACCATATGTACATACAGTCTACTGGACACTCAAGGTCAGACAGGGCACATGTAGCAGCCAGCCCACATGCTCTGTGTGCGAGGACCAATCCTAGGGGGGACAGAAGAGATGTGTTACAACTCAGACCGCCATGATAACTACGATATCGCCTTATCGCTCAATATATGAAAGATAGAATATATTTGGGGGTCAGTATTTATTGTGGGTATATTTCCTTTGCATTACAGCGATGTTTTTGATTATTTTTTGTCTGTGTGATAAGAGTTAAGCCATAAAATGTTGAATTAATACCTTTTATGACTGATTACAGATGCAAATTAAGTACTAAAAAGTTTCATTATGCTACTTATTTATTGTAGCTCATGGCTTTTTAACAATATTGAACATTTAGAATAGTTTTTGTGGTTTAAAACTACTTTGAAGTTGATGTGTCAGTGCCATAAATCAGTTGCAATATAATATTTACGTTAGCACTATAATGTTGTATTTAGGCCTAGTTACAATATATGGTTTGAAATCTTTCCATATGATAGCAGAATATATTTTAGTCTATGTGAAATCTGCCAGTTCAGCAGGGGCCAAATACAGTGGGCACAACTCAAGGGCATCAATAGAAACTAAATTAAAGGTGCACTTTGTACTTTTCTTTTGATGAGCCTGCAATTAGCGTGTCTCCACGGAGATGGTATTGTTATACATGCCGTGTTACACAGTATAGTATTGAACATATCTAGTGAAATAAATGCTGCTAAATGATGTTTTTACTGCACAAATACACCACAAAAACATGCATTTGTTTGCAGAAATAGATCATCTTAATGCAATACTCAGGAACATTCTAAACCAAACAGTAACATATTCATGGAAATGTGTAGGTAGTGGTCCTATATTACACAAAATGGATTCTTGTGAGTTTTAGGGAAGGTTAGAATGTTATTAGCTCCTCAAGAACAAACCTTGAGTTTTGTCCCCAAAGCTCAAAATGCTCTGTTCCACCTTGTGATGTCATGAAACATTAGTTTTCAAGTCAACAGCTACGTTTTCCCTTTTGTTCAGTAGAGATTGGCAATTCCAGGGTTGAAATGATCCAAATAATTGTTGTGAAGGTGTTTAGAGCTTGAAAACACAGTGTGAATGAAACAAACAAAACTCCATGTAAGTTTTAGAAAGGGAAATCTACATAGCAGATCAGAAAATAATACTCGTTTTAGAGGAGTCACAAAATAAACTACATCATTAGTTTTATATTCTGACAGCAAAATAGCAATGATATCCTTATTAACTGAACCCATCCTCAGACCTGTACTGCTTGAGTACTTACTGTCTGTGCAAATACTTACTGCAGTAGTGTATATTAGGACTGAGTCAGGCATAGAGCGGTGTCACCTGACTGCCCCTCGGGGACACTGGTCTATATCTGCACACTGGAGCAGGCCTGGGTGAGATGTGCAGAAAAGAGCCGCCGTGTTTTGGGAAGAGTCCATTTTGGCTCAGCTACACTCAATCTCGCTAAAGCCAGCCTCCTGTATCTCCCCACTGCATTTGTATCATTTGAAATCACAATCTTGGCAGCGTGTAAGGCGTGAAAACTGCTTCTTCTGAACTTCAATCTTGTACCGCTCTCTTTCTCCACACACACTTACACTTACTCGACATCTCCATACACATACATATACACAGCAGTGGGTAGTACTCCGTTATATTTACTTTTGTGAGTAGCTTTCTGACACCTTACTTTTACTTGAATAATACTGAGTTTGAAGTAACTGCACAACTTTTGGTTACTCTTCCCACAGTGAGTAATTTGATAGTGACAAACAGTGTTTTCGCTGGTCACACATTACATCCACTAGCTATTTTTTTTTTTTTGTAAATTATGTGTCTTTTCTTTGGAAATAGCTGGATCTGTTCATTATTATTGTTGTGTATGTCCGATTAAAACAAAAACACATCAGGTTTTAAATGCATTTTACAATTTAAGCAGTAGTTTCACCAAATATTTTATAGTAATAATTTTTCTCTGGGATTTAGAATCCAGAGTTGGTCACCAGCGGGGCATGACAGGCGCAACAGAGAATGAAGGACATGCATGGTCTATCTGTATCAAAACAAATATGGCTGCTTACGAAAAAAAAAGAAAAAAGAAATGGCACAAAGCAGATATAACAAGGTACTAAAAATATGGATTTCTGCAGAATCAATGAGCAAAACACAAAACTCTGTTAATCTGACCTGAGGTTTGACTTTGTCCTCATGGATAGGTGAACAATGAGCTCTTTCATTTCACTTGCTTCACTGATTAAACAAACAAACAACATCTGACTGCACAAACATGTTCGAGCTCAAGGTGCGACAGAGGGCATGGGGACAAGACTGATCCCCTCAGTACACAAAATACAGAAATATAATAATACAATAATTATTTAAGCACTACCATTTACTAGAGTAATATTATTTTAAAGGTCATGAAAAGGTAGTTTTCAAGTTATCAGTTACCTTTTACCTTTAGTTCAGTCAAGATTGGCAGGGTTAGGGTAGCAGTATGGAAGTGGAGCACCTCCTGTATAGCCGCATGAAATCACAAGGTGGAACAGAGTGTTTTCTGTTTGAGAGAAGAACTCAGCCTAAATATGCAGGCTCTGTGTGTTAAACATGTGTGAATGAAACAAAACACAACTCCAGGTATGTTTAGGATGAGGAAACATTATAACATTGGCCAGAAAATAGCGTAATACAGACCATTTAAGTAACAATACTCATATTTCAATCAAAATTTTGGCTTCTCTACCTCTGCATACACACACATACACACAAAAGCTCACCCTCCTACCGCTGTAACGCTCCAGCAGAGACGGTGTCATTGGGCCCTTTCAGCCCGACTTCACTCGGGGCTCTTCAGAGAGGCTAAGGGGGGTCACAGGGGAGCGGCCGGCTGCTGTCACGCACATCTGAAAATCTCTGATCCATCCATACATCTTTAAACATTCATATAGCACCATTAGCTTGTGGTGAGTTCGCTTTTAAACGAAACCGCAGTGGAGTGCCCATTAAACACAGTCTGGTGGGAGGTCGGGGAGTTTTTCAGCATTTTTTCTTTTTTTTTTCCATCTCAGCTTTGGCCTAGTTTATTTTCCAGCTCAGTCAGATTAGATTAGATACTGACAGATATGAAGCTGGAAAATACACACAAGAAATTAATCAGAAAATAATGATCACTGACAGTTGAGGACCGTAACACATATTATCTAGTTATTTTTGGTTAAATAGGAGATGGATTGGATGTAAGTAAGGCAAAAATGCTCAAAGTTGATCAAATTTGAAGTCTAAAAATTTATAAGTGTAATAACCAAACTCAGACTGGGTTCTGTATCAAAAGTTGTACTAGGGAGAGTGACGTCACCCATAGTGTTCTGCTCCAGTCAAATGAAGCTCATTGAGGATCACATAGAGTGCATTAATGTGTTTTAAGATCAGAATGAGGAGCCTGACAGCAACAGTTACAGAGAGGGGAGAAGTTTTATCAACAGAAAGTGAATTGGAGCTGATTATGATGCATGGACGATATGAAAACTGACCTAAAAAAAAAAAAAAATAGAATATTTCCATAACTAAAATAACAACTTCAAATTTCTTATTTCTATTAAGTAGTTTGGATTAAGTAGTTTACATGTTTTCTGTTTGTGGGTCTGGAATTTTTGTTTTGACTACATAGTTTGGAGATTTAAAAAAGGGACATTACAGATTAAAGAACATATGACACCAGCGCTGTCATTTATTGTACAATGTTCAATAAAAAGTTTTTATATAGTGCAGTGAACAACTTTTCATTGCTCCTGGGGCGGGTTAAAGACAGGTCAACATAATATTCTAGCACATATTTTAGTGTTTCATTTTGCAGTCTATATGGGATATTTAATCAATGCTGTCATATGTAACAACATTAAAACTAGCCTCCTTTCTCCTCTAATCACTGAGCTGTTCTGATCGGACTTAGATGTGTTCTGTATTTGATTCTAAAATTGCACCATGGTGAGTGACAGGCTGTCAGCGCAGCCCGCACACTTCACAATCCTGTTCTTTTGCCTGCTGCCTTCAGAAAAAAAAAAAAAACATCTGAAAAGCTTTTATCATTTAAAATCTCTATCACTAATATCCTTCTATCAAGTATTAAGAACCATTACTTCATTTTCTGTAATGTCATAAGGTTTAACTCCCATCTTTTGATCAGGTTTTGATCAGTTACTTTGTGTGAGGACCAGAGCTGAGCATGCATGGCAACCAATTAGATTACATCATCTGATTTCGCTGGAATGAGTATTGAGTACATGGCATTTTAATCTCCCCATTGTCACCGTATATTAAATCAGTTTTACCCAATCAGAACAAGGCATGCCAATGTTATTATTCAAGGCTTAGGCAGATTGGATTAATTTGTAATAAATTGGTTTTAAAAACTCAGGAAGGTACCATGGCATATAAGATTGTTTTGTGCACAGAGGGCTCATGTTATGCTATTTTCTGATCTATGTTATAATGTATCTGATCTATGTATGATGTAGTGTAATAATAATGTAATGTAAAGGCAAAGTTCTCATTTCACCGCTCAGTCTACGTTCCTACGCTCACCTATGGTCATGAGCTTTGGGTAATGACTGAAAGGACGAGATCGCGGATACAAGAGGTTTAACTGAGTTTCCTCTGCTGAGTGGCCGGGTGTTCCCTTAGAGATAGGGTGAGGAGCTCAGTCACATGTGAGGAGCTCGTAGTAGAGCCGCTGCTCCTCCACGTTGAGAGGAGCCAGTTAAGGTGGCTTGGAGATCTGTTCCAGATGCCTCCTGGACACCTCCCTGGGATGTGTTCTGGGTATGTCCCACCGGGAGGCCCTGGGGAAGACCCATGAGACTGGAGGGACTATGTCCCTGGGATGGCCTGAGGATCCCCCTGTGCATGAAGAGGGAAGTCTGGGTCTCCCTGCCAGACTGCTGACTCAGCAACCCGGCCCCAGATAAAGCAGAAGAAAATGGATGGATATTATAATATTTATATAATATATAATGTTTGCTCATCAAAAACATACCTAGAATTGTGTTTTGTTTCATTCACACATTTTAGCACACAAACACTGTATATTTAGTCTGTGCTCTTCGTGTGATATCATGCTCCATGTGTTTTTAAACTCCATACAGCTTCACTAAAATCATTTGGATCATTTCAGCCCTGGAATTGCCCATCTCTACTGAACAAAAGATAAAAGGCAGCTGTATGCTTGACAAGTACTGTTTTATGACATCACCAGGTGGAACAGAGCATTTTGAGCTTTAAAGATGCAGACAAACTAATAAAGGGTTACTCAAACATGTGTGAATGAAACAAAACACAACTCCAGGTATGTTTTTTGCAGAGGTAATGGCATTATAACATGGGTTAAAAATCATGACAGTCAATTTAACATAAGATAAGAACTTAATACTGTAAGCTTATGAATGGTGATATGTGAAGGAAAAAGGCTTTCTTTCCCAGTATATAAAAATATATTGATGAAATTGGCAAAAAAAAAAAGTAGAATTTAAGTGCACATACATACAGTCTGGATTGGCTCAAATTGGGACCTGACCAGTGCATACTAAAGTACAATTCCTATAGGCTTCAGTTATCCATATGTTCTGTATGTTTTATGGACCGTTTTCAGTAACTCTTATACCAATAATAACTAATAACCAATGTGGCTTCCAATGATCAGTGAATATCAAAATGTCCAACCAACATCTGAAGCATCCTCCTATCACATTAACCCCATCTAGCTTTACAACACTGATGTATTTAAAGGCGAAAATCCAATTTCCTGAGTCTGGTCGTGACAAGTGAACGTGGCTGTGTTCTGATCTAGTCTGGTTGTTTTCTTTATAGAGCTGATTCAAAGTGCCACACATCATTCACGCTGGCCTGGACAGCTGATATGAGAACGAATGATCCTTGTAGGTCACATTGAATTGCGTCTGGCATGGAATAATGACAATTACAGAGCGGGTGTTACAGGGAGCACCCAACGGCGTCCGCTACGGGTCCCCCCTCTCTCTCTCTCTCCCTCTCTCTGCACCCGTATGATTGGACCTCTCTGCTGGACCGATGCCGTTGCACCCAGAGAAATCACCAAGTCAGTGTGCCTCTATTATGTAGTAATTGGTCTTTTAAAGAGGAGCTCTGCCATGTGAAACTGGGTAACAGAGAATGATGCTGGTCTTGCTGGCTCTGGGTTGTACTTTATGCTTCCAGCCTCGCGTTCTTGTTTGTTCCTGGTTTTACCTCTACTCACTCCTCTAAAATAGGACAGCTCTCAGTGAGCGTACCCTTGACTATAGTAACCTTAAAAGCTCAGAGTAGAGCATATCAAATGGTGATGATATGCGTGTACTGTTTACTGGGGGTACTCTTCAAATAGTATAAACATATAATATACATGTATAGTTGCATAATATAGAAGCAGCAAGGTGCAGATTAAGACTAGAGATGTCAAAACGTCCAAATTCTATGCATTTGCTATTTTCTGGTCTATGTTATAACCAAAAACATACATGGAGTCATGTTTTGCTTCATTCAGACATATTTAACACACAAAACCTGCATATTTAGGCTGAGTTCTTCTCTCAAATTGAAAACACTCCACCTTGTGATGTCATGTGGTAATACAGGAAGTTCTCCACTGAGTTTTTACTGCACACACCTTCACTACATAGATCTGAATGATTTCGGGCTCTGGAATGAACCACCTCTACTGAACAAAAGGCAAAAAGGTAGGTGTTACCATGAAAACTACCACTACATGACATCACAAGGTGGAACAGAGCATTTTGAGTTTTGGAAATGTGAACAGAATGATAATAAAACGTCACTCAAACATGTGTGAATTAAACAAAACACAACTGCAGGGATGATTCTGATCAGGTAACAATAACATGGCTTAAAGCTCACAAGAGTCAATTTTGTGTAATATAGGACCTTTAAACAAGACACAATACAATATGTCTTTTTTAGATGAGAGGTTGTGTGTTGTGGTCTGTTTTTTTGGGGAAAAACACTAGATCATTTCAATCCAATAATATTACAAAAACATAAACCTCCATTACCTACCTTTTTAACCGGTGAATGATATGAAAAACACTATCATTTCAGTGGTTCATTTGTTCCTCTAATAGTGTATTTTAAATGATGCGAACCTCTCATCTTAAAAACAAATCCTTTAGAATACGCTATAATTTGATTCCTTAATACTCCATGCTACATTTCCATTATTTTACCATTTTTTAAACTACATTAGACTGTGTTTCCAGTTTCAGCACTGGACAGCTCCCCAAATTGGACAGGGGAATCTACACCAAATCGTTTAACCTTAATCTCCAACTTTCACATTTTCAAGCCTCCAAATACCATGAAACTTTAGTACATCCTTTTAGACACTATTTTTACTACTTTACTGTATATGATTTCAGTTTTTGTGTACCGCAGTTTGTGAACCAGTGCACTTAACTGATCTATTTGTTCCTCCATTCCCCCCTCTCCCCTTTCCCCCTCCTCACATCTACTCTCCTGTATCTTGTTTTGGTGATACCCTGTCTACATCTGACCTCTAAAAGCCCCTGCTCAGACTGGGAACTGCCCATGTTTCCATTTTCAGCACCGGACAGCTCCCTGGCCGGACACACCAGGTTTTTTCCATTTGAAGAATAAAGATGCCTCGCTATAAAAAGGCTGAGGAGGGCTAGAGCTATCTGTGATGCTGTGTCAAGAGTTGGTCATTTCAGAATACAGGTTTTAAAAGAAGAAATAGCAAAAATACATAAGCCAAACCTTCATAAGAGCTGAGTTCAAGTACAGTCGGAATTTATGGGACAAGCTGTCTTTCTGGGTGGATTTGAGGCTGCAAGTGAGCCAATTCAAATACTGGCCACCTTATTAGGTACAGTAGAGTCTATAAATTTTAATATGTGTATATATAAAGAGCAAAACAATTGGAGAATGGGTTCAGAAATCTATGTTCAACTGTCAGATTGCAGATTTGTTGAGCTGGTTTATAGTTAAAATCTCTGTAATTACTGGATCCATCTATGTGAAGCAAAAACTGGCACAAAGTTCAATGTTTCTGTGTTTTGTTTTTTTGTTTTTTCAGAATAGCTTCAGAAAGTGGTGCCATTATTCAACACCAAAGTTTTGATTGTTGTCAGTTGAAAGGACTTTATAATTAATATGGCAAATTTGTGGAGCAATCGTAACAAATAATGATAAGAAAACCTTTATAGATCCACAGGGGAAATGATTTGGACACAGTAGCTCACACATCACAACATATTATAATAACAAGCAGCAGAAATATACTAGAAAATAGTCATAATAAAGTCAAAACAAGTAGCATATACAGTATCTTTGCTATATGTAAGAGGTCTTAAGAAGAAACTGGGCAAAGATTAAATAGTGATTGACACAGGGTTATCTGTTACATAAGGGTGAGTTGTTGTACAGTTGTATGGAGTATGGTATGAATGTAGTCCTGTATCTCTCGCTGTTCGAGTGGAGCTGTAAGGGCCTGTTGGAGAATGAGCTCCTCTGACCCTCTATAATCTATGAATCTCCCGTACAGCTCTACAGACCCATGCTGTCTGAAATAATGGCATCATCAAATACTAGAATGTGAACACAACCTTTGGCCACTCACTCCATCGTTTTTGTATATGATGCAATTGATCGAATATGCTATTAAGTTTTTGTAATGTTAAATGTAGTGTTGACACGACCTCAGCTTTATGGTGCGGCACAGTAGTTTTACAAACACACTGCAGATGAATTCAAACCTACAGAGACACTTTAAGCGAATGACGAAAAATGAAAAATGCATCTCCTCTTTATCCAATAAGAGAGCAATTCGGAGCAAAACAGATCAATGTCATTTTGGCTCCTGTGGGAGAGACTGTGATTCAAGAAACACAGAGATACAACATCTGCGAACAAAACCAGCTGGAAATTATTGTCTTCAGCAGCAAACGCACAAATCTATAGCTCCGTTCACATGAATATATTCTCATGTATTTAAGAAGTGGCTAAAATCTTCCTAGTTTTCTCTAGTTTTTACTTTTGGTGGGGTTTATAACTTTACTTCCTGGTTGGGCAAAGGCAGCAGGGTAAGACAGAGGGCTGACTCCATAACTGTTACCAAGAAACAAAACTAAATTACACAATAGTTATGATTAGACTAATAAATATGATTTACTTTATTTTGTTAAATGGAGGTTTAAAATGTTGGAAAAAATGTTCCTTGCACAGAAAATCTCCCTGAACTTTGGATGTATTTTTGTTGTTTTTTCCCCACAAACTGCCACTTAAGATGAATATTTGATGCATAATGGTTCATATGAATGTTCTTGCATTTTTACCTGGCAACATACAGTGAATTATCTTTTTGCTTTTTATTCGGTGCTGAAATTAAAACAACTATGTGCCAAGTATCAGATTCCCTCCAAATCTTCCAGCCAATGAAATCACAGCCAGTGAAGATGGCCCCTCGCACCAAGATTCTGCTCTGTTCATTACTTTTTCATTATGTTCATTACCTCAGTAGTTGAAGCCAGTGCTTAATTATAGTGAGGATCTGAGTAAGACTTGTGTTTTGGCATTGTGCAGATTACAGTGAGTGGGTGTGACTGCTTCAGATGGCACAGTCGCTGGAGACAACAGGGGAGGAAACCGAGTAATCAGGGTAAAAAAAAAGGGAAAGGGTTTTGAAGGGAAAGAACAGCTCAAATAGAAGAAGAAAGGACCAAACAGAATTGTAAAAAATGGCTATCATTATTTATATATATATATACTACTTATTTATTTATATATACTACACACTGTTTTTTACACTTATATCATTATGAAAAAGTACTGTAGAATCTGACTGCATAGAACTTTTACTATTATGACTTCCTCTGCTGCTACTGTTGCTTCTATTGCTACTACTACTGCTACTACTTCAATTAGTACTACTATTGCTAACATTACTTACTACATTAGAATAAAGATACTACAAAAATGTGCAGTTATGCTACTATTGCTGTTAGAGATATACAGTTAATTAGACAAAAATACACACATACTACCGCTACTACCACTGCTACTGCTACTACTACAACTACAATAATTAGTACTACTCCTGCTAATCTTACATTAGAATACAGATACTACAAAAATGTGCATAGTCAAGAAACTACATACATACTATTGCTTTTACTACAAATTTTGTTACTATTGTTATAGGATACTGTTACTTACTCACAAAATAAATACTAAATACTAATAAAACACAATACTAGATACAATCCATCAATTAAATACTGTCCCACTTTAACTGCATGTTTTTAACTGTATGTTTTAATTGTATTTAAATTGTTTATGTTGTTGTTGTCCAGAAAGGCGCCTAATAAATAAAATGATTTATTTACTATTATTATTATTACTACCAACACTTTCACTGGCCTTACAGCCGCCACAATTACTACACCAAATAAAAAAGTGATAGCAGTGTAGTCATAGGAGTAGGAGGAGGTATTGTATGTTCAGGTGGGGTGGTTATTGAAGAGAGGATAGGTGAGAAGCAATAAAAGGGTAAAGGGAGGGGGGCAGAGGGGGTATAACGGGGGAGGGGGGCGTGTCAAGAGCGCATTAGCAGCGTGTTTGGCCTGGAGAGAGGCAGCGGCGTAGCAAGACTCCTGGGAGATTTATGGCAGGACCCTGTGTACAGGAAATAAGCTGGTGAGGGGAAACCTGGGTACCCCCCACATGGACACGTGGAGGGACAGGGGGGCTCAAATCTGTATACGGAGTCCTCATCCTTTATTATTAGATCTGTGATATGGTTTTAAGTTCAGATATGGGTTAAAACACTGTAGGTTCACTGTAGGTAGTAACCTGGATTACAGTTAGGATCAGTTTACAGGAAATTAATGTAAAGTAAGGTTATGATATAGTTTAGAGGACATACATAGGACATATTATGATTTTTTTCAGATATTTATGTACTGTAGCGTAAATTATAGGTCATTATTTTGCATTCTGTTCAAAGTAAACTGCAAAATGAATCTAAAATTGCTTATGACTTTCTGTTTAACAAAAAGTCTCTTCATAGTGATTTTTTACTTTATTTTGGGGGGAAAAAGGTTACACAACAAGTCTCTCTTATAAGTTTTTTTATTACTATGTTACTACACTATATTATTTTTTAATTAAGTACATGGGTGGAAAGATTTCTTAAGCACAAGGACAATATAGGATTACTCAAATATAAATGGACTCAACTGTAACACATCTTTAAGGTTAGACAAGTAGTGATTATGATTAAAGCTCAGATCAGTCTCCAGGAAACGAACGCAAAAGTAACGCAAATATAAGAGAACGCAGGAAGCAAACGGGTTATGTGTGTATGTGTGCGATGTGAGAGTGTGTGAGAGCGAGGGAGGGGGAGTGGGTGGGTGCTCGTGACAACAGTGGAAGCGGAGAGGAGGAAGAGGAGGAAGACTGGAGGAAGAGACGCTTGTTCTTCGATAAACAGCCCCCGGGACCCAGCGCGCGAGGTAGATGAAGAATGACACCCTAAACTGTATGCATCAACTCAGAGGGAAAACAACAACATGATAGCAGAATAAAGCTGCCAGCCGCCGTGCACTTCTGATTGAAAATAAAGAGACTGAACCAGTCGCCTGCTGGTTGTGTGGCAGGTCACGAGTAGAGGTGGATTTAATGACTTATTTAATAACATTTGGTTGACTAGAATTTTGGAATACATTTTACTTTTCAGGGGTATTCATTCATAACTAACAGTATGATTCTACAGTTATTTTATAATTATTTTTGATGTAAGAAAGTGAGACTGGGAGAGTTAACTATTACATCTAGTTACTCAGTTGCCTACTTATTACAGAAAATACCATACTGTTGTCTACATGTATCCCAAAAGTCTAATTATTAACTCATTTCTGGAGTTATCAGATTATGAAAATGTCATTTAAACAGTTCCAACATCTGACGTTTTGCTTTTTTTTCTTTTTTGTTTGTACCAAGTGGCTACACAACGCTGCAGAATCCTACATGTATCACAGATTAAGAAAATTAAATTGGAGAACAAAGTATGTACAAAGCAGTGGGCGTATACTGGGGACGATGAAAACGAGAGTTCATCAACAATACGGCGTCTTGAAAAGTAGAAATTAAAGCTGTTTTGCACAGTAGATCTGCTATATTTTAAAATTCTTTGTAAATTTAATTATTAGTGCTGCCGCGATTATTCGACGTTGTCGACGTAATCAAATGTGAAAATGAGTCGAATACAATTTTTTTGGTCGAATATTCGCCTTTAGTTATTTTTGGTCTCAAACGGCTCGTCCAGAGACCTTTTGGTTGCCTGAGATCAGGTATTTCCCCTCCACACCACTAGTAGTACTACACTCGAGGCGGACACCGGCGCGGCGGGCAGCGGCTGCGCCCGAGGCGGACACCGGT